>CAWUFW010000156.1:3965000-5165000 GCA_963921515.1 Calotriton arnoldi
AATTTGAGTTTTCTGACTGTTTTGAACCCATTTTCCTTTTTTACACTTGTCCTCTCTTTATATTCATGCCTGTAACATCGCTTCTTCACCCGTGACCGAGGTGTGTATTATGCCAAAACGCGTTGTGTGTGTGCGAGTCTCTGTGATTGGAGAGTGGCTATATATATATATATATATATATATATATATATATATGTATTTATTTGCCTTTAATGTATTTTTCTTTTAGTTTTCTGTCAGAAATTAAGTGCCTCTGCGTGTTAATTCAATTTATAAATATATGCTTATTTATTTTTGTAATCACTCTGGGCCTGATTTAGATCTTGGCGGAGGGAAATACTCCGTCACAAGCATGACGGATATCCCATCCAACGTATCATGATCCCATTATATCCTATGGAGATCGTATTACGGCGGACGGGATATTCGTCACATTTGTGACAGGGTATTCCATCCGCCAATATCAAAATAAGGCCCTCTGTATTTAAATATTTGTGTCCATATATATAGGTGTGTGTGTGTGTGTGTGTATGTGTGTGTTTTAATAACGTTTGAACCCCAATACCCCTTTTTTTTAAAATTTTCTACCTGTTGTATGGGGGTAAACCACCCCAACCCCATTTAAAAAAACTAAAACGTTTAATAATGGGGTAAACACCTAACTCCCATGTCTTAAATCCTTTTTCCCTGGATTCGGTGGGTGTCATCCACCAGGGAAGTGGAGGCCTTATCCTCCATTGCCCTGGCAGGCCAGGCAGGCCAGCTTCCAGACTTTAAATGAAGTTACTGGCATCTTAGAAAATGCATCTTTTTGCTGTGCTTCAATAGATTTGTTTGGACTCTGAATATCTTGGGCCAGATTCTCAAAGCTATTTGCTATATTGTTGTCTTACACATGCTCATAGGCAGTTTTATGTGTGAGTAAATCTATGAGCAGACGTGGGGATGGGAGGGCAATGGGCTTTAGAGGGTAAAAATGCCCAATAGGCTCGTGAACACCACAAACCTACTAGCTTGACAGTATTCACAAACTCTTGTCTCTTCTTTCAAGAACAGCGGTGAACTGTGAATCTTCAAGGGTTTGCAGTAGAAAGTACTCCAAAAAGGCACTGTCCTATGCTCAGACTACATCCCCCTTTCTTCAGAGGTTATGACACTAGATCCCTTTGTGTAGAAGAGACTTCTCAGCCACAGTGGAGCACCTTCCAGCAAGCAGTGGAGGACAAATGGAATCTGGAGAGGAGGGGATATTCTTAGATCTATAAGAGACATAAGTGGGCCAGCCATGGACAGAGTTTGTGGAGTTCTATGGAGGAGTTTAGGGGACACATGTTCCTGCCATTTGGATTTGCTATGTTGCAAAGCACTCTGGGATAGCATTTGCATGAAAAGCACCTTTCTGAAACAGTAACTGAGTCACGCTGTGCTAAAACTGTAAGAGTTTCAGTTTGACTTGCTAAATAGTTATAACCAATCACAGATTGTGTTCACCTTTTACATATTGCTGCAAGGATTATTTTGCAAGGAAAGAGCTGACTGTTATAGCAGTAGACCTTTGTGTTGCTAGCTGTATAAATTACCATTGTCTGGTACAGGACTGTGGAGAAGTTATGTCTCCAGTTTTAGCCTGGATATCTGAACCTTGACAGCAGATCGAGAGTGTAAGGAAGATAGTGTTTTGCTGACCTACGTGGACATATTAGTCCTGGCTATATCCAAAGGATACTACTTGCTAGTTGGAACTTTTGCCCCAAAGTTGGAGAATGCAGAAAGTCTTGGAGAAGGGGGATCTGCATCTGTTTGGAAGAGAACCAGTAGGATAGTGATAACTGGAGATTTCTCGAGCCAGCTCCTGTGACAGCGCATGTCTGCATCTGGGGAGCAGAGAAGGCCCCTAACACTGAAGGAGTGGAGAAGCTATGAAGGAAGCCCAAGAACTAGTTGCAACTGGACATTTTTCTGTGGATCTGACTGAACCTTCAGCCACTTAAATCACTTACCTGGTGCTCATGAAGTGTTTACAGAAAGCTTTGGGACTTTGAGGGCACTGGAGAAAAGGTTACAAAGCTTTTTCCAAACATTGTGACTACAGGTTCCAGCCTTGCTCAGCTGAAGATGTTGGATCTCCAGAAAAATTCATAAAATTTAAAACTTTTGTCCTGGATTTTACACTAACACTTACCTGACCTTACTTCATCACCGGTCAGTTGCAAAGGGTTCCTAGATCTTTGTCCTCCATAGTGGCGCAACAGATTTTATCCAACTTTGCTTTGTGACTGGTCAGCCTCTGAGGATATCCGGATCCTGGTCAACTGCATCCTCATGCTGATTTTGAGTTTTCATTGTTTCCTGTAGTATTTTTTTTAAAACTCCTGATGCCTGCATCCTATTACTTCTTTTTGAGCCAAGTGTATGAACCTTCTGAATTGCGATTACCAAATTGCGATATTTTGCAAATCACAATTTGGTAATCGCAATTCTGCATTTTTCGTGTGGTGGCCGGTTGATTTGCGTTTTGCAAACAAGTCACTTCCTTAGGTTAGAAATCGCATTTATCGATTACCTAAATTGCGAACGAAGTTGCAATTTGCGAATGCTCTCACAAAGGTGCGAAAATGCTTCCTGGTTCAGGGTGATGACCCCACAAACAGGAAGTGCTGCACATCAGAAGCAAGGAAAGCAGGCAGACTGGGGGTGGAAAATTGCTGTGCTGTTAAAGTGACCTGAGGAGCACCAAATAACAACTTGCGACAACAGGAATGACCAGCCAAGAGCCAGAGAAGGAAGCAGGGGAGAAAGCGCAAATTGAAGTTCTCAGAAAAGGAACTTGAAATACTACAGAGGAGTGCTGCAACAACCATGACTTCCTGTTTGGGTGGTCGACTTTGACTGTTTCTAAGACACAAAAGCACAAAATCTGGAAGGAGATTCAGCAGAAAATAAATGCTGTAGGTGTGGCATAGTGCTCAGATGAAGAGATACAGAAGAGGTGGTATGGTCTCCGGTCTCGCATCAAAGAAAAGGTCACAACACACCTGAGTGAGTCCCGGGCAACAGGAGGTGGGCCCTCAAATGTACCACCACCCACTACACTGAAGGCAATGGTAGAGACTACCCTGGAGCCAAAGGCAGTTGTTGGTTTTGCCAACCTTGGCCAACCTGCTGCACCTGCACCATTGCAAAGTAAGTGTAAAACTTTAGTAATTGTAACATTTCTCAACTTAAAACTGTCTTCTACATGCATGTGATGAAAATTGAACAAATACAGACATATCAGTAAGGGATTATTCCATTGCAAAAGTACCCCTTATGGTGCATTATGGGACTCGTAGTCAAAAACACTCTGTAGTCAGTGTCAGACTTTTATTAAATTAATTTTGCAACTAAAGACACTTGTGTTCCCCATGTAATTAAATTAATAATATGTTCATTATTGAAATAGATGCACCTGAGGAAGACATTGGATGCCTAATTGATGAGGGAGAAGAACAGGTGCAAATAGTGGAAGAACCAGTATTGTTGGAGAGTCAGTCCACAACACCTCATGGCCACTTCAGCAGTGTGTCTTTCTCCCCACAGCCACCATCAGTTGGGGATGAAAAGGCCAAACAGCCGCCCACTCCAATCATGCAGCCAGTTGTCAGGTCCCGACAGCAGCATACCATAGTGCATGCTCGTAGGGCCCGTGATAGTTCACATGTAAACCAGCCTTCTGTGTCTCAGGCAACTGCAGAACATCAAGCGGTGTTTGGTGGACTTGAGGTGTCCATGCTGCAAGTTCAGCGCCTGCAGCACAAACAAATTAAAATGGTGAATAGAAAATTGCAGAACATGCAGCATACCATTTCTGTGGCTTTCAGCACAATGGCCAATCAGTTGCCAGACAATCCATCTAGGATGGTCACTAAAATGGACAGCCTAACAAGTGCCCTAGAGAAACTATGCACACAGATGGCAGAGGACACTAGCAATCAAAGGCAAAGAAAGAGGAGCAGTGCTGTGTGTATGGATGCCTTAACAAGGTCTATTGGAAGGCTTGCACATGCCACCTCTACTTTATCAAAGTATACTGTGACACTAGAGGTAGAAATGGGCCACTTCAGTCGGGTGGGTGCAGAGCATCCTGATAGTGAGGAGTTGTCGAGCATCAGCAGCATCCCTGCCACAGATGCACGTGTGCTGTGATCAGTAGGAGCCATACTCCTGCACCTCAACATGATGGCACATTCCATTCTGGACGCAGTCACAAAAACATTGAGGGGCAACGTTCAAGAAGTGCCTATATTTGTTGGTTTATTTAATGTCAGTGCTGTAACCGACTTACATGATGACTTCAGGGTGTATACATTTAAGAGAATAACAGATTGTTTGAAAACTGTTGTGAGACACCCGACATTAAAGGTATGCTTACTTTGAGAAATCAAACAAGTGTGGACCATTTTGTTACATTTTGTGGAATTAAATATGACTTACCTTGAGAAGTAATTTATAGCAATGTGGTCCCTGCACCTTCTCCCTTCCACTGCTCTGCTCTCCTCTGTTGGATGTTGAACAGGTGGGCCAGGCACTTCATTCTCTGAATCTGATTCCAACACAGCAATGTGTAGGCCTCTCTTGTAGGCAATATTGTGTAGGACGGCACACGTTGCTACTATCTTACATGCAAGTTTTTGTACATATTGTAAGGCACCCCCACTCTTATGTGGGCAGCGAAAACGTGATTTCAGTAGGCCAAATGTCTGCTCGATCGCAGTCCTAGTGCGATGATGTGCAGTGTTGCATCGCCTTTCATTGTGGGTGGTGGAAGAAAGGTAGGGTGTGAGAATCCAGGGACGTAGGGCATATGCACCGTCACCTGAAAAACATATATTAATGTGAGACAACAAACATTTTGTGAGGATTGGGCAATAATATATCTATATTTACATTTCTTTTCAGTATCTAATAAATATCCATCATCAAACTTCCCTCTTTCCAGTCGTCTATATATTCCTCTGTGCCTAAACATGAAGGAGTTATGGGTGCTTCCTGGATATTGTGACTCAATATCAGTTATTATATGGTGGCCATTGCATACTACTTGAATAGTGAGGGAATGCATATTTTTCCTGTTCCTAAAATTTTTATGAAGGTGGGATGGAGGACATATAGGCACATGTGCCCCGTCTATACACCCTATGTCATGGAGACATTTGGCAATCCTGTAAAATAGCAATTTTGTATTTTGCATTTCCTGACCATTCCCGGGCAGGTATATGTGGCGTTGGATGTAGAGAAGCATGGCATCTAGGAATGACTTGAAGAAACGTGAAGGTGCACTTTGAAACACCCTTCCTGCAACAGATATCACATCCTGGTAACTGTCAGTGGCTAAAAGGTGTAACAAATCCAACACCTGAACATGAGTTGGGATGGAATTCTGCGCAGAGGACTGCTTTCTGGATGTGTCTTTAAAATGGCTATTATTTCCAAAATGACATTGCTACTTAGCCTTTATTTATCATGGTATGCAGACATAATATTGAGTTTTAAATATCGATATGCCATAATATCGATGTTTAAATTTCGATGTGACAGAATATCGACCTGCAAGAATATCGACATGCTGGTAAGAAATATCGTTTTACTTAATATCGAAGTTAGTAATATCGCAAGTAAAAATATCGTTGTTTATAATATCGGAAAAAAAAATTGTGTTTTGTATGTTAGTATATGTGTTAAAAGTATAGATTATTTTTCTAATGTATGTTTGAATTTTTTACAAGTAATTAATTTTATGTTAATTAATTTTTGCGTATTTTAGTTCCGTAGCGGGTTGTGGATTTATAGGGGAATAGGGTGGGAAGTAATTTAATTATAATATATTAATTAATCATTTATTCGAAGTTATTAATTTAAAAAAAGAAAAATTGCGTTTTAGTTTCGTAGTGGGTTTATAGGGGAATAGGGTGGGAAGTAATTTAATTGAAATTAATTAATTAATGATTTTATTAATTATTATTTTTATTTAATAATTTATTTTGTTGATTGTGTTAATTAATTGGTTATTAATTAATTTTTAATTAGTTACTAATAATTAATAATTAATTGGTAAATATGTTGATTGTGTAATTTTTTAGGAGCGGGTTTTGGCTTTATAGGGGAGTAGGGTGGGAAGTAATTTAATTATAATTAATTAATTAATAATTTTATTAATTAATATTTATGTAATTAATATTTTATATTGTTAATTGTCTTAAAAATGTTATTAATTAGTTATTAATTGGATATTAGTTATTAATAATTAATTGGTAAATATGTTAATTGTGTAATTTTTTTAGGAGCAGGTTGTGGGTTGATAGGGGAGTAGGGTGGGAAGTAATTTAATTTTAATAACATTTTTATTATTTTTTTATATAATGTTTATTTAAAGTTATTTTATAGTGTTAATTGTGTGATCTAATTCATTTTTGATGGTTTTTATTTTGCTTGTTAATTGTTATTAATTAATTAATTGTTAATTAATTATGTTAATTGTGTAATATTTTATAATATTGGTGGTGTCGTTTATAGGGGAATATGGTGGGATGTTAATTATTTTTGACAAATTAATTATTTGTTGATTAATGTTAATTATTTTGCAGGCGTGAGAATAGTAAATTATTCCCCTCCGCTATCCAACACTTTCCCTACTGTTGCATTTGCTGGAGTGGGAATAGTAAATTATTCCCCTACGCTATCCAACACTTTCCCTACTATTACACTTGGTGGAGTGGGAATAGTAAATTATTCCCCTACGCTATCCAACACTTTCCCTACTATTACACTTGGTGGAGTGGGAATAGTAAATTATTCCCACCCGCTATCCAACACTTTCCCTACTGTTGCACTCGCTGGAGTGGGAATAGTAATTTTTACCCACCCGCTATCCAACACTTTCCCTACTGTTGCACTCACTGGAGTGGGAATAGTAATTTTTACCTACCCGCTATCCAACACTTTCCCTACTGTTGCCATTACTGGAGTGGGAATAGTAATTTTTACCCCTCTGCTATCAAACACTTTCCCTACTGTTACACTCGTTGGAGTGGGAATAGTAATTGTTACCCCTCCTCTATCCAACACTTTCCCTACTGTTACACTCGTTGGAGTGGGAATATAAATGTTTACCTCCCCGCTATCCAACACTTTCCCTACTGTTGCACTCACTGGAGTGGGAATAGTAATTTTTACCCACCCGCTATCCAACACTTTCCCTACTGTTGCACTCAGTGGAGTAGGAATAGTAAATGTTACCAGTGGGCTATCCAACACTTTCCCTACTGTTACACTCATTGGAGTGGGAATATTAATGTTTACCTCTCCGCTCTCCAACACTTTCCCTACTGTTGCACTCACTGGAGTGGGAATAGCAATTTGTACCCACCCGCTATCCATCACTTTCCCTACTGTTGCATTTGCTGGAGTGGGAATAGTAATTTTTACCCTACGCTATCCAACACTTTCCCTACTGGTACACTCACTGGAGTGCGAATAGTAATTTTTACCCTCCCGCTATCCAACACTTTCCCTACTGGTGCAATTACTGGAGTGGGAATAGTAATTTTAACCCCTCCGCTATCCAACACTTTCCCTACTGTTACACTCCATGGAGTGGGAATAGTAAATTATTCCCTTCTGCTATCCAACACTTTCCCTACTGTTGCACTTGCTGGAGTAGGAATAGTAAATTATTCCCCTCCGCTATCCAACACTTTCCCTACTGTTGCACTCTCTGGAGTGGGAATAGTAATTTTATCCCCTACACTATCCAACATTTTCCCTACTGTTATAGTTAATGTAGTGTAAAATATTTTTTTACAAATAAATAGTAATTTTTATATTTTAATTTATTATATATATATTTTATTTTTATATTTATATTACAGATTTATGTATATATATATATATATATGTATTTATAATTTTTATTATGTTTCTAACATTTTATAATTAAATAAAATAATTATTTATTAATATTATTAAATTAATATATAGTTTAAAAAATTAATGTTTGTTTAATTTTTTTACATATTACATTTATTTATCATTTTTTACTTTTTAAATAATTCTAACTGTTTTTATTAATTATATTTATTATTTAATTAATTTTATATTATTTTTAAGACATTTAAAAAAAACTATATTTTAAACAACGATATTTTGGTTTCGATATTTTTGTACTTACCTTTGTAGAGATAGGATGTCGATATTCTGTCCATCGATATTCTGTACTCGATATTCTTGTAGGTCGATATTCGGTCCGTCGATATTCTGTCAGTGATCCATTTATCATATATTTCTTCCTCTGTTTGTTGAAAAATGGTCAGCCTGACTCTGAAAACCCTCTTGTCTCTGCCTCCTCCTCTGCTGAGCAGCCAGTGTGTGTGCATCCTCCTTGCAATCACATACATACAGGGCAACCTTTGTGGAAAGCCCTGATGCATTCTGGGCCTGCTTTTATACTTTGCACCCAGTTACCACCTGGTTTGAATTGTTGGTAAATTGCATGTGCAAACAAGTCATTTGGCGACTAGTTGCTATTTGCAACTGCCTCTAACATCCCGTTTGTGAATCGCTATTAGGGATTTCTAAATTGCGACTCGATATTTTCGGTCGCAAAAAATACTGACTTGCAAACCGCTCGCATCGCTATTTTTGGTTTGCAAATGTCTTTCGCACATCACGAAAAGCCTTTTTTTCATTCGCTAACCACTTTGCAACCGATTTACGAGTTGCTATTTTTTCGTATATCTGGCCCTTAGTTGTTATTTTAGTAATTATATTTTACTATTTTCAACTAAAGTGATTTGGAATTTTTGAATTATTTATTTCCACTTTGTGATCTGATTTAGATGTCAAATCATATGCACCACTAGCAGTTTTCTCTGAGGAAGGTGTTTCTACTTGTGCCACTATAGCATGGATAGGCATCAGATTCCTCACAGAAATCAGTTTACTGAATATGATTTTGATTTTTTTTTTACTTTGTGGAAGCTCAACTATAGCTCACATCAAGAAAATGTCCTCTCTCTCCCACAGTTTAAAAATCGCATTTTCTGGAGTTCCCAGGACTAGTTTGTCATGTCCATTGATCACCCGCATGCACTACCCCACTCGAAGGTAGATAGATTCTGCCTTGCATCCCCATGTATCGCCATATCACAAAATGCTGGGAATTCCTACCATTATGCCAAGGACCAGTAATATAACGGTTATGGACACCAGTATGCCATGGACATATGCCACATTGCAAGAATTACCGCGATTTTACAAGGGCCCACGTTATCCCAGGGATGGCACCGTCATACCATGGATGCTTACAATATGCCAAAGATTGCACCATTATGCCATGATCCATATATCAATATGGATGGCCACCATCATTCTATTGAACCTCTTAATATACCAATGACTACCATTATTATGCCAGGACCAACATTATACCAGAAATGTGCACATCACATCACACCATCACCCTTAAACGTGCGTTCATGTACATGTATGCACACACACACACAGATACATGCACACATGTACAAACATACACACACAGCAACATTTGAGACTTTTTTCTGCCTTCTGCACCATGCCTGGATAATGCTGCTCCACATAGCTCTTGATTCCCACTTAGTTTTCTCTTCACACAGCCTGGTAGGTCCTACACACAGATGTTCAAGGTGTGCAGTATAGCAGATTGATATGACACAATGCCTGTCTCTGGCTTTGAAGCACTGATGCACAACACTGTTCAGCAGAGCTGTGGGGCACAGTTTCAGGCTTCAAATCTTTAATTCTTGCCAAAGTGTTGCTACATTGATGCTCAAAGGTGGAAAAAATGTGCACTTGTGGTTAGCCAAGCCTGGGAAATCAGCCCACCATACATGTGCAGTTTCTTATTTTACCCTGACACTCCAAGGGTCTGGAGTTGTGCAGTGCCATCTCTATGAGGCAGGGATGCACAATTCTCGACTCTTGAAGTAACAGGGAAATTTTGAGGTATGTCATAGCACATATTTTCATAAAGGGTATCCAAACAAAGATTATAGAGCAAACTGATTGTAGAAAGCTTACTTGAATAAGGAAATTGGATTAAGTGTCTCCACTTGGGGGGGATGCACATTTTAGTGCAACAATGCAGCAAACTATATATAATTCCCACCATAGTGCCTCCTCACATGCTTAGTACCCTCTCCTGGAGGCAAGAAATATGAAATGCCCAAGGTCAGCTCTCTCCAGACACAATGTACGTGAGCCCCCTCCTGGTCATTTCATTGACAGGCACGTCTGTTATTAATCTATGGAGAAAGAAGTGGACCACCATTACGTGATCTGATTAATCTGCTACAGATCTACATAGGATACTAGTACCTACTGCCAAGAACTGGATAACAAATAAGCCAATATTTAGCTCAGTCGTCTTAATAGTGTATGTAACATTTACAAAGATTATGGTCGCCCTTTCTCTTTACACATAATTGGCTCTGAAGAAGTTATCACTTTTCACAGACAAATCTCCCGTCCCACTTCCTCTTCCCCCACTTCTTCCACCCCAACAACCATGCATTCATCTCAGTCTCCAAATAAAGACCATAAATAGTTTAGTTATCATCCATCTCACTTTCTTATTAATACCCCCTGTTCCCGCCGCATGGCCGCATTCTCCAAATTTCTCAGGCACTTTTGTAAAAAAAGCACTGCCTTTTTACAAAACTGCCTATTTAGTGTTTTTTGCAAATCACAAAATCCTGGAGGGTCTGCTTAGTTTACCTTTATCATGGGGTGGGACATGTATGCAAAGGAGAGATGATTAAGGCTGCCATCACACAGTAGATTACTCATTACTTTTCGTCTACGGCCCAGCAGTATTGTTGCACCATTGCTATTACTCAACCACACAGAGTAGGGAAAGTAATAAACACTACGTTTGCTGCCCATTCTAAACCATAGGATCCCTATGTGAATATTCAAATAGAACTTATACAATTGCCCAATTATTGGCAGTACCAAAATAATCTTATTCTAGCGAGCATGTTTCCAGGATGGGTTGAAAAATATTCCTTTGTTAAGACAGATGCAAACAATGGCCAAAATATTTTTGGGAACTTTAATCCATGTTTCCTCCAGGTATTCCTTTCTCGGGAAAACACAGAGCTGCGCAAGTGGGCACACCCTGTATTTGCTGAAATAAAGCTTGTTGATGCCTTCCTAAGTACTGGACTGGTTGCGCAGAGTATGTTTTGCCTGCTATCAGACATTCAAACACCTGTCTTGCAGTTCTATAAAGGAGTAAAAAAGAAATATCTGGAACTGGCAGGTGCTTTTGGAAACTGTTTATAAGTTATGGGGTGGCACTCTCATTTTGAGTCCCGTGAATAGTTAAAATTGTGTTGGAGGTCGGTCACTTTACCGCAGATGCCCTGGAGAAAATAACTGTTGAACTGATTGCTCGAAGGACTGTAACCTTGCAGAATCGAATAGCACTGGACTTTTTGCCCGCATCAAAAGGAGGTGTCTGTGCTCTCATGGTACTGGGAATGCTGTACTTACTTTCTGGACAATTTTAAGTTGATATTTGGCAAACAGACTCTATTTATTAAAAGTTGGAAGAACTGCACAAAAGTGACTATGGAAAAGACCAAAGGAACCTTTGAAGCAAGAAGAACTTTATTTGATTAAAATATAATCATAAAAGCTGGACATGCGTGCCATACATATACAAAATAGATGATTAAAATAACCATAGTGGTATGAAGATGCGAAATTTTAAAACTAGGCAACAGCAAAATATTTTTTAAAGGATTAATAATGTAAAAAAAAGAGTGAGCGTTACTGTCAAAGTCTGAGGAAAAAGGACCGGGAGTTACAAGAGGACGCGGAGAGTGTGACCAATTCATTGAAACGACTGTCAAATGTCAATGTCCATTAACCTTTGGTCATGGATTGGTGATTGATTTGGAGACTGGGGAATAAAAACGTTATAGTCTTGTGGTAATTCAATAATTATTGGTTTGTATGTGCTTGTTTGGGTAATAATGGCCTTAGTAAAGTGTTGTTGTGACAGTTCCTTAAGGACCTTGTTGGCTTTCTCAACCAAGAAAAGAAAATTAAATTCGTTTTTCTTTTGAAATGGGAGAATTAGAAAAAAAGCTTAAAAAAAAAAGTAGATAATGACTTTGAACTTGTTTTGGAAGGGATGTACTAAGAAAGCACAAAAGAAAGGGTTGTGGAGAAATGTTAACTGGGCTGCTTCAGGGAGGGCTGCTGCTCACAGAATCGGATGTGCTATTGTCTAGAAGCAAGGCAGGGATGGACTTCTCAAGGGCAGCAAAGGTGCTAAGTTTACTGAATGCTGAGGCAAGACTGCACTGAAAAAATGTTGTAAAGCCACGGGAGCTGCAAGGAGATGTAGCTTTATTGTCCTGTAGTAGTTGACAGAAAACTGTACTTTATGTTTCAAATCATGAAAGTTACAAAAAGAATGGGTTTTTTTGGTTATGAAATAAATCTGCACAGAATATACCGATAAATCTCTGTATTCTGTTTGGGGAGATTAGCAATAATGAATTAAGAAATCTGAATTTTACTTGCATCAATCAGAGTTACAAGGATTGTGCATTGAATGGACTTTTTGTGAAATTAAATACTTTTGCTTTAGAACTCAGGTATTAACAGTTCATGAATAGATTTGTAGTTAGTTCTATGTACCCAATGGTACATTTTTTATGTTTTTATTATATGAGTGGGGCAACTGATGAGCGCCAGGCAGTTTTCCTCTATTACCATTCAGAATAATTTATGCCCATGCAGAAGCCACTAAAAAAGCTCCTGTGATAATAACCGAAACTCTTCACATCATAGGCTATGCCCACTTTACGGTTTGTAAAGACGTGATGGTCCTGTGCTCTAGGCAGCTCCTCATTTTGGCACTGCCCATGAGAACCCCTGGTCAACTGTTCTCTCATCTTGTGATCATTTATAAATGCACACTTCATATTCTATCTAATCAGTACAGTATGGAATTATTTCCCTCTATACTTGCTTACTCCTGGACATCAAGAGTAAGTCAGGAGTACTGCAGGAGTATGTCACACCTACTCACTTCAAAATCTTTGCGAATCATGCCCAATGTATGGAGACATTAGAGAAAATGATATATACATTGCGAAGTCGTGTTAATAAATATGATTTTGTTTGCAGCCAGATGTATTCACGCGGCTCACTCATTCTAACATAAAACCGGACTCCACTGCAAGGCCATACGAGTCACATACAGCACTATACAAATCTATCTTAACATAACATCACATCTCACATTAACAGCGATTTGACTCTTCGGTTCCCTGCTTCAGCACAACGAGTCGGGTGTAACTACTAAATCAAAGGCAAGTGAACAGCAATTTAATTTGAACCTATTTGTTGTTTTTATCCTGTTACATTTTCCTATATTTTGATGATGTACCAGTGCCACTTATTTTCCTTGAGAACAACAGAAAGTGGTGGGTGGATTACTTGAATTAATCTCACTGTGCTACCTCAGACAGGAAGCATTCATATGCAAAGCAGCCAAGGCCCTGTTCCAACAGGAACAGTCAAGCCCGAATTGCCAGTTCGGGTCCCCTGTGAGCAGTACCTCAGCAGGGAACGGTTGATTGAGGCATTGTGTCGGTGGGAGCCTGAGCTCGGCTGCATTGTTTGTGGTAGGACAGGCCATGCATTGAGTGAAGCTGAGGCAAAGGAGATTGCTGCTGTAACTTTAGGTTGGCAGCGAGGGCGCCGGCACACTGTGGATAAGGCGGCTGAGGAGACAGGCGGCAGTGGGTAGGGTTTCCACCAGACGGGTTTTCTACCAGCGCATAAGGTATTTTGATATCCCGGCTGGTGCAAAAAATAAGCAAAATCACCCATAGCCGGTATTTTTAGCCTTCATCTGTACATACTTCAAAGAGCAAATAGAAGTATAAACCACTTTTAAATGTGTTCTAGGGCTTCTTTAAAGAGCCATGACTACTAATTAGAGTAAACAAAGACAGAAAAGTTACGTTACAATAGAATATATACTATTTTGTTTACAGTCCTATTTAGTTTCATGTTTGGGCCTTTACAGAGTTAAAATGACAACAAATGTCCGGTATTTTTTCTCTTGAAAAGGTGGCAAGCCTGGCAGTGGGTCGTCTGGAAGCATGGAGGGCAGGGGGGGGCACCAGATGAGGTAGGGGGTAGGGCTTTGACGGACAGGCGCTGAGGGGGCCAGGGCGGGAGCATTAGGATACGAATGGTTGAGCAGCGTTAGTAGGAATGGGAGGGGCAGGAGTTCGGTTTGTGACGGACAGGAGAAGTGGAGGTGCGCTGGAGGGGCAGGGGCCCGGAGGGGGTGGACGGAGTGGGCGGGCGCAGCTCGGTGCACTGCAGGCAGAGCGGGGCCCAGGTTTAGACCCGGAGCTGCAGCCATGGCAGAGAGTTCCGAGAAAGTGCCCATCGCTCTGGCGGGGCCCGAGGACATGGAGCAGTGCCTGCCGCCCGTGAGTACCGCCGCCCGGGGTCGTGCACAGAAAGTTTCATAGAATGTGCGAAACGATGGGTATCATTCACAGCCTGACAATCGAAGGGGTGCACAAAGACACAGCGAGGGTGCTTAGAAGGCCGGGAGCGCGATTCGCCGAAAGCACAGCTATACTTCCACTGCCCTTTTTGCCCGGTGCCTGTTGGGACGCCGTGTTCTCGGGTGCAACAAGTGCTGGATCTTGGGGCAGATGCTAAGAATAGCCTTTGGTTCCACTTTAGGGGGAGCCGGTATTTAAGGTGCGGTAGCGAAGGGGTAAATGGACTACTTCGTGTACTGGAGAGCGCCTAGATGCGACGAGGTGGGGGGGGGGGGGGGAGATGTGTGTGCCTTAATGAGGGATTAGTATACACTGGAGGTTACACTGGGTTCGGTGATTGCTCGGGGTGCGGTTTGCAACGGATTGTAGTTCTAATTTGTATTGTGATAAGCTTCAGGGAGGTGAAGTGAGCGGAGATTCACTCCTTAACTTACAAAAAGAAAACTACATGTGGCCGCAAGTCGCTGTGGAGCTCCACCTGTCATCTCTGACGATGTTACAACGAGTGCGCCGAGGGTGGGCCCCCCTGAGCACCTCTGTGCTGCGGGACCAGCGACCAAACAGGGCGCGCGCTCGCGCTCACATACCAAAAACACAGAGAGCCCGGCCCGGCGGTCAGGCCAAGAAATACAATTCACTCCCAGACAGTAATAACAGGAACGACAGCGACCAATGAATGTTTTTACTGTTTTAGCGGCTTACCCGGGGTTGTTTGCGGATGCCCTTTGACAGCATGGCAGCTGATTTACTCAATGCTGGTACTGCCCCTCTGTATATAAATCCATTCTGCCTAGGAGAGGTAACGTGCTACCATTAAACAAGTGTCAGCTCTTTTGGGGAGTGTTGACACTGCCTATTTAAATGCCCATCGCCCTGCAGAGGAGTGATTTTAATAAGAGCGTGCTCGCACGCCTCAATGCTCTGGGATAGTGAGCACCTGCACTTTTACGGTGTTGTTTCCAGCACTGGAGATTGCCCCCTAATAAACAAGCCAATTCGGATGAGGAGTGTTGATACTGCCCCGAAAGTCTAGAACTTCTTCTGAGTTATGCTGATGCTGCCTACCGTAGTACATGTTACTACTGCCCATTCAAAAACTGGCAGCTCCGTTGATGAGTGCGCCCTCGGCCCTCTGAAGTATGTGCAGGCCTGTCGAAAATCATAGCTACTGCTCATTTACATTTCTGCCGATGAGCGTTGGTGGTGTCCCATCAAGTCTTTGCCAGGTGTAGGTCCTTTCCACCATACCACAAGCAAATCATGCCAATTATATATATGTCAGTTCAGCTGAGGAATTTTGAAGCCGGTACATTAAATGTGCGCAGGCATTGATTGTCCCATTACATATACGACAGTCACTCTGAGGAGTGGTACACTGCTGCCCCAATTCAAATAAGGCAATCCAAGAACGGACACACCACATTTGTGGTTGTTGTGGTTAGGCATGTGGATACCTCGGTGTGTGAGTTTTGGGGGTGACGAGCAGCGGTTAGACTGGTGACCTGTCTGCGTATGAGGTGACGTATCGGGCGCCCTGCATGAGGTGATTGTATGGTGCGCTCTGCATGAGGTGAGGTATGGTGCGCTCTGCGTTTGGTGATGTATGGTGCGCTCTCCATGTGATGATGTATGGTGCGTCCTGCATGAGATGAGGTATGGTGCGCTGTGGGTGAGGTGTTGTATGGTGCGCTCTCCGTGTGGTGATGTATGGTGCGCTCTGCATGAGGTGAGGTATGGTGCGCTCTGCGTTTGGTGATGTATGGTGCGCTCTCCATGTGATGATGTATGGTGCGCCCTGCATGAGATGAGGTATGGTGCGCTGTGGGTGAGGTGTTGTATGGTGCGCTCTCCGTGTGGTGATGTATGGTGCGCTCTGCGTGTGGTGATGTATCGTGTGCCCCGCGTGTGGTGATGTGTCGTGCGCTCTGCTTGTCGTGTGCCCTGTGTGTGGTGATTTATCGTGCGCTCTGCGTGTGGGGATGTATCGTGTGCCCCGCGTGTGATGTGTCGTGCGCTCTGCGTGTAGTAATGTATCGTGTGCCCTGGGTGTGGTGATGTATCGTGCGCTCTGCGTGTAGTGATGTATCGTGTGCCCTGCCCTGTGTGTGGTGATGTATCGTGTGCCCTGTGTGTGGTGATGTATCGTGCGCTCTGCGTGTGGTGTTGTACCGTGCGCCCTGAGTGTGGTGATGTGTGTGCGCTCTGCGTGAGGTGATGTATCGTGTGCCCTGTGTGTGGTGTTGTATCGTGCGCCCTGCGTGTGGTTGTGTGTCTTGCGCTCTGCTTGTGGTGATGTAGTGTGCTCCTCGGGCGGTCATGTTTCTTGTTATCTCTGCCTTCTCTTCCAGGCCTACACCGCGGTGTCGCTGAAACCCCCTGGCGGGGGTCGCCTGCTGAAGATAGGGGCCATTGCGCTCATCTCCGGGGCGCTGCTGCTGCTCTTCGGCGCCATCGGGGCCTTCTACTTCTGGAAAGTCAACGACAAGCACGTAAGTGACAAAGCCGCCGAGGGGTGTGTACTGTCGAGGTATATTAATGGATGAAGTCGGGGTAGGTAGGTGCTTGCTCGGGTCCATGCCACTGGGTGCAAACAGCGAAGTGGAAGGTGGATGGTCTCTTCGGCTGCGCCGGGGCCGAGAGGTGTTTATTTCGGAGCTTGCCTGCTCTGGAAACAGAGGGCTCTTTCATACCACGAGAGCTCGTGTTTGCAGGTAGGAAAGCTGGAGGCAGACTTCATTCAGACATTCCCCTGGCCGCGGACCCTTCATTACTCATAGGTCACACATTCACACACCCACCACAGAAACTCTTTCACCGCAGGAGTGAAAATTAATGAAAAATTCATCTTCAGAATGAGAGCAGAGCAGCTGGAGTTTCCTCCGCATACCAACAGACCAGAGCCGAGAGGACGAAGATCCCACACAGGAGCAGGCCCCTTCCCGGCCACTCTAGAACAAATGCGTGTAAGGAACTCATCACCACAAACAAGCAAAAACAGCCAATTACAAACTATTTTATGTGGAAGGGGTGGGGCGGTGGTTAGTTTACCAGGCAATGAACACTGTATTCTCCGCCCTAATGCAGGTTAAATGCTGTATATGATATGGATCAGGAGGGTCCCCATAGTTTCTAGTGGGATCCTATATAGCCGGGGTAAGGCCACATTGCCATAGAAGGAACCACCACACAACATAAGTGACGTACGTATGAAACAAGTGTAGGTTCACATTGATTTCTTACTGGGGACAGTTCAAACATTTATCCAGGTCAAGATAGTTTTGTTTAGAATTTATTTTTCATGGGATCTTAAAACGCCATACTGTTCTGAAAGTGTACATGCTGACGGATCGATGCCGAGGCGACTCATGTAAGAAGCACAATATTCTCCTACCCACAATGCACAGGGAGTGCCAAGATTTCTTGCTGCACAGTAATAGAATTTGACAAAAGCCTCCCCAGCTACCATAGGCAATCGCTAAAAGGAACCAGAGAGTAAGAGCAAAGCTGGTTAAAGTTTAAGTAGGGGCTACGGAGCAGTAGCAATCAGGGTCAAGGGACTAGGACTCTTCCCTGTCATCAGCGTCACAGGATGGTACCCCGCGAAACACCAAAATCAAAGCTGCGTACATCCCATGACGCCTGGTATACATTATAGCAAGCATGCAGAGGTTTTCCAAGGGCACCCAGGGTGAACAATCATTAAAAAATATCTTGCACTATCTATTATTATCTGTTTTTGAAAACTAAGGGTCCTATTCACAAACTGCATTTTGCTGTTCTTAGTAGTGCTACAAAAGTTCTACTAAATTACTACAAAATGCTATTCACAACCTCCGCCTCTCCTATCTTTTCTGTGCGGAGATCTCTTCCCTGACTGCGGAGTCTCTTAACACGTAAGTATTAGTTTTAGTAGTAATTGTGGAAGGGACAAAGGGGAGTGGCTGGAAAATGGGGAACACTTATGACTAAAGGGGAGGGAATTATGGGGTTTAGGCAGTGCAATGCAGGGGTTTAGGGAAGTGCATGCATCCACCCACTAAAGAGTTAACACATTACTATTTCTAATGTTACTACAGCTAAAAAGGGACTCAAAACAGTAGCACATAACTCCAGTAAACGCATGGAACAAATTGAGCACCATACATGGCCAACCACTGGTACTGCAACACCCTCCCTGAGAAAATAATGGAGATAGGGACTTAAAAAAAAAACATTAGGACATAACGTTAAATTCAATTCAATCATTTAAAATAGTTTTTTTATATATATATATATATATATATATATATATATATATATATATATACATATATATATAAATACACATATATGTATATATCCTGTTGAAAGCTCCGGCCAAAACGCGTAGGTCTCTTTGTTGCACTGTCGGTGGTTGAAAATTAAATAAAAGGACTACTTACAACCTGCTGTGACCTGGCTGTGCTGTTTTCTTCTATGCCCTCCGATCGGGAGGCCATCCTCATCGAAGAGCCTTGAATATACATATATATATATATAGATAGATAGATAGATAGATAGATATAGATATAGCCATATACATAGATGGATATAGATATACAGACTTTAATTTAAAAAGTCTAAAAAAATACAGATTTCTTTTTAATTATAAAGTATTTTAGTAACCTTTTTGAAGAAAATTAGATCTAGTGATCACAAGTTATAATCAAAGCAAAAGCACCCCCATAGGAAAGCACTGAGAAAAGACATTGTGTTATACTAGGAAGATGGAAACACCTGCAAAAAATGACTATGTCCTCTGTGGTTAATTGGTAACAAGGTATTCAGCGGTCAATCTTAGAATGAATATAGCGTGTATAAGGTGTTGGTTGATCCTGCTAAAAGTTTTTACATAGGTGCATAATAACTTTTCTAGACTAAAAAAATCTAAAATCTCTGACTGAGGACTCCAAGAGGTTAGATACAGTGAGTGACTGGGAAGTGCCATTGTACCCTCAAACTTTGTGCAAAAAAGCTCACAGCAGAATAATGGCACATATTGTTCAAAAAGTATTTGCAGATTGCCCTAGTTCTCCATTAGAAGTTTTCATGAAGCAAAAAGTTCCTCTACATCTTTTGGAATCAGTACTACCTTGAAGAAGCATTCTCATATCAAGACTGACTTCTCAAATTCCAGTTATTTGTTTGAGGAGTCACACAACCAAACTTCCAGAATTACTAGAAATGTCCAGTACCAAATGACCCACTGCTATATTTGAGTCTCGCCTAGGGACTGCTTGTGCTGTCTCTTCGAGACATGCTCTATCTAGGATAAGGCTTGAAAAAACGCCCATCTTTTTCATTGGTTCTTGTTGCTGTCCTTTAGAAATGCTGGCTTTTCATTGGTGAATACACTTAGTAGTCCCGTCTTTTGGAATTTTGTATCCTCTATGGGGAATGCCCCTCTTACATGTGTTGTTACTGTTCAGGTTAATTATACTTAGAGAGAACTCTTTTTTTAGTTGGCCTGCCTCTTTGCTTGTTAACTGTCCTGTTTACTTGTGCAATGAAACTTCGGTCGCATCATTTGCTTGCTGTGGCTTTATCTCCAGTGCCTCCCCCTCACCCGCCCACAACACTGCTTCAGTTGCTTTATATCCCTTAATCTCCCAGTGCCTCCCCCTCACACAACACTGCTAGCAGGCCCTCACCACCCCTCTAAGGCCACTGCTGTTTTGCTTGTTTTTCTGTTACTTTACAAATGTAAGTAAGTCCGTTTTTATATAGCGCAGCTACTCACCCTTACGGGTCTCAAGGCGCTGGGGGCCGGAGTGGAAATTAAGTGAGCTATTGCCCAGAGTCACATGGTGCTGTGCTGAGCTAAGCTGCCGCCGGGGATCGAACTGTGAACCCTGTGCTCCGAAGTCAGCTGCCCTGGCCGCTGCACCACACCTCTCCACAAACACTTTTATTTATATGGCGCACCTAGCCATGGGCTTGGGGAAATTAAACAATCAGCCCATTATCAACGAATGTTGAGCCTGACAGCAGACTCGAACATGGATCCCCAGCTCACCAGTCGGTAGCTCTCACTGCTGCGCCATATCCATTGCCTAGCCATGTTGCAGGGTGCATTACCATATGTGGCCAAAAGAGGTCCCAAGGGACACCTAGTGATAGCCTGTGGTACTGCACCCTCACAACACTGCTTGTTTTAACGTGGAGTCGGAACTGCCATTTTCCCTCCCAGCGCTACGGCACAATTGCAGGTGTACTACATAAAAAAACACAATGGAGTTCTTTATTTTATTAAGGTGGGGAGGGCTTGTCTACTGCATAGGTAAAAACATTGGCATTTATAATGCCAATAGCTCTAACTCCAACAAATGCGAGATCTATTGCATTTCTAATGCTTGTTACTAGTATGCAATAGCTTTCTCTATCTCAGGACCTTCTGCACTTTTCATTCTCGAGAAGCAAGTTCCACAGGGACAAGCAGTCTTCAATTACAGTACACTCGCCTCCTTCAGTCCAGTGGGTCAGCAGGATCCTGGCGTTACCAGTCCTGGAGCACAATCTTCAAATCAGAAGTTCTGACAGAGCAGTAGGCAATTCTCGATAATGGGATCACTAAGGCAGTAAGGAATTATGCAGTGTGGCAGATAGGGTCATCTTCTTTCCTCCTCACAGTTCAATGCAGATTCTCTCCTCGGAGTGGGTCTAGTAGGATGTCTTAAATAGTAAACCAGTCAGCGTTTGGTGGTGAGATCTAGCCTATCCGATTACATTTCCAGGTTTCCTATTCCTAGTTGTTCATCAAAGTGATCCTTTTTCTGTCCTGTTCACCTGCTGTGTGGTATAAAAACTATGCCATATCCATGCAACAAAATCCAAAATAATGATGCCTGGTCTCACTGACAATCTCATCCCTCACTTTCCAGGAAATTGCTCCTCAGTAGCACTTGGCCTGGGCCTCCCGTAAAGCAGGACATTATGTGAAAATGTTTATCTCATAACCACGAAAACCATATTCTAAAAATAAATCTCCAATAAAAGCATAACAACAAATTCACGCAGAAAGCTGTATATCATTGGAGTGCACCACGTCTGAGGTCAAGTAGAATTTGAATTCTATATCATAGTTGCTCTAAAGGGATTCTGTAACTGGAATGTAACTTCTCCACTCCTGTTTTCAGCATGTCATTCATTTTCCAATCAAAAGTTACAAATTAGATGTCACATAACTTTAGTTTAGCTGTAAAGTTGCCATTTGACAGAGGTTGACAATATAAGTGATAGAATGCACACCTCTACATTTTCATACTTAAACAATTCTTTTACTCAATTTTTTCAAAACGCTCAAAGGCATGAGTTTTGGCATGCAACTCCTGGTGCGAGCTCGGCCCTGTGCCCACTTGCAAATACTTGATCAAAGCTGGTGGCCGGGTGGTTCAACTGTCCCAAGGTGCACAGTCTGTATGCAAGCCCGTAGGCCACTGACTCCAATAGTAATCCTATTTATAAACCTTTATCCATTCTAGTCCAGTTTTGAACACTATGAATCGACGATGTTCAAGATTTCCATTTTTCTTGACAACTTGATGATTGTAATGTTCAAAATTCACGATAAAAACGACTAAGCTTGGCTTCTATCTATGTCACAATTCAAAATACATCCATGTACGCGAAACCCAATGCATTTCGGGAAGGATCCCTTCATCAGGGGTTACTGAAATGTGAAGATTTAAAAAGGCCTGTGAAAATGAGCAATAAATAACGTCTGCAACAAATAACACCATCATACCTAATTCAATGTTCTGTGCACGTCATGCAACTATACACACATTAACACCAGAGACGTTTAAGGCAAGGGCAAAGTGGGCTCTGGCCCAGGGCCCTAGACTTTCAGGGGGCCACAGACTTTCAAGGGGGCCCCCTTATGGAGCCAGCTATGCTCTGCAGAGAGTCTTACCCTGATGACCTTGGTTAATTCTTAAACAAATTGTATCAAATACCGTTTTACTTAAATGTATTGTTAATGTGGGTGATGTGAGAGAGTATATTAGGGACATTTTGAAGAGAAATGCTGTGTTTATCTTTTATGCAACATCCATAAAAAGGTTATTTTAGCTCAAAACATGACCTCACATATTAGAAATGGGAGGGCGTCACATAGATTATTTGCCGTAATATTAGTGAGCTGCTGCTGTGTTAAATATTGAAAACACAATTCACTATCCCTAATATTATATGTAAACACATTTAAAATTTGGACGAGTGTGCCTGTGCGCTGTCAGTGACCTGGCCAAAGAGGTCATGAAAAATCTGAAATTGGATCTTAAATTCAAAGTTGTTCTGAACAGGGCCCCCCCGAAACTCTTTTGGCCCAGGGCCCCTAAAATCCTTAAAATGCTTCCTATTCACCCGCCAAATAACATGCATAATCACCAACGGTTTAATAATAGATACTAATGTAAATGTAAATGTCCAGTATTTGTAAAGCGCGAACAATTACCCGAAGGTGTCAAGGCGCTGGGGGCCGTCGGGAAGATTAAGCGAGCTATTGCCCAGAGTCACATGGTGCTGGGCTGATCTGCCACCGGCGCCGGGGATCGAACCATGAGCCCTCGGGTTCCGGAGTCAGTCGCCCTGGCCGCTGCGCCACACCCCACTATAAACCGAAATGGACTCCGCCCCATCACAATGAACTACACCCAGCGTGAAAAAAAGACCCAGATAACCCACATGCAAACTGCTTAAATCCAGTGCACACTCTGAAAACGAGCTTACAATTTATTTAAAAATGCCCGTGCTTGTGAAAAATAAACCCCTTGCAAAGAAACGTGGCAGAACATATAATGCGATGTTGATGAATTAAAACAATCAACGTACGATGTATATGTCTTAGTCACAAGATCTCCTGACACCTGGTGACCCAGAATGCCAATTCCATCTCGAACGAGTGCAACGCAGAGATCGCAACAACTTCCACTGCCGCCATATCTCAAATACTGTTCCCGTGAAACCGCCGAAAAAATGTGATCTGGATAGCAACATATAACCCCACCAGCGGCCATGCTGCTAGCAAAGCAAAGAGTAGCCCATACCTGTGTGTTCCGAAGTTAATTAATACCACGTGATCCGGAAACTGACCTAAAACGGAACAGAAATAAACAAAGTGCACGGAGAACCCAACACCTCCAAACAAGCCGAAAACAGAGGTTGCCAGTAAACGTGCAATCTAGAATCAGATGCTGTATATTAGAAACAGCTGATGAAAATATATTAGTCACTCCTGCACACAGACCGTTGCTATTCCTGAGTGACCATAACGACTATTGGGCAATAAAACAGGGCACATTTGGCTGGGCTAGTCAAAAAAAAAAATTGTTAAGAACAAAAAATATCAAAATGATGGCTTTCTTTATAGAGTGCATAGCATTCACTGTTACCAGTGAATTGTAATAAAATGTCAGGTGTAAACATGAGCAAATGTGGCTGATACAATGCTCTTCGGTTCCTCTGTAATTATTCTGTCAAGTCTCCCTCATGAAGAAATGGTCTTTGCACAGTCTTTCAAACCTTTCACCTGGTGGAAGGGCGAGATCAAAATGTTGTATTGTGGAAATATCCTGCAGGGGTTTAAACTGCACCAACTTCCCTGCCAGTAGACAGTCATAACCAGAGACTTTGAAAAGCCTCCAGAGTTAGTGGAAGACCCTTCATGAATAGTGAAAACTTTGTAATAGAATGCAACATGAATTACCTGTATTCTTCCACTCTCAGTGGTACAGCCTCTGGTTTCCTCTTACTCTAATGACTCCCGGAGTTGAGAATAACCGCAGAAGCTGTGGATGGAAATAATGAGCATTTGTGGCAAGGGACAAATATAATTTTAATATAAAGTGGGTGTAAGAAATTAAGTTATTCGTTGGGGAGCATTTGAGTCTTTCCCAAGTAATATGTCCAGCATTTTGTCAAGTCCAACACACACGTTCAATAAAATAGGTCTGAGCTCAACCCATGGTAGCTATGGCACACAGCAAACAGGCCTAACTAATGGAAAAGTGTTGAAAGTATTTAGCAGTATCAAAACAATAAAAAAGTCAAAACTCAGCTCAATAAAAATCACACTACAAATTTCTAAATATCAAGAAAAATTTACTAAGACAAATTACATCAAAATGTTTAAAATCCAATAAGGGAACCAGAGATATGAACTTTTAAAGTTTTAGAGCAAAAAGGGACAAGAAAAAGTAAAGTGCCAATCAGAACTCAGTGTGAGCTGTTGAACAGAACCTCAGTACGATCTCAGGCTGTCCATGATGGAACAGAGATTAGATATACCAAGGGGGTTGCCCCACTCAAAGTTTTTACCCTCTGATGTAGTCTTTTTCATGGAAGTCAAAATCTTCCAGTGTTGCAAGGTTGAAGGCTGTATCTGACAAGACCCACTCGACATCAGGCTGCGGTCCCGCTATAACTGGTTTTGGTGTGAAAAACTAGGATGTAAACATTTTAATTATGCACCCACTGTAGTCCTCTCATCGGCAGGTACTTTCACACCTTTGTCTGCTCAAGACTTCTGGGACTTAGTCTTTTTTTTGGAGCTTAAAAGCCTCCAGATGGATAAGCCTGGATGCTGAGACTAGAAAAGTCGCACCGAAGCCGAATATCTTAGCAGTGAGCGTCCACTGAAGTCTTCTTTTGGGCTGCAAACCTCAGAGTGGGACAAACTTGATTTTCTTGCCTGCTGTAGGCGCGCCTTGGGCAGATAGTCTTGGTTTGTTAGCTGTGGTCTTCCGAAGGTTGAACATTTTCTAAGTCTCAGCTTTTCCAGCTTTTTAGAGTAGCTCCTATTGGTCACTTCTAATGCTTCCAGGACCCCAGGGACAGCATATAGAGTCAAGGACCCACTCCAACAAAGGCCACCAGCACAGTCCAGTGTAGGTCCACCAGCCACTGGTTAGCTGATCACTTCAGGGAAAGGTCTCTTGCAGCTTTTGATATCATGTAGCCTCGCAGGAGGTCAGCCAACTGGCCTTTGGGGTCCACTTCTTTGTCCTGTGTTGGAGCAGGCCCAGCCCATCAGGTCTCCACACAGGTCACAGACAGCAAATCCAGTCCTCGTCTGTTCTTCTGCAGGTCCAGATATAGGGTAAGGTTCAACGTTTGTACAATTCTCCAGCCAGTGAGTATGGGTGACTCCTGGCCACTCCCTAACCAATGAGAAAAAAGTTCCCAAGGGCAAACCTTCACCCATATGCGAAGCATTCTGTACGACTTACTGCAAACGATCCCACAGTGCACTATTCTAAGTGAAACTGAACATGGGAGAACCCTTCTGACCCTCGAGGAGGCTGGTGGACCCGATAAGGGAGTGTCTAGGGAAATGAGCAGTCCCCGCCTCAACCACACTAAACTGGTTCTGGGACCAGCTCCCCCTTCTGCTGTGATAATGCCAGGATGGATACACTGTGTCCCGGGATCAAAAGGACTCTCTTCTTCAGGTCTCACTTTGCACTTAACTCTGAATGGGCAGGACTCATCCTGGTCACTTTCAAGTTAATTAGGTTTCTTATCCCTCCCACAATTACACTTCATGAGAGAGTCACACACCTCACACCCAGGTCACTCTGCCAAAAGACTCAAACCATTGTGTCTGCTGTCTGCTGTGGGAACAGATTTTAGCTCATCAAAGGGAAAGCACTGACTTGGGACAAGTGCTGGTTGGCTAATGCTACTTAGCCTACTGAAGCCCCAGACAGGCAAATTGTAACTTTTCTAAAATGTAGTTTTCCTGTCTTTTTATTTAACTTCTGTAGCTGAAAAATTCGCAAGAAAAATATTTCATTGCTCTTTAGTTTTTCTTATAGAAATAGCTTAAGCCCTATACAGCTTTTGGGGGTTAGTCACTGTAGGAACATGCCAACCTGAATTTTTTATGTATGTCATGTTTACATACTAGGCACCATACCTTGTGGGCTACAAGGTCTACTTAGGGGTGACTTACTTATTATTTAACAGTAGGGTTCTTTCCTGTCAAGGGTTATTTTGACAGGTTCTCATGAAGGTTTAAAAGCTGCAGCAGTCAGGCTACACATACTGGCCAGAAGTCATATTTTTCCGTGTCAGCATAGTGTCACAATAGGCACTGCTGTCTACAGGTGGCATTCAACTTTCCATGCATTGGTATATCTTCCTTCACTCTATACTATGGCCCTACTGGAAAGTTAAATATGGGGATTAGCCGATTTTTCCATGTTTTAGGGGCCAGGGCAGATACTCTGGGACTGGAGAGGAACAGTGGCGGCTGGTATTAACGGGCGAAGGGGGCGTTGCCCTCCCAGCTTCGGAGCAGAGACAAAACAAAGGGAGAAAATT
This sequence comes from Calotriton arnoldi, assembly GCA_963921515.1. Taxonomy (NCBI): domain Eukaryota; kingdom Metazoa; phylum Chordata; class Amphibia; order Caudata; family Salamandridae; genus Calotriton; species Calotriton arnoldi. Next base: position 3,991,964 of record CAWUFW010000156.1, read on the forward strand.
AACACCATGGAGCAGCTTTATTATGCTCACTGCTTGGTGCTCCACTTCTATATCGTTTTTTTTTGTGAGGTGACGTCAGACCCTCGGACGAGAGAGTCCTCCTATGCATGTGCTGAACTGGGCGAGGATAATTCCTCGCCCTCGAGGCACAAGCGAGGAAAGTGACATCAGCCTGATGGGAGTGGCTGCACCAAGCAGCAGTGAATATGCTTCAAATGGGGTGCTTCTGACGTGGCCCAGGGTGCGGTCAGCAGAGCCTCATTCACATTAAGGGGAAGGGGTGGGGCTGGCCGACAGCAACACAGTGCAGTGGGTGGCACTGTTAGGCTTTTTCATTGGATAATAATGTAAGCTGGGGGCGTGGGTTATGATTAAGTTCAGCTCTATTTTCGGGATTATCAGCACGTGTACGTGTTGGCTCTTTAAGGCGCGCAACGGACACCATCAAGCTGCTCCGAACCAGTCCCGACCTAAAGTGACACTACAGGCACCAGTTGGAAAAAGAAAGGCGCCTGCAGCCACGGTAAACGGCACGTCATGTTTTGAGTGAGAACTTCCATTTGCACGCAAAACTTGATGGCAAGTCGGGAGCGAATTGTGCCTAGGTTCAGAAGTTCATCTTCGCAATTTGCACCAGGGAAAATCTGTCCCATATTGTTCGAGCAAAATATTATTAAGCGCGGATGTAGGCAAAATTTTAGGCAAATTGCGTGAGAGTCTGGGAGGTGCAATCCTTTAATCCGGTGTAATAAGCCACAGTCTCTTACGTGCCTGAGGCTAATTGGCGCGGAAAGGCCTTGGCTATTATGTTGAGATTCGCTGACACGTGCAGTCAGACATGTGACTTCAGGTCGCCAACAGGAGAAATGTAGTATCAGCGAATGAGGTGATCAGTTTATTTACATTACACTCGATATCTTGTTTTAAATAGCCGTCGGCTTACTACCACATTGTTCCGTTTAGAATCGCTGTAAATGGGAGCTGCTAATATGTAATATCATTGATAAGCAATTGAGTGACTTCGCAAGGGTGAAAAGATTAACCTGGTCCTGCTGGAGATTAAACTGGTTGGTATGAAGGGTGTAGCTAGTTACACAAACTGACATACTGCTTCCGTCTTCTGTTCCACAGCACCAGTAATGCGTATTTTATTTGCGATTATACAAGCCATATACGCGGTTTAAAAACATACATTGTCATCCATCCAATGAGATTAAGGAAAGATCAGGGGCAGAGACTTGAAGCAGTGCTTAATTTGACCCAGTGGCTTCTGGTGCTTGGCACCGGCACTTGTCAACACCGGCACTAATGACAGCTGCCACCTGCCCAACTTTTACGCCCTACCCCTTTCAAACGTCCCCAGCCGCCACTGGAGAGGAATACCCCAATGTGCAGAGTTCAAAAGTGGCAAAACCAGTCAGCAAAAAATGAGGGTGACCATGCTACAAGAGCGGTTTTTCTCAATGTCGGATATTGCATGCTGATATTATGTAGACTTTTCATGATGACGTCATAAACATTTAGGGGCCGATTCCGATTCGGGCCGGAAATCTCTCCGACCGAGCCGGACCCGGAGAGATTTCCGACCGAATCGGACCCTAGCAGTCCGACCGAATGAGTACGATGCGCACGTATGCTATTGGACTCGGTCGGTCGGACTCCATTGAAGTCAATGGGAGCCAGTCATATGACGCGTACACGGGCTCCCATTGACTCAATGGGCACGACGCGAACAAGGGCGCCCCCTACAGCGTGTTCGCGTTGATGCGGGTCGCACCGTACATGCACGTGTAGGGAGGACCCATGTGTCCCCCCTGTGTGTGACTCGCACGCCTACGCCTCCAGGGGGGTCCGACACGGACCCCCAAAGTGCGGCTCCGACAGCTCCTTGGAGCCGGGCTGCGCGAGTCGGTCGGAGCGGTCGAGGTGCGCATCGTACTTACCCGGCCGGGAAAAGTCTCCATTGCGAGGTGCGCGTCGTCCCCGTGCGAGTCGGTCGGAGCGGTCGGGTCCTGCGAACGAGTCGGTCGGAGATTTCGCGAGCGCACGCATCGTACTCGCTCGCCCGGATGCACGTACGACTCGGTCGGGAAATAGGGCTCCGAATCGGATCCGGTTAAGCCGAATCCGATTCGGTGCCCTACCGGCCGAGATCGGAATCGGCCCCTAAATGTCGATTCTGTTCAGAAAATATTCAAAGGGTAATGTGAGAGCAGTTGCACACTGGTATGGGGCCAATTCCAAGTTCATTTAAGAGTTTCTTTTCATACTAATATGCTTGTCAAATTACTTAAATAGTGCACAATATAGCCCTTTGGCAATTATCGTCAAGCGGAGCTTCAATCCACCCCTTTAACAATTGTCTGTGGCATCTAACCAGTTGTGGCCAAAAGATTGATTATGAAATGCTTTAAACAGCAATTAACTTCTTTGAAGATTCCAAAAGTTCTTTCTGATTTTCAAAACTTTTGTTCCTACATTTATGTTTCATGGGCGAGTATATTGGTGCTTGTGCCTTTTTTGTTTTCTGTACTAGTGGTTGTTTTGGACATTGTTCCTGCCATTGACAAATCATGAGATAAAAGTCCTCTGTTTGGCTTGTAAATGCTGTGCTGCCTTGCCCACTACACGCATTAGTTCGCCCCAGGGTTGTATCATCCCATCAACATATGAAACATGAGAGTCCACAGGACATGCTCCATCTTTTACTGGCTCACAGTCGTAAACAAGAGCAATCAGATATAATACTGCCCTATAACCACTAACTGCCCCAACATCCAAGAATCCTCACACCAAATACAGGGTCCAGGATAAAAGGGCTTTGAGTCCCACTTGTGATGGCACTTTTATTCTGCTTCTTCCCATATATTCTTAATACCTCAACTTTATTGCTGGATCAACACATTTCAACCGCAATTCAGTGCTACAAGGGATGTTACTATTACTTATTACATTTTATTTGTAAGCTGGAAAAAAATCACACACCATTGCACAATTGTTTGCCATCACACCAACACGATTGTTCACACTACTTCAAGGCATCTCACTCGGTTTTATGTGAGAATATCATATAGAGAAATATCACCTGACATACAATTGTGTCCTCAATATCGTTTACAATAATATCATGCCATTGTGTGTAGATATTTTATTTTTACTTCCAATGGGCAAAATGTTTGTAGACAATATTTTGAAAGCAATATATATGTCAGACGATGTTCTGGTACCAGACCATCTGACTCTCACATTGCACATCATCACACCCTAACACACTACAGGAAGACACAAATGCCAATACAAACGCGCACTTAGTGAAGCTTGCACTGTACTGTACATTCCAAATCTATACATGTGTTAGAGGAATTGTGCACTGTTGCCTTCTGTTCCATAGAGGTTCAGAGTATGTAAAGGAAGCTATATCTACTGCTGTGCATGCTATATGTCTGTGTGAGATTGTGTGTGATGAAGCATGCATAGTCACTTTCTATGATATACCTATACATCATAATTAAGGCTCCCTGTTTTCCCTTTTTACTGATTTTTAGAGATAAATACAGACAGAAAACTATTTATTGTCCTGTCTGCATTTATTTTTAAATGAGGATAAAAACGGAAATTATGTTGATTTTGAGTGATTCTGAATGCTGTCAATCATGATTGCCAGGCCAATAGCTGTGCGGATTGACAGACAAGGGGATAACAAAAATAAAGGAATTTTTAGTAAAGAGCCTTAAACAGCAGTAGATTTGCACTACCTTGATACTAAAATTTGCATGTTTTCTTATAAGTGCATATTTTATCGTCTGAGTGTGTATATATCATTAAAACCTGTCAGGCATTCAGGCACGAGTGTACATTAACTGGTTAAATAAATGCAGAAATATACACATTTCAGCTTAATTTTTTCACAAAACCTAAAATAAATATGGATAAGTACATGTAAAATTAGCACTAAATAAATATGGATAAATACAGACGGAAATGACAAAAATATAAATACCATAAAACCGGGAGCCCTGATCATAATTGCTGGAAGCTTACAGAGGTACTGCACAAGTACTATCATTCTGTCGCTATGAGATTGTATGCCCTGGTGGTACCTGATGTCACCTGCCCTACACCTGTTCTTTGTGTTGGGGAAACGTGCCCTGCTTCTCCGCGTGCTTTACCTGTGTTGTGTGTTAGTGAAGCTTGGTAAAATTGCTTACCTATACAAAATACAAAATCACTGTTGTGTTGCCCATGGTTGTTTCAATTAGTAACTGCAGGCAGTGCTTAATTTGAGCTAGGGCTTTCCGGTGCTAAGCACCAGCACTTAATTGGTTTCGCACCGGCACCTAATTGTCAACACCATACTTAGAACAGTCCACCACATGGTGGCGCTGCTCGTCTAATTTAGAGATGAGCAGAACAACGGTAGTTTAGGAATACAATATACATTAAAATTGCTAATACCTGGCTCCCCAGCCATTCCTCTAGCTTTGGGGACCTGGAATAATCTGAACTGTCGCATTTACATGCGAGAGAGATGGTTAGTAGTCCATAAAAAAGGAAGGTGCACTATAAATGAAAGCAATCAGGAAACATGTATTTATCCAAAGTTTCTTTTCTTTATTTACGTGGTTTGGTTAAAACCGGCACACAGCCAACGCGTTTCGTTCCCTAGTGCCACGGGAACTTCGTCAGGAGCTTATTGGTAATATAAAGGGAACGTACACAACTCAGTTACAGGTCCAATTGTTATCACGGTATACCGTTTCAAGATCAAGGTCGTACGTCCCTAATATGGTCAAGACACCCTGTATACAAGGTCTTTTAGAAAATATTCCTTTAGATTGATTAAATGTAATGAGGAGTCCGAAAATAGGGAGTCCCAGACGGCGCACTGCTCTTTAAATTTCAACAGGTCAACCAGTAGTCACCTATTCTCCAGTGTGAATAGTTCCCGACGGCATGATAACCGGCAACACGATAGGTGACTACTGGTTGACCTGTTGAAATTTAAAGAGCAGTGCGCCGTCTGGGACTCCTATTTCGGACTCCTCATTACATTTAATCAATCTAAAGGAATATTTTCTAAAGACCTTGTATACAGGGTGTCTTGACCATATTAGGGGACGTCGACCTTGATCTTGAAGCGGTATGCCGTGATAGCAATTGGACCTGTAACTGAGTTATGCGTTCCCTTTATATTACCAATAAGCCCTGGCGGATTCCGTGGCACTAGGAACGAAACGCGTTGGCTGTGCCGGTTTAACTAAACCACGTAAATAAGAAAGAAACTTTGGATAAATACATGTTGTTGGAAACGGGGTTACCGAGTCCGTTACGGTAGCATGGCGCAAAGCGGGGAAAGGCACGCGAAGGCAATGTGTAAGGCAGTTGTGCAGCACACTCTCACTTTAACTCAGAAATGCGAAGCAATAACCGGACACCACACCAGGCTTAGATAAGTAACAATCAGGTTCCTTTATCTTAATCAGGATGGCATTCAATTATTCAAATTATACATTCGGGTAACTAGTGCGCGTTCATTTAAAAAGACCCTTCCCAATTCTGGCCACTAAAAGGCCGCATTAAAATCACAGCACCACTGCTCATTCGGGTGCTCTTTACCAACTAGGGCCTAGAACAGGCGCAACACGGTTTATACATCAACATATATACAGTAGGCCTAGGTACTCTATACAGCCTATGATACACTAGGCGGGAGGGAATCCTACCGGGAACCCCTCAACATGTCCAGCAGCTGGGGGCTTCCAAAAGGGGGAACTTCTTTATCTCCCCGGGAGGCTAGGGTCATAGGATGTGCCTGGCCTGTAATCCCAAAGTCATTAAAGGCCCCCTCCCTCCGTGATCCCTCCTCAAGGGTGGCCCCCGGCCTCCAGGGGCTTAACCTAGAGCCCTAGGGGCCTCCTGGGCTCACCTGCGGTGTTCTTGCTGGCTGTGGGGCCTTACGGCGGACTCCTCTCTGGCCCGGCCCTCTGTGGTGGGGGCGGGGCCCGGCGCGAGTCTTGCGGCCCTCCGGCCGGTGCTGATTGCTTGCTCGAGGCTATGGAGCCTCTCGCGATGTTGTTCCCTTCGTTGGGGGGCCGGTATGCTCCTCCTCCGGCCCCCGTGGAGTCCAGGGAGTGAGTGGGGACTTGGTGCGGGAGCCGGCGGTCCTGCCAGTCGGCTCCGGCGTCCCGAGAGGTGAGGAGGTCCTTCCTTACCTCCCGGCGTGCTGGGCGGAGGCGGGCTCTTCACGGCGCCCAATCCGGGCGCGGCGGCGGTTCTTCGCGGGGCTCCCGTTGGCAGTGGAGCCCCGGGGACGTCCTCCCGATTGGCTCCGGCTGAGCCAATCGCGTCGCGGCCTTCTCTTCCTCCGGGGGCTCCCGATGGCAGTGGAGCCCCTCTGACGTCGATGTTCGGCTCTGCTGGGCCAATCACGTCGCGGCTTCTGGTGGTTGCCAGGCGACGCCCTCTTCTCCGGCGATTGGCTTTGGCGGGCCAATCCCGTCGCGGCCTTTCGGGGCGCGACCTGTGACGCGGTCAGCGTCCCCGGACCCTCGGCGACAGCGTCCACGGGCCGGGAGGCCGCAGCAGGCCTCAATTCACTTCACGCGGCCCACGGGGCTGCGGCGGCGGTATTCTTGGCCGCGCTGGCAGCGGCAGGGGTCTCGGGCCCGGCGGTGACTTGTGGTGATTTCGGTGAGGCGCGGACGGCGCCCTCACCACTACTATGAATAGGGGAGAGATCCCCGGCCTCAGTTCCCTTCTTCCAGCGGCGGCGGCGCGGCGGTGATCCGGTCACCAGGTCAGTGACCGAGAGGGGGGTCAAGTTCTCTCCGCACTTAGGGGTTGCAGCGCAGGCGCGCTGACAGCCTTATGCTCAGGCTGTGAAGGGATGGTTCTAGGGGGACAGTCCAGCTGTCTGTATAGGTAGATAGGGGTGGAGGCCTAGCGCTTAGGACGCAGCGCTTCGCCTCCTGATCCCCTCTCAATGGTTTTCACTTGTAGTCCTGAAATTCTTGGATGCAGTAAAGTCTCTTTATGAACAGGGGGGGGTTGTGAGTTGGTGATTCTTGGAGGGTTGATGTGCCTCCTGGCACGCTGGAGATGGTTCCCTGGGTCCCCTCACACTGGGCAAGATCAGTGGGTGGTGGGCGTTCCTCATCTATCTTACGGCAGCAGGGCCTTGACCCTGTCAGCGGCAGTAGTGTAGGTCTCCCCCTAGGCCCTAAAGTCTGTACTCCAGCGCAGGTTCTCCCAGGTTCAGCGGTGCCTCAACCTAACTAACTCCAGGTTTTCCCTCCAAGCCTCTTATACCCCTAGGTCAGGTGACCCTCCCAAAGGCGGCAAAGTGTAACTCCTCCCACAGCCCGGAAGGTTCTGGAACCTTCCACCTACCTAGCTATGGGGCCCAGAGGCGGAGACGGGATGGCTACTGTATCCCTTGTCCCAGCCTGACTCTGGCGACTAGCGTGTATGTGTGGAAGGCCCTCTGCAGTAGCAGGGGCCTGTGGCAGCCATCTTTGGTGAGAGAGCACCTGCACCTCAGCACTGACCAGCAGTGGCAAGGCGCCCGGAGACCTAGGTCCAGTAAAAATATGGTGGCAAAAATGAGGCGCAGAAAGGAAAAAAAACAGGGTAAGACCACCCTAGGGCTGACAGGTCTAACACACGTCCCCCCAGCCGAAAGAGGGGAGAGCTTCCCAACCTCTAGGGAGTTCTCTTCACTAAGGCGGAAAAACCGGGAGAGACCGTCAGCGTTGGCGTGGTCTACACCGGGTCGATGTTCCACCCGAAAGTCCATCCCCTGGAGGAAATGGACCACCTCAACAATTTGGGGTTTTCGCCTCTCATCTGCATGAGCCAGCGAAGGGGTCTGTGGTCGGTCTGGACCAAGAAGTGACAACCAAAAGGTATGGCCTCAACTTCTTCACCGCCCAAACCACAGCAAAGGCTTCCCGCTCGATGGTACTCCACCGCTGTTCCCGGGGGAGTAGTCGTCGGGAGATAAAGGCCACTGGCTGGTCTTGGCCATCGTCATTCAGCTGCGAGAGCACAGCTCCTATGCCATGCTCAGAAGCGTCTGTCTGCACGATAAATTCCCGGCCGAAGTCGGGGTCCGAGCACCGGTGCGGTGCACATGGCACGTTTAAGAGTCTCAAAGGCATCTTGGCAGGCAGCCGTCCAGATTACTCTGCGTGGCTGTTTCTTGGAAGTCAATTCCGTCAATGGGCCCACGATGGTTCCATATCCCTTGACGAACCGGCGGTAGTATCCCGTGAGGCCGAGAAAAGCTCGGACCTCTGTTTGGGTCTTGGGGGCTCCCAGGCCATGATGGTCTCAATCTTGGCTTGGAGGGGTTGCACCTTACCTCCGCCCACCAGATGTCCCAGGTACACGACAGATCCCTGTCCAATCTGGCACTTGCTGGCCTTGATGGTTAGACCAGCCCTTTGCAAAGCCTGCAGCACCTCCTGGAGATGCTGCAGATGGTCCTCCCAGCTGCTACTGAAGACAGCTATGTCATCCAGGTAGGCAGCAGAGAAGGCCTCTAGGCCAGACAGCACCTGGTTCACCAACCGCTGGAAAGTGGCGGGAGCATTTTTCAACCCGAAGGGCATCACCTGGAATTGAAAGTGGCCCTCGGGGGTGGAGAACGCAGTCTTCTCCCTTGCTCCTTCCGCCATGGCGATCTGCCAATATCCTGATGTTAAATCAATGGTACTCAAATACCGGGCTGCTCCCAGCCGGTCAATGAGCTCATCCGCCCGAGGGATCGGGTGAGCGTCGGTCTTGGTGACCGAGTTGAGTCCACGATAATCCACACAGAACCGAAGTTCTGGTGTGGTGCCCGGGGGCCGCTTTCGGCACCAACACTACCGGACTAGCCCAAGGGCTACTGGAAGGCTCAATCACCCCCAGTTCTAGCATCTTTACCACCTCACTCTGGATACTAGCCTTGACCTTATCGGACAGCCGGTAAGACTTGTTCTTCACTGGCGGACTGTCCCCTGTGTCCACATCATGGGTACACAGGTGCGTGATTCCAGGCGTGAGGGAAAACAACGAGGCGTACTGCCCCAGAACCTGGCGGCAGTCCCTCTGTTGCTCTGGGGTCAAGGATGGGGCGAGGACTACTCCCTCTACCGAACCATTCTTCTCGTGGACCGCCAGAAGGTCTGGCAGAGGCTCACTCTCTTCCTCCTCACTCCCATCCGTTATCATCAAGAGAGTGAGCTCGGAACGCTCCTGGTGTGGCTTCAGGCGGTTGACGTGGAGCACCCTGTGGGGTTGACGGGGGTCTTCATGTCGGCGACATACGTGGTCTGGCCTTTTCGTTCTAAGATCTCAAACGGCCCAGTCCATCGGTCCTGGAGGGCGCTAAGCTCTCCTGGCTCCATGACCCACACCTTCTGTCCAGCGTCTAACTCTACCGTCCGCGCGTTCCGGTCATACCATTGCTTCATGACGGCCTGACTTGCCTCTAAGTTGTCCGAGGCCTCCTTCCACAGCTTGGCCACTTGGCTGCGGAACGCCAGCATATAGCTGACCACATCACGGGGAAGCTTCGAGGAAGACTTCTCCCACCCCTCTTTGACAAGACTGAGGGGCCCCCGAACGGGGTGGCCATAGAGCAGCTCAAAGGGGCTGAAACCGACCCCCTTCTGCGGCACCTCTCGGTAGGAGAAGAGCAGACAGGGTAAGAGGACGTCCCACTTTCTTCTCAAGTCCTCGGGTAGGCTCCTGATCATCCCCTTCAAGGTTTTGTTGAAGCGCTCCACGAGCCCGTTCGTCTGGGGGTGGTAAGGAGTGGAGAACCGGTAGGTCACTCCACACTCCTTCCACATGGCCTGCATGTAGGCCGACATGAAATTCGTGCCCCTATCTGACACCACGACCTTGGGGAATCCCACTCGGGTAAAAATCCCCATGAGGGCCCGCGCCACCACCGGTGCTGTGATGGTCCTCAGAGGGATTGCCTCTGGGTACCGGGTGGCGTGGTCTACTAGCACCAAAATGAACCTATGCCCAGCTGAAGTCGGCGGATCCAACGGCCCGACAATGTCAATCCCCACTCGCTCAAAGGGGTATCGACCACTGGGAGAGGTTCTAGAGGGACCTTCACCTTAGTCCCTGTCTTGCCGCTTGCTTGGCAAGTGGTGCAGGTCTTGCAATAAGTGTCAGAAGTGACGCGCATCCTGGGCCAGTAAAAATGTGGGATCAAGCGCGCAAACGTCTTGTCCTGGCCCAGGTGTCCTGCTAGTGGTATCTCATGCGCCAACTCTAGCAGAAAGGCTCGGTGGCATTGGGGGACCACCACGGCCCTTGAGGACCCATGCACCGGAGCCTTAGGCTCACTGTAGAGGAGACCATCCTCCCAGTAGACATGGTAATTACCAGTCTCTGTTCCAGCTGCTTGGGCGTCGGCCTGTTGCCGTATGCCAACAAGCGTAGGGCACTCCCTCTGTGCCCGGCAAAATTCTTCCCGGGTAGGCCCTCCTTCCACCTGCCACTCTGCAGGGGTCGGCAGGTCCCCCACGGGAAAACCAACCACCTCAGCGGACTCCGGGGCCACCTCCGCGGGCTCCCCATCCATCTCACCGGGTGTTTCCTCCCGGACATCTCCTCGTCCAGCAGTGGGCTGGGCCCTTCTTTCAGGCTCCAACCCGGGCTGAGTTCCTTGTCGGGCAGCCATGGACCGCGTGACAACGCAAGTCCATCCTGGTAACCCCAACATCTCAGCATGGGCATTGAACTCTACCTCTCTCCAGGCAGTGTGTTCTAAGTCGTTGCCCAGCAGACAGTCAACCGGCATGGCAGGGCTCACCGCAACCTTCATCAGACCTGACACTCCTCCCCACTCAAAGGGAACTTGGGCCACGGGGTAATGACCCAGGCTATTATCAGCCATCACTACTGGGTGGAACTCCTCAGGAATCACCTGCTCTGGGGACACCAGCTGACGTCTCACCATCGTCATGCTGGCACCTGTGTCCCTCAGAGCCTCCACCTCCTCCCCGTTCACCAGGACCCTCTGCCGATACTTGGCAGTGTTCTCGGGTACCTGCACCCTTGGGATGATCTCCCTATCCCCCAGGGAAACTAAGGTCAAGCCTGTCCACTCACCTCCCCTACCTAGGGACAACTCCTCCCCAAGCGCTACACTGGCCACCCCGGGGTCTTACCTCCTGTGGGGGCTGGGGCTCTCTTGCGACACTGGGCATCCCCCTTGTAGTGTCCAACCTCCCCGCACTCGTAGCACCGGACAGTTCTGGGCTGCTGACTCCTGTCAGGGTAAGTGGGTTTCTGGTATCCAGATTGGGATGGGAAACCTACCCCTCTCCCAGGCGGTCTATTTTGGGGACCTTTAAAGAACTCCCTCTTTTTATCTCCCCCTCTTTCTTCTGGGGGAACACCTGTCCACCCTTCGGGGGATCCGCCCCGGCTCCCTTGTGGGACACCCGAGTGCTGACCCACGTGTCTGCCTCCTCTGCAAGCTCCCTTGGGTTGGTCAGCTTGCGGTCCACCAAGTACTGGCGCAGCTCCGGAAAACATTTCTCGAGGAGGTGCTCTCTCAAAAATAGGTCGTACAGCCCAGTGTAATTGTCAACCTCGCTGCCACGCACCCAACCCTCTAATGCCTTCCGGGCATAATCATAAAAATCTACCCAGTTTTGTGTGGTGAGCTTGTGGCTGTTGCGAAACTTTTGGCGGTACTTCTCAGGGGTGAGGCCAAACTTCCTGAGCAGGGCCTCCCTCATGATAGGGTAGTTGGTTCGATCCCCCTTTTCTAAGGTTAGCAGTGTGTCCCTGACTAGTGGAGGTATGTATCTATAAAGTCCTCCTCCCCAGTAGCTCTCAGGAACTCTATGGGCCACCAAAGCTACCTCGTACGCCGTCAACCACTTATCTATGTCATCACCCACACTAAAGCTGGCCATCACCTCCCTGGGTAGGTAAAATTTGGGCTCCTGTGGAACCCCAGTAGGTATGCTGCCACCATTTCCTTTGCCTTCCATTTCCATTTGCAAGGCTCGGAGCTCCAGTTCTTTCAGGCTAAGCTCATGTACAAGCCTTCTTTCCTCCATGGCTAGCCTTCCCTGTTCTCGCTCCCTTTCCATCTTAGCCAATTCTAATGTCAATTGCCTTTGCTGCCTTCTGTCCTCGAATTCCTCTGGTGACACACTCCCCCTGACGCACTACTGCCTGCCCTGGAACGTCTTCCTGGCAACACATTCTCGCTGACGTCAATGTTCAGTAGGCTCAGTTCTCCTGGGTCGTCTGTCTCCCTCTGCTCCTCCTCCTCCCCTCTTCCCTCCGGGTGGGCCATGACCCATGCCCTCAAAGCCTTCTGAAGTACCTCCTTCTTGGCACCTCGCTTGACGGCCACCCCCTCTCTAGGCAGAACTCCTTGAGCTGGCTCACCGTGTACCTCTCTAGGTCGGCTAGCTCAAACTCCATCCTCCTAGGTGGGGTCCCAGACAACTTAAGGAAGGGGTCCTAAATGGAAGGCAGCAGGTCTAACACAGGACTAATACAACCGGCAATTTACAATAGAATTCCTCCTACTTATTATTTTCCTAGGTGTCCAATTGCGGCGCACACTGAGTCACTGTAGGGTGCTGCACAAATACCAGTCCTTATCCCACCGCTGAACACCAATGTTGGAAACGGGGTTACCGAGTCCGTTACGGTAGCATGGCGCAAAGCGGGGAAAGGCACGCGAAGGCAATGTGTAAGGCAGTTGTGCAGCACACTCTCACTTTAACTCAGAAATGCGAAGCAATAACCGGACACCACACCAGGCTTAGATAAGTAACAATCAGGTTCCTTTATCTTAATCAGGATGGCATTCAATTATTCAAATTATACATTCGGGTAACTAGTGCGCGTTCATTTAAAAAGACCCTTCCCAATTCTGGCCACTAAAAGGCCGCATTAAAATCACAGCACCACTGCTCATTCGGGTGCTCTTTACCAACTAGGGCCTAGAACAGGCGCAACACGGTTTATACATCAACATATATACAGTAGGCCTAGGTACTCTATACAGCCTATGATACACTAGGCGGGAGGGAATCCTACCGGGAACCCCTCAACATGTCCAGCAGCTAGGGGCTTCCAAAAAGGGGGAACTTCTTTATCTCCCCGGGAGGCTAGGGTCATAGGATGTGCCTGGCCTGTAATCCCAAAGTCATTAAAGGCCCCCTCCCTCCGTGATCCCTCCTCAAGGGTGGCCCCCGGCCCCAGGGGCTTAACCTAGAGCCCTAGGGGCCTCCTGGGCTCACCTGCGGTGTTCTTGCTGGCTGTGGGGCCTTACGGCGGACTCCTCTCTGGCCCGGCCCTCTGTGGTGGGGGCGGGGCCCGGCGCGAGTCTTGCGGCCCTCCGGCCGGTGCTGATTGCTTGCTCGAGGCTATGGAGCCTCTCGCGATGTTGTTCCCTTCGTTGGGGGGCCGGTATGCTCCTCCTCCGGCCCCCGTGGAGTCCAGGGAGTGAGTGGGGACTTGGTGCGGGAGCCGGCGGTCCTGCCAGTCGGCTCCGGCGTCCCGAGAGGTGAGGAGGTCCTTCCTTACCTCCCGGCGTGCTGGGCGGAGGCGGGCTCTTCACGGCGCCCAATCCGGGCGCGGCGGCGATTCTTCGCGGGGCTCCCGTTGGCAGTGGAGCCCCGGGGACGTCCTCCCGATTGGCTCCGGCTGAGCCAATCGCGTCGCGGCCTTCTCTTCCTCCGGGGGCTCCCGATGGCAGTGGAGCCCCTCTGACGTCGATGTTCGGCTCTGCTGGGCCAATCACGTCGCGGCTTCTGGTGGTTGCCAGGCGACGCCCTCTTCTCCGGCGATTGGCTTTGGCGGGCCAATCCCGTCGCGGCCTTTTCGGGGCGCGACCTGTGGCGCGGTCAGCGTCCCCGGACCCTCGGCGACAGCGTCCACGGGCCGGGAGGCCGCAGCAGGCCTCAATTCACTTCACGCGGCCCACGGGGCTGCGGCGGCGGTATTCTTGGCCGCGCTGGCAGCGGCAGGGGTCTCGGGCCCGGCGGTGACTTGTGGTGATTTCGGTGAGGGCGCGGACGGCGCCCTCACCACTACTATGAATAGGGGAGAGATCCCCCGGCCTCAGTTCCCTTCTTCCAGCGGCGGCGGCCGCGGCGGTGATCCGGTCACCAGGTCAGTGACCGAGAGGGGGGTCAAGTTCTCTCCGCACTTGGGGGTTGCAGCGCAGGCGCGCTGACAGCCTTATGCTCAGGCTGTGAAGGGATGGTTCTAGGGGGACAGTCCAGCTGTCTGTATAGGTAGATAGGGGGTGGAGGCCTAGCGCTTAGGACGCAGCGCTTCGCCTCCTGATCCCCTCTCAATGGTTTTCACTTGTAGTCCTGAAATTCTTGGATGCAGTAAAGTCTCTTTATGAACAGGGGGGGTTGTGAGTTGGTGATTCTTGGAGGGGTTGATGTGCCTCCTGGCACGCTGGAGATGGTTCCCTGGGTCCCCTCACACTGGGCAAGATCAGTGGGTGGTGGGCGTTCCTCATCTATCTTACGGCAGCAGGGCCTTGACCCTGTCAGCGGCAGTAGTGTAGGTCTCCCCCTAGGCCCTAAAGTCTGTACTCCAGCGCAGGTTCTCCCAGGTTCAGCGGTGCCTCAACCTAACTAACTCCAGGTTTTCCCTCCAAGCCTCTTATACCCCTAGGTCAGGTGACCCTCCCAAAGGCGGCAAAGTGTAACTCCTCCCACAGCCCGGAAGGTTCTGGAACCTTCCACCTACCTAGCTATGGGGCCCAGAGGCGGAGACGGGATGGCTACTGTATCCCTTGTCCCAGCCTGACTCTGGCGACTAGCGTGTATGTGTGGAAGGCCCTCTGCAGTAGCAGGGGCCTGTGGCAGCCATCTTTGGTGAGAGAGCACCTGCACCTCAGCACTGACCAGCAGTGGCAAGGCGCCCGGAGACCTAGGTCCAGTAAAAATATGGTGGCAAAAATGAGGCGCAGAAAGGAAAAAAAACAGGGTAAGACCACCCTAGGGCTGACAGGTCTAACACATGTTTCCTGATTGCTTTCATTTATAGTGCACCTTCCTTTTTTATGGACTTGTATTATTGTTGACATCTTCCAGCAGCGGATGCCGGAAGTAGTTGCACTTGAATAATATTTTATGAAACTGGTGGGATCTAATGTGCTTGGCCTTGGTCTGCTGCTGTATGCTTTTTGGTATTTTGTAATCCAGAGATGGTTAGTAGTTGTTTTGGCAGCGATGACAAGGGCGATGGGTGGTGCAAGCTGCAGTGGCCTCCTGGTCAGAGCCCTGGCACTTAATATTTTACAAATTAGGCACTGGCTGCAGGCTTCTTCGCTACCCTTTACCCCAGTGTGTTAGCAAGTATTTTAGCACACAGTTATTCATACAGAAAGTGATGCAGCAGTGTATTGGCACACCTTAATATTTTGAGCGATTGTGTATTTCCTACAGCTGACCCACCCTGCCCGGTATTGAAGTCATGTTCATCGCCTTCTGGTGCGAAACAAGGTCGACCCACATATGCTTATTTTCAGGGAACCCTTCGACTCCCTTCCAGTCTACAAAACATCCAGAGACACCGCGAGACGCACATTCTCAAGAGCATTCATTCTACTGCACTGTGGGTGCAAGCACGCTCTGCTTCACTGCATTCACCCAGCGTGCCTCAGTTTATCTTCCTGTAACTAGGTTAATTATGCGTGAAACATAAAGACAGATACCCACATTTAATCTAGGTGAAGTATTTGTTTTCTATGAATAAGAAGATGTCATGGTGTAGTAGGTTGATCCAAAGTGCACAAAAACGTTCAAACACATAATATCCGGGAGCAGGTTGACTAAAGTATAGGATTGATGTATTTCTGTGGCAATGTCGATGTTTCTGCTTCAAAACGTGGGTGCACAAATACATATATCACTGCCTGGAAAGGTGTAATTACAGACTTCAGAGTCCTTCCTGGGAAAGAAAGGCAAAATCAATAAGTATTTCTCGACGAAGGGAAATTATATTTATTTAGTTAATGGAGTTGGCAGCCTCCCATTACACTTTTGAGAAAGTAGTGTAGACAGTCGTCTCCTAGCACCAGGGTCGGACTGGGACAGAAATAGGCCCAGCAAATAGGCCCAGGCACCAAAATAAAAGTGGCCCACATTAAAGAATTCGAAAGCGAAAAAAGTGGCCCACGTTTGCAAACTGGGGATGTTTTTAACTTGTAAAGACACAGGGGCAGATTTACAAGCCCCTTGCGCTGCCAGTACGTCACTTTTTGTGACGCACTGGAAGCGCATTTCCCTGCCCCCTATTTACAAGGACAGGAAAAGCCACCCTGCGTAGCTTTTCCTGTCCTTGTAAATATAGCCCCTTTACACGCAGCACTTTGCGTGAAAGGGGCGTTCCATGGGTGTTGCTGTGGGTGTTCCCACGCAACACCCATGGAACGAGACACATTTCCAGATTTACGAGGAATCATAAACTTGGAAATGCGTCAGAATGCTACGCCACCCTAGGGGTGGCGTAGCGAGGCGCAACGAGGAGAAATGTTTTCATTTCTCCTCGTTTTTTTCCTCTTTCAATGCGTGCTGCATTCTACAGCACGTATTGAAAGAGGGAAATGCCTGTAGTGATTGTTTTTTTGCAAGACGGTGCCCCTTCCTGCAGAAAAACAATCTCCCCACGGCTCAGGCATCCTTGCACCATGGTGCAAGGGTGCCTGTGCCGGCGCATGGCAGCTGTTTGTGCGCCAGCGCAGGGGAGAGCACAGAAATGCGACATATCATTGTAAATATGTCGCATTCCATGCTCTGAAAGTGCCGCAGCGTGGCGCAGCCAAAGGGCTTGCGGTGCCTCGCTGCGGCACTTTCTTGTAGATCTGCCCCACAGAGTGTAAGTTTTGCAAGGTTTGAGAGACTGTATGCATTTAGGCTTGCTGCAGGCAATGTTTATTTGCAATATCAGGGAAATCAACAGTAAAAACCGGCCCAAAAGACCATAAAACACATCCACAAACAGCCAAAATAACTTACCCACACACTGACCTGTGAGAGCAACCCCTGGGGCACTGCCTGATTGCCAGACCAGATTGGCCAATCCGACCCTGCCTCACTACTATACTCAGTGGTTTATTGTCTGTCCTCTACCCTTTCATTTTAATATATATATATATAAATATTTTTTCAGTTTTCTTAAGAGATTGTTGCTGCTTGTCAGGTGACTTGGGAGGGCATTGACATATGAGGTCCTTTAACCATTTTTTCCATTCATTAGATACACCTGTGGCATTGTTACAAAGATATTAGGACATAGCATTATGCATGCAGGTCACAACATGCAGGGCTGAAAGGTCAGAATACTGATGTTTGGCACATAAATCGCCATATCAAACTTTTTTGGTAACTATTTGCATATCACATTTAACTGCACCTTGGCACAAATGATATTTCATCAGATATGGCAACTGCTGTCTATGTACCTGTGCACATCCGCATTAACAGCCCTTACACACCCCCTCACTCTGACAACATGATCAAGAACCCATCCGAAGGGGGGGGGGGGGCGCGCACACACACACACACACACACACACACACACACACACACACACACACACACCCTCCCCCCCTTTTTTTTTTCGATTTGCCTATAATGTTGGACCCGATGAATGGATCTCAACCAAATTTAGCACACACTTAGGGAGTGCCAAATTTCGTGAAGTTCTGTGCAGGGCAAAAACGTTAAAGGAGAGGGTAACAAAACACGTGTTTTGCTATTTTAGCTCTCACAGGAAAGTTTGCTTGCAGCTGCAGCAAAAAACAGTGAATGGCTATATGCCAAACTTGCCATGAAAGTAGAACTTTACTCAGAAACTCTGCTTTTCATTCTTTGGTGTAAATTGTGCAGTAGCTTTTGAGACATTAGCAATGAAAAAGGTGCCACATTTCTTTGAAAGGGTACATTTTTGTATATCTTGGCCATGTAAAATCGTGATTTCAAAATCATGATTTCTGTCGATCACATTTGAATTTTTTGACATAATCAAAATATTTTTTTGCACCATCTTGAAGGCCGTGGAAAAAATATTCCACAGCAAAGGGGAGGACCTAAAAAATGTATTTGCCATCGTAAACATTTTTTTTCTTCTTAAAGCTGCCTTCACACAACCACCATATTCTAATCAGAAACAGCACCATTTTCTGAACATCTTAATTTTAAGAATAATTGTTCATTTTACAATTTGGGGTTTTCAGGAAAATCACACTTTTTAATTAAAAAGCCAAAAATCTCTGCATGCACAAGAAGGCTGTCCTCAGAGTTTGGGGGGGGTGGGGAGGAGCCCACATCACGGAATGGGTTCAAGACTGGTGAATACAGTACAACACAACCAAAACCCAAGAAATGAACTGAAGAAAATACAGTTAAATGTTAATAATGTTTCAAAGAGCAAAAAACTGAAAAACACCTACAGTTTCCCATTTATGTTATACAATGCACAACACTCACATTAACTTACAGCTCCCACCATGCTCAGTACACACATTTACCAACGGTACAGGAAAAAAAGGCTGTCCACCGAGAGCAAAACATGGCAGAGAGCATCTTTTATAGTGTGTGTTGTGCATTGCATAAAATAGCGGGTGAATTTCAGGTGTTTTTCAGTTTTCTGTTCTCTGAGCCATAACTAACTTTTTACTGTATTTCTTTCAGTAAATCTATATAGGTACACAAAGGCAGTATGCACAAGTGGTTAGCCAAACCTTTGGTTTGGCATATGGCCACGCTTGCAGGGAAGCAACTATCAAATTTCCACTGCACACGGTGGAGGCCATGTGTAGCAGGGGTTGACTGCATGATGGGTCAACACAGGACCTGGCCACAAGCCCTGCCAACCTCCTCCCCGTGCATTGCCAAAGACCAATGCCAGCATGGGGGTGATCATAAAGGAGGCTACTTGCAGGGCCTAGCAACACGTCAAACATGGCCACAGGCCAGTCCCAGGGTCCAAAAGGTGGGTGTGGAGCAGACCCTGACCACAGGCTAGGTTATTCAGCTCATCCCCACTGCACAGGGCCAGTAGCCATATACAGTGGGTCATTGGCCTAATGGGTGAAGGCCATGTGTAGCAGGGATTGACTGCATGTTGGGTTACCAGAGGCTCTGGCCTCAGGCCCTGCCATCATCCCTCCTGGTGGGGCATTAGCCGGATGAGAGTTTGGTTGCACTGCCTTCCGTAGGCCAGGCCCTATGGCCGACTCTGGGAGCAGTTGCGTTTGGCACACACTGGGATAGGCACAGAGCTTGGCCACAGCCAGGCCCTGCGGGAAACCACCGATCCACTCGACTGAAGACCGTTCACAGCAGTGAAGTGATCAAGGAGGGTTGCGAATAGTGGAATATAAATTTATGGGAATTTGATGTAGTATATTGTAGTATATTAGTGCAGGTAGGTGCCCCTCCCTGCACAAAAACAATCCTGCATGCAACAGAGGCACCCTTGCACCATGGTGCAAAGGTGTCTGCGTTGCTGCTAGGCTGCCAAAAGGGCGAAAGTGCAGGGGAAAAGGCAGCAATGCACTGTATTGCCTTAAATATGGCACATTCCTGCCCTTTCCTTGTCACGCAGGCTGCACTTCATGGCATTCTCGTAAATAGTCCCCTTTGGATATAGCCTCAAGGGATGAGAGTGCCCAGTTTCATTGTATATTCACAATGAAAAAGTTAAACCTTGTAAAAATAGATCTTGGATCTCCTAGTGACCAAACTGTTTGATCTTGGGCATGTTATGTTGTTCCTACCCTATTGTTTGCTTAGCTGCCCAATGTGTTTTTCATTCATAGAGGTTCATGATATAATTAGTTTTATGGTTAAATGTGCATAGCAGACAGGTAACATACATTATTTATAGTGCTTAGAAACAGCAGAAGTGCAATATGAATAGCTATGTAA
Source organism: Calotriton arnoldi (assembly GCA_963921515.1). Lineage (NCBI taxonomy): Eukaryota > Metazoa > Chordata > Amphibia > Caudata > Salamandridae > Calotriton > Calotriton arnoldi. The sequence continues at coordinate 4,011,901 of CAWUFW010000156.1, forward strand.
AAATACAAATCATTATTATTAATGATTAGACTCAAATTCTGTCTCCTACTATACATTATGCTGACAAAGCTATGTGGAAATTCTACCTTCCAACATAGTTGTGATATAAAATCGATTCCTGAAGTGACAACGTTTTATTTTCCTTTTTGCACAGACTGTAAAATTGACTAAATTATTTATTCTGCATAACAAATTGCATGGAGGCTTGGTAACTAGCCCCTGGGTGAGCCATTAACTCAGGTCCACTAATGTAAAGACTTCAGGGCAGCCCCTGCTGGTTTATGGCCTCTCCTCTGCCTGTTCACATTTATTCTTATTAGTCTCTCTAAACCTACGTAGATAAGGACACTTGAATGCAGCAGCGCCTTAATCCTATAAACAGTTAAACGCCGTCCTCTCACAGGAACATTTTCCCAGCTTCTATTTATGGTTTTCAGGGCTGTGTGGAGTGCTTTTCCAAGGGTTCCTTTAAGTTTTCACCATCCAGCCCTATTTTCTTAAACCTTCTTTTGTCAACGACCCAAAAAGTAAACAGAAGAACAGTACTTCTGTTTACTAAGGCGTCTTGGAAAGATGTGGCGGGTCGGATGTGCTCCCCAGGCCTTACAAGGAGCACCCGGGCATTAGAGGCATAAAATATAAACCAATTGCCAGAGAAGGTGATAAGTAAAATGCCACTTCACCAAGGAATCCGAAACTTTGCATGGACCCTGTGTCCACCACCATGTCCTTGTAAAAGTCAACCGAGGCTTCGCTGACCCTCTGGGCCCTGAAATATTAGTCTAGAGTACACTACTCACTCACAATTCCATATCATATGATTTTAGAAATCTTAGAAACAATTGATGAATGATGGTGTTCAGATGTGAACAAGAGTCATGCACCAGACAATGAGTCCACAGTTGAGCCACTGCTGGACGGAGACTGGGTCTTAGATGTAGCTGCTCTTGTGGGAAGGGAACTTGATGACTAGTTAAGAACAAAGCAGAGCAGTGTCTACTCTGTTAACGCTCCTTGGGTTTTATTCCAGGTGTACAATGTCCACTATACGATGAGCATCAATGGAAAAGTACAGGAAGGCTCCATGGAAATAGATGCTGGAAGCAATCTGGAGACATTCAAGACGGGAAGCGGAAGCGAGGAGGCCGTCGAAGTGCACGATTTCCAGATTGTAAGTTACCCACACTTTTTACAGGTTTAGTTGGCAGTCGGTGGTGGAAAAACCCCCGGATATTTTGCACTTCAACAACGGATTGGCACATGCAGTGAAATACCTCTCTATGATACCTTTACTTAGAAGTAAGAGCTCCTTCTTCTTCCAGTAACCACCCCTCCTTTGCCTTATGTATATGTCCGCTCTGTACTTGAACACAGGTGCGATTGTTTGGATTATTTGTGATGATTATCTCATATCGAAATGTTGCAGAACAAAAAGTTTCATGTCATGAGAATAAACAGTTTCTCTTTTTGTCTCGGTCCCAGTCCAAGTAATTTTTCTAACATTGGCATTACAATGGTCCACTGGGGCAGAGGCGTACAACGGTGCAGACGCAGAGCAGCTGCCATCAGAGTGCAGAATGACCCCGGAGACCGAGGCAAAAGCTAAAGTTTTCATAAAGAAGAAATGTGCTTCTTTGCACCATCGCCAATTGTCCTGGCTGCCTCTACCCCCTGCCTGTGCCACCTCTCCCATTCCAACTGTGCCATGCCTCCCACGCTCCATGGGCCACTAAACGTGCACCCTCGCTTGTGCCTTCTGTATCATCTTCCCTATGCCCAGTGCACCGCACCACATCTGCCCTCAAGCCAGCTTCCTCACCACCATCGCCCACCCATGCCTCCTGTGTGAACAGCATTCAGGTGGAGCCTCTCTCCAGCAACCCAACTGATGCTCTGCTGTGTTATCCCAATGCTGCAATGACCTGGATCAAAAGCAGGTGTGACCCCAGCCTTGCTCTTTCTGGCCACCTCTTGAACATAGACCCAAAAACAGCAAGAGCTTCCCGCACTCTCGCCACCCAACACACAATCGCTGAGAAGAACCTAGAATAAAAATGTGTTCCCAAACAGATACACGAGCAAAGAAAGCAGTGACAAGAGAGAGAATATAAATAGCAAGTGGTGGTAAGATCTCTGTCTTCCTGTAGACCTGCAGCATAAGATATGCAAAATAAGGAAGAGGCTGAAATTGATTCATGTCCAATCAAGTCTCTGGCCCCAGAGGGCTTGATATTATCATCTGCAGAATGACCATCAGTTCTTGTCACAATATGGCAACATTGTGTTCTGTCCATCTTATAGATTCTAAGGAATACCCTCCACTCATTGCTGAACATGTAAATCTTACTGGGCCCTTTCAGAGACCAAAAGTGCTACGTTCACCGGAAGCTTCTTTGTTGAGGATTTGCATAATCGTATGGACGGGCTTCTACAAGGCGTCCTATCTGAAGATCTCATTCAGCCCAATACAGTATTCGAGGGAAAATCGCAAAGGGAAAAGGCGAGTGGACTATAAAGAGACAAAAGTGATTAAGTGTTGCTATAGTATTAGTCCATGTACTTACGGCAGAGGTTTTCAAACCGTGGGGTGGGTCTACAAACTGTTGGGCTCTCTTCCCTTGGGGGTTCATGAATTGGTGTTGATGGACTCCAGGCTGTGGCCAAAACTAGCCATTAGTATGACCCTGGAGAGAGCAGATACACTTCATGCTGAAAAGCAGCACTGTGATTTCATTGAAAGAAAAGTGTGGTGGTGAGACACTGGGTGATGGGCAATCAGCAGCTTTTTTCAGTGGTGTTCTGGCTGGAAGTAGGTGTCAAAGAAGACAATCTTATAAACTCCAAGGTTTCACGTGCTCATGTCTGATAAAGACCAAACTGCAAATACTTTTAGCGTGACATCACCTAGGATCTGGAACAACACCCCCTGTATCCAACATACAGATACAACAGAAGTAAATAGATCTCTCTCTCTCCAGGCATATGGCTGTTGGGTCTGTTTCTTATCTACCTGAGATGAGGATGTCATTTCAATGCTGTACCTCTATACTGGCTAGAAGAAGAGATGCCATACGCATCTCATAGACTCTTCCCATCCATTGCACCATACAATGCGTGCAATGAATGATGAACTGACTGATGGCTTGATGTATTTTTTTAGGCAGAAGTTCCATATGCCAGTTCTATCACACTTGCGGTGGAAGATCATCTGGATTTATACAGTGCTGCCACTACCCCTGAAATATCTCTCTTCACCTTGGAATGAGACACTTTGGGGCCTAATATTTCAGAAATTACACTGTGCCCATGTGGCACTATGTAATTGTCATCATCATATTTGGGTACATGAAATGAACCCCCATAGCATGGGTACATTCCCAGGACCCACATTGCAAATGTCTCTCTTTGAGGGTGCTTCCAATTGCAAGTGAAATAGAATCCTGTGCCTGGCAGATTCATAAACAGAGTCTTACTGGACTAAGACTGACCAAAATCCGCAAGCAACAATGTACTTCTTTAACAGATTGGATAGCACCATTATCATGGACCATAAGCAATAAATCACGTGACAAGGTCAGTTTAATAGCCTGTGTCAATAACCTGGTCATTTAATTTGAATGAAATAGTATCTGAGGTCCCAGGACACAAATGGCAAATGACAGTGGCAGATGGGTTCAACAATAGAGGTTTCCAATGGTCCTGGTTGAGTGTCTTTTTTACTTTGCGAGGGCTCAGCCATTGAAGGTCGTGGCTCACACAGAGCGATGCATCCAAAGCTAGAGACATTTGATCCTCAGTAGAAAGTGAATGGGCTAACAGTGAACCGATAATGATAACTTTTCAGTGGGAAAGCTGCAGTCAGGTTCGGTCTGGCCTATATAATGATTCAGTGCCCAATGGGCTGGTCTCACAGATCAGTGAGCCGTTTTTTTTAGCAGTTTGTGTGCCTGTTTGATGGCTAGTTGGGTCGTTGATTTCACTGATATTGCCGAAAGCATTGCCTGCAGCAAACACAAATGCATGCAGTCTCCCATACCTTGCAAAATACCCATACAGCATGTCTTTACAAGTTCAAAACTTGCCTCATTTCAAAGGTGGGCCACTTTTTTAGCTATTTGGTCGCTAATGGTGCCACTTTTATTGTGGTGCCCGGGACTATTTTTTCTCCCAGTCAGCCCCTGGCTGTAGTGGATTAATATGTACAAGAAAATCGACACTAAGAATGTTGGTTGAATGTTTAGATGTTTAGGAATATAATTTAATAAGGGTTCATATAAATAAGGGTGAGGCAGGTGGACATTGCATATTCAGGCAAATTAGCCTGATGCAGAGATTGTTAATCTGGGCTGAATTTGAATATTAATTCCTCCCAGTGCAAACTGCAAATGGTGCCTAAATGTCAGTTCCTGCTGCCTTGTAATGGCGTGGCTGCTGCGGCCCGGCCCGGCCTGCCGCATTGGCTTGAGAATTGAGTGTCCTCGTGTGCAGCCTCGGGCTCCGTCATTTAAAGTCCTGCCTGCTATTACCTCATGGCCCTGACGTCCCATTTTATGATTCATGTGGAGATTACAGAGCTGGCCTCCAGGGCTGACTGACAGATGTACTGTGCAGTGCATTAATCTCAGCCGCCCTGTCATTTATTACGTTCCCACTGACGCTTCGAGGTGTTGGAAACAACAGCCTATTTCTCTCATTGCATTTCTTTGTGGATCTGTGTCGCCCAACATATAATTGACGTTATTTTTATTTTCTTACACGATACAAAATATGAAGAATTTTAGGTGATATTTAAGAGACTTACGAACAAAAACAACACATTTTCATTTAGATGGTAGATCACAGAACCTTTAAAATGGTTAGGTGGGCATCACCACCCTCAAATTCATTGTGGAACCGCCCCGAGTAAACACACCACCTTATCCACCAACAAATGGCCGAATTAGACACGTAATTGAACCTGTCTGGAACAAGGTCATTGTTGGATTCGGTCAAATCCACCGTCACCAACAGTTCCATTATGTTATGCTATGTTATGTAGCTTTTGTATGACGCTCAATCAGCAGGACGTGGCTTCGTGGCGCTAAAACCACGCTTGGACTACACAACTAAGATGGTAGTTGGCCAGAGTGCCCTGAAGTGGCCGTTAGGTAATATGTTCAGTATATGTACAAATCCATATTAAATAAATATATACATTAAAGCAGCAAGTTGTGTGCATTCTAGAGGCTGTTCCAGAGTACGAGATGGTAATTCGCGATTTGTTGGAGTAGAGTGGAGTAGGGGGAGTAGAGGGGATTAGAGTTCAGTGTTACAGTGGCAGAGACTGTCGTAGAGTGCAGTGTCAGAGTGAAGTGGCTTAGGGTGGGGTGGAATAGGGTGAAGTGGATTGGAGTGTGGTGGATTGGCGCGGGGTGGAGTGGATTAGATTGGATTGCAGTGGGGTGGATTGGATTGGAGTGGGGTGGATTGGATTGGAGTGAGGTGGATTGGATTGAGTGCGGTGGATTGGAGTGGAATGGATTGGGGTGGATTGGATTGAGGTGGACTGGATTGGGGTGGGGTGAACTGGATTGGGGTGGGGTGGATTGGTTGGGTTGGACTGGGCTGGGGTGGATTGGAGTGGGGTGAGGTGGGATAGATTGGATTTGGCTGGAATGGCGTGGGTTGGATTGGTGTTGAGTGGCTTGGATTGAAGAAAGGTGCTTTGGATTGGGGTGAGGTGGATTGGATTGGAGGGGGTGGATTGGTGTGGGGCTGATTGGAGTGGGGAGGATTGTTTTGGATTGGAGTGGGGCAGATTGTTTTGAATTAGAGTGGGGCAGATTGGAGTAGGGCAGATTGTTTTGGACTGGAGTGGGGCAGATTGGAGTGGGCCACAATGTTGTGGATTGAAGTGTGGCAGATTGTTTTGGATTGAATGGGGCATATTGTTTAGATTGAGTAGGACACATTGTTTTGGATTGGAGTGGGGCAGATTGTTTTGGACTGAGTGAGGCAGATTGTTTTGGATTGGTGGGCAGATTGGAGTGGGGCGGATTTGTTTGAATTGGAGTGGGGTGGATTGTGGTGGATTGGATTGCAGTCAGGTAGATTGGGGAGGAAGTGGGGTGGATTGGATTGGGGTGAGATGGATTGGATTGGAGTAGGGTAAATTAGATTGGGCTGGATTAGATTGGTGTGGGGTGGTTAATATTGGAGTGGGGCAGATTGTGGATTGTGGTGGATTAGAGTGGAGTGAATTGGGATGAGTGGGTGGATTGGGGTGAGGAGAATTGGATTGGAGTGGGGCGAACTGGAGTGGGGCAATTGGACTGGGGCAGATTGTTTTGGATTGGAGTGGGGTGGATTGGAGTTGGTGAATTGGAATGGGGTGGATTGGAGTGGGGCAGATTGCTTTGGATTGGAGTAGGGCTGATTGTTTTGGATTGGAGTGGGGCAGATTGGAGTGAGGCAGGAGTGGGACAGATTGTTTTGAATTGGAGTGGGGCAGATTGTTTTGGATTAAGGTGGGGGAGATTGTTTTGGACTGGAATGGGGTTGATTGTTTTGGATTGGGGTAGGGCAGATTGGAGTGAGCGGATTAGAGTGGGCAGATTGTTTTGAATTGGAATGGGGCGGATTGGAGTGGGGTGGACTGATGTGGGACAAATTGGAGTGGGACAGATTGTTCTGAATTGCAGTGGGGCAGATTGTTTTGGATTGAGTGGGGGAGATTGTTTTGGACTGGAATGGGGTTGATTGTTTTGGATTGGGGTGGGGCAGATTGGAGTGAGCGATTAGAATTGTTTAAGTTGGAATGGGGCGGATTGGAGTGGGGCGGACTGAAGTAGGGCAAATTGGAGTGGTGCAGATTGTTTTGAATTGGAGTGGGGCAGATTGAGGTGGGATCTACTGGAGTGGAGCAGATTGTTTTGGATTGAGTGGGACATATTGGAATGGGACGGATTGGAGTAGGCAGATTGTTTTGAATTGGAGTGGGGCAGATTGGAATGGGGCGGATTAGAGTGTGGCAGATTGGACTGGGGAAGATTGTTTTAGATTGGAGTGGGGCAGATTGGAGTAGGGCAGATTGTTTTGGATTGGAGTGGGGCAAATTGGAGTGGGGCAGGAGTGGCGCAGATTGTTTTGAATTGGAGCAGGGCAGATTGTTTTGGATTGAGTGGGGCAGATTTTTTTGGATTGGAGTGGGGTAGATTATTTCGAATTGGAGTAGGCAGATCGTTGGATTGAGTGGGGAAGATTGGAGTGGTGGCAGACTGTTTTGGATTGGGGCAGATTGGAGTGGGGTAGATTGTTTTGGATCGGAGTGAGGCAGATTGTTTTGGATTGGAGTGGGGTAGAATGTTTTGGAGTGGGGCAGATTGTTTTGTATTGATTGGGCAGATTGTTTTGTATTGGAGTGGGGTGTATTGGAGTGGGGTGAATTGGAGTGGGGCAGATTGGAGTGGGGCAGATTGGAAGGATTGGAGTGGATTCAGTTGGAGTGAGTGGTTTGAATTGGCTTGATCTGGGGTGGATTGGATTGAGTGGGGCAGATTGGTGTGGGTGAGGTGGGGTGGACTGGCATGGATTGAAGTGGAGTGGCTTGGAGTGGGGTGTACTGCACGATTATGTATTAAAGCATCATTTCAGAAATTACACATAAGAAATGAACAGTGTCACTTTGCAATAAGATAATCCTCATCTTCTGAGAACAGTGCCCACAAGCAAAAACAAAAGAAAACATGAGTGCAATGTGAGAAAATAAAACTTGGAAAAATAAAAGAAAGTTAATTAAAGAAAATTAAACTTTGCAATTTTGTTTGTCCTGCTGGGCACGTTTTTGCCAGTCACCAGCCTTCTGTTTGCAGGGCACTGGAAGTTAAAGAGAACAAAATAGTACCTCAGCCACGGCTTACGTCGGGGGGGCAGCGGACGGGCACTGATTAAATTGAATCAATCAGTGCTTGGTCCCTGCTCCACAGAGAGGAACAGAAATGATGTTAGGCCTGCAGTGACGAATTGCAAGGCTGTAAAGAAGAGTGCCATGCAAGCCAACAAATGGGTAAGCAATGGGTGGGCTCCAAGCCCTTTTTGGATAAAAGAGTGTCTCGCAAGCCAGACGCATGCGCTAGTGCAAGCTCTCGCAAACTCGACCCTAAAAAGTAGGAACTTTGTAGGAAAGATGAGCTGTTTTTAATGACAAAGTACCCATGCTTTTCTTATATGTCTCGCACAGATAACCACGATCGAATCACCACAGAGACGAAGAAATAAGTGGTTTACAGCTGACATGAAAGTGGTGATTCCGATTTGACCGAGAGACTCGCTGTGTATTTTTTTATGTTCCAAAATTTTATTGCCATTTAAATTACGATAGAACAGTTTGAAGATGCATAGGCCTTGCGTCATACAGAATGCATAACATAGTACAATATAATTTATTGTATTACAATACATAGAACATAATATGAGTACAAGCGTAACATATTACCCAAAATAGTATAGTACAGATAATATATAAGACAGGCACATACAGCAGCCCCATATAGGCCTAGATAATTGGTACTGATATCGAAGAGTCAAACTATCCAAGTCTTGCAGTGTATTTTTAAACACTGTTTTCTTTTTTTTTGCATTTATTCAGTGCCTTGGAACATTTTAGGATATAATTTTCATAACATTATATCATAATAATAACAACAACATCAATAATTATAATCATTGTTATTATTATTAATACTTCCCTGCACGTGCCCTGAGAATTCAGAATTGGCAGTCTCAGCCCTCAAACTGTCCTCCTGCCCAGTCGCGGATGGCATGACTCGCGGGTGTGTGGGGAGGGGTTGCACGGGTTCGCGGGGGAGGAGGCGGGGGTTGTTTAGGTTAACTAAAAAAAAATTAAAAACTTACCTTACCAGGTCCTGCGCCGCCTCAGCTCCTGCCGGGTCCCTTGTTTTCCTGCTGAACAGGAAGCAGCCACAGACAGCCTCCCTCCCCTCCCCTAAGCCAATCACAACGGTGCAATGGCAGCGTTGTGATTGGTGCGGGCGGCGCCCAGCCGGGCGCCTATGGGGAGGCCATTTTTGCATGCTGGGCGAGAGCAATATAGTGGCATATCTTTGTAGATATGGTGCTTTCCTGCTCTCTCCCTCTAATACAACGCAACACAGGAAGTTTAGGTGCTCTGCTGCTTTGTGTGAAATTTTTGTTAATTTATGCCTTTGTGTGGGGTTTGTGTTATATATTAACGCAGACCAGACGCAAAGTCTACTGGTGGGATTTGTAATCCAACGCAAATAGTGATTTGTGTTGAACTCTAACCCAAAGTAATGCAATGCAGCACAACGTGCTTCATTGTGTTGCTTTGCATCAAGGGGCTTTTCTTTACGTGGTGCATGGGCATGTAACCACCCATGGATGGGTTTTGACGCAAATCCATATCTACAAACAATTGCAGACAGAGATTTGCATCAAAATAGTGCGCCTCCCTGAGGTAGGCGTAGGGAGAGGAAATGTTTTAATTTCCCTTCCTACTTTTTTGTCTTCTTTGCTTGTGTGCTGCATTCTACAACACACATACAAAGAAGAAAATAGCTTAAAGCATAGCTTTTGTATGGGAAGGGACCCCTTCCTGCACAAAAACTATGCTGACCACAATGTAGACACCCTTGTGCTATGGCACAAGGGTGCCTACATTGCACAATGTTGCCAAAAGTTTTACATCGCAGGGAGAGAACTGAACTGCACCACTTCTTAGTAGAGATGGCACAGTTCTGCTCTCTCCCATTCACACAACGCGACAAATGTTCTTGCTGTACTGTATTGTATTGTATTGTAATTGCATTTGTATAGCGCTTACTACCCCTGACGAGGCGTCGAAGCGCTTTTTCGGCGAGTAGCACGCTACTCCGGGACCCATAGAGGATTAGTGTTGAATTAGTATAGTGAAACATGCAAGTAAATTTTAAGTGGTGGATATGTTAGTCAGTTATTTGGATTCAGAAGGATAGCGGAGGGATAGAAGAGGGAAAAAAGGTTTGCATATATATAGCGCTTCTAACCCCTGATGGGGTGTTGAATTGCTTTTTTTTGGGGCGAGTAGCACGCTACTCCGGAAACCCATAAAGGATTAGTGGTGAATTAGTATGGTGAAATATGAAAGTAATTTGAGTGGTGGATATTAGTCAGTTATTTGGAGTGAGAAGGATAGTGGAGGGATAGAAGGGAAAGAAAGGTTTGCATTCATATAGCGCCTGTTACCCCTGGTGGGTGTTGAAGCGCTTTGTTTGCGAGTAGCACGCTACTCTGGAACCCATAAAGGATTAGTGGTGAATTAGTATAGTGGAATATGGAATTAGTGAAGTGAACATGCTAGTCTGTTATTTTGATTGAAAAGGATAGTTGTGGGATAGAAGAGTGAAGGATTTCTTTTTGTAGGTCATAGCAGTAGGAGGAGGCTTTTTGATGAGTAAAAGGGTTTTTGGAGGGGAAGAGTCAGAGGGAAGAGTTTAGAAAGGTTTGTCTTGGGCATTGGTACAGTAAAGGAGGTGTCAGAAGATACAAGGAGGGGTAGAGTAGGAGAGAGTCAAGAAAGGGTTATTTTGGGGAACATAGTAGTGGTATGGCGTTTGCGATAAATGAGAGAGTGGGTGTAGAGGATATAGTGATAGATGTATAGGGTGAGATAGGGTAGTGAATTGGAAAAAGTAGTAGAAAGAAGTTTGAGATGAGTCAAAAAGTTGGGCTAGAAGATATATTGAGGGAAGTATAGGCTGGGAAATAGGGTAGTGCATTGGAAATGCTAAATTAGAAGAAAGTGATAAATATATAGATCCATAAGTACAATGAAAGTACATAGATGCATAAAGGAGGTAAGTATATGCAGATTAAAAATATTGATAGAGGTAGCGGATGTGAAATAGGGTAGTGCATTAGATATGCTTTTTCAGGAGAAAAGTAATAGACACATTAATTAATGGGAAGATGGGCAGCATTCCTGGCCCTGGCCCGTCTCGAACAGGCTCAAACAGGCACTCACCCTTGTCCTCTCTGCCCTTAGCCTCGACGCCCGGGCTGAGACGCCCTAACCCTGGCCTTTGATACCCCTAGTAATCAGGTGACCCCGTCAGCCAATGGGAACCCTAGCCCTAATACTATCCAATCACAACACTAGCCCTAAAAGCTAGAACCAATAGGAGATCAGGACCTTACAGCCAATCTTAGCCCTACTCCAAGCATCCAATCAGTTAAAAAAACCCTGATCTCTATGTCCAATAGAGGCCCTAGCCCTACCAGTAGTCCCAACCCTAGTCCAAGCAACCAATGGGACGGGAAGCCCTAGTCACTACTTCCAATAGAAAGCCTAACCCTACTCTTAGTCCCACACCTAGTCCAGCAACCAATAACACCAGAAGCCCTAATCGCTACTTCCAATTAAAGGCCTAACCCTAGTCCTAGTTCCACCTTAGTCCCAACAACCAATAAAACAGGAAGCCCTAGTCCCTGCTTCCAATAGAAATCATAACCCTAGCCCTAGTCCCAACCCTACATTGATTGAATCACAGATCCAGAAACCAATCAGAACCCTCAAATACCCAACCAATGAGGACACTAACTCAAACCAATAGAAACATCAGATACAACCACCAATCAGTGTATACATGTAGCAGCCACTAGCAGACTATATAAGGTCCCAGCAACCTCAGACAAGGTTTGCTGCCCAGGGAGTTGGAAGCTGCTTCTCCTGTCCAGAATCTCCTAGGAGACAGACAGGCTCAATCCACACTTTGGATTTCTGCAGGTAAAGGCCTCACAAACTTGAAATCTAACAATACTGTTTGAATACAACTTTACTCCCTCTCCTGGCCAAAAACGAAGTGCACAGTCCCTATTAAACACAGTTTAAACAGCTCACAGAAGCACCCTCTGATGTAGAAAATCCCTGTTGCTGGAGGGGAGGCAGGGGGGGCTGGTTTCACTGGCTTGATAACACAAAATGGTGGCTGGGGGTGCACTGTTTAACATACAGGTCTTAGCACAGAGCAAAGGAGAAATTTGGAGGGAAAACTGAATAGTCACCAGGAATGAGAGCGACAAACTACAGAGTTTGGACTGCAAATCCCACAATTCAACACGTTAAATGGAAGCAACTGTGTGAGCTCTTAGTAAATCTGGCCTTAGATAAAAAGCAAACTCTCCTTCACAACCACACTCCCTGGGCTATCCCTGGGTTATATGGCTTCAGCCAATAAAATAAAATATATAATCAGTGATAGTACTGCTTTTCACATGTTTTAAGCAGTTTCAGATGTAATAATAGTATAGATTTTTGTGCATCGAACCTTTCCGACTGTTATATGATAAAACACTTTGACATTGTTTTATTAAATCCCTCAGCATTAATTATAGGCTCTAAAATATGGAGAAAATTCTCTAACACAAGTCATTTCGAGCAAAATATTAAAATCTGCATGTCTTGCCTTTAGTAAATGTAATTCACTTTTATGAAGCATATGTAACACGATTGTCAGCAGTCCTACACTACACGTGAAAATCATTTAGGGAAAGTCAGACATGAAAGTTTCTGCTGCATCATTGTAGGTGCCTGCTGGCTCGTAACCTCGGGACATTGTTGGTGGTTGTCAAACCGTTTTGACTATAGGAAATTTGAAAACTATAGACAACACCTTTAATGCACCACTATGAAGATATCACATCGGGTAGATGTGACACTATATACAAAATCTGTAACTTATGTATCATTTCGTGAGGACATATTAACCAGGACCCAGCTTTTGTCTAATTAATAAATTCACTGAATTTTTCAAGTCAACGAAAAATAGATAGGATAAGGGAATGGTTGGGTATGTAAGTGGAGCGTAGCGAATTTCATAAGAGTGGTATCTCCAGTAAGGAAGATTAAAGAGGAAAAGATGGATTTCAGAATGATCTCCCAATTAAACATTTTGTGACTTCAAAAATGTGGTGAATGTAAAGCAGTGCACTCCAGCAAAGCAGACATTTGCATTCATAGGCTTTCTTTCTATAAATCCTTATTTTCAATTGTGCTTGTTCCATTGGCCCGGGAACGGAACCCAGGTGAAAGATTTATTAAGTTTTCACACAATGCGGCGCAGCAACTAAAGTTTCTACGCTGCATTGCATGAAAGGGAGAGGGCATAACAGTGCTGTTTTTACTAAGATATGTAAGTTTTGTTCTCTTCCCTAGCACTGGCACACTTTAGGGTGCCCTGCACCTATGCACACACCCTTCACCATAGGGCAGCATAGGGTTTGTACTGAAAGGTTATGGTTCCAGTACAAAATATTATGCTTAGATATAGTGAAAAAGTGTTCAAACTTTGCAAGTGTGCTATACAGTACACATGCAAAGTTTAAAAGGTTTTTGAGAAAAGAAAACTTGTCTTACATGTCTCACCTGCCTCAAGGAGGCACATTTTTTAATGCAAATCCCCGTCTACTTTTTTCAGTAGATAGGGATCAGCATCAATGACCATAGGTGGTTGCATTGGAACAACCATGTTCCACCCAAGGTACGCCCATTAGATGAAAAATAGTGCTGAGTAGCACACTTTTGAGTTACTTTAGGGCTACTTTAAGTAAAAACTAAAACAACATTTTTTGTGACATAATCCGGTTGAAAGTGTTAGTAAATCTAGAGGACATGGATTCTGAGTGTCTCTCGGTGACACAGATTCACCCAATAGCCAGTCGCGGCTCCTGCAGGGAAGCGCGGTGGGGCGGTGGGAAGTCGACAGATGACAGAATAGGGAGAATTAAATAAACAAATAAATCCTATTCCGTCGTCTGTCGACCTCGCCCCGCCCCACCGCACTTACCTGCAGGAGCCGCAACTACCAATAACACTAACCTCACATGAAATTGCTTCAAAAATGCTCCTTTTTAAGGCCAATTATAATTTTGATTTTGACAAACTTAAATGTGCTGACCTCTGAGTCAGATTTAATCTGTAACTACCTTAAGCATGCCTGACGTGCAATATTATAATTGCATTTTAATTTGATTGCAGTTTTAATTAACAGCACAATAACATAATCCATCTAATCACAAAGTTTTCCTTGTTTTTAGGGCATAACAGGGATCCGCTTTGCAGGAGGAGAAAAATGCTACATAAAAGCACAGGCGAAAGCTCATATTCCAGATGTTGGCACCATGACAAAAGAGACACTCTCCTTTGATTTGGTATGTATCTCTAGTAACTAACAAATGTTATTTGTACTGGATCTGTTGTTCAGCTTTAAGAAGAAAAGTTAGGCATTGTGAAGGAGTGAAAATAATGGCATTGACTATTGAGCAACAGCAAACATGAGAGTATAACAAAAAGAAAATGTATCCCCAAAAGGGCAGAAAATGTCAAACCTTGATTGTACGTTTCGGGGCCATACAATTTTCAATCAAACATGGACCTCAAGTGAACATTTATACTGCAGTGTAACTTTCCTCTTCGGTTTCACATTTAACAGTGGGACTAGCAGTGCACTTTTAAATCATTTGCACACCTCTGCTTGTATCTTGACCCCCTTCCCCCGCCACCCCTGGCCACCTGAAAATGTAAATTCTGACAACAAATGTCATGGTCATAATAGTGCTTGCATTAAATGTTGGGATTCATACTTTTTCTGCTGTCCTTCCTTTCTCTCTTGTTAAGTGGATGATTAAGCAGCATGTATACGTTCTAACATGATTGGTGAAGATTTCAGATCAGGTACAAACTCAGCTTGCATAGGACCACAAAGCTTTCCTGTGTCTCATGCTCCATAATACGTCTTGAGAAGCTTGTCATAGGAGAGCCAGATAGGAGAGCCATTTTTAGAATGAAAGAATACGCATGAACATGTCAACCGTTTGCATTGACTCCTTTCGAAATTCAGAATGAATTTCAAAGTACTGTGATTACTCCACTGCCTCTGTGGGATAGGAGCCCTTAATACCTTAAGCTATCCATCACCAGATATATGCCTACTAGACCTCTTAGGTCAGACAAGAGCTTTGAGCCAACCACTCCACAATGGCCGCCACCACAAGCGGCCTGACTGATATCTTCAGGTCGGTTACCATTCTGGGCCATCCTGAAATGTTGCAAGGCTCAGGACCACAGGGTCCAAATACTGGACCCAATAATTCCTGCCTGGAAACAATGGACCGGGGTACGGAGCTTCTGGAGCTGTGGGCATTTGCAGAACCTTGCCCACATCCATCCTCTTCCTGTACAAGGGGAGCTGGAAACGCCCTGTGGTATTCTCTGCTGAAATGTAGTATTGCTCCAAGTAAATTACAGCAGAAAAGGGCCTTGTAATGGGCTTGTAATTCTGAATATCTGTGGTAGAGGACCTGTCCACAAGCGCTATCATATTCCAGATTCATTATCAAGTGATGGCGTGAATTTGGTGTGTGGTTAACGGTTGCAATCAGATATTCCAGCCCCCACTACTCCTGCACCAAATATTGCATTACTTGTAAAGAGCTCTGTTGTAATCTGACATTTGTAGAACCTTGGCTGCCCACTCTGGAACTGGGGAACCGGGTTCGAGTCTCGATGTCGCCTCAACATGCCTGTGATTCTGGCCACATCTTTTGCGAGATCTTACGAGGCTGAAAGGGGTGGGATGGCCGCCAAGATGGCCGCCCGGTGAGGAGCTCCGGCCGGGGGCTCCCGGCCAGACTTAGCCTTTTTGGCTAAATATCCCTAGATTCCCACCTACTCACCTGTGTTTCCGTCCTCACCTACGGTCCTCGATGCTCCATTCCTGCGCTTGGGAGCATGAGAATCTCGTCAAAAGTGGCGCTTATGGCTTTCTCCCGCGGAGTTCCAGGACCAGCATGGCCGATGTCGGGTGGAGCCGCTCTGTTCAGCTATAGGGGAGTCTGGCTCAGGTATCTCGCCGCGGCCGACACCTACCCAGCCGGGCATCGGGCACAGCTCCCCTCTCAACTCCGCTGCTCGTCTTCTTCCTCCCTCGCCTTCTCTCTGAAGTCCCTGGTGTCCAACGTTTCGGCGGAATCCTTTCAAAGCTTCCGATGCCTCTCTGATCGCTCTGGATGGCCGCAGAGGAGCCGGGCGGAGGTTCTACCCTCCTGACTCTCCCCCTGCCTCCGGACTCGATTACCGCTGCCTTCCCCTACAGTTACCTCGCCTACTGCGCCTCCCGCTTCTCAACTGGGACGATTTTGGGACTTACAGGAGGTAAGAACTATCGGCACTGCTCTACGTGGCGTTTTGAGCTTGTCACTCTCCCGTCCGTGCCGGAGAAGCGCCCATGCTAGTTCCAACTTTGCTGCCTCCTGTTCTCTTGATCTGCTGCCCTGGCGCCCGTAACAGTTCCTCTCGTGACATATCGACAACGGATCGGACACCGCTGCCCAGAACACTTGCTCATGTGACTCGAAAATAGACTGCCCCGCCCCTGACTTTCTGGCTCTTTTCCCCTTCTAGTGCCTCTCCATGAAATCAGCTCTTATTTTTCTTTTTTCTCTGGACTTAGCCCCCCTGGCTTTTTGGTCTTGGACCCTTATGCTCCCTGCCATTTTGGGACTATTTTCCACTGCCTCTCCTACCCTCGATTCCGCCATCTTAGCAATCCCTGTTTCCTGCTGGACGACGTCGCAATTGTCTCTTGTTCGCCACGGACCTGCTCATCGTTCTTCTGATTTTGACATCTCTGGTGCCTTTTCCGTTTTGTTTCCCTCTCACTTCCCTATCCTTATCTGTTTTCCATCCCCTTTCCTTTCTGTGCTACCCCTTTTTCCTCCCCGGCCCCTTAGGCTGTTTCTTGCCTCCGCTTAACTTCCGTTTTTACTGTTATATCTCCTGCTGTTTGCTGCCTCATCACGCGTCCACTCATTGCCATCCTCGAGTTTTCTCATATTCCTAACTCGTGTTTTTTTCGTTACTGTGTAACATTATGTAATTGTTCTGTAACCTTGTGTAACTTGCTTCGTACTGATACTCTGTAAAGCGCTCTGATACCTACGGGTCTAGCCAGCGCTATATAAAACTGAAGTAAATAAATAAATAAATAAAGAATGTCATGAATCACTCATTCTGTGTCTGGGTGACCTGCTGTCAAGTCGGTGTTACTGTATGCTGAATTGACTTCTACTCCTCCACCAACCAGTATCATGAAGTTTTAATAAGCTCCAAAGTGAAAAAATTACGGCGGATAAACAGTTGCCTGTGATGAAGGAACATTAGTTCATGGGGGAACACTAGAGCACCTGAAGGAGTCTAAAGACAGACTTGTTGAACAGCCTTTTTAAGTAACTGGTGTCCAGTTAGTATTATGGCATCATTCATCCCACTCTGATAAGGGCCAAGATCTGCTTCTTGAAACAATCTCCTAGTTACATAGTGTGCATTAAATAAACAAAAAATAACCACCAAAGCCTACTCACGGCAGCTGGGAAATATGGATCAGGGACCCTCATCTAGGCCCCAAAAGCCTAAGGAAAAGTTTAGTTCAAGATGTCTTGTAAACTAGAGTCCTGAAAAGTTGACTCGTTGTTGGGTGAATTCAATGGGAGCCTGAAGAACCTGCCTGTTTCTCAGCATAAAGCCAGCAAAGGAAGATGAGAAAAATAGAAAGACAGCAAAGGAAACAGCTATTCTAATACCCGTGAACAGAAACTGACAAGCACTGAAGTGGAAATAAGAAACTTTGAAAATAGAAGAAAGGGAGGGACTAATAGGGAGAGGTGAAGACATGACAGGATAGTTAGATAAAACCACTGATCTTTGGTGAAAAGAAGGTGGGAATGTATTTGGTAAGAACAGCCTCTGACTGTGGGAGAGTAGCTGCTTCCTTCACCAACCGAAATTTCAGTCTCTGGTTCATCCATGAACAAGAGACATTGCACCAGAAGAAATAGCCAGCAAACAGGTTAAGTAGCTGCTATACGGTGGCAACAGGTGTGAGAAAAGCCTGGTGGATTTAGTAGTAATAGTAAGGAGATTTATTCTTTAGTCAATAAAAACCATAACAATATGCATAATCATACAATAGAATAAGACAATAATTAAAATTCCTTTGCTTAAAGTCATTGATAGTAAGTGTTTTCAAGTACATTGGTAAAATTCATATTGCTCTTAACCTGCAGTTTTTCCTGCGCAAGGGACTCTTACTTATATTGTCAGAGTGCCTTTTCGAAGTGCAGGATTTGTTTGAAACCGTGCTTTAGTTAGAATGTTAAAGCAAAATAAAGTGTGTTATCAAAGTGCTTAGTAAGGTGCAAGGAGAAGCGTGACCCACCATCCCCGTTATACCCATTTAGCGACTTAAGTCCTTTGCTAAGGGAAATAGGTTTATTATAATGGAGGAGTGCATTAATGTGTGCGTGGAGTAGCTACAGGGCGTTCTTGTAGTAGTGGAGTCGTGAAACAAGATCAACCAGTGGGATAGCGGTGCTGTTATATTGACTAATCGTGGCCCCGCTAGCAGCCACACAAGTGGTTAGCTAAAAAGTTGTCCCATCTTAAGCCATTACCCTGCCACACCCACCCCAAGTTAGATACACCTTGACCATCCTGATAACACAGATCACTCCTCGTTTTTTAAAAAAAAAACCTTTATTTATCCTTTTTTATAAAACATAGCATTGCAGTGATAAGTGAACAGGTACAAAATACAGTGGGTGGAGTACGAGACTGCCCTCTGAGATACAACATATGGTTGCATAGAAACAACATCAGGGCCAGAAAGAGTGCTATACAATTGGCCATCACTATGTTTCAAATATTCAAAAACACAGCACACACATCCACAACCGTCTCATGGAGCAGATTCAACTGTATTGGGCCAAGTAGGTCACTCCGGGCCATCAGAGGCGTCACCAACATCGCTTTCGTTACTTGACCCCACGGAGTCGAGGTCCAAGAGCATGTCACACAAACTCCGCCATCCAATGAGATCCTCCACTACTTTATCATCTCATCTGCTTAGCTTTATGTGGTGTTCCTCAGTTAGCGCCCATTCTGCCACGTTCGTGCACCAGTGAGCTACCTCTGGGGCATGCAAGCCCATCCACGTGATGGCCACCCTGTGCCTGATGAGCACCAATGTTAACTGCAAACATTTCTATGTCACTTTATGACCTCTGGGCTGTTTGATGTTTCCTAACAAGCAGCACTGAGGGGTCATCACCAGCTGGAGTGAAGTGACTTGCGTCAGCTCCCCCACTACGAGGTGCCAGAAGCTCTGTACAGCACGACAGCCCCAGGCTAAGTGGAGGAAATCCGCTCCCTGAGACCCACAACAAGGGCAGATATCAGTGCGGGCATGACTTATGGATGAAGGGTACTGGGACTCAAGTAAGTGAGGTGTAAGTGAGGTGTAATTATAAAGTATTAGCTTGGATTGGGCATTGCATGTAACCGATTGTGTGAGCTCGCAAACATGAGCCCAGTCCCTATCCTCTAGAGGTGACGCCAGGTCCACATCTCAGGCAGCACAGGCCCGTATCCGAGCACCCGCCACATCTGTCCTCATGGCTTTGTAGAGCAAGGAGATCAAATGCCTGCCCTACCCGCAAACTAACAGGATTCCCATGACACCAGGCATCCCGGGTGCAGCGGGAAAAGTGGGCCAGGTCTGCCTGGCCACCTCCGTCAAGCCTGCATGTTTAAAAATTGTCCCGGCCCCAATGCAAATTCCAACCGAGCGTCCTCAAAGGTGATAAAGTGCTCATTAAGATATAAGTCCCACAGTATATCACAGCCCCCGTCTCTCCATGCCTGGAAGGGCATATGGGCAGCAAATTGTCAGACTGGGGCCAGTGTCCACATCGGCAACTCCCTGTGGAACGAGGCACATTTCAGTGCCAATGGGACGAATCTTTACCAGATTCGCGTGGTCTACTGAACCATATAGGGCGCAACATCCGGGGCCCCAGCCCCCGTCATCTAGACTTCCTGCGATTGCCCGGCCTCGACCGTCCCAGCCAGTAGGCATTTCTCCCAGCTGTCCCCAGGGTCTAGCCAGCGCACCACATGTTGCATGTGTGTAGCATAATAGTCCAGTCCAGCACTTCTAAGCCATCTTCCCCTTAAGGTCTAGGCCACTCTGCTACACCTGCCCGCCCATAGCAAAGAAACAAGGATCGTCTCCAATTTCATGAATCCCCTGGCCAGCAGGGGACAGAGAGAGTTCTGAAGAATGTATAAACAGCCTCCAGTACCCTGCCTATGTTTAGGCGTAGCTGTTGTGTCCGGGCACGGGCAACCATAATGCCCAGGTATCGAAAGTGCACCAATTCCCAGTGCAGACCGACATCAGGCAGCCTCTCCACTGGTGTCCCAACCAGCGATGCAAGTGGGAACAACCGGGACTTGCCTCGATTTAATCGAAGGCCTGACAAGGTCCCAAAAACATCCAGTAGACACAGCTGGATCGGCAGGGACTCCTGAGGGGAGCTGAGGTAGAAGAGCGTGTCATCCGCATAAAGCGATATAATATGCTGGGCATCCCCTATTCTTATGTCCCAGTCCCGTAGCTCTTCTCTGGACCAGACTGCCAAAGGTTCCATGGCCAGCGCGAAGAGAAGCAGGGACCAGGGGCATCCCCGGCGTGTCCCTTGGCCGAGAACCCAGTTCTCCGAGCAGCACTGTCCCACCCACACCCTGGCATTGGGCTTGGTGTAAAGTAGTCGTATCCAGCCCTGGTATTGGGGACCGAACCCCATTACCCTCACGACCTCAAGTAGGTCCCCCCATGCCACTGTGTCGAAGGCCTTGTCCAGGTCAACTGAGCCCAGTCTGAGCCATGTCTTCCCCACAATGCTTGACCTCAGAATGATATGGGATAATCGCCTGAGATTCATTGCGACCTGGGAAAAATCTGCGCTGGTCCTCATGGACAAAGCTGGTTATATGGGGGTTAAAGAGATTGACTAGTAGCTTGCATAGGACCTTTACACCAGAATTGATCATAGTAAGTGGCCTGTAGGCCGCTGGGTCGGACTTCTTTACACCAGGTTTCAGTAGTTTACAGATGTTACCCTCCTGCATAGTGGGCAGCAGCTTCCGCATCTCCCTGGCAGTGCTTAATTTGAAAAAAAATAAGTGCAGGGGCCCTCGTCAGGAGGCCACTGCAGTTTGCACCACACATTGCTACTGTACTTACACAACTACTAACCATCACACTGAAGTGTGACAATTCAGAATGTTAGAGGTCGCCAATGCTTTAAGAATGGCTTGAGTGGCAGCCATTCGTTGTTGTTAATGTATATTGAATTAACAAAACAAACAACTGTTTTTCTGCTCATCTTTGAATTATACAAACAGCGCCACCATGTGGCAGCTGTCATAGCTGCAGGTTCAGGCAATTAAGTGCCAGTGCTGGCAATTAAGTGCCGATGCTGAGCACCGGAAACCACCGGCTCAAATTAAGCACTGCTCCCTGGCCTCAAGGAAAATTTCCAGCATGCCCTGTGTGACTGCAGCAGAGAAATCTTGAAAAAACTTGACTGGGAATCCGTTTGGGGCCTTTTCCTGCGGTAGCAGACGCAGTGCTGCTCGTAATTCTTCTAATTCAATGGCCACGCCAAGTTTGTCCGCCGCCACCCCACCAAGCATGGGGAGCCCCAGTCCTTCCGGAAACAGCCTGTATCGGTCTGGAGCTATTCTAGGGTCCACGGTGTACACCCATTCCAGGAGTTCTTGAAACACTGCTATGATTCCTGCCCTGGTAGTGATGCTAGAACTGTCAGGGGACACCAAGTGTGTTGTCAAAGGCGACGCCTGCTCTCTACAATGGATCCAGGCTACCCGGCTTCTCTCCCTCCCTGTTCAGCCGCTGCGTATACTGTTTTAAGGTGTATTTGTCT
Organism: Calotriton arnoldi; assembly: GCA_963921515.1. NCBI lineage: Eukaryota > Metazoa > Chordata > Amphibia > Caudata > Salamandridae > Calotriton > Calotriton arnoldi. The sequence goes on from CAWUFW010000156.1 coordinate 4,033,741, forward strand.
TGACAGTCCCAGATGTCTGTGGTCTGCCTCCACGTTTCCAGCTCCCCCTTCCGTACTTCCGGGCAAGCCTGGTCCCTCGCCTGCCATGCAGCCAGAGCTACCTCCTCTTTCCCTAGCGCCTCCTGAAGTTGACGCCTAACACCGCAGATCAGTCCCAAGCAGGTGCCATGCAGCACAGCCTTAAGCGCCTCCCATTCCGTGGCTGTATGTGTTGTGGAGCCCCAGTTAAGGTCAATATAATCCGTCAGGCCCGAGATAGCGTTTCCTTCCCAACCGGGTCATTGAGTATGTCCACTGGCATCCTCCATGCCACCTCCTTCCATGCAGGGCCTCCCCACGTCAATGTGCAGCAGAAAGGGGAATGATCAGATAGGAATCGGGCCAGGTGCGTCACTTCCAGGTCCTCAGCCCATGGAACCCCTCCACCAGGACTCTGTCCAGCCTGCTAAATGTGTTATGAGTCAGTGAGCGGCACATGTAAACCATCTTTGTGGGATGACGAGTGCACCAAACATCTACCAAGCCCATGTTTCTCATAACGTCTGTAAGTACAGCAGTCATGTGGTGGTTTAGTACCCTCTCTGGGTGAAGTTCTATCTAGACCCCCATCCACTACGCAATGAAAGTCTCCTAGCGAGATGATGGGCGTGCCTGCCTCCTGCACAACAAGATCCTGCATTGCCTGAAAGAAAAAAAGGGCCATCAACGTTATGGGCATACGTATTAAATAATGTCAGCTGTGTACCATCTAGCATCCCTTACAACAGCACATACCTGCCCTCTACATTTGCCTCAACGTATGTAAAGGAGAACGGGGTCCCAGGTGCCACCCAAATCAGTACCCCCCTGGCCTATGTGGAATAGGAAGAGTAAAAAACCTGGCCCTGCCATTTCCCACGGAGGCGTGTAGCCCCAGCGTGATCCAAATGATTTTACAGCAGGCATGCAACAAGGATTTTATGTCGTTTCAGGAAGGTGAGCATCCTATATTGTTTTGTGTCTGTGCCTAAGCCCGTGACGTTCCAAGTTAGAAGTCTAAAGTCCCCCCATCAGCTAGACAGAGGTTCCCGTGAGCACTCCCCCATCCCCCACCATATCACGAACAATCCCTAGCACTGCAAAAATGAAAACAAAATCAAACTATTGAAACCAAACAACTCCCCCCCCACCCTGACAAGCATAGTGCAACGTACCGCCTAAAAATGCCCACCTGCTGTGTGTGCCAGGACCCACACAGCATCCCCGCCCATCCAACTCGGACCAGGGAACACAAACAGCTACCCAACTAGGTGCCCGTTATTGTACGTATCATCTGGACCCCATCGGAGGAGCCAGATCCAGCCCATATGAGAAAAGCCCCATACCAGACCTTTATTGTCCAAGAGCACGCTGTGAGCTCCCATGCACCACCACTCGAACAGCCCAACACCACCCCAGCAATCGCAAGCCCCCAACCCTCCCCCACAGCACCAGTCATCATCTGCCCCCGAGGGCCGGCAGCGAACAGATCATCGAGCAACTATCTCGCAATCGTTCACACAGCCTCACAGCAAAGGAGCAGTCAACCATCACCTTCGCTATTCATCACCTCTTGGGCGAACAGTTTATTGGGCACAAAGTTCAGTGCAAGGCCCGATGCCCCAGCCTCCGGGTCAGCACCAGGAAGCAGAGCCCCACATTCCAAAGTCATCTCCTTATTCCCTGGAGCTCGAGGGGCCAGCTCCCGTGGTCCTCACTAGCCAGGTTAAATCTGGGCCCCCGCTAGGGCATTGGGCTTCTCTGGGCCCCACCGTCAGGACGGAAAATCACCATTTTGTCCCAGAGTTTTAGCCAATCCCACACGTCTTCTGGGTAATCGAAAATGTGAGCCTTCCCCTACGAGATGACCTTCAGCCTCGAGGGGCACAAGAGCATATATTGTAGCTGTAGTGTCAGTAGCTTTTGCTTCACATCCAAGAAGGATTTACGTTGCTCTTGCACCTTTTTGCTGTAATCTGGATAAATGGCTATTCTACAGTTCTCGAAGAGAGGCACCGCCTGTTCACGGGAGGCAGGTAGGATGCAGCCCCAGTTGCGGTAATTTAGGATTTTGGCAATGAACGCCCTTGGCGGGGACCGCAATGGTGGGGGGGGAACAAGGGCCCTGTAGGCCCGCTCCACCATGAAGAGGTCAGACACTATGTGGCCGGATCTCCCTCCTCACCCAGTCTTCGAGGAAAATTGCTGCCGAGCCCCCCTCCACCCTCTCCGGGAATCCCAGGACTCGAATATTGCAGCGTCTGGAGCGACCTTCATCGTCTTCAACTCGGCGTTCAAGCCCTCCAGAGACCATGTATATCTGGGCCATCTGACATTTGAGAGCCATGACCTCCCCCTGTAGTGCCTCAATATTACCTTCAGCAGTTGTGACCTTATCTGGCACTGTCCATAAATCTGCCCGAAGGAGATTGACGTCAATAGAGACGGTTTCTATGTTATTTTCAAGAACAGTCTGAGATCCTTGTATGGCAGCCAACAGTTCCGCCCTGGAGGGCTCCTGCTCCCTCTCTGCACATTTATTTATTTTATTTTTTATTTTATTTATTTATTTGTGTTTTATAGAGCGCAGACTTGACCCGTTAGGGTATCAGAGCGCTTTACAGGGTTAACAAGTTGTATACAATATGACCTTAGGGGGAGGGGTGGACCATTTGGGATAAAAGCAAGTACAAACAATTTACAAGAACGATATGAACTTAGGGAGAGGGGTGGAACATTTGGGATAAAAGCAAGTACAAATAAGTTACAAGAACGAAAGTCCAGGAGAAAAAAAACAACTGAGGTGAGTTCTATGCAAGAGTTAGGGGAGGAATTTGCCCATTAGGAAGGTTTTGGCTTCCTTCTTAAAACGTGCCAGAGACGGAATTCTTCTAATGGCGGGCGGGTATGAGTTCCAAATTCTTGGTGCGGCCCCGGAGAACGCACGGTTACAGGTTTTTTCCTTTTGAAAGTGCGGAGGCTGGAGTAAGAGGTCCTTGGAGGACCGGGAGTTTCTGGCACCTCCGGATACCACGATTTTCTGAGCGAGAAATGCAGGGGATTTAGTGTATGGAGCCTTGTGAGTGATACATGCCAGTTTAAGTTGGATTCTGGCTTCAAGAGGAAGCCAGTTCAGAGCTTTGAGATGTGGTGAGATGTGGTGAGATGTGGTCGAATTTTTTAGGACCTGTTAGGAGTCTGGCGGCAGCGTTGAGGCAGGCTTTTAAAGGGGCCAGGGAGATCTTAGGAAGGCCAGAGAGGGTAGAGCATCCATATTCGATTCTGGAGATAACTAGTGCCTGGACTACCATTGTCAGCCCCACTCTGTCTCATAAGTCTCTGGGACTTCTGCGATAGGGTCGTGTACTCTGTGAGAGTATTAGTGGAGTGTGAGCACGCCTGCCTATCCTTGTTCATATTGTCTGGATGAGGGAGCAGTCCTGTGCCCACCAGCTCAGGCCTGCATGGATGACAGCCACCAGTGCTCTCCTCCACGCAGTGGCGTAGGAAGGGGGGTGCGGTGGGTGCGGGCCGCCCCGGGTGTCATCACTGAGGGAGGTGACAAAATGGCAAAAATGTGTTTTAAACACATATTTTTGCCATTTTGTCAAGCCGGGGTTGACAAGAAATCACTGAGGGGGGTGACAAAATGGCAAAAATATGTGTTTTAAACCCATATTTTTGCCATTTTGTCATGCCGGGGGTGACAAGAAATTTTCCGCACCGGGTACCACCTGACCTTGCTACGCCACTGCCTCCACGTGCAACCACAGTGCACAGCTCCCAGTCCGAGAACGGCAGGCCATCCGTCGTCCAAGTGGCCCAAAAGGAACCCATCACTGCTCCGATCCACTGACCTCGGTAGGCCGTCCTCTCGGATCCAATGCCAGACCAATGGATGCCCCGCTCCAGCCACCCAGATCTGGCAGCCGCAGGGGTCCCCTCACCTGTTACTCTAGCGTCGGAGAGATCTGTAGGGTCGTCACGCCATATTGTCCGCGAGGGGGCCCCCTACAATTCAGGAGACCAGACAGGGGGGCCAGCGATCACCAACTGCAAGACAGGGGGAGCAGGGCTCAGTCCAATACCATGAGGAGGTTGAACTCCCCAACCGTGCGACACCTGGGGCGAGTGCAAGTTCAGAAGGCCTCTCAGCAATGTCCAGTCTCAACTGTGTCCCACCGGCAGGCAGTGCAGTTCAGTTCACTCTCCGCACACTCTGCAGTATGCGAGACGGGGCCCGCGGTCGCTGGGGAGGGAACAAGGCACTCACGAGTGCAGTGTTTCCATGTGTCTCAAGAGTCTCTCAGGCGCCACTCTCCACTCACAGGGACTCAGAGAGCAGTGCTCAATGGAGAATGGCCAAATGTTCTGCTAGCCCCAGGGTGCTCCGACAAGCACTGGTGGCTCGCGAGCCCCACACCTCATGGCCAATTCCTCTAGGAGGGGCCCAAGTACTGCGGGCCAGCGGCAGTCCAGTGGGCAGCCGCCCCGACTCTTGCAGGGCATCCTGCTCAGCGTGGAAGTTTTGCGGGCCCTGTTCTCAGCACGTGGGGCCCCCCGCGATCAGTAGTCTGTGGAGGAGTTGAGAAGTGTCATTCCAGGCCCAGGGTGCACCCAAGATAATGTAGAGGTCTTACGGGTCCTGTTCGCCACACATGGTGGCCCCTCAACCAGGTCTCCAGGAGAGAGCAAATGTAACACGGGCTGGCCCCAGCCCTATTGGCAGATCCTGCTTGTCTACCGATTGTGCGGGGAAGCCCTCCAGGGCTGCCTGCTCCAGGCCAGTGTTCCGCTCCGCAGCCTGGCCACTGCAGCCGATTCTCCCAGCTGCAGTGCTGCGGCCATTCCACCGCCTCTGCCCTCGATCAGCTTCCGGCAGCCCTGGAGCCACGGGATCCCAACAACTTCTCCTCACCGTAATGTCTCCCCTCACAGGGGGGTGCCGATGCACAATAGGATTCCTCCTGGGTCGCCACGGGTGAGGGGGCATCCTGCACCGACCAAGCAGGAGCAGCCAGCTCCAAGTCACTCCACTTCAGGCCTGCCACCCCACAGCCCCTGCAGGTCCTTTCATGTCTGCCTGCCTTCAGCCGCCGCTGGGGCCCAGCAACAGCATCAATATTGCCCCCGGGTAGAGCTGTTGTGTCAGGGGTGCTCGTTGTCTATGAACTGGGCTGGATAGAGCAGGATTATGAAGGATATTAGTGCAGACCGGCCGGAAGCTCAGAGGCTCAAGTCCTGTCGGCCATGCTACTTGGCCACATCCCCCAGGTAAGCCCTAGTTAGATGAAGTAGTGCGTTATCAGCTTTTGGACAGTCTTGGGATTGGACGAGTCAATGACTGACAGGTGCAGCAGGGACCTAAGTTTGCCTACAAATTTCCCGCATCTCAACAGGACCCATGGAGCAGAATGTCTAAAGCAGAGCAAGGATGCTTCCAGGCGAGTGTGAGCTCCTTGGGCCAAAAGATCGGCTTCAACAGTTTCCTCCTGGATGATTTGGGGCAGCAGCATAAGAGATGTAGCCATGATACATGTCTGCAGCAGCACAGCCTCCAATCTCTACCTCCTCCTTGGCCTGATCAAGCCGAGTTGAAATCTGTTCCTGGTAAACCTCAAAAAAGGATGGTTGACGCTTTCCCAAATAGGAGTTATTCAGGGGGAGTAAAATTACAGAGTTATTTAATGATCTTAGATCCTGATCCCTTGAGATTTCCCTCAGGGGTCTGTTTATTGCCTTTTCCAGGCTGTGTAGGGTACGACCCCATTCTTTAGAGCAGTTTCTTCAATTCTCAATGGCGCTCTGCAGATAGTGATGTCATGGATTTCCTTGAGTCTCAAAAATGCCTTTCAGATGACCCTTTAAAGAGTTACCAGGTGACCTCAGGATCCTGATATATTTCCATATGGCGGCTTTACAGTCTAAAGATTGTTTCAGCAAACCAAATTCCAGTCTTAGGGCCCGATTCCGATGCGGTTTGGAAATCTTCCCGACCGAATCGGTTTGGGAATGGTTTTTGCCCGACTCAGATCTGAAGAGTCCGACTGACCGAGTACGATGCATCCAGATACGATTTGGTTGGACTCCCATTGACCGAATGCATAGGCTCCCATTGAAGAAAGGGGTGGCTGGGGAAAATCGGGCACCTTGTGGCGGGCACCCCCTGGTGCCTGCCACACTGTGCATGGCTGGTAAGGGGGGACCCATGTGTACCCCCACGGGCCCGATTGGGAAGGCTCCGTGTGCAGGGGGGCCCGCTACGAGCCCCCAAAGTCTGATTCCGACTGCCGATTCGAGTTGAACGGCACGATTCGAAAAGGCTGTCCAAATCCAGCATCATAATCGGTCGTTCAGAAACGCGGCCCATAGAGACATATGATTCTGCTCCGTACGGCTCAGTCATTCCAAATGCCGTCAGGTTCGGATTGGGATATTCCTAACGCCTAACTCGCATCATACTCAGTCAGTCGGAAACCTTTCCGATTCGGTCGGAAAGACACGTTCCCAATCCGATTCGGACGGAGCAAATGCCGTTAGGAGGCCTTCCAAACCGCATCGGAATCGGCCCCCAAGTCTTGCCAGTCAGATGTAGTGTGGTTGTTGAAATATTTTCCTATTAGTGTAGTGAATAAGCTCCAAGACTGAGGCGCAGGCTCCAGGAAAGGCTTGATGCCTATACTGCAAAGCTGGTAAGAGGGTTGTGTTCATGACCCTGAGTATGGCAGTGGCTGAGGCACTACTGATTGTTGTGTTCAATCGATTGATGCCATAGGGGATTTCTGCACCTTTCAGAGTTTTTACATATTGTGGGATATGTTTGGATGTTTCTGCGAACCAGACTACCAGGCAGTTGTATTTCCTGGCAGTATATTAGTCAAACTGCTTAAGTGCCAGGTAAGATGTTTCTTGTTTCTATATCTTCCAAAGATGAGAACCTTTGTCTTATCCTGGTTTACCCTGAGATAGTTTTCCACGTTATAGGTATCTAGAGTATTCAAGACCGTTGGATGCTTGCTTTAGTGTGATCCGTTATCACTATATCGTCTGCGTATTGGATGATGTGGAGTTTGGTTGAGCCAAGTTTGGGGGGAACTAAACAGTTGCGATCCAGGGCTTTCCCTAGGTTGGATGTGTGAAGGTTAAATAAGAGAAGTGCGAGAATGCATCCCTGCTTTAGGCCACATGAGGTGTTAATTTTGGGTGTTACAGTGCAGTCTCCTGTCTTCACACAGAACCAAGTTCCTGAATACAGTGAGGTTATGGCCCTTAGCAAGTTTGGGGGAGCGCCCCAAGCATACAATTTTCACCATAGTGTAGCCCGGTCTACCCTGTCAAATGCTGCACTGTAGTCTATAAAGCAGCAGAAGAGTGGTAACTGGTGTCTTGATGTTGTCCGATGACTCAAATTTGATAGCGCTGTGATGTTATCAACTGTAGACTCCGCCGCCTGGATCCTGTCTGGAAGAAAGGCAGGACTTCATGTTCAACTACCCAGTTTGAGTACAAAAGCTTTTGCCTCCATGTCCAGGAGTACAATTAGGTGATAATTTGAGGCTTCAGTTTGGTCCCCTTTCTTGTATATGGGGCACAAGATATACCCCTCCATGCATCTGGTACCTGACCTGCTGAGAAGGCGTAATTGAAGAGAGGGGTTAACACCCTTGACCATGCTTACAGGATACATTTAAAAATGCTGGCTGTGAGGCCACTTGGGCTGGGCGCACTGTCTTTTTTCATTTGCCTGATAATTTTCTTGATCGAGTCGACAGAAGTTAATTCGAGGGTTGAGCCTTGGTTTGATTCTGCTGCTCCCAATAGTACTGTGTAGTTGGGAGCTGAAGGCTGGTCTATGTGCAACTCCTCAACATATCTTATCCAGGCTCCATCCGAGACTCCATTTTCCTTTGAGCACTTGTTATTTTTTAGTTTGTTGATATATTCCCAGAAAGGAGCCTATTTATTTCCTTTAACACTTGGAAGATCTTTACCCATTCCTTTTGGTCGAAGGCATTCTTTTGCTTCCATATTACTTTTTCATGAAACCTACGTGAATTTTTAATGGCTGCGGCTGTCTTTACTGTAGGGTTTGTCTCTGAGCCCGCAGAGACCTCCCTTAAGATCTTTGTGTGGAGACGATAGCTTCATTATACTGATATTGAGGTCTCCCCTGCCAGTCGTACTTTGGACCAACCAACGTGTTGTCGTGGTCTAGCAGAAAGGCTCTCTGGTCTTCTATGAGGGGGACCCATGCCTGAAGCGTGCTCAACGCGGAGTTAAATATTTTCTCAGCGTCCTGCTTCTCTAACCAGGTGGTAACCTCTGAGTTGTGTTCTGGTCTCCACTTGATTCTCCTTACGAGATTCGCTGATCCAACCCCTGTTGAACGGTCCATATTGTTCCTCCTGTCTGATTTAGATGTTGTTAGTGGTTCACTGACAAAATATCGAAGCCCTAAATATCATGGTAAAAAATACTGTCAAAAATATCGAGCACAAAAATATTGTTTTCCTATACCAATAATGAAAATGACAAAAATATTGAAAAACAAAATATCGTTTCACACTAATATCAAAAAATATATACAAAAATATCGTTTTTTAAGATATATATAATTAACATTGTAAACATTAAATATATTAACATGTAACAGTAATATAATGTAAATTAAATATATTTAAATAATATAGAAATATATATAGATATATACTTATTTAAACAAACACATATATATGTATGTGTGCATGTTTATTTACACATAAAATGTAGAACTACTATTAAATTAACAATTGTAATTTATATAATAATGTAATAATTTTTTGATTTAATAATATAAGTATATATATATATATATATGATAAATTAAAATCCATAAAAATGAACTGGAAAACATTTTAAAAAACATACCAATTTAATTACACATAAAAAGTAAACAATACAAAAGAATATATTTTACTAAAAATATATTATATATTACAAACATTACTAATTAAAAAAATATCATTTTAAATACGCAGAAACATAATAATAATATAATATTAGACAATATGAACACAACTACAAAATTCTAGGAATAATACATATACTATTTCCACTCCAGTCTGTGCAACAGTTTGGAAAGCACTGGACTCAGGAGATGTAAAATGTACTATTCCCACTCCAGCCTCTGCAACAGAGGGGGAAAGCGTTGGACACAGGAGGGGTAAAATTTACTATTCCCACTCCAGTCTGTGGAACAGTAGGGAAAGCGTTGAGTTCAGGAGGGGTCAAATATGCTATTCCCGCTCCAGTTGGTGCAACAGTAGGGAAAGAGTTGGACTAAGGAAGGGTAATATTTACTATTATATGTAATCAAAAAGGACTGACTGTTTGTGACTATTTGGAGACTCAGGACTGTATGAAGAAGTGGAAAAAACATTTGGTTTTTTTGTAAAGCCCTCACCCACCAACCTAGTTGGTGGCATGCTTCATCATCGGGCCCACCTAGTGACACCGAATGTGTCCCGGGTGTGCTACAACGCCTGTATTTACAGCGGAGCTGGTATATTGCTGAGTGTGCTGTGAGAGTGGTGTGAAAGTGAAAAATGTAAAAGCTATACAGTGGTCCCAGTGCCCAGGAGGGCATAGCATTTAATATCTGGGCCTCTGTTAGCGTTAAAAGCAGGACAGTGGATGCTAATGGAGCGGGAATTAAGCACTCCTACATCCAGGGTGTGGTCTACATGTTTCAGCCAGGCCTTTCATTAATTCTGGCTTTCCTCAGGACCGAAAAAAGTATATATGTGTAAGTGCATGTAGCACTTATGTGAATGTGATTTAAAATGTGTTGCACGCGCTAAGGTGCCTTATATGTGGGAGGGGGATTCCCTCTCCGAGCAATAGCTAGCGTTTTGTAGTATATGGCCCCGTAGAGAAATCCGGCAGAGATTCTGACCGCCTTTGTGGATCAGGACCTGTGGGAAACCTGTTCAGCTGTCGCGGATCTCCGCGACAGCTGAACAGGTTTCCCACAGGTCCTGATCCACAAAGGCGGTCAGAGAGGGAATCCCCCTCCCACATAATAAGGCACCTTAGCGCGTGCAACACATTTGGTGGTGGGTGAGGGCTTTACAAAAAAAACAAATGTTTTTTCCACTTCTTCATACAGTCCTGAGTCTCCAAATAGTCACAAACAGTCAGTCCTTTTTGATTACATATAAATAACCTGGGGATACGGACTGGCTATCCAGTCCTCTCTCTCTCCTTGATAATTATAATATTTACTATTCCCACTCCAGTCGGTGCAACAGTAGGGAAAGCGTTGGACTCAGGAGGGGTAAAATTTACTATTCCCACTGTAGTATGTGCAAAAGTATTAATTTCATTAAATTATAAAACTATTAACTTAAAATTAAATAAATACATTTAAAAAACAATTAAACAATTAAAATAATTATACATTTGTAAAATAATTAATATAAGAAAAAATGTAATTTAACAATTATTCCATTAAATTTCCTTACTATAGTTCCACATACCTAGCAAATCACATTTAACATATATCTAAATTTAAAAATTATAATAATTACACAATTTACATAATTAACAAATAATTAATAATAAATAAATAATTTATAATTAATCAATTATTATTTCATTAACTTCCCACCTTATACCCCTATAAACCCAAGAACCCGCACCTAAAATGTAAATAAAAAAATTATAATTACACAATTTACATAATTAACAATTAATTGTGTATCCCTACAAACCCAACAACCCCCACCTAAAATCTAAATAAAAAATTATAATAATTACACAATTTACATAATTAACAATTAATGAATGAATTAGTAATTTATCAATAATTAATATCCAATTATTATTTAACTTCCTTCCCCATACCCCTACAAACCCAACAACCCGCACCTAAAATATAACTTAAGGAACATTACTTACACAATTTGCATACTTAATAATCAAATAAATAAATAATATTAATAAAAATATATATAAATAAATTATACTTAATTAACTTCCTACCCTGTACCCCTACTAACCTCACAACCCGCTACAACACTATAAATTCTTATTTTACAATTAAATTGAAAATATAAATAACTTAAAATTACAAACTATATTTAAAAACATTAACAATTATACAACCAATATAAAACATATAAAATGTAAATATTATTTAAACACAAAGAAAAGTAAAAAACAATATTTCTTTCCTTAAAAATATCGATATTTCTGTCAATTAAATTTTTGCACATGATATTTCTGTGTCACGATATTAAAAACTCGATATTTCTGTAACTCGATATTTTTTACTTGATGTTTTGTCCGATTACCGTTGTTAGCTCCAGGGTGAGAATCAGTGGATTGTGATTACTCTCTGATCTGGTATCAATCTCGAAGTGGACAAGCAGCCTCATTAGACACTCTGACATGAAAACGTAGTCAATTGTTGAGATTCTTTTGCAAGTAGGAGGAAACTTCTGCTGGGTTGCTTGTAATTCAAACTGTTGTTGTACTGAGGTAACTTTGTGGGTTGTCAGAAAGTCTTTCATCCTTTCTTGCTTTTTAAAGTGTGCAAGGGGTTTGCTGGTATTTCCCAGCAAATGGATGTTGAAGTCGCTTGCAAGAAGGATTTCACGGGTTGGGAAATCAGTAAGAAAATCTTCCAAACTGTCACATATATCTTCTACCATGATCGCCTTCAGGTGTTTTGGCATTATAATGTAACAGTTTAAGAGCAGCAAAGGTTTTATTTTGTGCTTCATTTTTATTTCTGTGATTACGGCTGTTTGTAAGACTGGAGATGTGAGCTTGATTGGGGTGGCCTTTAGCTTACACGTATGTTTGATTAAAATATATAAGCCTCCTGAGGGGCAGCCAAAATGACTGGGACGTAATGCCGGCTTAAAGATTTCATAGAATCCTGGTATCGTTGATGGCGAGAGGGCCTAGGTCTTTTGAAGAAATAAAATGTTGCTTTTATCCAAATAGACTAGTGCTTGCTTACTTGCCCTGAGCCCTTGAGGACTGCCACGTTCCACGATGCTACTGTGAGCTGTGACAAGACTTGTCTTCGAGTTTCCGTGTTTGCTGAGCTGTTGTGCTGCTACGAATGGTGCTCCCATCCCCCATTAAAGATTGGACTGGCCACCCCCAGTCTTTCTGCTCCTTGCTTGTTATTTTGCAGTGCACGTTCCTTTGGTTTTGCGAACATGATATTATTAGGGTGGATGCTTTTTTGGAGAGACTTAAGGTTGTTTCATTGTTGCCACCAGTCGTGCCCATCAATTTACTCTTATTTGTTTGGGATGGCATGTGTGGATATTTTGGTGGCTGATGCTTTAGGAGTTCAATTCCCCAGTCCTTGAATACTTTCTTTTCGGCCAGGACAGCATCTCTATGGTCCTCCCTCTTCCAAGTTGTTAAGGTGGCTTCCATGTTTCCACTTGTGGTCGAGGAAACAAACTTTATCCATGCTAGGTCCTCCGAGGTAAGGTCTTTCAGTGAGGGGATATGGTGGAGTAACCGTAGATTTCCTCTATTGAGTGTGTTGTCAGGGTCCTTGGGGCGATAGTGAGGTATGAAAGCCAGATCGAAGCCCTCTTGGGATCCCTCATTATTGCACCCCGCACCCCCCCCCACCCCCTTCACGGGCAGTGTGAGCTCTGGGTCTCTTTGGTTTAGATGCTCTGAGGGCCTGAGGTCGGCTGGGACATGTCTTTTGTTATCAAAGGACAGCTCCGCAGTGGCAAAATTCTGTGGCGAATTGTTGATCATTTGTTCGTTTTGGTGTCTTCTGCTCTTAGATACGGTCACTGCTGTGGATGGGTTCCATGGCATCCACCTATTCTCTTGGCCATGTTGGGGCTTACTTGTTGAGTCAGAATACGGACAGTCTGATTGTGTGGCCGTGTCTGCTGTCTGTTTCCCTGGGACAGGGGAAGCACAGACCACGAGTGCCCCAGAGTTGGCTGTATTGGACTGTGGCCCCCTGTCTGCATATTCAGACTGATTGCTGTTTGATGGTACTCTGACTAGTGTCCTCCCAGTCTCCGCATTCTTACTTGTTCCAGTCGTGCTATATTCAGTGGCACCTTTTCCCTGTGGGGTCGCAATATTTAGCTTTGTTTGTGGAACAAATATAGCATAGAGGTTTGTTGGTCTTAGCCCCGTGTACACTACAGAGGTGATGGATGCCGCTAAAGTCAGAGATCCCCTTTTTAAGAAGCGTTGTTTCTTAGTCTGCTCTTTCAAACTCTTTTTCGCTCTCCTAGAAAGATTGGTGTTTGTTGGAGGGGGTGGAGGGACCAAGTTCACAAGAGCCTCATGTTGTTCAGCAGTCCCAGACCCACCACTGTTAGCCTGGCTCATTGTGGTCTCTTTCTCTGCGGGATGAAGAGAGGCTGTTAGTGAAGTATTAATTTCCTTCACTAGACCAGGTGATACTGCTGTGACTATTGCTGGTGCTATGAGGCAATTTGATGAGATGAGTGGTCCATTCATGGTTGAAATTGCTTCCTGGTTGTTTGTACCGCCCTTCCATACATTAATCTTAGCACTTTCCACTAAGGTGCCTAATATCTCTGGCAGGGAACTTAGTTTGTGTATTATCGGGGAGCAGGGGCATGATTTTTTCTCCCCAGAAGATTTAGTGGGAGATAGGGAGGGAGATAGGGAGGGAGATAGGGAGGGAGATAGGGAGGGAGGGAGGAGGGAGATAGGGAGGGAGGGAGAGAGACTAGACAAAAAAGGACTGCCAATGCATTTTGGGCTGTCAAAATGCCCTTCGTCAGGGGGTTCTCTAAACAGAAACATATGTAAGGTACTTAATGTTGTACACAATATAACTCAGAATATAAGCGAAGTGTCTCAACAATCCTCAAATCAAGAGGGACATTCGTCAAGGTAAGGAAATGCCAACAACCATCAAAAGAAGAAAAGAGAAAAAAAGGATCCGGAAATTGCATGATAGACATAGCATAAAATGTTGTGCAACGCTACTTTGGTTTTTGAGGTGGCACAGCACTTGTGGATATGGAATTTCCTAACCAAGATTAGTATCCTTTTTTATAGGCAAGACTTGGATTCTAACTAGTGTTAGCGTCGGTTTTCGAGATCACTGAATAGCTGCGAATGATTATTACTCAGGTAGCTTGGTAGTGCTCTTTGCTACCATAATTGTTTCACGGCATGTATTTTTCTACAAATCATTTATGATTTTTTATCACAACGATCACAATTTGATTGGGGCTTGCATGATTCGTTTGCTCACCCCAGTGGGTTCCCTTGGGCCACAATTCTTCTTCACCTTTGTGATAAAGCGTTGCACATTTTATGCTATGTCTATCATGAAATTTCCGCTTCGCTTATATTCTGAGTTATATTGTGTACAACATTAAGTACCTTACATATGTTTCTGTTTAGAGATACCCCTGACGAAGGGCATTTTGCCAGCCCGAAATGCATTGGCAGTCCTTTTTCAGCTAGTCTATGAAGAATGACAAGACTAGTTCATTATCTGAAATCATGTGACAAAGATTACGTCCTTGAAATTAAAAGGATTTGAAGGAAGACATCGTATACGTGCATTACAACATATTTGATTGCATATATATAGACAATTAATTTACATGTTTGGACAAGTTACTAATATTTGTTTTAGATACATTGACGCATGGTTGATTTAATTGTTTATCCCAAATTCGGGATTCCGTAGTGCACACTGTGTCTGGAGCAACTGTTCTAGATATTTTCTCTACTTTGAAACGGGGACGTGGGTGAAGCCCCCTACAGAGTGCACATGAAATTTACTTAAGTTGTTTACCTTTGGTTACACTTGATTATTATTTGTTTATTAGCTGAGTGCAACACTAGACTTCTTTTCCTTTGTTTTCCACTTTCTAAAAGTGGCATTTTCAAACGCGCAATTTAAAAAACAACTTCACTAGAAGATGTATTTTTAAATTGTTAGTGCAGATTCCCCAAACTCCAAATCTCTATCAGCTCCCAATTGAAAATTACACTTAAAAGATATTTCAAGGCAATCCCCATGTTAGACTATGGGAGAAGTAGTCCTGGCAATAGTGAAAAACGAAATTAGCAGTATTTCACTATTAGGAAATGTAACACATACTAATACATGTCCTACCTTTTAAATACACAGCACAATGCTCATGGGGTTGCCTTAGGCCTACCTTAGGGGTGGCTTACTTGTTGCAAAAGGGAAGTTTTGGGCCTGGCAAGTGGATGCACTTGCCAGTTCGACATGGCAGTTTAAAACTGCAGACACAGACGCTGCGGTGGCAGGTCTGAGACAGCGCTACTCATGTGAGTGGCACAATCAGTGCGGCAGGCCCACTAGTAGTATTTAATGTACATGCCCTGGGCACACCTGGTGCACTTTACTAGGGACTTACTAGTAAATCAAATATGCCAATCATGGATAAACCAATCACAATTACAATTTACAAATGCAGCACTTGCACTTTAACTCTGGTCAGCAGTGGTAAAGTGCCAGGAGTCCTAAAAACAGCAAAATCGAAATGGAGCATACAGTCAAAAAAACATAAGAGGTCAGAAGCAAAAAGACTGAGGCAATCACGCCAAAGATACCAGGTCTAACAGAGGTCATGATCATCATGCACTCCTGTGCCTGGCTCAGCCTTGCGTGGATTTGAGCTACTACTGTCTGCTTGTTTTGCCTGGTTTCTGCTGCTGGGGCTCCTGTGAAAACCAGGCTGATGGAGCGAGTAGCGATGGCCAGTGGTTGCCTTTCCTTGACGGTTCTCCATTTATGATTCTCAGCATTACTTGGGGGTGAATGGGATTAGGAAAACAGCTCATTTTCTAGTTCCTCTAGGCTCAGCCTTGGGAATGAATTTGACCTGTGGGCTTTTTGTCCCATGGATAACGGGGTCTTTTGGCTGGAAGTACAAGAACTCTTGTATAGGCTTGCTGAGAACAGTTTGACTGACCCCATCAATATGTGATCTGTAGTTTTGTGAAGGAGCCACATTATAGACGCTTTTGGTGCAGGTGTTTTGGCTGAAGGTTTTCTGCTTAGGTGGCTCCTTTTCACCCCCCAAATATCAGCCTCTGATATGGGAGACGTAGAGGAGGCTGGGGCGCTGACGAAGAGGATGAGGAAGGAGGTTCATCTGCCTGATCTTTTTTGCGACATATCGTTTTTCTTTTGGGCATAGTCTCTTATTTTTTTTGGCTTATGTGGGTCTGCTTTTTTCAAGAAGGCTCTTCGTGTGGCTATTCAGCTACAGGGCTATGTACAGTACTAGGTATTGAAGGTGCACATTTAAACCGCTTCTCCTCAGTGGCTCTCACCCCTCAATGACACGGCAAGGCATCTCATGCCTCCCCTTGCCACACCTCTGTTTTGCTGTCTCCTCCTTCACGTTCCACTGCTGTCCAAGGTGATTGAGGGGAGATAGGGCTAATTTGGGGGGGGGCACCTGCAGCTCTACTGGCAATGCGCTTGGATGAGGAGTCTTTGTTTTCTACTCCAATAAGCAGGCAATAGTTAGATAGCTGGATAGGGAGCTGCGAAGATGGGAGTTGAGTGGGAGCTCACCAGGAACACCCAGAAGCTGCCCCCAGCCCTAGCTGGGCCGCCTCAGCAGGATCCCGGTCTAGCACTTACAGTAGCTGAGTGCAGCCACCTAGCTCACTCCCCACGTGCAGAGAGTTCGGTGCTTTTCTGCTCCACGCCTCCTCCACGGCTCACCCTCGGCCCAAGAGGAGACTCACACTGGGCGAGCTAAGCTCTGAGCCCTGGAAAGGGCACTGACCACTCAGCCAAGAAGCAGCCCACTGGTAGGACCCCGCACGCAGTCACCAGGGCAGGAGCCGCCGTTGGGACACGCCCATCCCTGTCCGCGGAAGGCTGCCCTGCTCGATTGCGGGGGTATGGCTGGAAGAATGAACAGCGGGCGGCGAGCATCAAGTTGAAGTTTGGGCCTTCTGGGGTGCCGGGTACGATGCTGTTATTGGGCTAGGCTGCGGCTGGGCAGGGCCGGGCCGTGGCCGGGTCCGAGGTAGGGTTTCGGGAGCGGGGAGTAGGATCACAGTAGCTCACCGATGGCGCGGCTCCTCCCCCTGGCGTCGCCTGCAGAAATTTTTGCTGTGATCTCTGCGCACATGGGGTCTCTCGCTGCACCTGACCGGTGTGCTTCAGAGGCTCTCATCTTTGGGGCTGGTGAGCCACTGAGAGACCCATGCTAAGGGAGAGGCAGAACAGCATAAAGCCACATACAAAAACAACCTATGTGTGCAATGGCAAGAGACAGAAGAGAGGAAATGTCTGAAGCACTTCCTACAACAGTATAATGATAGGAGGCATTCCGGTCTCTCACTCTGCTCACAAAGGAATCAGGCCTGTCAAATTCCAGGGCATGATGTGCGGGAGACTGAGGGAATGGGAAGTCCATGACACTGGGGGTTGTGATGGCATTGGAAGCAATGGATAAAGGGCAAGAAACTTACATATAGGCAGTGAAGCTAACGTAATGTTGGGACACAGAGAGGAAAAAAACACAGACTCCTTAAAAATAAGCATTTACAACAGTAACAGATTTCACCTTGCCCAAACCGACCTCTAACAACCAAGTATTAGCAATAAAATGCCTTTCCTAGGTTTTGGAGAGAGGCTTAGCTAAGCATTTGGACTAGAACACTTGTTAACTATGTTAATTAACGTTTTCCTGTCTTCTCTGAGCTTGTTAGAACTTTAATGTATTCAAAATTATTTACGTTCGTGCCCAGACACCACCTTATAATGGCTTGGCACAATATGATAGGAGTTATCAACATTAAATCAGGGACAGAATCGTCTAGGTTGAGCATCATCATGACATGTGTACCCACAAAACATCATAAATTACCACTATGTTGCAGTAGTCAGCATTATTCTTGGTGTAGGTGCCATGAATGCCCAAAATATACCAAGAATTCTCATTATAGTGCAATCGATGCTCGCAATATGGCAAGAATTAACACCATACTGGAAGGGTGAATGTTATGCCCTGGTTGGCACCATTGTGCAGGAACTGCCCACAGTATGCAAAGAATTACCACCATACTACCAGGGGTACCCTTTTGCAATGGGTGGACACTACTATGTCAAGAATGGCCACTATTATAACAGGATCAGCAGCATCCACATATAAGCACCATCATAACATGAATGGACACGCTAATCCAGGAATTATCATCATTATGTGACATCCTTGGTTTTACCAAGGGTGGGCTACGTGCCAAGGGGACTCACAAGCTGCCATGAAATACCACCATTAGGCAAGGTTCAGCCTATTACAATTATTGGGAAATGGTAATCAGGTGTGCAAAGGTTGCCAAGAAATACAATCATCATCATCAAAACTTTTATTTCGGTATCATAAAATCAACCATAAAAGAACAGGCCAAATATGCACATAACATAAAACAGTTAATTACCCATTAGCATCCCTTTTTGATTGCACAATTCAAAAAACCAACAATGTAAAAGCAGATACTTTCCGGTGATGGGATTTGTAAATAGATCAGGGCTGGCCTGACCTGGGTAAAATTCAGTGCTTTGAGCAATGGTAAAATGAACTCACGACGTAAGTCAGCATAAAAATCACAGAACATAATAAAATGCATCGTATCTTGGGCCGAAAACGAATCATACCTACACGGGTCAAGGACTTTCACCTGGGACCTCCCTTTTGGAACAGTTAATAAAGAGTTGGCCATGCTCAGTCTAAATCTGAGAGGAGAAAATAACGATGACTCATGTTAAAAACTGTACACAAATATTGCTCAATAGACAAATGATGTTTTCACCAAGACTTGAGAACTAACAGTTTTTTTTAGTAAGTTCGGAAGACTCTCTTTCGAAAAGCCAGAAAATTGTCCTTAGTCCAGGTCAAGTCAGCTTTCGTTATACGGTCTGAAGTGGAGAATAGTTCTGGACAGGCCAGTGCTCCAAGCCAGCTTTGACATAATTCAGCCATGGGTTCCTGGCTGCCCAATTAAGTTTAGACAGTCCCTTAAAAAAGATTCTGTTTAACTCCATTTCTGGGTCAGTCAAAGCGACACCTAACTCAGCAATTGGCAAAGGGCAGTACCCCATGCCAAGTTCTCCGTGCACAATATAAGATGAGGAAGGAGAGGAAGGAATCTCCTCATTAAAGTGTTCTCCACTATTTGAAGTGGCGCAGTGTCCACATACCCCCAGATGTCACCACCGTAAGATGCTGCGAGAGCTAGTGACCGGACGTGGGCAATATCTCATGCATGCACGGAAATTGCCAAGAACTACCACTATTAATCAAGAGCCAACCATTTAGTAGGGGGAATCCATGCCATTATCCCTTAGATGCTCACATGCTGCAAAGAAATACCACCATCGTACCAGGGCGAACATTTTTATCAGGGTGGGCACAATGCTCAAACATATGCCTCACACACACGCACACACTCTCACAGACACACACTCACAGACCTACATTCATGCACACATAAAAGCACGTGCTCAAAGGAAGTCACATTTTCTTTCATACTCACCTTCCTCCAGTGTTTTTATTTACACCTGAACTTTATAGATGCTAAATTAATCTTTCTTGCATAAATTTGTTTCAATTAAAACAGTTAATTCTGCTGCCCTTCCTTAGTAACTGAGTATACATGGTTTGCAATGTATCATCATAATTATTCTTACATTTATTATCGCTCTAAACGTCTTCATTACTGCCTGCTTGAACTTCTGTGCCACCGCAGCTATGATTGTATATGGATTGCAGTGAGCTCCCTCTGATACATAGTAAAGATATACTACTTGGATTTGTATGCTCTGGCTTTTTTGCATGCACCTTGGCTCATATCTATATTGTGCAGTGCATTGTGATGATGATAAAACTTATACAGTGATTGAATGCCCAGAGGCGTCTTGGTGTTGAGGGTGAACAAGATTGGGAACCACAATAGAGAAGCTGAACCTAAGCTCACAGACCAGAAGTGAGAGAGACTAAGTGCTAAAAAGCCAAGTTTTTAACAGTTTTCTAAGGGCTAACAGGGAGGTGGCAGTTTTCAATTTCGTAGGAAGACTGTTCCATTGTAAAGCCGTGCACATAAAGCTTCTGCCTTCCCAGAATGAGTGTGTATAAGGCGGAACCACTAGATTGTTGGCAAAGCTAGAACGCAAGGTTCTGCTGGGGATGTACCTCTTAAAACTTTTCTGCAAATATACAGGGCCAGATCAGTCAAGCGCTTTAAAGGCAATGCATAAAGCCTTAAAGGTAACACAGGAAGCCAGTGAAGTTGATTTATACATGGGCGGCAGAGTGGAATTTAGGCACATTGAGAAGCATCCGAGCTGCTGAGTTTTGCAGGATTTGGAGCTTGTTCTCAGAACTTTTTTTGAGATTTTGATAGAGGGCGTTGCAATAGTCTAGTCCGGACAGAATTAAAGCAGTGACAGCAGTCTTCAATAGATCAGAAGGAATTAATTGCATGATCTTTTGTTATCATTTTGAGGATAAAGAAGGAAGAAGAGATAATTATATTGACGTGATTTTTAAAGGTAAGTTTATCATCCATTATCACGCCCAAGTTTTTAACCTTCTTTACAGGCATAAGGGGAGTTCCCAGCTCTTGAGGCCACCAAGACTGGGTCGAGAAGGAAACATTGTTGCCTAGTAAAAGGACCTCAGCCTTAGAAGATTTAAGTCTACGGCAGTTGTCATTGATCCAATTACTGACTAGGAGCACGCAGTTCCAGAATGCCTCACCAGAATCCTGATTGCTGTTGGAAAGTAAAACTACAATCTTGGTGTTGTCTGCATAAGATACCAACGAAAACCCAAACGATTTGTTCAAACTAGCAAGCGGTGTGAAATAAATATTAAACAGGGTTGGGCTCAATGAAGACCTCTGTGGAACCCCGTAGGGCAGACGGAAAGGGTCAGATGTGAATTCCTGAAGAGAGACCGTTCGCACTCGGTCAGAGAGGAAAGATAAGAGCAGACTCAAGGCAACACCCTTGATCCCAAACTTCTGGAGACGGTCAATCAGCAAGCCGTGATTGACTGTGTCGAATAGTGCGGACAGGTCGAGTAAGACAAGAGCAGCTCCGCTGCCCTTGTCTAACGTCGACCTCAGTTCCACGGTGGCCACATATCTGATAAAAGAAGCCAGTTGCAGGTTCATGGCCTTTTCCATGATTTTAGTATGAAACTGGAGACGGGATATGGGATGATAGCTGTTTGGATCTAGCAGATTGAGATTAGCCTTTTTGATGATTGGGAGGATTGAAGCTGTTTTCCAGAGTTTAGGGAAGTGACCTGAGCTGAACATGATGTTAAAAATCTTGGTCAGGTGGGAAGCAATAGTGTCCGACGGTAATTTGACCACTGCTGGAGGACAGGGATCAAGAGGAGATCCTGATTTCATGGTGAGAATGGCCTGCTTCACCTGTTCTTCTGTAAGATGGGTAAATTCTTCCAAGGAAGCTTCCACTGGGACCACAGGTGGAGGGTCATTACTCAAAGAACTGGCAGAGTAATTTGTAGATAACTTGTTAAAGATCTCCTCCACCTATTTGGGGGAACAATTCAGCAAGAGAGTTACAGAAAACCTGACTGCATCCCACTAACTTATTAGTAGGCGTAGAACTAAGTTTCACAACAGTCTGAAAGAGCTCTTTAGTGGAGTGATTACTAAAGAACGATGATTTTTCTTTCAGAGACCTGCTTTTATACTCTGCAATGAAGGTTTTCTATTTTTCTTTCTCGAGTATATTGCAATCTCTCCTCCATTTCCGTTCCTGCCTGCGGCAACCCTGTTCAGGGGATCTTCATGTATCATTTAACCAGGGTGCCGAGGGCTTACATCTGCTATGTATCTTAGTTTTAGCCGGTGCAAGCTTGGTAACAGCTGAACTAAGCCAGGCAGAGTAATTCAAGGATAGTTGGTCTGTATCATTAGTGATCACTGGTTGGGATCTTGCTAGAAGAGAGTTTAAATCCGAGGCCTGAAGTTTATGCCAGGCATGAACGGCATGCGAACTAAGTGCTGTTTTTGCAGGGAGGGTTTTAAATAAGAGCTCTTTTTCACAAGACAGCACTCTGATCGGTCCAGGTAAGTGGGAGGGTTCCGAGTTTGTAACACAGGGATTGTTGGTAAAGACTCCATCTAGGGTATGCCCTGCAAGATGTGTAGGACCGGCCACTATCTGAGAAAGACCAATGCATGCCATAGCGCCTGCCAGAGACTGTATTCTTCTCTAAAACATTCTCTAAGTGAAAGTTAATATCACCTTAACTAGGTGGCCTGACAAATTTACAACATTTTACCAGCATTACACCTATGTAAAATGTCTATCTTGTGGATTGTGATTCTTCAAATTTAGAATACATTTGGTGGCTGTTGACTCCTCTTTGCCCTGAAGAAGGCTCTGCCCATTCATGCAAATGGTGGAAGCATTGACATGATTGTTAGAGATTTTCAAGATTTCTCAAAAGATCATTAACTTGTGTGTTTAACCGTAACTTCTCACTTTCAATGTGCTTTTTTGTATACATATTTATATCACATCTTGCACTCGTCACTGTGTTGTACTGATTTCGTTTACCACCACTTGTTATTATTTAAGAGAGCTCAGGTTAAATAATTACAAATCTGTTCATTGAGACCTATAGTGCCATTTTGTGACTTATAACGGAGGGACACTAATAGAATTTGAGAGCTCCTGACCTCCTTTAATGAGCTTTTAAATTATTCATGAGATATATATATATATATATCATGAGTAAGCACTGCTTTTAGCATATCGAAATGGACCACCTATGCACATCAGAAAAACATATCTTTAAAAATGCTTGCATAAATGAATTTAAACTGTATACTTTAAAACTGGATAGTTGCTAACTATTTTTATGTACTGATATATTTTTTTGAAAGCCGGCTACTTTCCAATCGAAAATGTTGCAGATAATATAATTAAATTAGAAGTGCCTAAGGGAAATTATACTGTTCCAATAAATATTTTCACATGGTTTACAACATTTATAATGTAGAAAATTATCAGGCAATTTCATTTCATGACAATAACCCAAGGGGAAAGTAATAACTACTCGTGCATTTATCTGAATTTGCGAGGTACTGGCAAAGCCGCCCACAGGCTAACTGCAAACCATGAAATGTAGAAGAGTAAACTGCTTGAAAAATGATCAGTCTATGTAATACGTGAAGGACTTTCTGAAATCAGAATCAACATTTAAAATTACAGCCTGGAATTATTTGTGCATCTCAATTCTACAGAATTGTTCTTCCATGAGCAGAATAAGGCAGACATCCTTGATGGCAGTAAAATAAGATATATGTTCACCACATTTAAGGAATGCAAGATGTGAAAAATGCTGTGTGGTTTTAAAATCAAGGCGTCAACTTTAACTTGTACTTTTGGTACATTTAAAAAAAAACTTTATAGAGTGTGAACTTTGACCTTGCTGTGAACAGGCAAGGATAGTTGCAAAATAGAGAATTTCAAACAGTCCAGTGTTCTGAATTCTCACACTGTGTGTGTGCTCTTTTCCAGGAAGATGAAATTATGCCAGCTAAGTTTGATGAGAATTCTCTTATTTGGGTGGCTGCAGACCAGCCCGTCAAAGACAACAGCTTCCTGAGTCCCAAAATCCTAGAATTGTGCGGAGATCTCCCCATTTTCTGGCTGAGACCAACATATCCTAAAGGTAAGAACCTGATAAAAATGACTGTTAGCCCTATATATTTTACTTTACTGTTGGGCGTGCCAAGATTCTCGAAAGGTTTATAATTCAGTCGTTCATTTCATTTTGAGGTTGTACATTTACACCAAAAACAACATTTACACAGAATATAATGTGCAGCAATGAACTATAAGACCGTTCGGAATGCAAGAAGCAAAGCCACTTGAGCGTTTGCAAATGTTATTGGCATGCAGATGAAGAGGGTGGCATGCTGATTGGGTCATGCACTTTTTGTTGCCTTTTAACCTTAAGGGGTATATTTACTAGTCTTTTGTGCCGGGTTTTGTCACAAAAGTGACGAAAATCGTCACTGAATGATTATTAGAAATTTATTTTCCAGCGCAAAATTTGTTTTGCTCTGGAAAGTCAGCCAAAAGTAACGCAATGCAGCACCTAGCTGCTTTTTCATTTTGACTTTGGTATTATGGAGGAGAAATGCTTTTATTTCGCCAATCTTTCCTGGCTCTGTCTGGATGCTGCACTGTACAGCACCATACAAAGTAGGAGAAAGTCTAAGCATAATATTTTGTATTGGAAGGATACCCTTCCAGTACAAAACCTATGCTAAACATCACACACACACCCTTGCACTAAGGTTCAATGGTGTGTGCGAGTGCCTGGCGCTAGCAGCCTGATTGTGTGTGACAGAGCTGGGGAGAGAGCTTTCTCACACAATGCAGTGCAGCAACTTTGGTTATTGAGCTGTGTTGCGATACATTTTAGGAAATATACCACTAAGTATTTTTTGAAGATGCAGTTAAAACGCTCCAGTAGGTGTGCAAGCTACATCATGTAAGTTTATGTTTTATAATGTCATGGAAAAATTTACAATAAATCGACCTATTCACATTTTATGGGGTATCACAGTAAATGAAAACATTTCTGTGGTCTGATTTGTGTGTCCAGTCACTCAGATGTGTGTATAACATGCGCCTAGTAGTGCTTTCACTGGGCAACAAATTCTTCCACGCATTTGAAAACAACCCTGCAGCGGAGATGGTATTTAAACGTTTAAATCCAGAAAAAAAGTGCAGCCACACCAAACTTAAGAAATACAGTAGTGGGGAAAAGTATCCACAATGTAGCCTTAAAGCCAAGACTAAGGCCTCAGTTAAGGGTGCCCTGGAGGATACTGTAATATGTATTGCACCATGTAAAATCCAGTATCAGGGGTCTTGACCGGCTGTATTTAGGGATCTTAGACCTAGAATTTGTGGACTTGCATGACAAATAGGTACTTGACAGAGCACACTGGCAGTGATATTTGATAATGCAGCAGACTGTGAAGCTAAATTATAAATGTGTGTTTGTTAGAAAGTATGGTGTGAGTGAACGGCCAGCTGAGACCCTTGCCTGGCGGTTCTGTGGGTGATTGAAAGCATGGTGGTAACAAGATGAGAAAGGCCAGGTGCATTATAACACAATAGGTATCTTTAATGTGTCTACCAAGAACTATCTCAATAGTTCTTGTCTGGATCTTCAGTGGCTAACAGTGATACCCTGGGTTATCTGCAGATTGCAAATCACATAATTTATGCACCATATATGATTTTATCACACCTTCTACAGATAGAGATATAGACAACAGCTCTCTTCCTGGATGCTATAGAAACCTTTGACTCACTGGAATGGAACTATGGGGCATATTTACAATAGAAGTGACGGAGCGCGGCGTTAGCCTTCTTGGCTTAACGCCGTGCTCCGCCACTTCTGAAACGCAGGGCTGCACCATATTTACAACAATATGGTACAGCCCTGCATTTCCACTTGCGCTAAATTTAGCTGCCTAGCGCCAATGCAAGGCACCCTTGCACCACAGTGCAAGGGTGTCTGCGTTGCAGGGTAAGATTGTTTATGTGCAGGGAGGTGTCCCTTGCTGCACACAAACTATCAATGGTGTTTTGCTGTTTCCATGTGTGCTGCACAATGCAAAAACATTTCTCCTCGTTGCGCCATCGTAAGACCAGGTTTTCTCTGGTCTTAATTTTGGCGCTGCCCCATATTTCTGCCACCCTTGTAAACATGGGGCAGTGTCAAAATCAATGGGTGTTGCAGCGGAACGCCCACCGCAACACCCATTGCTCTCCCCTTTAACGCTAAGTATAGCGTGAAAGGGGGCCTTATTTACAAGGCAGCGCTAAGCCACGTTAAGTGGCTTAACGCTGCCTTGTAAATAAGGTGAAGCCCCTATCGCCACAACAACGTTGTGAAAAGTGACGTTGTGGTGGCGATAGGGGCTTGTAAATGTGCCCCTATATGTTTGAGATGCTCTGGAGAATTGGTTTGAGGACTGATTATGTTTGCTTTGTATCTCTTGTAGTCTAACACGATGATTCAAATGAGAGTTTACTTCATTTCAGACCCAATCACGATACCTTTGAACACTCAACAAGGGTGCCCCTAATGACTTATGACCCTTACTTTTTGTATCACTTTTTTTTAAAAAGATCTTTTTATTTAGTTTTATGCAGCATACAAATACATAAACCAAAAAGCAGCCTACAGAGACCTGTGTAAAGCATTTTTTAAACAGTATGTTTAACCTCAAGTAATCACATCAGACTTTTTGTATCACTTAAGCTTATGTCTTGTGCACTGCAGGTTCAGCACTCAGAGGTATACCATTCAGCAAATGCAGAATTGCACTGCCCTTATACAGAGATGATACTGTTCTTTATGTGACCTGTGCATCAATTTATCATCAGTCATTAAAGAGATTCTTAGGTTTGGGGGTATGTCAGGATTCCACATCAACGGAAACAAATCCTGAATATTCCCTCTGATTCCAGAACTGACAAGATAGTACCTAATTTCCACTTATAATTGTGCATAACATCGGTCAGCTATCTCAGAATACATATCCATAGAAAGACATACGCTCTCCTTAGAGACAACTACAGCCCAGTGATGGACAGATAAGCGATGTGGTGAAATGGTGGGTAGTACTCCCACTATCCAAATTATAAGTAAGGCCCTGCAAAGTTCAGTGTCACACTCAATTGTCTATTTGGCTTGATTGTAAAATGTAGTGTTGAGTCAGTGCATTTATGATTGGTAGATAGGGTCAACTGTCCCACAGTTAGGTTTGTCTATAAGCTAGAATTAGATCACCTCAGTTTCAAGGCAATAATTTGCTAATTCATTCATTATAATTCCTAACAATGCAGGTATCATGTATACAACAGATTCGAAGCAATGTTTTTATTTCTCCACACATTTCTGACTTTGCATGTCCCCTGCACTGTACAACACATGTACAAAGTAGGAAAAGTTTTGAAGTTTGTTTAAGCATAGTGTTTTGTACTGTGAGATTAACCTTCCAGTACAAAACGTATTCTAGACATCATGCAGACACCTTTTCACTTTGGTGCAAAGTTTTGAGCATGGAAATAGGCTGCCTGATTGAGCACCAGCTCTAGGAAAGAGAACGGGAATGCTATATCTTAGTAGATATGATGCTGTCCTACTCTTTTCCTCTCACAAAACACAGCGCAGCTACGCTGGTAGATGCACTGTGTTGAGTGACAACTTTGTAAATCTGCACTATTATCTGCTCCCGAATTCCTACTCGCAAGCAACCAATGACTCCCATTTTTGTTCGAGCCCGAGGACAATATCCAGCTTACTAAACCAGACTTGGTCTACAAGTGGCTCATATTTCCAAATCGACTCCTATTGACACTGCCACAATTTAATATGCGGGGGACCCTTACTTTTGCACTCAACTTGAATCTGTGCTGCAGGCTGTGTGCTACACTAAGGGGCATATTTATCAAACTTTCACGCAGCGCAGCAAGCAACCTTGCTGCGCTGCGGGAAAGGGCAGGAATGTGCCGTGTTTACCAATATACAGTGCATTCCTGTCCTTTCCTTGAGCTGGCGCCATTTTGGCTGCCTCGCACCACCACAGGCACCCTTGCGACATGGTGCAAGGGTGCCTGCGTTGTAGGCAGGATTGTTTTTTTGCAGGAAGGGGCACCCTCCTGTACAAAAACATTCCTTAAAAGCATTTTCCTCTTTCTAAGTGTGCTGGAGAATGCAGCACACTTAGAAAGAGGAAATAGCGAGGAGAAATAAAGCTATTTCTCCTCGTTGCACCTCCCCTGGGGAGTCGCAGTATTTTGACGCATTCCGAGGTTTACCAGCGTTAGTAAATCTGGGAATGCTGCAAAATCCATGGGTGGATGCGTGGGGACACCCACACTTCACCCATGAAACGCCTCCCTGGGGCAGAGTAACGCAATGCAGCAATTTGCACTGCGTTGGGTTACTCCAGTTTTATCACGCCACAAAGAGCTGCGCAAGTTGGCTTTGCATGGCTTGATAAATCTTACTTTAGTGTTGTGTCGCCCTTGCAACCCCCTGGCGTGGCACAAGGGCGATGCAACACGTTGGTAAATATGCTCCTAAATATGTGATATCCATTGTTCCTGGCGGAACCCCAGTCCATGTTGCATTCTCAATTTATCAATGGACCTAACCTGCACCAATTAGTTTCACACATTTATATTACTGTACTCAGTACGTGGGAGAAAGAGGGTGTACCAGTTAGGCATCTCTGGGAAATTCGTTCCCCAGCGAATGAACAGTGGAGGTTTTGCAGTGCTCAATTGGGGAAAATCTGCTTTAACAAAACTCCTAGAGTACTCTACTATAAATTAATCCAGAGATTGGATTCTTAGTGCTATGGCATAGAGGTGGATTTTAGTTGCTAGTGATCCAGCGCTAACAATAAAAATTCTTCTCCTATATGACTCGGTCATCCAGGTACAACTATCCCTCCAATACACAGATTATATCCATATGACGGTGGGGCCCATAACACCGCATATGCATTCACTCACTCATTTATTCCCTGGATTTCCTCCGTCATCAACCTAGGAGAAAAACAGTAGAACGATTCACTGGAAGGAGACGGGATACCTCTTTTTAACACAACATAATATTTCTCATTGCTTTTAAGGTATTCCGCTCATTGGTCGATGGACCAACTAGTAGGAATCAGTTGATGGTGATTAAGACCAGCTCAATCACAATAACCTTTTAACATTTTTCATTAATCATTGAGCTAAAGAACCACTGAGTCATTTGTTTAAAGAGTAATAAAGTTTATATAAAGTTTTGAAGCAAGAAATAAGTTTAGGTTTATTATTCAGATTATTACATTTATCATCATTATAAGAATAAATTGAAATTGCAATGCATACCTATTAGATGGAAAAATAAAGTTCGTCACAGCAAGAACTCCCAAAATCTCTATCTATCTGTTCTGGAAAAACAGGCCTTCTCGTTCATTTCCTCTTTAGTATTTTAAGAATAAAAGTCTAATAGTTCTAAATAGAAAATCTATCCGGAGTAAAAGTTCTCCAAAAGCAGCATCTTATACTCAATAAAAATATAAAATAGCAGCAGCAGCATCAGCTCGTCAGCATCAGCAGCAGCAACTCCATACGCAGCTAACAGCAGCCAAAAACAGCAAAAAGCATCTCTCAGCAACCAGCAGCATCATCACCCTCCCCACCAAGAGTAGGTCTTCTTATACCCTAATTCTAGCTTACTAAATAAAAATGTTGCATCTTTATGGCGAGATTCTCTCTAATTGGTCCGTTTGAGTCCATATACATCTTTTTATCAAACTTCCTTGTTCTAACCAGTTCTTTGTGGAATGTCCATACTTGCATCGTTTCCCACAGTTCGTGACATTACTCATCCGCTTCGATCAGTCCACTTGTATCACTTTCCGATACATTCTAGGTTCAACAGTTCTTTTGTCCATTTATTCTTTTCGACTTCTCACGCTTCTTGCTGACCCATCTTGGCACACATTTACTCAGTAAGGTCACAATAGCCTTGACCATGCTTTCATCCTAGGCTCTTGGAACAATCACGTGGTCATTCTTGTTCACGGCCTTTCTCCTTGTCTACATTTCCTCTCGCGCATGCGTATTCTAGCTCATGGCGGCCATTTTATATCGCTGCTCAACAGGCCTAAGCGCACTATTTATAAAGATAAACAAAATATTGTTAAAATAAAGAATATAAACCCTTTCGTTTCCCTCCCATCATTCTACGTACCTCAATTAGGTATTACCTAGCAAAAAGCAACATATAAAGCTGTCCCTTACTTACCATCGCTTTATTTTGCCACTATACGTTTTATTTTTAAAGCACAAATCATGCATTTCATTATTCTATTAGTACGCAAATATTACGTTTATGTTAGCCACATCAACAATTATAAGTAGATTAATTTGCACACAAAATAGCGTGTTACCTTTAACCCTTCACATGTAACATACATTGTTTGTTATTTACTTAAACGAACATGTTTATTAATTATTTTACGTAAATTATTAGGAGGTTAACATTTTTCATATATCCTGCTCCATCAACTCCCCCCTTTGGTGATTTTTAATATCACCACAAAACCCAAGTTATACAATTCTCTCAGACAGCATATTTCTTTTATCCGTTTGCTTTTGTTAGTTTACACAACTGTATCCCTTTCAACTTGTCTCTTGGTCTTCTTGTACATGTTCTCTTTTATCTCTTCTAGCTCTATTTCACCCATTTCTCTCTCTCTCTCCTTGTTTATCATGTTTTCTTTTTCTATTTTATTCTGTCTTCTTCTTTTCTTTATACATGTAATTACAAGCTTCAGCACCAAAATTATTATAATTATCATGGTTGCTATTATTATAACTTTCCCTATTATTAATCCACTCATTCTAGTAAACCAATTTATTACTGAAGAAAACCCTTTACCAAGTTTTCCAAATGCACTTTCAACCTCCAGTGGAACAAGTTCTTTGTGCAAACTTGTAATATTCTTTATATACTTTTGTATATTTTCACTTTTATCTGGAATGTAAGTGCAACAATGTTGGACTTTCAGCATTCCACAGACTCCACCCTCTTTTGCCAAAAGAATGTCAAGGGCATGTCGATTTTGCATTACCATAGCTCTCATGGCAACCATCTCGGTATTTACCATCAAGAACCCTCCAGCAGTATCTGTAGATAAACGATCTACCACTGTGGATAATTTCCGAATTTTAAATGCATTCAAAGATATTCCCACTGCTGGTATCAATGCACCAAAAATATCACCTACTATTTCTGAAAAACTTTCCCTTTTTCTACGTGTAAAGGTATTTATCATTTTGTGTGTTCCTTTTTCTTTTCTATCCATATGAAAAATCTTTGGAAAGACCAGGCCTAAATAACATGACCCATACCAATGGTCCGGCAACCTGTAATAAGCCCTATTACCGCAAACATAATAGATCCCTGGAAATATTGGATCTTTTCCCCCTTTGAATCCCCATCCGCCTAAAATTTGATAATTGTCATGGCAATTACTGGAACCCACAAAATAATTGTCATATCTTGTTCTATTTCTTCTAATGCACAACCTTCCCTGTTGGGGCCAATCCAGAGTCATAGCTGCATTTGTCTTTTTCTTGTCATGATTGTCTTCCTCAAACGCCCAAAGAGGTGTTTTTGTCTCTTCTATCACTTTTCTTTGAAATTTCGCTCTTCTTTCCTCAACCATCTCTAAAAATACCTTTTCTTCTTTCTTTAACTCACAGGTAAGGTTGTTTTTAACTATATCATCTAATGTTAAAATCTTTTCTTCTATGAAAAATTCACCAAACGTTTTTCCTCTTTTACTTTGTTTAGTTCGGGAACTACAGAAATTTTCGCAAAAATCTTATCTATGTCAGTGTAATAATATTCTAATCTTCCTGTCTTATAAAATAAACTTGCTAAAACACTACATGTTATTCCATACGTCAAAGGAAGGTGATGATAAGTCACACCCTCTGCTACAGACGCAGGCAATTGCATACAAACATAGCAATCTCTTACATCCATTGTTTCTACACTCATATAATAATTTTGTAAAAACAGTCTTTGAAAAATCTGTTATTGATTTGTCTTTATGTAATTCTGCACTACTTTTTAATATAACTGTTTCTTGAGTGTTAGCTCCTTTTTCTTTCTCTGTGTGATTAGACGTTTCTTCTACAGCTAAACTAATTGGAATAGTGATTGCTAAAACCACCCATACTGTCATTAATAATCCTGTACAAAAGAAGCACATCTTACACCATCTACTTAAAAACTCACATCTACATTTTCTATCTCTAGTATCCTCCATTTTGTTTTATAACCTATTTATTTATTTACAAGAAAATTGTGTCACTACACCTCAGAAATGACTTCTTAGCCACTCTGCACTCCAATGTTTTTGTCTTCGTTCGGTACTTTCTTTTAATTCTTTTCAGAATTCTTTCTTTGTCAAATCCAGTATTTTGTCAACTCCGGTAGAAATTCGTCAGAATTCTTTCTTTGTCAAATCCAGTATTTTGTCAACTCCGGTAGAAATTCGTTCAAGTTCTTCAAATTTGTAGCACTTCACCTTCACCCATTAGGTTTCTTTGTTCTGGGTTCTCGTGAGTGTTCTTTTCTTCTTTGATATCAGTTAAAGCAAGGTACAACCATTCAGGCGATCTATACTTCAGATTTACCTTCTTTACTCTTTTCGTTTTCTGCAAGTGTTTTCCACCTTGTTTTTCTTGCTCTTTCTGACTTGTTATTTCATTCACTTGTTCAGCACTTTTTCCATCTAACCTTATGATCCTGTATCTTAATTTTCTTACTTCGTTGGGCCAATTGTCTCCTTTTCTTGGCCTTTTTGCCTCACTTCCTTTTTCCTCTCTTTCTGTTTTCCATGTTCTTTTTCTTGACTCTAGTTTTTGGTTTCTTTCTTCTCCACTTTCTTCAGACTCTGTTTCAGTTTTCTCTTTATTGTTTCTTATTTTGAATCTTATAATTTCATTTTCTTCCTCTACTTGTGGTTCTTTTCTTATCTTCCTTCGTTCACCTATTTCTGTCCCTCCTCGAGGTTCTTCCGAATTTGTGTCAATCTCTCTATCTGCTTCTAAATTTCCCTGTTCTTTTGTTTGGCTATCTGTCCCTATTGCTCCTCGGGGATCTTCCGATTTTTCTAACTTTCTGTTTGAAACTCTCCCTTCTTCATCTATTAATATTATCTCCGAAGGATTTTACCACAACTTGTACTTGGTTGCTCACTGTTACTATCTTCGTGCTCAGTTTCTTCTCTTATGCTTTCAAATTTCCAATTTCTTTTCAGATTTTCCTCACAATCCGAATGATCTGTATCAGATTCTGAACTGGTGTCTGATATTTCCAGATGTCGACTCACATGTCGATCTTCAAGTTCTGGAACTTCAGCTATTTCCTCCACTTCTTCTGTCGTTGCACTTGTAGTTGGGTCTTCCAGATGTCGACTTACAGGTCGATCTTCAGATTCTGGCACCCTGTTCGTCTCTTCTTCCGCTTCCGATGCTGAACTGTTATCCAACACTTCCAGATGTCGACTCACATGTCGATCTTCAGGTTCTGGAACTCTGATGGTGTGACTGGCATGCACCCAGTGTTTGACTCCTGCACATTTGACTGCAGTGGTTGTCACCAGTATCACCTGTCGTGGTTCGTCCCAGCGAGGAACCAAACAGTTTCTTCTTCTGTGGACTTTTATGCGGACCCAATCTCCTGGATTCAAGTCGTGAGCTGGTTTTCTTTCAAGAGTAGTAGCATCCGGTCCAACCTGATGAAACACAGAACGCACCACATCAGCCAATCCTTTGCAATAATCCAGCACCAGAT
Organism: Calotriton arnoldi; assembly: GCA_963921515.1. Lineage (NCBI taxonomy): Eukaryota > Metazoa > Chordata > Amphibia > Caudata > Salamandridae > Calotriton > Calotriton arnoldi. The sequence continues at coordinate 4,067,235 of CAWUFW010000156.1, forward strand.
CATCAGTTATAGTCAGTAGTTTGTTGACAGGTACATGTGCTTGTCTCATTGCTCGTCCCATAATTATCTCATGGGGACTGAGTCCAGTTTTCCTTTCCGGAATACTTCTGATTGTCATTAAAACTAATGGCAACGCATCTGGCCATTTGAGTCCTGTGGCTTGACACATTTTTCCTAACCTGTTCTTAATTGTTACATTCACTTGCTCTACTATTCCAGAAGCCTCTGGTCTGTATGCACAATGCAGTTTCTGTTTAATACTAAGTGCTTCACAAATCAGTTGAATTAATTCGTTTTGGAAATGTGTTCCTCTATCTGTTTCAATCGTGACTGGAAAACCATACCTCGGAATGAATTCTCGCAGCATAAGTTTTGCTACCGTGATTCCATCATTCCTTCTGGTCGGGTATGCTTCCACCCAACGGGAAAACAAACAGACGACTACGAGGACATACCTTAGTCTGTTACACGGGGGCATTTCTATGAAATCCATTTGCATTCTAGTGAACGGACCTCCTTCTCGTCCTATTGTTCCTAGACTCACTACTGTCTTCCTTCCTGGATTTAACTGTTGACAAATAAGACATCTTTGACAAAGACTCTCAGCTATGGCTCTGAATTTTGGATTATACCATGTTTGTCTAAAAAGTCTGATCATTGAATCTCTCCCAATATGGGCTTGTCCATGGTACATCCGTGCCATGTCAGAGATCATGCTATCAGGCATAACTGGTCTTTCATCTCTGTAAACCCAAACATCATTTTCCTCATGTTTTCTACATCCTGCTTTTATCCATGTATCTTTTTCCTCATCATCTGCTGCTTCCTGTAACTGTCTCACCTCATCCCATGTCTCAACAGGGTTAGTAAAAAGCAAAGGACAAGAAATATGCTCTCTTTCTCGGTTCCGGTTCAAAGAGACCACATTCTTTGCACAGTACTGTGCAATCTCATCAGCATACTTATTGCCGACAGTTATGTAGTCTTCCCCATTTTTATGTGCATTGCACTTCACAACAGCAATCTGTTTAGGCAGCTGTATCGCCTCAAGCAACCTTTTCACAAAATCTCCATTTCTAATTGGCGTTCCTGCAGACGTCAAGAAACCTCTTTGTGACCAAATCTGACCAAAGTCATGCACAACTCCAAAACCGTATTGGCTATCTGTCACAATTGTAACCCGTACATTTCTTCCCAACTTGCAGGCTTGAATCAGAGCTATTAGTTCTGCGACTTGGGCAGACCGTATCCCTTTCAGACAAGATGCTTCCATTACAGTTGCTACAGTTGCTACTGTGCAAACTGCATACGCTGCACTTAGAACTCCATCATTTGTTCTCAAAATGAGCCATCCACGAACAGAATATAATCTGATTCCTTTAAGGGCTCATCTCTTATATCTGGTCTCGGTTTTGTACAATATTCAAGCACATTCAGACAATCGTGATCTACTTCATCCATTTCAATCACACTCTCTTCATCTGGCAATGATGTCGAAGGATTCACATTCATACATCTGTCAATGGTCACATTATCTGCACTTAAAATTACTTTTTCATACCTAGTCAGCCGACTATGTGTCATGTATTGGGTTTTCGTTCTTGTCAAGAGAATTTCCACAGAATGGGGAACATATACTCTCAGTGGATATCCCATCACTATGCCTTCACTCTGTTCCAGACTCACACAAGTAGCAGCAACTGCTTTCAAACATCCAGGCAACGCTTTCGCTAATGGGTCTAAAACAGCTGAAAAATATGCAATGGGTCTTTTCATGGTTCCATGTCTCTGTACCAAGACTGAAAATGCACATCCATCTCTTTCACTGCAATACAACTCAAAATCTTTCTCATAGTCAGGCATTCACAATGCTGGAGCTTCACCCAATTTCTTTTTCAGCTCTCTGAATGCTTTCATTTCCTCATCATTCATTTCAAAAGGATCTTTAACATCCTTCTTTGTAAGTTTTTGCAACGGTTTGGCGATCAACGAAAAACCGCTTATCCATTGTCGACAATATCCAACCATTCCCAGAAACATTCTTACCTCTCTTTGCGTCATTGGAGCTCTCATTCCTTGAATCATCTTTATTCTCTCAGTCGTTACCTTTCGCACTCCTTTCTCAATTTTATGCCCTAAATATTGGACTTCTTGTTGACAAAACTGCAATTTTGATGGGGACTCTTTATGTCCTCTTTTGGCTAAATGGTTCAGCAAAGCAATTGTATCATTGACACATGCTTCCTTCGTTTTTGATGCCACCAGTAGGTCATCAATATACTGAACCATCACTGACTTTTCTGGCATTTTTAAATCTTCCAAGGATTTCTTTAGAATCTGATTAAAGATCGAGGGGCTTTCTGTGTACCCTTGAGGAATTCGGCACCATGCCAAAATACGCTCTCCAAACCTGAACGCAAATAATGGCTGGCTATCTGGATGCAATGGAATAGAGAAAAATGCATGACATAAATCAATTACTGTGTACCATTCTGCTTCACGTGGAATCTGGTATAGAATCACAGCAGGGTTCGGTACTATTGGGCAACAAGGCACTACAATTTTGTTTACCTTCCTCAAATCCTGTACAATTCTATATGTTCCGTTTGGCTTTTTCAGTCCCATTATTGGCGAATTACATGGACTGCTCATGATTTCTTTTAGAATCCCTTGTTCAACCATTTTATTTATTACTGGCGTTATTCCTTCAATTATTTCTGGTGTCAATTTATACTGGGGCGTATTTGGGTAACTCGTTCCCTCTTTTACGGAGATTCTAACGGGATCTACTTCTTTCATTAATCCTATATCTTCTCCTGTAAAGTCCCACACTTCCTCTTTCACTGTCTCTTTCAGTTCAATTGGGATTTTCTCTGCATCAAATACAGGAAACAAATCATTTACTTCTGGTTCTAAATTTACCAGTGTCATTTTATACAATACATCTTCATCTGGAGTCTGAAATGCAATTCCATCTGGAGTACAATAGATAGTGCAATTCATTTTGCACAATAGATCGCGTCCTAATAGGTTCACAGGACTACAATCACACACCACAAATCGGTGCATTTCACTAAATGGACCAATCTTTACCTCCACTAATTTAGTAAGAGGCGTCTTAATTTGCTGATTCGATACTCCAACTACTTGGATATGTTCACCTGAGAGAGGAAGGTTTGGAATTTCCACTGACCTAACAGTAGAACGGGTAGCTCCAGTGTCCACAAGGAATGTTACATTTGCACCATTCACTTCTCCATCCACAAATGGACCTGCTTGATCTACCTCTAGAGTTGCGCCAAGCACGCACCCTTCCCCCTCTCCTAGGCACCGTCAGAAGCTTTCATCCGTCCCATCATCATCCTGTCGTAACCAATATTGAGAAATGGCAGCTGCACGCGGCAACTGCGTTACCTGCTCTCCTCCGTAGAATCCTGTTTCTGCACTGAATTTCTGTTGGTTAACACTCTTGGGAAGTGGCGGTTGTGGCACCTGACTCTGTGGAGTAACTACCTCACTCTGCACCTGTGAATTTAATGATTGATTTTCCGCATTAAGTTTAGGAGGAAATTTACACTCGTTTCTCCAATGCCCTAGCTTTCCGCAGTTGTGGCATGGCCACTTTTTCTTTGCCTCATCTATGCTCATTTGTCCTTTTCCTTTGCCTATATTTGGTCGAAATCTAGCCTGTCCTGCTTCATTACCTGTATTACTCAATTGAGCTTCTTGCTTCTCTGCAACTTTCACCTGTGCCCACATGGCTTTCTCTTTCAATTTACGCTGTCTACTCTCAATATCATCACTGCAATACTTAGCATATCTCAAAACCTCATCGACTGTGCTATTCTGCCAACAAATCATATGCTGTTTAATCATCTCACTTATCTCTGGTTTCAACCCATATACAAAATGACTCATATCCTTCTCATTTAGTGTCTCATAACCACTATATTGTTTGAAGACTAACAACAGTCTCTCATAGTAAGCATGCACTGATTCTTTACTTTCCTGCGTGGTTCTGTCTATTTTTACCCAATCCGTTTCTTTAGGTGGAATCTTATTCTTCAAAAAGGTAATTACTTGATCGTACTTTCTCATCACTTCTGGTCCTGGCGCTCCTGTTTTAGCATCCCTTGGATATTCTACAGTTGGCCAATCACTAGTAATCTTACATTCTGTCCACAAATCAGCTGGCACTACTATATCAAACAATCCATCCAAGTCTATCCACAACACCTTTAAAACTTTAACTAATCTCTCCACTTGTCTGTACCATTCTACTGGCTTCTCTCTCAACTTTGGGAAATCATTTGTAAATGACAGTATATCCTGTCTAGACCATGGAACATCCACATAACTACCTCCTGGAGTTTCTCTCATCGGGTACTCCCTTACAATTGGTTCCTTATCTGTCACTGCAAAAGCCAAAGATGCTTTATCTGTTACTTTCTCATTCTTTTTCATCCATCTACTTCTCCATCTATCCACATCACCCCATTTTCTCAGCAAAACAATTAATTCTTTTATTTGGGTCAATCGTCCTGATGTGTTCAGATTCTCTATATCTTTCTCACAAAAATCTACTCTATATGGTTTCTGCAACGTTCTCACTTTTACAAATTCTACTCCTAGTTCATTCGCTGTCTCTTCTAATTTGTCATGTAAATTTCTAGCTCTCCATGTAATACTCTTGCACAAAAACATAATCTCATTATCCTGATAATTTTTCAATTTTTCTGTACCAATCGTTCCTAAAATCAATTCTTCCATTTCTATTTTTAACCTAATTACATCTAATGGTTTTACTTCTGTCTCTTTCGTTTTTAGCATTTTCATCCATTCATTTAACTCATCTGGAGTCGGACCTACAGGCATACTATTTAATTCTATCCAATTGTTACTTCTTTCTGGTGTCTCTGATGCATACTCCGTTACCATAGGTATTCTCCTGAACTCATTCTCATTTATCGTCAAATTAGTAGGTGGGCTTGGTCTATAGGTACTAACCAAATGGTGTGCACCTTCATTGTCCAGTTCCATCCCTTCTCTTTTTCTTTGCAAATGTGAATTCATAGGAATCACTAAAGAACGTTCATCAATTTTCTGATTCTCAAAAACTGGCATTACTGGACCTATCGTTACTGGTACAGTTACAGCTTCCATATTCTTTGTCAATTCTCTTATTTTCTCAGTCAATTCTCTTGTGGTTTTTGCTAATTCAGTTGCATTGTCACTTTCTATCTCTTCATTTTGTGAAGTTTTTAATTGATCTTGTGACCTATTTATCTCATTTCTTCGTTCGGGAATTTTATTCCTCCCAGTTTCCATTGGCGGTGCATTAGGTGTCACCACCGCAGAAGTCTGTTGGTATGGAAGTGGGTTTCTGTTTAAAATATCTTCCAGCAATTCATCTTCCGTTTCACTACCACCATACCCATACTTTTCCATAACCACATGTTTCTTTTTCTCTGTACACTTTTTCTTTGCTTCTTCCTCAACTGTAAAAGCTGGAAACAAACCTCCTGTCATATTAGCACATCTCCAACGCTTTATTCTGTCCTCATGATTTACTCCCCATAACCTTCCAGGCACAAACTCATGATTCTTTAATCCCCTGAATCTCTCTCGTTCATACATCTCATCTTCCCATTCACTTAAAGCTTCAAACTGTGTCGGTCTAGGTTCTAACATTGCCATCTTCTCTCTCAAATTCCGAAGTACAGCTACACTAAATGAACCATTCTCAGGGAAAGCCAATGCTCCATCATTCTTGGTATATTTTGTCCAATTTTCTAACCATATGCATGTATGATATCCATATTTCAGCATCATGTGCGAAGCTGGTGATTTGGGCGGAGGAATTACTTGTCCCTCTCTAGTCACTACCTTTTTGTCTTTCTTAAAAAAGTTCTTAACTTTCGACATCCATGACGTTTTCTCTCTACCATACTCACAATAAGACATAATTCACAATCGCTTTCTCTCCCCAAACGATCCGCAATTCAACACTGTTCTCTATGCGTTATTCCAACCAATACTAGCACGACTCACACCAACACTCCAATCACAAACTTCCACGTCACTAGTCTATTCGACCAATACTAGCGCGACTCACACCAACACTCCAATCACAGCAGTTTCTGTCTACAGCGCACTGTCCAATCCCAGCGCGGCTTTTGTCTACGTCAGCTCTGCTCCTGTCTCTGTATGACTAGCGCACTGTCCAATCCCAGCGCGGCTTTTGTCTGCGTCAGTTCTGCTCCTGACCCCTCCTTTACAAAATTTATCGGCAATTTCTTTTTCAACAATTCTTCATTAGTTACAACATTTAAAACACATTTCCATTGTCTGATTCGCTAAACCAAAGAGATAGCTTTGTCCATTTACACAAGAATTCTGTATTTTCCAGTAGGCAGCGCTTACCTCTACCCTACCACAGAATTTTCTGTTTCGCCGATAAAGTAACACTTCCCTCTACCTTACCCTTCTTTCAAGCAAGCGGTAAACCCGTTTCTCTGGGGATAAAACACATGTGGAGACTATACTGCTTCTGAGAATTAAGGCCAGAGTTTCACAAGAAAACCGGTCACTATTTCACTTACACACCTTTTATGCGGAAAATGTCCCTATCATAACACAACCTGTGTTATCACCAATTTGAACTCAGACAATGCACTATTCCATGTGACTTCTCTTGCCACACGTGTTCCACTTCCTACTTCTCAGAAGCGTGAAAACTTACATATAACATAACGCGACTCAACATAAAGTGTTAGACATGAATTTATCAATAATCAAAAATCAATAATCACCAAACTAATCTATAGTAACCATAACTCTGCTACCAAGAAATCTGATCCAGCGCTAACAATAAAAATTCTTCTCCTATATGACTCGGTCATCCAGGTACAACTATCCCTCCAATACACAGATTATATCCATATGACGGTGGGGCCCATAACACCGCATATGCATTCACTCACTCATTTATTCCCTGGATTTCCTCCGTCATCAACCTAGGAGAAAAACAGTAGAACAATTCGCTGGAAGGAGACGGGATACCTCTTTTTAACACGACATAATATTTCTCATTGCTTTTAAGGTATTCCGCTCATTGGTCGATGGACCAACTAGTAGGAATCAGTTGATGGTGATTAAGACCAGCTCAATCACAATAACCTTTTAACATTTTTCATTAATCATTGAGCTAAAGAACCACTGAGTCATTTGTTTAAAGAGTAATAAAGTTTATATAAAGTTTTGAAGCAAGAAATAAGTTTAGGTTTATTATTCAGATTATTACATTTATCATCATTATAAGAATAAATTGAAATTGCATTGCATACCTATTAGATGGAAAAATAAAGTTCGTCACAGCAAGAACTCCCAAAATCTCTATCTATCTGTTCTGGAAAACCAGGCCTTCTCGTTCATTTCCTCTTTAGTATTTTAAGAATAAATGTCTAATAGTTCTAAATAGAAAATCTATCCGGAGTAAAAGTTCTCCAAAAGCAGCATCTTATACTCAATAAAAATATAAAATAGCAGCAGCAGCATCAGCTCGTCAGCATCAGCAGCAGCAACTCCATACGCAGCTAACAGCAGCCAAAAACAGCAAAAAGCATCTCTCAGCAACCAGCAGCATCATCACCCTCCCCACCAAGAGTAGGTCTTCTTATACCCTAATTCTAGCTTACTAAATAAAAATGTTGCATCTTTATGGCGAGATTCTCTCTAATTGGTCCGTTTGAGTCGATATACATCTTTTTATCAAACTTCCTTGTTCTAACCAGTTCTTTGTGGAATGTCCATACTTGCATCGTTTTCCACAGTTCGTGACATTACTCATCCGCTTCGATCAGTCCACTTGTATCACTTTCCGATACATTCTAGGTTCAACAGTTCTTTTGTCCATTTATTCTTTTTGACTTCTCACGCTTCTTGCTGACCCATCTTGGCACACATTCACTCAGTAAGGTCACAATAGCCTTGACCATGCTTTCATCCTAGGCTCTTGGAACAATCACGTGGTCATTCTTGTTCACGGCCTTTCTCCTTGTCTACATTTCCTCTCGCGCATGCGTATTCTAGCTCATGGCGGCCATTTTATATCGCTGCTCAACAGGCCTAAGCGCACTATTTATAAAGATAAACAAAATATTGTTAAAATAAAGAATATAAACCCTTTCATTTCCCTCCCATCATTCTACGTACCCCAATTAGGTATTACCTAGCAAAAAGCAACATATAAAGCCGTCCCTTACTTACCATCGCTTTATTTTGCCACTACACGTTTTATTTTTAAAGCACAAATCATGCATTTCATTATTCTATTAGTACGCAAATATTACGTTTATGTTAGCCACATCAACAATTATAAGTAGATTAATTTGCACACAAAATAGCGTGTTACCTTTAACCCTTCACATGTAACATACATTGTTTGTTATTTACTTAAACTAACATGTTTATTAATTATTTTACGTAAATTATTAGGAGGTTAAAATTTTTCATTTATCCTGCTCCATCACTAGCGATACAAACACCCTGAAATTGATGTCATCACCTAGATGGACATGCCCTTGATACAGCCCTACTGGGACACAATCTTTTCTTCGATTTGTGCCATGAGTAACTATCAATTAACCCTATTTCCGATCCTTGTTTTCTTAGGGTACACCCAAGACATTCCTAGTGCAATTCAGAAATACGCTGCTCTGCCAACAAGAGAGTGGCCATGGAATGAGGAAATAACCATGGGCTAGGGGACCCAGCCCCAAGAGTCTCCATCTGGATCAAGGACAAGGTCTAATGTTAATGACATGTGGTAGATCTTTGTTAACATGATGCCGCCAATGGCTTGTCTTAGAACTTTATGGGGCCCCTTATAAAGTGAGGTATTGCATCAAGCGCTGGCAAAACCACAAGGTTTTGCTTTTTGGCTTTGCCTATGCAGACCTATTGGCATTGCCATTGCTTTTTGACAATGCTATTTAGCGCCAGCAAAAACAAAAAAACTTGGTTATTGTTGTATTGTCAAAGATGAACATGAACATCAAAACTAAAGAAAAAGCAAGATAATGCATAAGTGCATGCCTCATCCCGCATTGCCAGCGTATGTGCCATGATGCTACTATGCGATACAAAAGGGGATGATGGACGGAACGTTTGAGCCAATCAAACACTCACCCCCAGTCAACTGATCTGGGTTTAATCCATCATCATTCTTTAGCTCACTCCACCACCCCAGTTCAGACATGGCCATATGCAAATCAGTCTGACCCTGTGCCTCATGGGAACAGTCCAGCCCGAACTGCCAAGCCATGTCTTCCCTGGACCGGAAACAAGCATCCTAGGACCGGTTTCTGGCATTCCAGCCGTCATCAGCCAGGCTTGCTTGAATCCAGTGGCAAAGTGAGCAAGGGACCCACGTCTGGGCATACCCCCGCCAACTTAGGGCGAACAAAGCGATACAAAAGGGGATGATGGACGGAACGTTTGAGCCAATCAAACACTCACCCCCAGTCAACTGATCTGGGTTTAATCCATCATCATTCTTTAGCTCACTCCACCACCCCAGTTCAGACATGGCCATATGCAAATCAGTCTGACCCTGTGCCTCATGGGAACAGTCCAGCCCGAACTGCCAAGCCATGTCTTCCCTGGACCGGAAACAAGCATCCTAGGACCGGTTTCTGGCATTCCAGCCGTCATCAGCCAGGCTTGCTTGAATCCAGTGGCAAAGTGAGCAAGGGACCCACGTCTGGGCATACCCCCGCCAACAGGGTCAGACTGATTTGCATATGGCCATGTCTGAACTGGGGTGGTGGAGTGAGCTAAAGAATGATGATGGATTAAACCCAGATCAGTTGACTGGGGGTGAGTGTTTGATTGGCTCAAACGTTCCGTCCATCATCCCCTTTTGTATCGATGATGCTACTATGGGCACAATGTCACTAGGCATGCCCTTTCATGCTTAATGACACAGTGGCCATTTTGTTCCTTGTTTTCATTTACCGTTCCAAGACAACAGATACCTATCTTGGATCCATAAATGTACAAAACATATACAAAATGCCCAAAGCAAGTTTTTTTTTTTCTTTTTTTTTTAGAAAGGAGTGCAAATTGCAGCTGCCTCTCCCAACAAAACCTAAAAACATGAAAGTGAGGGAGCAATGGTAAAGCAGGCGAGGAATGAAGTAAAGGGCTATGAGGGGCAGGAGCAGCCGGAGGGGGTGCAACAGAGTAACTGGGTTATGGGTATCCAAAGAAAAACAAAAACACAAGCATACACAAAACCGAGCAGGGTGCAGGCGGGCAGGGAAGCAGTGGGAGGGGAGGTGAGCTGCAGGGAGACTATGTAAAGGTGGGGATTTCATTCATGAAGCATCGCACGAGGGAGAGAGCTAGGAAATACATTGTTGAACTTGGCTCTTTTTGAAGGGTTATCCCCAAACTTTTTGCTTCTTCCTCTTATTTTTCCTGAACTGTTTTTGTTGACTTTAGGACTCTGGGCACTTTAACACTGCTAATCAGTGCTAAAGTGCATACTTTCTCTGTGTTAATTGTGTTTATGGATTGGTGTTTCCATGATTGGCATATTTGATTTACTAGTAAGTCCCTAGTAAAGTTCACTGAGTGTGCCAGGGCCTGTATATCAAATGCTAATAGCAGGCCTGCAGCACTGATTGTGCCACCCACATGAGTAGTCCTGAAAAGGTATCTTAGACCTGCCACTGCAGTGTCTGTGCGCAGTTTTGAACTGCCATGTCGACCTGGCAAGTGCACCCACTTGCCAGGCCCTAACCTTCCCTTTTCTTACATGTAAGGCACCCCTATGGTAGGCCCAAGGTACCCCCATGGGCAGGGTACAGTGTATGTAAAAGGTAGGACATGTACTGGTATGTGTGACATGTCCTGATAGTGAAATACTGCCAATTTCGTTTTTCACTATTGAAAGCCTATCTGTCCCTTAGGATAGAATGGGAAATACTTAGTAACATCTTACAAGTATAACTTCCCATTGGGATAAGATAGAGAAATAAAGTTTAGGCTCTCTGAACTCAAAATTTAATAACACATCTTTTAGTAAATTGTGTGTTTGAAAATGCCACTTTTAGAAAGTAGGCATTTTCTTGTTCAACCATTCTGTGTGCCTCTGCCTGTTTGTGGATTGACTGTCTGGTTTTGGAGTGACATGGGCTGGGGTTGTGAATTCACTGTAGACAGCCACTGGGGGGGGGGGTTGAGGTGTGCCTGGCCCTTCCTGGATGAATCAGAGCTGAGCTGAATGGGGCTTGACTGCATTTAGAGTAGTGGGAGGAGTTTTCCTTGCACCTGAATAGGGCCTGTCTCCCTTGCACAATGCTGTCTCCACCCCCTGTGGGTATTCTGCACCAGTGAGGACAGAACTGGTTTGGACTGGGCTCAGAGACCCTTGCACCAAGAGAACAAAGACAAAATGGGGTATAAGTAGTAGACCTTAATCCCCAGAACTTTAGGTCACTTCTGGACTCAAGAGGAACCTTTGCCAAGGAGAAGAGCTGAAGAGCTGTGAGGAGGTGTACTGCCCCTTTGCTGTGTGGGGTTGGTCTGCAGTAGCTGTTTCTGCCAAGGAAAGGACAAAGACTGGAACTTTGCTTTGAACCTGCTTGAAGGTAGATCTCCAAGGGCCTGTGTGTGCTGGCCTCCTGTTCTGAAGTCTCAGGGACACAAAGACTTCACCCCCATCTCCCCTGAACTCTGATGCTGAGAGTTCTGACCTGCCAGGAGGTGCCTATTCCAGGTGTGGGCCTCTGGAGGTTGTTCCTGCTGTTGGGAGCTGGAAGAAACCCAAAGAACTGAAGAAATCAACGCATCTTCCTTCTTGCGGCTGTTTTTCCCCGACTCAGCACTGCCGTGCGAGACGAATCTCCATGCATCGCTGCGCTGCTGTCAAAGACGACGCAGCGCCTGTCGCGGCTGCAAAAACCAACACATCGAGGGATCGCAGCTGAAGAAACCGACACAGCGCCGCTTGTCGCGGACGCATCCCGGATTTCCACGCATCGTACCTGTGCGGCAAGTTTTCCAGACGCATCACCCACGGACCAGAACCGTCTTGGAGTCAATGCATCACTTCCTCCTACAAACCAGATTCGACGCATCACTTCTCCTGCATGCAGCAGAACTGTCGCATCGCCTCCCCAAGGGCTCAGGAACTGACGCATCTCTTTGTTTCTCGACGCTTCCCATCTCTGCGGCTATTTGGCCTTGTGAATTTTGACGCATCTTCAGGTACTTTGTGTAGAATCACGCATCCATGGTTTTCTATGGACCCAGTTGCTTGAAACCTTTGAAAAGTCATATTCTTATTACATATATGTTGGATTTTTGTAGTTTGGGTCTTGTTGAGTTTAGATAAAGATACTTTATTTTTCCAAAACTGGTGTGGTTTCCATTTGTGGTGTTATCACTATTACTGTGTGTTTTAAGTACAAATACTTTACACATTGCCTTTGGGATAAGTCTGCCTGCTCATGCCAAGCTACCCAGGGGGTGAGCAGGAGTTATCTAAAGTATGTATCCCCCTTACCCTGACTAGAAGCAAGGGTCCCTATTTGGACAAAGGTACCTACCTCTGCCAACTAGAGACCCCCATTTCTAACATACATGCGCTCACATGAAGTGCTGCTGCAAAAAAAGAAAAAAGTAGTTCCCTTGTGTGCAGCTATGCAAAGATGCAAGCCATCCAATTAAAAGGGTGGTAAAGAAGCTGTGCTCCCAGGGAGAGACAAACACAAGAGGAAGAAGAAAAATTGTTCATTTTAGAAGCAAGCAAATCTACAAGATAGCCTAACAATGGTAACAACAGGCTGACCCAAAGCCTACTGAGATTACTTGTATTGTACGTATTTGATCTTCAACAACAGGCAGCAAAAAGCTGCCTGTAGATGGTGCTTAAAAAGGGGAGGATGTGTCCTCAAAATGGATTGTAGTACATATCAGATGATTTTGCTGAGTCACTTTCCCTTTCCAGGAAAATATCTTCACATTATTCTAGACTGGCTGTCCACATGGTAGAATATATCTTTTGATCCATATGCAGCAGCAAGATTGGTCTATAAGATGTGGAGGGATTTGGATTCTTTGATTTAAAATAGCTGTGTCTTCTAGAAGCCTGGTACAAGAAAGTTAGTATCTATTTGCCAAAACAACTCACACATAACTGGGAGAAGGATTTAACTAACGATCTTGTTATGTTCACTTGGAAGTCCATCAGTGCCTGCTGCATTGCAATTCAAGAGGCTATTAATTACGATTCAGATGTCTTGTTGCAAGATTGAGAAATGTAATTGAGTTTATCGATTTGAATGAATCCTTGACAAAGTTATATGGCTCAAATTTCAGTTAGTTTCTACAGCAGATGGTGAAACATGATCATGATAAAAGAATCTCATAATGGCTCTTAAAAGATTTTGCTACTTATTTCCTGTTTGAAATCATATTCTAAAGGTCTAGAGGGTGAGATGCTATCCAGGTAGTGCTAGTCTCCATGCTGACTGGATATACTAATAATCTATATATAATATGGTATTTGGTTGTATTTCAGGTATTTCTTGAGGACTATTCCCTCAGGGGCTCCCTAAGAACAATGTTTTAGTTTCAGTTTCTGTGTGAGACACTATTGAAAAAATACTAGATTCCTCCCAGAGAAAAGAAGCAATCCCAGGTAATCCTACAGCATAAATCAGGAAAAGACCCACATCAATGAGGCAATCTCACTTTTCAATATATTTGCCAAGATCCTAAATCAACTATGAACTCATAGGTTAATCATTGTGGTTACAGAACTGAATCATAAAGCTCAAAATGGATTTGTAAATGGTGGAAAGGGAGCATATCTTGAGAATGAAAGTAAATGTCAAGATTTAACTAAGATATGTACTAACTAATTTAAATGTCTCTTATTTGCAGATAACATTCTGCTCACATTGTTCAATCAGAGTAAAGCCACCTCTCAGTTACTCAGTTTAGTAGATACATTTGCAAAAAACAGCAAGGTGATAGAAGGAATGCTACAATTAATCTCAGCCACTGGTGATTGCTCAGGACCAATTTCAGATCATCGTTTTTCACCCAGTATGCCATTCTAGATAGAGACCTGCCTTTTGCAAATCAGTCATTATCCTGCTCCAAAAGGAACAGTCCAGCCCAAACTGCTCGTCCAAGTCTCCTCAAGATGCGAACAAAAGCAACCCCAGAGCAATTTCAACCTACTTAGGTCACATGAGTGAGGTATAGCTTCAGTCCTAGTGCACAGTGATCATGGGATCCTCATCTGTATACTCTTCGCACCTTGGGTGTCTACTGCAAAAACAACAAGCTGATGGAAGGAATGTTTGAATTAATCTCAGCCAATGGTGACTGCACCCAGCTGAAGAGGCCCAAATAGACCAAGACTGGTGTTGAGTTACTTGTGTTCCAGTTCAGAGAGGTCCTGGCTTGGCTGTTCGAGCTGGACTGGTCCTTTTGGAGCAGGACAAAGGCTGACTTGCATATGGCTGGGTCTAATCTGAGGTGGCATGGTCGGAAAAAAATGATGGACTGGGATGTGGTTGGAGTTATTACTAGTGGTTCCGATTAGTTCAAGTATTCAATCCATCACTTTTTTGTTTACTTTTGTATATAAATTTGGCAGCATCTCAGGTTAGGGTCACTCATTTTCATATGAAACTAATTTCTGTAAGCCCAAGGCATATTAGGCAAAGAAAGCAACTTTTTTAGTTTTTTACAGCACAAATTACCTCTTGGAATTAGTAGGGTAATATGGAATAAGACTGTTCTAGGTGGCAGGGATATTTGGATACTTGGAGTAGCTTAGAAATGCCTTTGTTTGAATAGTAATGTTTATTGTCTGAATTGTACTCTGTTGCTACTGCCTTGGCTGCTACCCACAAGACGACGTACCTTCAAATAATGCTTGGTACAATCAGAAGTACAGCTTTCACTTTTCAATTTGAGATATTCATTGAGACAACAGAAAGAAATGCTGCATAATCTTAGAGCGTAGATTTACATTTTGATCAGAAAACCGAAAGAACACTTGAAAAATGTAATTTATTTGGCTAAAAAGCATAATATGTATATAAAGACACTGGGGCAATGATGCTGGCTGTTAAATCTTTTGACTCTCTAAAGTTTTGGAATTGAATTTCCTAAAGATTAAAAGATGAGATCTCTATTAAGATACCCACCCTTTGAGGTAATGATTTGGCTACGTATATGCTCACTCTTTACAATGATAATCAGAATAACATTCCTATGATTAATGCCTTACCTTTTGGAGACACTCCAATTAAGGTTACATTTGATTAGGTTACTGAATTACTAATGCTAACGTTTAGAGAGCTAAAGGGCCGAATGGGTTGTTTAATAGCATCTTAAGATATGACTTGCACTGATGGGGCAAGTGCTCCTTCATTTCATAATGCCATTCTAAATGTGTATCCACTACCCCAGGAATAGAGAGGGGCACTTTCATTTTCAGTCTGCAAGAAGGAAGACCAGAAAATCAAGGTGACTATCATTTACTTTCCATCTGGTGCCCATCTGTTGAACTATTCTCTAAGATTATTTTAGCAGAAATACAAGCTTGGATTAACCCCAATAAGATTCTCCAAATTATAAGAACAGGCTTTGGCATGGGTTATCAATTATGCACAGGGTAGTGGCACTCAGCCTTTTTCAAAAGAAGGGCCACTTAGCCTCTCTTAAATTGCTATAGGATAAAGCTCCCCTGAATGGACAGGTTGATGAGAGGGGCTAATAAAGTTACAAATGTGTGCAGGCTGGTGTATTTCAGTAGGTGAGTAAATGGGCTGACAGAACTTATTATCTTCTCAATCATCTTTACTGAGGTGGTTTAATTTAATTTGGAAGTGTGGTGTAAGTGACGTCGAGCTCCTTGTCTCAAATAATGATGAGGAAAACTGCTTGGCAATTATGTCTATTCTTCCCGTATGATTTTAGTTTTGTCAATAAAGTAGTGGTTGAGCTGATCTTGTAAGGAGTATGTGTGGAAGATGATAGTCCCCATAAATATGGGATTTAGGGGAGGGACTAGTTTGAAAAGATTGCAAGGTGAGTATCCCACTTTATTAATTATAGATTCCCAGTATGTCTCTTTAGGATAATGAGTTTTGATTGATTTTTTCAGTGGAAAAAAATAGGCAACCTTATGCTGCTGTTTCCTGCGTTTGTCATATTTAATTTCTGCTCTCGTGTTATCCTATTTATGTGTTTGAGCTCTAGTGTTAACCAAGATGCAATGTGCCATTGCCTTCAGGACTCCTATATGTGATAAGGCTACTCACAAATTTAGTAATTGAGCTTTCAAAAATGGCAAGGCCCTCCATCCAGAACAGTGGCACATTATTGAAGGATCAGAGAGTTAACTGAGATCAGTCTAACCAGATGATTAGTAAGACTTGAATGACTCTCAAGTTTGTATGCTTGGAAAAATGTCACCAAGGTTAATGCCAATAATGGGATTGGGCTCGTTGATTATTTGTGTAAAATATCTATGAAAGGCTTTAGAGAGAATTAAAATGGAAAGAACAAAGATACGAATGGCCCAGGCCAATAATTTATTAAAAGTCCTAGCTTTTTAGCTTGGAGAGATCATGTGAATGAACACAAATGCAGCGTCAAACCACTCACCAGTCTCCTCATTGAGAACGTCAATATGGCATCTGTGACCATCACTGATCTTACATAAGATGTATGTCCCATCCATACCTAGCACTTCCTACAGAAATCTGAGCATTTTTTATTGTCATACAACTCTAAATCAGGTCCTAGCAAGAATAAAAACATAACCCCATGTGGACAACCTCTAGGTGACCAACTGTGTACTATGCACTGCGGCTGGGCATTGTTGAACAGTTTCACCCACAGAATATGCTAGCAAGAATCATAGTTGTTTTGACACAAATTTGTCTTTACTTGTATTTACTTATGTAAGCTTTGTTTTTCTTTTTACCTTTTCATTTTTAGGATCGGGCCTGCGATAGCATGCGCTAGCGCAGGCGTCTCGCTTGTGAGACACTATTGTATACACACAGTAGCGGCTCGTGGAGGGAGTGCCGCGGGGATGTGGGGTGGGGCGGGGGAGGAGCAGGGTGGGGGGTAGTAAACTACGGCATACGGCCGAACAGAGGTAAGTAAACAAATAAATAAATAAAACGAATTTCATTGCGCACGCTGCATTGCCAAATGCGATGCAGCGCGCAACGTAATTCGTTTTATTTATTTATTTGTTTACTTACCTCTGTTCGGCCGTATGCCGTAGTTACTACCCCCCACCCTGCTCCTCCCCCGCCCCGCCCCACCGCCCCGCTGCACTCCCTCCACGAGCTGCTACTGTATACACACAGGGTTTGGAGCCTGCCCGTTGCTTACCATTTGTTGGCTTCACACCAGTCTTCTTTACAGCCTCCTTAATTGGCCAGTGCAGGTGATACGCAAGTTCTGGTCATTTCTGTGGAGCAGGGACCAAGCACAGAATAATTTAAGTTAATCAGTGCCCGTCGGCTGCTCCCGAAGTGAGTGAGGTACTATTTACCCTCTACCACTCCCCCTGCCTGCTGCTCCCTCCTTAGCACTTGCGCTTAGAACTTCAAATAATAATGGAGCCATACAGGCTCTATCACTCATGCGGTTTATAAATCTTTCCCTCTACATAGCGCGCACCATGATGCATCTTCCACAGAGAATGACGCAAAATTACATCCTTTGCTGACAGCATGTGAAATGTTGCCTTAACTGGGAGCGCATTCAAAATTGCTCATTGTTTTTGTTTTTTTGATATCATATAGCGGTAACTCGACTCAAAGGTATTGGAGCGCTGTACATGAGCACCACTTGCATTACACAGGGATACATTCATTTTCATTTTTTAGGCACAGGGAGATTACGTGATGTGCCTGTGTTGGCAAGGCCGGCTTGACAGTGAGCTCTCTCTCCAGGAACATGAAGTGAACAGTTTGAAGGCAGCCTGGCTGTAGTCACGCAAACAAACACTTTCAAGCTAGCAAAATTGAATTTTTTTAATCATCACACTTTTATATTTACAGATCTAAATGTCTCTGCCATCTTGGATTAGTAAACAATGCGCTCACACCATAGAAAAATGTTTTGCTCTTTACCAATGCGGAGTACCATCATCGAAAAGCACAGCAAAGCCAATATGTCTCAAAGGCGAGAACTATTGGCTTTGCCAATGCTTGTTTTTATTGCAAGAGTTTCAAAGTGCAGAATTGTTTGCCAGAAATCCCCTGACTTGGCCCCGATTTGGAGTTTGGTGGAATGTAAGAACTGCCTGGTGATATTGATAATTGTCCCAGCCTATTTAAGACAGGGTGACCGCCAATCATTATCCCTGCCAATGCACAGGGAGGGAAAATGTAGCATGGGCCCAATATGCAGGACAAACCTCCCTGCAATTCAGGCCCTTTATTTTTTGTATTAAGAAAACAAACTCCTGCTTTGGCAAATGCTTTAAATATGGTGCCTGCTCACCTAATCTTCAGTGCTGTGAAGGGAACTGGCTTTATGTGGACTTCCTTCCCAGACAATGATCCCTGCCTGAGAAGCAGAGATCTCTCAATAGGGTGGAAGTTTGACAACATGGGTAGGGAAGGTCATGGCTTTCACCACTATTGCAGGCTGGCTGTTTGTCTGCCAGAGTCTAAAATACTCTATTGTTCTTTTCTTCTGAGAAAATAGCAGGATGGGATTCTGATGGAGGCCAACGTGGGTGCAGCCAGACGCATGATGCTGCTAGTTGCTGTTGCTAAAGTTCCCTCCAAGTTTCTGCTCAGAATTTCTTTTGGATGTCATATCTTTTTCACACTTAGGCTCTGGCACTTCCTTTTTTTCATATAACTGCATAAGCATGGGAGCACAGTGGCAACCTAGGTAATTTTGGTTTTAAAGTAGTTGATAGAAATTGTCTAAAATTTTGTTTGATGGCCCCATCGTAGCTTTACAAAGAGTGAATATGTGGTGAAGTAAATGATGATCATGCATGTTTCCTGTCTAGCACTCACAGCAGTATTGGTGTAGACCTAACAATCGCAGTACCTCAGAATTGCTGGAAAAGTACACTAAAATTGCCCTTGATTCAGGAAAAGAAAATAGTCCTTGAACCTTTCTTCCCTGGTCAATATTCACGCAGCCAGGAGGATGCTGCTGAGGAAGTGCTCACACTTCTCACTACTTATGGAATCATATGCAGAGACTGGTTTCTGAATTTGGAGAAGCTGAAAGGTAGCCTTGGACATACTGTCATTGTCTGCCATCTTCTTACCGAGCTTGTACAAAAGATCTTAATGTCTTCTTAGAGCCGAATCAATTGACTCCTCAACACTCTTTTGAATGTGAGCAAAGCATGGGAATCTTTGTAGACCTAGGAGGTGTGAAACAGGAAGTAGCGATTGTAGTATTTCTGAAGCTTCTTACAGTAACAATCAGGAGTTCGCCTTTTTACTCGCAAAGGTAAGGAAGGTTAGGAATTCACCAAAAAGAGTCCATCTGGTTTTTACCAGCTCAAAGGCCACCCCCACCGACTCCAGAGCAAGCGAGTGCTCATACTTCAGTGATCCCAAGGGAACCTTTTCAAACTCATTCCATCAAAGTGTTTGCTAACCCGCTTCAGAGAAAAAGTCAAGAGGATATGGAGGGGAGATAAAGAGAATCTGGATGGGAAAAGAAAGAGAGTCATTTTTGGAAAGAACTTAGATAACATAAAGGACAAGCGTATATCATAGCTAAAGTAACCATCAAACTGAAATTTGCAAGGACATAACTTAGCCTACTCACATTATCTTTTACATTCCTTGTTTGAACAAATTATTCTCCACAACCTTGCTGCTATAAATACAGCTTGATCCTATCCACTTCCAAACTCTATACTGCCTGGCTGCATGTTCAATTCCAGAAAAGGAGTAAAAGTAACAGTAGGTTCACTAAATCTGTGGAAGTTCCTTCAACACTAACCCCCTCCTGCCGTCGCCATAGGTCATCAGGCAGCGCTTGTGTTAACTTAAATTGAGCACGATATAGGACACTAGTAGACCTCTTTATTTGTCATGTAAAAATTCTGAGAAGTCTTGAATCAGGAGAGTTTTTAATATTTTTAATGACTACGGTTTTCAGAAAGCCAGAGAAAGAAAAGAGAAGTTGGGAAAAAGCGTCGGCAAGCACAGCACCAAGGCCAGTTGAGTCAATTTGAAGCTGCCGCTGAAGAGGCAAACACCAGACGCCGTGGTAGCCAGCCAGCACAACCGCCTGCTCGGCGAACAAATGCAACAAGTCCACCCTTCAATCCTGAAAATCCTTATCATGTAAGTAGAGAAATATTGCTATATGTATCGGAGAAATAAGAATAAACTGTATTGTATAATATCAGGTATGTCTATCATCCAAGTACGTTGCGATAAGTTAATTAACCTGATTTGATGAGAAGCTGAATTCACCCAAGTGGGATTCAAATATGTACCATGAAAAAGGAAAGACAGGTTTATCTCATTATATGATTTTCGTTCACACTTTGTATAAACAGAAGCTATAAACAGCAGATCTGCATCTCAGCACGGAACACATATCGAATAGAAAACAATTTTAAAAACTTGACCCTTTGTGTGTTTTGAAGTATTTTATATTGTTTCCACAAAGGGGCATAGCTTGGACTATAAGATTGGGGGTTAAGCTTCACGTTTTCCAACATTCATGCTGGCATATAATGTTAAAATACATTATACAACAAACAGGGCACATGGGAGGGGCTAAAGTGGATGTGGAAAGTGAGACATATGCGGATTGGTAGAGGTATTAAGTGAGAGAAAACACAATATTTTGTAAAATAACCAACATTTAGAAATCTATCAAAGCAGAGAGGGACAGAGTATGTTTGCATTTTTGTCTGTGTTTATGTAAAGATTCCGTATTGAAATCTGACAGACAACTCACCATACCCGACTGAAAGCACCTGCACCCAACTATTTACCAGAAAATACAATTATTAGGGGCTTGTAACACTCCAAACACCCCCCCTGAAGCTACAACCCTGTGCCTACATCAGTAACCCGTAGCTTCTGGTATTTATTTCAGTTTTCCCTGTTGTGCCAAGACAGTCCCAATTTGCGTTAGAGTGTTTTACACTTGCAGATAAACTTTATATGGCATCCAGTTGGGAGGAGACATAGAAGATAAAACTACAGAAATACTGAAGCAAGGTGCAAGTACAATAAACATATTCTGCTTGGGGGAGGGAGATAGCGGGGGATGGGCAGAGGGGAGAGAGATTGAGTGTGTGTGTGTGTGTGAGAGAATGATTGAGGTGTATATAATGTATTTTTATGGACCCAAAGAGAGGTCACAGTGTCTATATAGGCTGAGTCTACAGGACAGGGCCATATGAGCTCTGTGAACTTCCAAATGTCTATAGAGGAACACTATATACTAACAAAGTGCAGGTCTGTGTGCTAGCTACCCCCTCGCTGCCTTAAAGCTTGTGCTTCTTTTCCTTGTTTTGCCCTCTGTATTATCTTTAGCCCTTCCATTACTGTTGTTGTCTGTGGCTGATTTTATGTTGCCTTGTTTTTTTTTTTTATTCTGTGTCTTGCATTTTGCTGAATCTCTGTGCATAGCGAGCCAACCCTCCTCGCCGCTCGCATTCCCATCGTTCGTCGCTCCCGCCTCCCACTTCCCGCCTCCCAGCTCTCCTCCCCCTCCCAGGACCTACTTAATGGAGTCCGCAGCGCGGTCCCATCGAGCAGGTCCATTTGCCAGCTTCCTCCTCGCTGCCTTAAAGCTTGTGCTTCTTTTCCTTGTGTTGCCGTCTGTGTGTTATCTTTAGCCCTTCCATTACTGTTGTTTTCTGTGCCTGATTTTCTGTTGCCTTGTTTTTTTTATTCTGTGCCTTGTATTTTGCTGAATCTTTGTGCTTTGTGCACAACGAGCCGGCCCACCTCACCGCTAGCTTTCCCACCATTCGCTGCTTCTGCCTCCCACTTCCCACCTCCCAGCACCCCTCCTAGGACCTACTTACTGGATGCTGCGCAACAAACGCACATAGCAGGCGCGTCAAAAGCAAGCCCGCCTGTGCCTGGACCGTGCCCAGCGCCAGGAACCCTGGATCTCCAGCCATCCACAGCTACACCGGCGTCGAGCTCACAGCCTTGGACCCCAGACTCTGTAACAACTGCTGCTGCACCTCTCCACGCTCAACAGTCGAACCTTTTGCATGCCACCATTGTCTCTTCTCCGGCAACACCGGAGCACACACAACCGCCACCACCACGCCAACCATGTCTGTGCCTGAACAACTCCACTATCTCCTTCTCAACGCCCGATCATTCCGGAAACATGCCACTGAGATCTGGAACACCATCACCTCCGTCACCCCCGACGTCGTCTTTCTCAATGAGACCTGGCTCAACTCTATATCCACTTCCGACATCGCCACACCCAATGGCTACAGGATTGCACACCTGGACAGCATCAACAAACACGGAGGTGGAATTGTCATCATCCACAAAGAAACCATCCACTGCACCACCGCCGCAGACAACACCACCCCTATAATGGAACACCTCAACTTCCAACTCAAAACAGATGGCAAATCCACCATCAAAGGCACCCTCGCCTATAGATATGCAGGACCACGCCTGGCTTCTGCGACGCCATCCCCGAATACATTGCACCACAAGCCATCAACACCGAACACTGCATCTTCCTCGGAGACCTCAATTTTCACCTCGACGACCCCACCAATGCTAACTCAGTCAACTTCCTCTAAAGTATGAACAACATAGGCCTCACCAAACTAGTCACCAACCCCACACACAACGCAAGACACATGCTCAACCCTATTTTCACAGCCAGCGACACAGTCAAGTACAGCCATGTCACTGAGCTCACCTGGAAGGACCCCTCATTCATCCACTTTACCATCACAGCAGCCCCCAGCAATGCCACCAAGTCGCCCAGCACCTCACACCGCAGCTGGAACAAAGTACCCTGATATCACTACCAAGCTTGAACAGGCTGTCAAGAACTTCACCAACTGGATCACCAACTGCGCCGACAAAGTGGCCCCCATCAAACTCACCAAACTCAAGAGATCCAATAAACATGCCAGTTGGTACACCTCTAAACTGAGAACCACGAAAAGCACTAGAATGGAAATGGTGCACCAGCAAGGAGCCCACAAATCGCACCACCCTCAAGACATCACTTAACCACTACCACCAACTCCTGAAAGAGACAAAAAAGAACAACCTAGACCGCATCGAAGCCAGCTCCAACAACAGCAAAGAACTCTTCAGCATCGTCAAGGAGTTCTACAACCCATCAGCAACCGAAAATATCATCACCCCTTTCCAAGAACTCTGTGACACCCTGGCAGACTTCTTCCACTACAAGATCGCCACAATCTAGAAACACTTCGAACTCCAACCCGCTGCCTCTGACATCCTCAGCCTCCTCGCTCCCACAGATGCAAATTCCGATCACCAATTGGGATCACCTCACCACACAGAGCACCACAGCCATCATGCACTCTGTCCACTCAGGGTCATCCACGAACCCCTGTCCCCACCACTTGTTCAACCTCGGAAACAGGACTATCAGCAACAAGCTCACAGTCATCATCAACACATCCATCACCTATGCCACCTTCCCAGAAGAATGGAAATGCGCTGAAGTCAAACCTCTCCTCAAGAAACCGTCCACCGACCCCAACGAGCTCAAGAACTTCTGGCCCATCTCTCTGCTCCCCTTTCCTGCCAAAGTCCTTGAAATGGCCATCAACCACCATTTCATGGAATACCTGGAGAACTACGATCTTCTCGACTCATCCCAATCCGGATTCCGTATGAACCACAGCACCAAAACCTCCCTGACTGCACCCACTGACTGCATCAGAACCCTCCTAGACTGGAAAGAAACGGCCGCCCTGATTCTCCTCGACCTCTCAGCAGCCTATGTCACTGTGTTCCACCACACCCTGATAAAGACGCCTCATCAGATCAGAATTCAAGAGGATGCCCTCAAATGGATCACATCCTTTCTCACCGGAAGACCCCAGAGAATCTGCCTACCACCTTTCACATTGGAACCCAAGAACATCCTCTGCGGCATCCCTCAAGGTTCAGCCCTACTCTGTTCAATGCCTACATGACCCCCCCCCCAGCCAACATCATCAGAACCCATGGACTGACCATCATATTTTAAGCTGATGAGACCTAGCTCATCCTCTCTCTATCTGATGACCCAACCACCACGAAGGCCAACTACCACTTGTGCATGACCAGCGTCGCTGACTGGATGCAAAACAACTGCCTCAAACTCAACAAAGACAAAACAGAAGTACTGATCTTCAGGAACAACACCTCCCCATGGAACAACTCCTGGTGGCCTGCTGAACTAGGTCCCTCACCTACTCCAACAGATCACACCAAGAACCTCAGCATCATCCTAGACAGCAAACTCACCATGAAAAGCCAGATCAACACAGTCTCCTCCACCTGCTTCCTCACTCTCCACATGCTCCAAAAGATCTGTAAATGGCTCCCTGTCGGCACCAGACATACCGTCACTCAAGCCCTCAACACTAGCCACTTGGACTAAGACAATGCACTCTACTTGGTAATCACCACACAGCTCCTGAAGAGACTGTAAACCATACAGAACTCAGCAGCCAGACTCATCCTCAACCTCCCCAAATAGACCCAGATCACCCCACACCTCAAGAAACTCCACTGGATCCCCGTCCACAAGAAATGTCAATTCAAGATGCTGACACACGCCTACAAATCCCTACACAATCAAGGACCAGCATACATCAACCGCCTGAGCTTCCACCAACCCTCCAGACACCTGGTCTTTGCTTCCCTCTCCTTCAGTCACACCTTCTGCATCCGCCGAAGCAACAGTGAAGGTTGCTCCTTCTCCAACTTTGCCGTGAAGTCCTGGAATAGCCTCCTCCTCCACCTCCAGACCTCACCCTCTCATCAGGAATTCAGAAAGGGACTCAAGAGCTGGTTTTTCAACTGATTCCTCTGGAGCAGCATGGCTCTCAGCGCCTGTGTACCCTCGCGGGTGAATAGCAGTGCTTTATAAATCCTGTTTTTATATATTTCATATATGAGACCCAAAAGTGTAGGAATTTTTTCAGACCAAAATGCAGGACATAATATGAGGCAATAAGGAACTGAGATAAAACAATGAATACATTCTTTGATCAATAAATACAAAGAGAAAGGAAATTGTCCAAACAATTGTATTTTATTTAATGAATTTTACATTTGTATTAGAAATGGGGTGTCTGGTTGGCTTAGGTATGCACCCAAGCCAGGCAGAACCCACCACTCTAGTCAGAGTAAGTCAGATACACCACGGAGATAACCTTTGCTCACCCTCTGATAGCTTGGCACAGAGCAGGCAGGCGTATCAACAAAGGCAATGTGGTAAGTATTTCTGCAACACACAAAAACTACAACCACAAAAAGACTCCACAC
Source organism: Calotriton arnoldi (assembly GCA_963921515.1). Lineage (NCBI taxonomy): Eukaryota > Metazoa > Chordata > Amphibia > Caudata > Salamandridae > Calotriton > Calotriton arnoldi. Next base: position 4,092,800 of record CAWUFW010000156.1, read on the forward strand.
AGGTTTAGAAAAATAAGGAATATTTATCTGAATAAAATATGACCCAAACAACATAAATCCAATAAATAAAGATTGAGGTAGAAATGTTTAAAGCATATCTTTCATCAAATGCTGTTAAGAGTATCTTTATTTTTATATTGACCGTGGTCCCTCACAAAGCAGATGAAAAATAGGAGTTAATATAGAAATCAAATGAGATCTATATAGGTATGCCCATCCGGGCAAAGAATCTTTAATATATCTTTAAATAAAACAAACAGAAAACATTGAAGTGGGAACACATCCAACTTAAAAGAAGAGAAAGGCTCAGGCATTTACAGACGCTTGGGTTTTGGGTACATAATCTGCCCAGCAAATGCATAAAGAAACACCATAGCACATTCAAATTAAGAAAACAATAATGATTGTCTCAAGGTGTACATAGTTGACGACGTTTCGATCCCATAGAACAAGGTATCGGGATCATCATCAGGACATAAGATTGTATGCCTGAGACTAATGCCTGTCAATCTCAATTAAGTCACATGTCCTAAGTGAGATCAGGATGAACTGACTCGGCAGGCGCCAGAGCGTGCGCCGTGAAGAGAACCCCTAGGAGGGTCCTGTGGACCCAGGAGCGCATGGAGCACTTCCGCCGTCCGGTATTAAGTAGCAGGTAAGAATACAAAATTAATGGAACCGTCTGGGTGACGTAGTCATTCCGAAGGATGAATCAGGAGGTGCACGGGTCAATGCAGAAAATGTGTACCGGATCGGTGCTTCACGCGCTCCTGGGTCCACAGGACCCTCCTAGGGGTTCTCTTCACGGCGCGCGCTCTGGCAACTGCTGAGTCAGTTCATCCTGATCTCACTTAGGACATGTGACTTAATTGAGATCAACAGGCATTAGTCTCAGGCATACAATCATTATGTCCTGATGATGATCCAGGTACCTTGTTCTATGGGATCGAAACGTCGTTGACTATGTACACCTTGACACAATCATTATTGTTTTCTTAATTTGAATGTGCAATGGTGTTTCTTTATGCATTTGCTTGGCAGATTATGTATCCAAAACCCAAGCGTCTGTAAATGCCTGAGCCTTTCTTTTCTTTTAAGTTGGATGTATTCCCACTTCAGTGTTTTCTGTTTGTTTTATTTAAAGATATATTAAAGATTCTTTGCCCGGATGGGTAAACCTATATAGATCTCATTTGATTTCTATATTAATTCCTATTTTCTATCCGCTTTGTGAGGGACCACTGTCAATATAAAAATAATTGTACCCAAAGGTCCCCTACATACCTTAACTTGGGTTCTCTTGTTTGCATATAATATGTTAAGAGTATCTTTGTCACCACAGTTTCTTAAAAGTTACTAATGATATCGTTTAATTGTATGTGTGCCACTATAATGTTTCAAAGTTACTCCCAATATGGCTGAAGGTTGATAACTGTCCTGATATACTAGGGTAATGCGCCAATGACCTCGTCAGGGTTCTCCTGAGAGACCTGATCCTCAGCTGTGAGGTAACAGTGGCCCAAACAGTCCCCTTTGGTCCAAGGGATACTAATGGTTAGTTAGGTCAGTGTTACCTTGATTAACACCGCCGCCTCGGAAGGAATGCCAGCCCGTGACAGTGCCCCCGCAGGCCCCACCCCACACCTCACTGGTGAAGATACTGCCGTCATCAGCCTTACGCGGGGACTCAGAGGCACGTCGGTGGTTTCTATTGCACAGGCGGGGGCCCAAATTGCCAATGCTGTTGGGCGGGAGGGGGCTGCAACTGTAGCACGCACGCCACGTTGGTCTTCCTTTTGTGGGGGGCAGACAACCCTTGCAGTCGGGACCACGTCACTGACTCCACCCGGTGTAATCTAGGTAACACGTAGCCAGAAGGGCCGCCCTGAGGGGGTTTCTCTGTAGCGCAGCGGCTGTCTTTAGGCAGATTTGCAGTGACTTCGGTTGGCACGCAGGTTTTAGGTGCTGATCAGTATGCCTCGGGGAGGACTCGATCAGACATTAGACGCTGGTGTTAGATGACCGCAGCTGCTAGGCGGGCATGAAGTGAAGAGGCCAGCAGCCGTTTAGAAACAAAATTAAGTATTTGATGTCCCTAAGACTTCCGTTAACAGGGGGAAAGCCCTTGGAGTCACTCTGGGTGTTAGTCCTTGGTCCTCTCCTCTAGCAGGGCAGAGGTCAGCAGCAACACGGCAGTTCAGAAAAGCAGGGAAGCAGTTCCTTAGAACACTCAGACACAGCAGAGTGGCAATCCTTCAGCACAGCAGCCTTTAATCCAGCAGAGTTCTTTCCAGGTCCAGTAGTGTACTGTTTTGATAGGGTCAGAGCCCTACTACTTATACTAAAAAATGGCTTTGATGTAAGGGAGTGACTTCAAAGAAACTTTCTGAAGTGCACAAGGGTACCTTTCAGCCCAGCCCTGGCTCCAGACTACCACTCTCTGTGTGAGGGGAGGACACAACCTATTCAAATGTAAGTGTGAACCGCCTTGCCCTCTCCCTGCCCAGGCAGACTGTCATTATGCAGATGAATCCAGATGTATCCCCTGTCACACCCAGCCCTGTGTTGTGGCTGTCTAGAGAGTATGCACAAAGTGTATCTGTCACCCAGCCTAGACGTGTAATGGAGGCAGGCTGCAGGCACACAGAGCAATGTTAAGAGCAGAGAAATGCTTACTGTCTAAAAGTGGCATTTCTAAAAAGGTAATGTCAAATCCAACTTTATCACTAAAGAGAATTTATCACCATCATTCCAAATATATTAAACAATCAGGAATTACAGCTTAAACAGTATTTTAAGGAATCCCCAATGCTAACCTATGGAAGGAGTAGGCCTCACAGCAGTGGAAAATGAACTTAGCTGTTTGTCACTACCAGGATATGTGAAACATAAAAATACAGTCCTGCCTTTTAGTTACACATCACCCTGTCCTTAGGGTCACTTAGGGCTTACCCTAGGGGTGACTTATGTGTAATAAAAGGGAGGTTTTAAGGCTTGGGAAGTGGTTTTAAATGCAAAGTCTAAGTGGCAGTAAACTGCACACACAGGCCCTGCAATAGCAGGCCTGAGACAGGTTTGAAAGGCTACTTGTGTGGGTGGCATAACCAGTGCTGCAAGCACACTATTAGCATTTAGATTACAGGCCCTGGGTACTTGGGGTAACACTTTACAAGGGACTTACACTCAAATATGCCAATCAGGTATACACCAATGTCACCATGTTTAGAGGAGAATCTCATGCACTGTAGCACTTGTTTGCAGTGGTAAAGTGCTCAGAGCCCTAAGGCCAACAAAAAGATACCGCAAAAAGTGGGAGGCAAAAGGCAAAAAGTTGGGGGAAGACCACCCTAAGGATGACCGGTCTAACAATTGATTTCAAAGGTCTCGAGTTTTAATATAGACAGAGGATAAAACTATTTGTTCCTTTATGTGGCTTTTTGATTTTCTTCATTGTAGCTTTCAAATGACAGAATTTCAAAATATGGAAAATAACAGCGTTCAGATATAGAGGTTTCTAAGAAAATAAAGAAGAGTTTATTTGATTACTAAGCAGAGGTAACATTTTAAAATGTACCTTTTTTACTGTGGGTGTAGTGTTGTAGAACATGGGGATAAATGTGTTTAATCGCAAAAATAAAACTGTTTGGTGTTCTATGTGATTTGATTATTTTGATATATATCAAAGACAATATTTTACACTGATTACCTGATTATCTCATCCACTTAAACAGATCGCACAATTCATGGTTCTGATACAGGTACATGAAAATATAACACTCCATATCTAAAATAATCCATTCACATAGAACACCAAACAGTTTTATTTTTGTGATTAAACCATGTTCTACAACACCACACACACAGTAGAAAAGGTACATTTTAAAATGCGGCCTCTGCTTAGTAATCAAATAAACTCTTCCGTATTCTCTCAGAAACCTCTATATCTAAAACGCTGTTATTTTCCATATTTTGAAATTGTCATTTGAAAGCTACTATATATGTGTGTGTGTGTGTGTGCGTATATATATATATATATATATATATATATATATATATTTATATATATATATATATATGTCTTGTATTGCCATTTCAGACTTCTGGGGCTAATTATGTTAAGGTATTGTGCACAAACTCAGTAAATGGTATTAAATTAACGTGAAAAATAACAGGAGGGTACCCGTAAACCCAGTTGAGAGCTGGGTAAATAATATGTGTAGCAAACAACGTCTCTACAGTATTAATATAAAACAGTTTTTACTTTAAAAATGCATGCACATAAAAGTTGCAAAAAAAGAAGGAAGCAGGGAGACAAGAATGGTTGAAGCAGGTGACTGCTAGGATCAATCTATATCAAAGTAGGTTAACAAGATTAGATAAGGATAATATTGCGGCACTCAAATTACATTAAATTTATAAGTAACCTGTACAGACTTGTGCACAATAGGGCTTGTGAAGAAAAGTAAACGGCGCAGGTGACAAGTGAAAATACTATATACAGCGATAAAACAGCAGAGAAAAAGTAGAACACAATTGTCAATATATACAGAGGGCTTAGAGTGGTTCCCATATATTAGTATATAGTTAGGGGTACATTTATTTCCGTTGAACCACAAAAGTTGCGCTGAGGGGTCGACGGCGTTTTGACCTATCTATTGGTACGTCGTATGCTTTATGTTAATAGCTTCGTTGTCAGTGACACTAGGTCTGCGGCTCTATATAAATTTGTTAGTGAAAGAGAAGCCCATGGTTTACCATGCCACTTGTGTTGCCTACAGTCTTAACATAAGAAATACAAATCTTACTGAGAGTTTTGTACATCGACACTTAAACACGTATGTTTCTTTTCTTTTCAGCAATTAGAAGGTGAGGATGGTGGTATGACCTTTGATGTTATGCTGGATCACCAAGGTGTCTGTTGTATTGAGTGTAGACGCAGCTACACACACTGCCAAAGGATTTGTGAACCTCTCTATGGCTACGAGCCTTGGCCCTACAACTACCAGGGATGTCGCTCGGTCTGCAGAGTCATCATGCCATGCAGTTGGTGGGTTGCACGTATCTTGGGTGTCGTGTGAGATGATGGCCAAAAGAAAACAAAAAGAACAGCAAGAACAAAATAATAATAAAGGACCAAAACCAAAGATCTATCAGAACTTTCAAATTTTGAAAACTTAGGTGTGTCAAATATCAAACATTCTAGATGTAAATAGAGCTTTCATTAAGTTAACAGTGTACCTATCAAAGATGTAGTGTGCAACGTGTGCACTTTGAACTGTACCGTGAGATTAAATGTGCAATATCAGACTTAGAAACAATTTCTTATTGTTTGCATAGAAACAGATTAATGATGTTTTAAACAATGTTTTCTTGTACATTCCATGTGAACGCTATGATAAACTGAATAAAAAAAACTGGAATTGTATAAATGGGAGTGTACCTTCCACTATGTAGCCTTTTTAAATAAATCATATGCTAAGTGGCTCTACAGTATGTGGTTGTTGATAGTCTCAGAATCAGCTTGTATTTCTATAAACCAATTATTGGCGGTTCTCAGTCTTCAGGTTGAGAGATCATACTTGCATCATGTATAAACTACACATGGGTGAAAACCATACTCCTGACTCTGTCAAGTGTTATCGCAGCATCCTGTCTTCTACAAACTGAATCAGGCAAAATCTGTATCACTTCAATTTCCATGTGTTTTGTAGTTTAGCAAACCACACATTTCCAAAAATTCCAGTATCGAAGTTAGTTTTAACTCAATAAATTTGTTAATGATGGTATATAGACAGAAGCTTTCCTGTCGCCTGTAGAACAAAACCAGAAACTGGTGCGCAGGCTCCACTTTGTTTTGGTTTTCCACTGTGGCTTCCTGTAAGTAGACAAAACTTGGATGCGCACCTGGAGAATAGGACTCATTGCAGAGTGGATGTTACAGGTCAGGTACTCGCACTATTTTGTGGAAAATTAAACTTTGAACTGCTTTCTGACCAGCTGTGATACTTTCCTTTGAGGAGCCCCAAAATAGTAAAATAAGTATCAGGAATTACACAATTTCTCCAGTATAGTATCATTCATAGATTCCCATGCTTGAATCCATCCCCGTCGTCGAAGTGGCAGTCCCACGGTATCATAATAAAGCAGTATGTGTCATTATCATAGGTTGTAATGGCAATGAACAATCACCTAAATAGCCTATTTATGCCCTTGTAAAAAGTGAACCAAACTCCAGCCATTCAGGCAATAGCACCCTCTTGAATACTCCTAAGAGAGGCTGAGTCCCTCAGATTTTCTATTGCATGTTGTGTGAAGGAGTCTTCCTGAGCTCTGCTCAGTTTTCTTCAAAACCAGTTTTTGAAAGCTACTCTACTGCTTCTGCCATGTCTAAGACATCTAAAAAGGGCTCTTCAGCCCTGCAATACATATGGGAAGAAAAGACTTCATGTGTATGATCCCCACAAGGACTGCCTGTACTGCCTCTATGCTCAGCACAAGGTAAAAGACTGTAAAGACTGCTGTACTTTTTCCACCAAAACTGTGAAGGACAGGGAGGGGAGGCTTCTTCTATAGCTTTAGAAAGCCAAGTCAAAGATACTTCCCCCTTCTGAGGAAGATAGTGACACCTCTTCCACATCCCAGAAGAGATCACATAAGAGGAAAAGTTCCTACGACCAAGGGATGTCAGAGGAATCCAGAAAGGCCCTTACAAAATCTCATCATAGGTCTGCCAAGGACAACTCAAAAAAGGAGGAAAAGGAACAAATCTCCTCAGAGACTGCCAGATCTGAGCCAAGTACTCCATCTGTAAAAACTGGAGCTCATCCTCCAAAGTCCTCAACAGAATTGTTGATGGCGAAGCCTAAAACTGATTTGAATCTCTTGTCGATGGCCAACTCTCCGTCGAGAACACCATCGTTGATGACGACAGTTACCACAGTCACATTGGTGATGGCGTCGATGACGGCAACATCAACGATGCCATCCATATCACGTCAGCGTCGATCCTGTCAAAGGTATCATCGTCGGTCAAGGTTCCATCGTCAACGACACCATTGCTACTGTTGACGGCGGCACCGTCAACGACGACCCCACCGACGAGAAGTACACTGACGGCACTGACTGTTGCTCGGCAATCCCAGCAGTTGGTATCTGCTGCCATTGGCTCGACAACAATGTCAATGACACTGAAAGTTTCAAAAACTTTACTCTTGCCTGAGCATACCTCACCATGCAAGGTGTCTCCTCTCAAGCCATCTTCTGGACGTGTAGGAGTCAGAGGATGAAGGCCCTTTCAGGACAGCCCACCCAAACTCCACGTAAAATATCAGGAGGAGGATGAAGAAGAAGAGGATGAACACTACTATGGAGAATACTACAACCCACAACAGACAAAATATGTGGACAGACCCAGATATTATGGGGGACATTACCAGCAATGTGGCAAATTGCCTTCTCGTAAGGGTATTGCTCAGGTACCTATGTCTCTATTTCAATACCTTCAGACTATGTGAAAAGACTTCCATAAAAGGTTCCCGGAACCTCCAAGAGATCATCCTACTGTTCCACCTCCGTCTCCCAGAACACCGGGGCCCATCCCTCCACCCGTAATGCCCAGGATGACGCCTGCATCAAACATCACGGCGCCTCATAGGGATAAACTGTCCTCATCAGATGATGACAGAGAGGAGTGCAAAATTCCTGAAAATCATCCCTCCCACAACGAATGGGATGATAACTTGATCCATCACCTCCTACACTGCAGCCTGTGGACTCACCTCCAGAGGATATGGGGGTATTTCACAATTTTATGGAGAGGGCTGCAAGAAGGTTTCAACTGCCGATATCAGTCAAGCAGTCTGACTGCTTTCTCTATGATTTTTAAGAGCAGACAAAAAATTCAGTGCCAGCGATCCCCATCGAAGACTACATATGGGAACTGGGGACAAAAATCTGGCTACAGTAGCGGCAGTGTTGCTGTGTAAAGATAAAAAGCACAAGGCACCAGAAGACTCACCCTTAGCTGAACTCAGTTCTCTCTCAAGCTACTTAGCGTTGTTCTAAAAAGATCTCCCTATCTCTGCTTCTCCAGACAAGGAGGACAGGTACTTGGACAATATAGGGAAGAGATTCTCAACCATGTCTGCCATCACAGTTCATGTGGCTGACTCTCTGGCCATATGGGGTCGATACGACAGACAGATGTGGCCTGACATCAGCACCCTCATAGACTTGGTGCCAGAGGACGGTAGATCAGAGACGAGGAAGATCTTGAAGAAAGGGGAACGCACGTCATCGGAGATCATTGACTATGCAATGGACATAGCCTGGACTGGATTTCAGCAGCTAGCGGGAGCTGCAGTTTTAAGACAAGGATGGCTCAAGACAGCATTTTTCCGGCCAGAGGTGCAGTTGAAAATTCTTGATATGTCCAATGGCGGAGAAACCCTTTATGGCAAACACATAGATGATGCCCTTCAGGCCATCAAGACAGACTGCTAAATCGCTGGGCACCTTGCCGTTTTGGAAAGTGCCCTTTTGGGGAGCTCACGGAAGAGGTTTCCCCATTATACAGAAGAGGATATCAGTGTTTCCAGTAGTACAAGCCCTTCCAACAACAATGTAGGTCCTCTATTAAATTACATTTTTTTCTCAAAAATGTGTTTCACATCATAGTGTCGAGTGTCATTTAAATGATATTAAGTGCAGTGTCGTAGAGTATAGCAAAGGACAGTGTCGTACAATGTAGCATCATAGAGTCTAGTGTTGTGGAGTGCAGTGGGGTGGCATTGCGTATAGTGTAGTAAAGTGTTATATATGGTGGAGTGGTGTGTCATATAGTGGAATGGAGTACTGTAGAGTGTAGTGGCATGTTGTTGTTTTTTTTGTTCTCATATAGCAATAGTTTGGAATTGGAGGTGTCGGGGGCCCAGTTCGTTTTTGTATTCCGACCTTTCGGGGCTTCTCCTGGGTAAGCGCAACGTATGCGTGGAGAATCTCTACTTCCCCTTTTACACTTGGGTCCCTTTTTGTCCGCTTCCGGTGCAGTTCAGTTCTAGGTTGACCTAGTCATTTTGACTACTCCTTCAAGTTCCCACTTGAATGGTTCTATTGCATTGCTTAATCATTGGACTATACAATGCTTCCACCAATGTTAACTTGTGAATTTATGGTTTTCCCAGATATTCCAAAATTTATTTGCCTTCCCCCTCTGCCCGCTTCTGTCTAGTTTATTAATTCTTTGTACGGACGCCACCCACTCTTTATGTGTTGGAGGTGTACATTTTACCCAGTTGATACAAATCTCCCTTCTAGCTAATAGTATCAGTATAAACAAAAATGTTCTTGGTCCTTACTCAGTTTGGTTACCTGGGCCACGTTCTGACTTCTCCCAAAAATAACCAAATCTATACTCACCTCCACCTGCCGTCCCAGTACTCTAGACAAAGTCTTACCAGTCTCTTCCCAGAATTCTTCAAGATGGGGGCACTGCCGAAACATGTGTAAGTCGTCTGCACCCGGCTCCCCACACTTGGGGCAGCTCCTCTCATCTTGGCCTCTGATCTTTGATAGCCTCTTCGGGGTTCAGTACGCTCTGTGAATAGTGAATAGATGGTTCCTTCTCAATGGTGCAGATTTTACGGTTTTCCAACAAGTAGCCATAGATACTTGCCATTCACTTAGGATGCTCAGCTCCGGCAGTACTTCTCCCCAAATCTTGTTTGGAATTTCATAGTGTTCCTCCCCTTCTTCAATCAATGCCCAGTACCAGTAGGCTATTTCTTTTTTGGTGATCTTGTTTTTCTGCAGCATTTCCTCTACTATCCCGCTTCCATCCTCGCTGTCTTTTAAGTTCTTGACCCAGCTGCTTATTTGGTAGTACTTAAATCTGGAGACTGCGCCCTTGGTTCGTTCACTCAGTGCCTCCCATTCTATGACGGAGTTCTGTGCCTTTAGCTCGCCCCACTTTGTGATATTATTTTCCTTCAGGGCGTTTGCTAGCCTGTCTTTTAGGCACTGCGGGGTTCCTGGGGAGTCCCATATGGGCGCGTATCTGCTGTAGTATGGTATTTTAAGTATCTTTCTTATTTGATGCCAGAGCTTTTTAATTTTATTTTCTTAAAGTACTTGGGATGGCCGTATTTGTATAAGAAGTGGCTTCCTTCCTTATTGACTGCCGCTTTCAAATGGTCAGGATACAGATCATAACTTTCTAAAAGTATCCTAATGTTTTTTTAATTGGAACGCTCTACAATAATTTAGGATGTCTGGGCTAGCGATCCCTCCTTGTGCCTTTTCTCTCCTTATTTTTTTCCAGGCTATCCTTGACCCTTTTGCAGCCCAGATAAAACTGCTTAATTCTCCTTGTAGTTTTTTTATTTGGTCGTGGTTAAATTCCAATGGGATTGTGCTGAACAGGTAGGTGAATTTAGGGAGTATGGCCATTTTGATTATGTTTGACCTTCCCATAAATGACAGTGGGAGACCCCCCCATACTTTTAGCAGCTTTCGTACTTGTATATAGATTCTTTCAAAGTTTAGGCTTGCAATTTCCTTAATGTCCACTGTGAGGTCTATGCCCAAGTATTTTATTTTTTATTTTACTCTAGGGTCTTGATAGTTGTTGTTCCACTGTAAGATTTCTGTTTTAGCTTGGTTTGCTAGGTACCCTGATACTGTTCCATATGCTTCTAGGATTTCTTCTATTTTGGGGAGGGAGGCCTCTAGGTTGCTCGTAAATACCATTAGGTCGTCCGCAAAGAGTGCAACCTTCTTCTCCCATCCCTGATGTTTAAATGGTACTATTCCTTCCTCCTTTCTTATCATTTCTGCCAGTGGTTCAATATACAGGTTGAATAGTAAGGGGGATAGTGGGCACCCTTGTCTTGTTCCTCTTTTTATCATTATATTATCTGTTAACACTCCATTCACTAGCACCTTTGCTGTCGGGTTTTTGTATATCTGTTTAATTGCGTTCTGGAAGGTCTCTCCTAGATTAAATTTCGCCAAGGTTGCATTTAAAAAAGGCCAGCTTACCCTGTCGAATGATTTAGCGGCATCCAGGGTTAAAATCGATAGTGGGGTTGCGTGGTGTGTTGCAATGTCTATTGCAATAATGAGTTCATGTGTCAGTTCTTGTATGTACCTTCCTCCAATGAAGCCTTTTTGATTTGTGTGGACCACAGAGCCTGCAATCTTTCCGAGTCTTTTTGCTAAAATTTGTGTATATACCTTGTAGTCGGCATTTAGGAGTGATATTGGCCTATAGGATTCACTTCTCGTGGGGTCTTTCCCTGGTTTGAGTATAAGATTAATAGTTGCATCATTCCAAGATGCTGGGAGCATCCCCTCTGTTGTAAATATTTCATTGAGAAGTTCTGTCAGGGGGATAGCCAATACCTCTCGCAGATGTAAATACAACTCATTCGGGAGTGCATCCGGCCCTGCCGCCTTACTTTTTTTAAATTTCTTTAAGGTTTCTAGTAGTTCTTCTTTGGATATCCCTTGATTAATCTCTGCTCTTTGTTCTTGAGAAAATTTTGGGAGGGTTATTTTTTCCAGCAATGATTGTATCTGGTCTTCCGTAGGTGCCTTTTCTTCGGAGTACAGTTCGCTAAAGAATTTTGCAAACTCCTTCCTAATATCTTCCTCTTCTGTGGTATACTGTTGATCTTTTGTCTGTATCTTTTCTATCCTATTACGCGTTGCCTCTGTTTTCAGTTTCCACGCTAATAATTTCCCGCATCCTTCCCCGTACTCATAATGTGATATTTTGCTTGCTTCCCATTTATCTTTTACAATTGATTCAAGAAAGTCTGCCAGTTCCGTTTTTTTTAAGGTTCTCTCTTCCTCAATGCTGATTTTCGCTTGCTCGGTGATAGAGATCCTGTTTAGTTCGACCTCCAGGGATGTTATCTCTTCTTCTAGTTCTCGGATCTTGTTTTTTCTACGCTTGTTTTTATATGCCGCAAGGCTAGTTATTCTTCCCCTGATAAAGGCTTTATATGCCTCCCAAGCGATTCGCTTTGTGGTCCCTTCTTTGTTTGTTTGGAAGAACTCTTTGGTATCTTTTGCCAGTGCTTCTATGCAGCTTTCGTCTAAAAAGATTCCCGTCTACCGTCCATCTGTGGGTGGGTGCGGAACATTTTAGATTAAGGTGTAAAATCACTGCAGAGTGGTCTGATAGGTGTGCTGGTACGTGTTCTACTTTTCATGTAGAGTCTAGTAGGCCCCTATCTATTAAGAAGTAGTCTATTCTTGATGCATCCCTCAATCTCTTGTTTTGCAACGTGAATTTGTTGGATTTATTACCTTTCACCCTCCATACATCCATGATCCTGGCACACTCACCTGGAGTCCACGGGCGATTGTTTCAGGGCGCGAGGCGAGCGTAGTATCAGAGTTCGCTCGCGCCACCAAAGAACTCCATTACCCAGGAATCCTGCTTCCGGGTAGGCGCGCGTGCTGATGACGCGCCTACTATGAGTTCTTTTATGCAGGGCGGCGGCGGCGATCAGTGCTGCGAATTCTGTTCGGCCGGGACGCCGGATCAAGGAAGACCCGCGCTACGAGAATCCTTGACCTTAGGGACGCTTTCATGCAGGGCGGTAAGGGTGACGTTGTCACCGCTCTGGGGGCATAACTTTTATACTCACGAAGAGGTGAATTGGATCTATGTGCTCTATTGTAGTATCTAACCTTATAGTAGAGGAGGGAAGCTATACCTCCAACAAGTACTGAGTCTGGATTCATGGTGTTTACGCCTAAAAAATACCTTATTACCGGAAGTGTTATGCATTACATTGGCTGTGCTGAAACAGCAGAAGAGTGCTAGGCATGAGAAGTTAATGCCAGTACCATTTATTTCGTTTTCTGATGATGAGTATTACTAAATACTTTATGTGCTCTTATGATCTTTCTTCCTAGCAGGGGCTTTGGTGTGAGTTATGCTCAACCCCCTCTGTGATGCAAGTACCAACAATCATTGTGGTGGGTACAGTATGAGTGAGCGTTGAGTGGGAAGTTGTGTATACCCATAGTGTGGTGAAACTCATGATATGGTGTGTTTTTCTCATTTTTGCATATAAAGAGCCTTCCTAAGATATGATACCTTCATCAAAGACTTGGTTGCAAGAATGCTCGTTCTTTTTTTCCTTTACAGGTAGTTATTGCTCAGTATAAGTTATGAGTTTAGATATGTATTACAGAAAGTGGAATAGGCTTTTAATTGTGTTTTTTGTGTTGTAGGTCTCCCTCCCCGCTGTCCCCATCCTTTCCTTCCCTCGCTTAATCATTCCTACCCTCTGCGCTGGTATAGCATCAGAGAGTGGAGCGATTGAGAGGTGGACCCATTTGAGCGACGCACCGATCCTGGGAGTTTGGAATAAAACCTTGACAGAATTCGCAGCCCAAGAATTTATTCTCTCCTGATCGGTGTTTGGTTGATGATGGCCACCTTAGACGATGTAATGGCGGCCTTGGTTATGGTTCAACAGGAGTTAGCTGCCTCTAGGGCAGAAACTGCGGCCTTACAAGATCGAGTTGACAAATTACAGAGGAACCCGTTTGACGTGAGCGCAGGAAGAGGTAGTGGTGCTACGTGGCCGTCAGGTTCCTTTGCAGGAGCAGCACCACCATTGTCGGTGGAATTTCCCACACCTATACCTTTGGCGGCCCCTGAAAGGTTTACAGGGGATGAGAGCAAAGTACAGGTCTTTATGACACAGGTGTTGTTGCATTTTACCTGTAAACCTCGGGCATTTCCAACTAACCAAGCTAAGGTAGCCTTCCTTATTTCGTATTTAGCTGGAGATGCCGCCTTGTGGGCTGTCCCGTTTGTTCGTAATGATGATCCCCTGTTGTACGATTGGGACGGATTTAGAAAAGAGTTTGAGAATATCTTTGATAGACGATCCCATAGTCTCACAGCCGATAGGGAGTTATTGGAACTAAGGCAAGGCAATAAAGATCTGCTTGTGTACTTGAATACCTTTCAGCGATTGATATCGGAGACTGGATGGCCTGAGGATAAGAGAGCAGCTTTGTTTCATCAGGGATTACGAGATGAGCTCAAAGACGTGATAGCCCAGGTAGATCCTCAACCGGCCACGTGTACTGATCTCATTAATTTGGCTTTGAGGTTAGACAGTAGGATGAACGATCGCCGGACCGATAGAAGAAGACCTGATAGGTTTTTTTCCAGGTATGAAAAACCCAGGTTTTCTAAACCTAGTACGGCCGGAGGGCCAGAACCTATGGAGATAGGTACTGTTAGGGCTCCTTTATCACAGGAGGAACGAGAGCAGAGGCGTAAGAATGGATTATGTTTGTATTGTGGCAAGAAAGGCCATTTTGTAAGGGATTGCCTGGCTAAACCCAAGAACAAACCAGGGTTTGGTAGTACGAGTGAATCCGTGTTCCCTAAGTCGGAAAACTAGAAGGCTCAAAGGTAACAGGAGGGGGCTTTTGAGCGGCTTAGTAATCCCCTCAACTCAGGACATACAGGTGATCACATCAGGACATTTTAGGATCCCTATCGGTATTCAGTTGCCAGATGGGTGGAGAGACATGGAAGCTATGATAGACTCAGGGGCCACTGGGTTGTTTATGGATGAGAATTTGGCTGCTGATTTACAGTTGTCCTTAGTTAAAAAGGATGTGCCTGAGACTGTCTTGGCCATAGATGGGAGGGAATTGATCACAGGACCAATCAGTTTCTCCACAAGTGCATTGTTAGTACGCTGTGCGCATCAACATGTAGAGTCCCTAACCTTCAATATAATACGAGCACCTCAGTATGGTATTATTCTGGGGTTACCTTGGTTAATTAAGCACAATCCTTCCATAGATTGGGTTGCCAAGACTGTTCTATTTAACAGTCCGGAATGCAAGGATCATGGCAGTCAGGAACACAGTGATCTTTCAGTAAAAGCCTTAGCCACTCTTCTTCACATAGCTACCACTGCAGAGCAGGATATTACCTTACCCCCGGAATACGAACAATACAGGGAAGTGTTCAATGAACAACAAGCCAATGTGTTACCCCCTCATAGGTCCTACGACTGTCAAATTGACCTAGTGCCAGGTGCTGTAGTACCATGTAGCAGGATCTATGCTCTTACGGACAAGGAAAACGAGCATCTCAAATCATATTTGGATCAGTATTTGGCGAATGGCTTCATAAGACCATCTAAGTCTCCTGCAGCCTCCCCTTTGTTTTTCATACCGAAAGCAAACGGGGAAAAACGTGCGTGCATCGATTTTAGGGCCTTGAACCACATTACCATTAAGAACAGGTATCCCTTACCTCTCATTCCAGTTCTCTTAGACCAGGTGAAAACTGCCCAAATATACACACGGTTGGACTTAAAAGGTGCTTATCACTTGGTCAGGGTAAGGAAGGAGATGAGTGGAAAACAGCGTTTCGCACTCGTTTTGGGTTGTTTGAGTACACCGTGATGCCATTTGGGCTGTGTAATGCTCCTGCTGCTTTTCAATTTTTTTTTAACGAAGTGTTGCGGGAGTATCTGGATGTTTTTACAGTAGTCTATATTGACGATATTTTGATTTATTCTGATTCCGTGGGCCAGCATTATCAGCATGTGTGTTTGGTCCTGCAAGCCTTGCGTGACAATGGATTATTTTGCAAGCTAAGTAAATGCGAATTCCATGTTCAGAGGGTGGAGTTTTTAGGAGTAATTCTTTCACCTCAGGGATTGGAAATGTCTGATCGTAAAATAAAAGCTGTAAAAGATTGGCCACAACCAGTCAATATGAAGGAAGTCCAATGTTTTTTGGGATTCGCTAATTTTTATCGAAGGTTCATACCCCAGTTTTCAAGGGTGGTGACACCGATAACAAAACTGTTAAGAAAAAACATTCAGTTTGAATGGACTCAAGAAACTGAAGCCTCCTTTAATCAATTGAAAGGAGCCTTTACCTCCGCCCCAGTTTTGGCCCACCCAGATCCTGAGAAGCCGTTTATAGTGGAAGCTGATGCGTCTGACATGGCGGTGGGTGCAATTCTGTCGCAAAGGAATGTAACGACAGGACAGCTACATCCAGTAGCCTACATGTCTCGCAAGCTCAATGAGGCTGAAACAAGGTACACCATTGCGGAAAAAGAGTTAATGGCCATCAAGGATGCTTTCACTACATGGAGACATCATTTGATGGGGGCTAAGCATGTGGTCACAGTATACACAGACCATCGTAACCTCCAGTTTATGAGGTCTGCCCGTATGTTATCCCCTAGGCAAATGCGCTGGATGTTGTTTTTTTCCGAGTTCGATTATATTGTCACCTATAGACCTGGTGCGGCGAATGGGAAAGCGGATGCTCTTACCCGACGGGAAACTACGTGTAGCCTGGTGAAACAAACCCTTTCAATATTGGCCCCTGATCAAGTCATAGGCGTTGTGCACTCTGAACAATTTTTACGTTCTGTGGCTCGTGCAAGCACATCGCCCATATGGAGGAAATGGCTCAAGGAACATCCTCAATGGAAAATGAGACAAGGGGTGCCGATCAGAAATCAACAAATGTTCATTCCCTCAAAAGCATTACAGGAAAGAGTGCTTCATTGGTGTCATACGGTTCCCAATGCAGGTCACAATGGCATCGACAAGACGTTAGACAGAATTCTGAGATATTTTTGGTTGTCTTCAGTAAAGATAGACGTGGCACTTTTTGTACAGAAATGCGAAATATGTGCCAAGGCAAAATCAGATCACAGAAAGGCTCAAGGGTTGTTGCAACCGTTACCCACACCCTCGATTCCATGGAATACTATATCCGTAGATTTCATAGTAGGGTTGCCTAAAGACCAAGGGCACACTGTTATCTTGGTAGTAGTAGACAGTCTCACGAAAATGGGACATTTCATAGCCTGCAAGACTCTACCTACTTCTGGGCAATTAGCCAAGATTCTTCTGAGTCAAATAGTGCGATTACATGGCGTGCCATCCACTATTGTATCCGATCGTGGATCCCAATTCACGGCTCATTTCTGGAAGGTGTGGTGTGAGGCCTTGCAAATAAAATAAGCAAAATCCACAAGTTACCATCCACAAACGGATGGGCAGACTGAGCGTTTGAACCAAACCTTAAAGCAATATCTACGTTGCTATGTAAAAGAAAACACTGATGAATGGGTGGATCTGTTGTGGGTGGCAGAAACAGCTTACAACAGTGCGACCCACCAGTCCACCAAGCACACCCCGTACTACAGCAATTATGGATTTCATCCTAGATTCTTGCCTTTTGTCCACCCTGGGATGGATCATAAATTACCTGAGGTACAGGACAGAGTGAAACGAATACAAAGCGCTATCAAAAAGACGCAGTTGAATCTTCAGAAAGCTAAAATAAGCTACAAAAGACATGCAGATGTACGCCGTAGGGAATGTCCCCCATACATGCCAGGCGATGTGGTCTGGTTATCCACGAGGAACCTCAGGTTTCGCCGATACAGTATATTCAACCCTCGTTATTTAGGGCCCTACAAGGTGATAAAATGCATTAACCCAGTCTCAGTCCGTTTATCCTTGCCAAAGACCCTGAGAATACACCCAGTGTTTCATGTATCCCTGCTGAAGCCCTCCTACACGCCGGTGAAGAAAACGTCCCCCCCAGTTTGGGTGGATGGTGAACCTGAATATGAGGTTTCTAAAATATTGGACTCAAAAATGAGGGGATCCTCTTTATGGTATCTGATTTCCTGGAAAGGATATAGCATGGAGGAGAATTCCTGGGAACCCGCAAGGAGTGTTCATGCTCCCAGGTTGATACGCGCTTTCCATGCGCGGTTTCCCGGTAAACCGTGTGTTAGTCGGCCCCTTTAGGGAGGGGGAATGTACTGTCACACTCACCTGGAGTCCACGGGCGATTGCTTCAGGGCGCGAGGCGAGCGTAGTATCAGAGTTCGCTCGCGCCACCAAAGAACTCCATTACCCAGGAATCCTGCTTCCGGGTAGGCGCGCGCTCGTGCTGATGACGCGCCTACTATGAGTTCTTTTATGCAGGGCGGCGGCGGCGATCAGTGCTGCGAATTCTGTTCGGCCGGGACGCCGGATCAAGGAAGACCCGCGCTACGAGAATCCTTGACCTTAGGGACGCTTTCATGCAGGGCGGTAAGGGTGACGTTGTCACCGCTCTGGGGGCATAACTTGTATACTCACGAAGAGGTGAATTGGATCTATGTGCTCTATTGTAGTATCTAACCTTATAGTAGAGGAGGGAAGCTATACCTCCAACAAGTACTGAGTCTGGATTCATGGTGTTTACGCCTAAAAATACCTTATTACCGGAAGTGTTATGCATTACATTGGCTGTGCTGAAACAGCAGAAGAGTGCTAGGCATGAGAAGTTAATGCCAGTACCATTTATTTCGTTTTCTGATGATGAGTATTACTAAATACTTTGTGCTCTTATGATCTTTCTTCCTAGCAGGGGCTTTGGTGTGAGTTATGCTCAACCCCCTCTGTGTTGCAAGTACCAACAATCATTGTGGTGGGTACAGTATGAGTGAGCGTTGAGTGGGAAGTTGTGTATACCCATAGTGTGGTGAAACTCATGATATGGTGTGTTTTTCTCATTTTTGCATATAAAGAGCCTTCCTAAGATATGATACCTTCATCAAAGACTTGGTTGCAAGAATGCTCGTTCTTTTTTTCCTTTACAGGTAGTTATTGCTCAGTATAAGTTATGAGTTTAGATATGTATTACAGAAAGTGGAATAGGCTTTTAATTGTGTTTTTTGTGTTGTAGGTCTCCCTCCCCGCTGTCCCCATCCTTTTCTTCCCTCGCTTAATCATTCCTACCCTCTGCGCTGGTATAGCATCAGAGAGTGGAGCGATTGAGAGGTGGACCCATTTGAGCGACGCACCGATCCTGGGAGTTTGGAATAAAACCTTGACAGATCCCAAGATCTTTAATACAAAGGTTCACCCACTGCCTCATTTTTGGTAGGTTTGGACCATGTTTGGGTGGGAACCTGTCCTTCTTCAAGTCTAGAATTATATTAAAATCCCCTCCCATTATTATCAAAGCCTGCGCTGTTAGGAGTTGAGAGTAAAGTTTTTGAAGTGGTTCTGGATCGTCCAGGTTCGGCCCGTAATATCCAACCACTGTATATAAATTATTACGTATCTTTAATTTCACCACCACCCATCTCCCTTTCTTATCTACCTCTGTGGCTTCGATCTGTGCTCCTAGTGATTTCTTTAGTAATACCGCCACCCCTTTCACACTGCAATCTTGATTTGTGCATACCCACGTATCTATACACTTTTGGTTTTTGAGGAATTTCTCCCATTCTTCTTTTAGTAAGTGTGTTTCTTGCAATATCACTATATCACAGTCTACTATTTTTAAATATTCCAATATTTTGGCCCTTCTTTTCCTTAACCTGAGTCCGTTAACATTCCATGACATTATTTTAACAGACATTTACTCTATTTCCTTTTTGCACCCGTCCAAATGGTGATCCCTTCCTATTTTCTGTAAGGTTTGTCTGGGCTCCTTCTCCCTCATATTGCTTAGCTTGGAAATTTTTTTTTTCTATTTTTCCCCATTTTCTCCCCACCTTGTGCATTTTTTTGTTTTTACGATTTTTTTTCTTTGTGCCCCCCTACCCCCCCCCTTTCCCCTCCCTGGAGAAGCCTCCCCTAACTCTTCTTGGGGCATTCCTTGGCCCCTTTTTGAGCTCCTTGCTTTTATCGCGTTTTTCTTGCTTGATCCTACATTTGTGATTTAATCTGCTCTATGAGGCATTCTACCTCCTTGGGGTCTCTAATGCTATGCATTTTGTTTTGCCACATTATTCTTAGTGCTGCTGGGAATCGCATTTGGACAGTTGCTCCTAATGATTTCAATTGTTGTATGTATTGGCCAAGCTGCCATTGCCTGTCCTGCGTTGTCTTTGAAATATCCGATCTAATTCTACACGACCAATTGCTTTGGGAGAATGAGCCTGCTTTCAGGCCCTCGCTTAATATTCTTTCTTTAAGTGTGTAGGTCTTAAAGTTCATGAGGATTTTCCTTGGATTTTTCCTAGTTTTATTTCTCCCAAAAGGGTCCCGATGGACTCTCTGAACGTCCTCTGCGAGATCAACGGACTTTGTCCAGGGTATTATTTCACCTAGTAGTTTGATCGTAAAGGCTTTGATGTCCTCCCCTTCCAGACCTTCAGGAACATTTAGGATTCTAAGATTGTTTCTCCTTGCCTGGTTTTCCATTGATTCCAGCTTGTCGCATACAACTTTGTCTGAAGCTTTGAGTAGGTCTAGATCCCTTTTGTTTTCCTCCACCTTTTTGCTTAGCATCCCTACTTCCAATTCCACTGAAGTTACTCTCTCCATGAGCGTATTTATTTTCTGGTCCATTACCTCGCATGCTTCCTGGATTTTTATCTGATTTTTATCTGATATCGCGAAGTTGGATCTCATTTCTCTCATCATGGTGGTCATCATTTTTCCATACTTTCCGTGTTTTCTTGTGGAAGTGGGCCGTCATCGGGCTTCTTGGCGCAAAGAAAGTCTGTGGTGTCCGTAACTAGCTCTTGTTGGTCAAGTGCTTTTAGGGCACCATACCTGTTGCTGTTACTAACCGTTGACATTATTTCTGCTACCTCCTCTCTGGGAGTTTCTACCTGTCTTTCAGTTTGGGTTTTGTTATGGTATTTTTCCACCTTCTGAGACTCCTGTACTTTAAAAAAGGACTTTAAGGAGGGTGTTATCTTTTGTTTTGTCGAGCCCAATGTTTTCAGCTTGGCCTGAACTGCTCTAGACACAGGGTGCTGTGATTTCCCTGTTGTAGTTTGTCTCTTCTTCTTCCTTGTACTTTTAGGGACGACAGGGGGGGGATGTATCGGAGGTAGATGGGGAGGTTTTGATTTGTGCGTATAGCTTTACTATCTCAGGAGGCTGTTCTGGCTCCCCTTCTCCCAGTGGGGGATTTTTGCTCCTTAAGGAATAGCCTGCGACTTCCCTCTGTTGTTTTATTGTTGTTTTTATTTCAGTTAACCCCTGTGGGGCCGTTGGTGCCTTAGATTCCGTGCTCCCTTTAGCGTTTGCCACTTTTGCCCCCTTTACCCCCACTTGCTCCAGCTCTACGACCTGTGGTTTAGTCTGTGGCTGTGGCTTGGGTTGATCTATACAATTTATGCACTTTACTGTGGAAATACACTTGCTCTGCTCCCTAGATACAGCACTTGGGTTACACTTGGTTTGGCATATAACTTGGCACTCTGTACCTTGTCCCCCACTCGCTGTGTTACTCAGACCTCCCTCCTCTTCACTTACCCGAGAAGTTAGATGGCTCCGGTTGTCGTTTCTTCTATGCGGTGAGGTGGGTGGTCCGGGCGCTCTCCCCCTGTATACTACTCTTGCCGCAGCTCTTCTGCAGGTCCGGCACGCCGTGGCCGCCTCAGCCCACACAGGGATCGCGCAGCAGCACGGGACTCCTTTCACCTCCACCTCCACTTTCTTCCTTTCTTTCTTTTGCTGCGTGTAATGCAGCTCGCTGATACTGATGCTGTTGTTGCTGCCTGCTGGTGTGCGCCGCCTACGTCGACCCGGAACGGCTCCTGCTCCTGCTCACACCACTCCTCCTCCGCACTCGGCCCCCGGAACAGTTTCCAGCTATGCTGCGTGCTCCGCCCCCTGTGTACTCCGACCTCTCCGACCTCTCCGTCCTCGTCGCCTCCTTCTTCAGGTAGTTTGCCTCGTTTTTTTGATCGTATCTTAATCAAATCTTGGATTTAGTAGACTCTATTTTTGCCTTACTTCATCTCGCCGATGCGTGTGTCTGGATCCGTCTTGTTCTGTTATTTTTCTGCTTGATTTTTGTTTAATTTTCGCGAGAGCGCGCGGAGCTCACAACCGAGCTCTCTTAGCCGGCCGCCATCTTCTCCCTCGTAGTGGCATGTTGTACAGCGGAGTGGCGTGTCATACAGTACAGTTGAGACTTGTACAGTGGAGTATCGTAAACTGTAGTGTCATGAAGGAAGTGAAGTGGAGTTTTGTCTAGTGGCATAAGGTTGAGTAGAGTGTTGTAGAATCACACAGAGTAGAGTGTTGTACCGTGTAGGGGCTTACAGTGTAGTATGGTGTCGTACAGTGGCATATAGTGTAGTAGAGTGCAGTTTTATAGAGTACAGTAGAGTGGAGCGGTGTACATTGGAGTGGCATACAGTGGGTTAAACTGTTGTAGAGTGTAGTTGAGTGGAGTAGCGTAGAGTGGTCTAAAGTGTCATATAGTGGAGTGGTGTCTCGTATAGAACAGTGCCGTGGAGTGCAGCACACTAGTGGCATAGCATACAGTGGAGTTAAGTGTTATGGAGTGGCGTATCGTGGCATGACATGCTGTTTTGTAGTGCTTGAAACTGTCATAGAGTGGAGTACAGTTTAATTGCATAGATGGAGTACAGTGCTGTACAGTGGAGTGAGGTAGAGTAGGTTAGAGTGTGGTACATTTTGCTACAGTGGAGTGGCATACAACGCCATTGAGAAGAGCGGCATACAGTTGATTACCATACAGTGATGTCCAATGGAGAAGCATACAGTGGAGTGTCATATCGTAGCGTGGCGTACACTGGAGTGGCGTAGAGTGGAGTATTGTGCAGTGGAATTAAGCACAGTGGAGTGTCTTTAACTGGACTGGCATACAGTGGAGTGGGGTAGAGTGGAATGGTATACAGTGGAGTGGGATACAGTGAACTAGCTTACAATGGAGTGTCATAAAATAGAATAGTGTATAGTGGAGTGGCGTAGAGTTGAGTGACAAAGTGGAATAGCATACACTGGAGTGGCGTATAGTGAGTGGAACAGCGTAGAGTGGAGTAGTGCAGTGGTTAATTTGCAAACATTCTGGGGCCCTCGTCAGGAGGCCACTGCAGCCTGTAGCAACCATATCCCTGGCCAGAGCTGCCGGTGACAGTGCAAACAAACCTACCAACATCACACTCCTCTAAGTGTGGCACATCAGACTGTTCCAGACCCCCAAATATATGAGTGGTTCGAGTGGCAGGTATTATTAATTTTGAATGTATATTGAATTAAAAAAACAACTGTTGTTGTGCTCATCTCTACATAAAGCAAACAGCGCCACCCATGTGGTAGCTTAAAGACACACATTATGGACAGAATGCCCAGTACCAACGTCTGGGCATACCCAGCGCACTTAGGGTGAGAAAGCAAAAGACACACACATGATGGATGGAATGCAGAACAAATCAAACATTCACCCCCAGTCAAGAGATCTGGGTTAAATACATCATTATTTTGCTCACCATGCCACCCCAGTTTATACCCAGCCATATGCAAATCAGTCTTGACCCTGATCCTCATGCTCACCATGCCACCTCATGTGGTAGCCTGTCATAAGTGCTGGTGTTGACGATTAAGTGCAGGTGCCAAGTGCAGGTGCCAAGTGCAGGTGCAGAGCACCGTAAACCACTGGCTCAAATTAAGCACTGCAGTAGTGTATAATTGAGTGGCGTACACTGTAGTGACATACACTGGCGTGCAGTAGAGCAGGGTACAGTGAATTACCATAGAGTGGAGAGGCATAGGGTGGAGTTGCATACAGTGGAATAGTGCAGGGTAGATTGGTGTAGAGTGGATTAGTGTACTGTGGATGGTCGTAGACTGGAGTGGCGTACAGTGGAGTGGCATAGAATGGTGTGGCATACAGTGAAATAGCATAAAGTGGAGTGTCGTACAGGGAAGTGGCGTAGAGTGGAATAGCATTCAGTGGAGTGGTGTGAGTAGAATTGCTTACAGTGGAGCAGCATACAGAGGAGTGGCATAGAGTGGGGTGGAGTGAGGTACAGTGTAGTGTCATACAGTTGAATAGCGTAGAGTGCAGTGGGGTCCAGTTGAGTAGCGCACAGTGGAGTGGCATACAGTAGAAAAGCATACAAGGGAGTGGGGAGAATAGAGAGGCGTAGAGTGGAAAAGCAAAAAGTGGATTGGAGTGGCATAGAGTGATGCGGCGTAGAGTGGTATGGCACAGAGAAGAGTGTCGTAGAGTGGAATGAGGTACAGTGTAGTGGAGAACACTGGAATAGCAGACTGGAGTGGCACTGAGTGGAGGGCATATAGTAGATTGTTGTAAGTGGAGTGGCAGGCGCACAATGGAATAGCGTAGGGTGTAGTGGCGTAGAGAGGAGTGGCATACAATGGAGTAGCGCACAGTGGAGTGGCAGAGTGAAATAACGTTGAGTTTGCTGGCGTACAGTGTAGTGACGTAGAGTTGAGTGGCATATAGTAGAGTGGTGTACAGTGGAGTGTCGTACAATGAAATAGTGTAAAGTGTAATGACGTAGAGTTGAGTGGTGTAGAGTTGAGTGGTGTAGAGTTGAGTGGTGTATAGTATAATCGTGTACAGTAGATTGTTGTGGAGTGGTGTACAGTGAAATGGCATAAAGTAGAGTGGTGTACACTGAAATAACATACAGTGCAGTGGTGTACTGTGAAGTGGCGTATAGTGGAGTGGCACAGGGTACAAAAGCGTGGAGTGTTGGAGTGGAGTTGCATACAATGGAATAGCGTACAGTGGAGTATCATAGAATGGAGGGGCATACAGTGGAGTGGCGAAGGCAGGAGAGTTATAAAATGGAGTGGCATAGAGTGTAGTAGGGTACAGTGGAATGGAATATCGTACAGTGGATTAGCGTAGGGGGGAGTGGCATAGAGTGTAGTGGCATAGAATGGGGTGGTGTGTGGCAATTGAAACAGACATAGCGTGAACGTGTGCGAACGGATGTAGAGTTAATGTGTCCGGTACATACATTATGAGATGCAAATGGTAATTTTTGGCAGTATGTGTGAATAGTGTAAGAAGTGGTAAAGTTATAAGCTTTAAAATACTTAGTTATATATTGTGCTGTGGCATACCACGGTAAGTTTGCGGTATACCGCGGTACATGCGGATGAGAAGTCAGTATGTGATTGGCTAATGGCAGTGTTTACCAAAGGTAAAAAGCAGCCATGTAGTTTTTAGCACTGTTTGGCTGCATTCTGCATTTTGCTGCGTTCTGGGTTACGGTCTTAAGTATAGGTAAGTAGTAGGTTTATTGTTGTTCACTACCTATCACCACTTTGTTAAAGCAGTACTAGATAGAGAAATGTATTTATAATTTTCTATATATTGTTCCAGCAGTTTAGGGAGAACTGCACATTTTTAAAAACATTTTTTTAGTAGCACAGTAATTTGTAGGTATTAACGTGGTACTCCGTAGATTTCTTGTGCATACTTAAATATGTTAAAAATAGAAAAAACACTGTAGTACAGTATGTTTGTAAAATGTTATATTACAATGTATTTTTGTTAACATATTTACTTTTAAGTACTGCAGTACTCTGTACATTTTTTTTAAATATCTAAAAACGTATAAATATTTTCCCTTACCTATTACCACTTTATCAAAGTTGATATCTTAGAGGCACTTTCAACCTGCTGGAGTACTCCCACTGACTCTGCAACTTGCTTGTCACCTTGGGGAACGGGTCTCCTGCTAATCTTGGAGCAGCCTGCATTGAACAGCTTGGAAGGGGGTGAGCTGCTTGGTACTGCAGTCGTAGGGGACTACAGCTCCCATAACCTCCTTTGGGACCCCCACATGTTGCCAATTAATACTATATATGCGTGCTGCAGCCCCGCTGCCTGGGGGCCATGTTGATATCTTCAAGGCACTTACACGCTGCTGGGGGAATCTAACTGACTCTGCAACTTGCTTATCACCGTGGGGAACGTGTCACCTGCTAATCTTGGAGCAGCCTGCATTTAATAGCTTGGAAGGGGGTGAGCAGTCGTGACCGCAGCCGCAGGGGACTACAGCTATCATAACCCCCTTTGGGACTTCCATATGTTGCCAATTAACGCTAAATAAGCATCCAGCAGCCACCCTGCGCAGGACGCTTGAGGACAGCGCCCGGGCCAAGGGCTGGCCCGTCTGCACCCGTCAGAGCCCAAAGAAGGTTTGGCTGTGCCCATTCTCTTGGCCGGTGGCTCTGGATCTGGACTTTGAAGGTAATACTAAGTATTATAAATTCACTATCAGGAACGGAGGCCTTGCGGCGTTTGATGGTGGGACTACAATTGTTGATCTCATTACCTGGTGGTCGCCATCTCCTTAGCACTGAATATTTTAACAGGGCCTGCAACTGTACTTTGTGTATTCTGTGCAGTTATATAACCACATGTTCACAATCTAGTTGCTCTGCACGTTCTCAGAACCACTGGTGGCCCCGCTCTATTGAGCGCTCCCTCCCATATTTTGTCAAACCATGGGCAAACGGAAAGCATCCGATTCAATATAGGGCACAGCTAAGTACCCAAAAAGGTCCAGCCGGCCTGACAATTGTACACTCAGAGAGATCGACTTCCAAATAGAAGAGGTCGAGTCTCTCATTAGTTCAGACAGCTCCACTCCGGATGAACCAAGGGTAACTCCCAAAGACACCAGATGCCGTTAAAAGGCAAAAAAGACCCCTCCTTAATTTTGAGCTATTTTAATGGGCAGCCAAAAAAAGCGTTAGTAGTGGACCCTTTGCGGCATCAAATTCCCCTACCATAGAACCAAGAATTATACTGACTGCAGTGGTAACAGCCCCAGACAGCTATGCAATCCCCTGCAGCAATCGTTTCCTTCCCGTGGCTGTACAAACACAGACCCTAACATCACCAGAGAAAAACAGTGCGCCTGAGATAGCAAGAACCTCCATACCCTCTCCCCTGGGCGATCCAGCTGACCTTTTACAGCAAATAGTAATGCTTAGAAAGGAGGTAGGGGACCTTAAGGCTATGGTAGCACACCTTCTTACATTGTTAAATTCACATGCTACAAGAGAAAATAACCCCACACCCACTATCCCGAGTTCCACACACATACGGGATTCTCAGCCTCAGGCAAAGGAACAAAGACCCTTGGAGTCCCAAATGGTGTACTTTCAAAAGAACTGGTGCACCCTATTAACCCTAAGGAGTTTTCTGGAGGGACTAGGGGACAAGCTCCCAGACATGAGGTTCAGCTCGATTAGACCTCTTTACCTGGGCATTATCTATTACTCTTTGGGGACACGCTCAAAAACCCGTGCATCAAATACAACCGTCCAACCTGACACAATCGATAGAACTTCCAGTTGTTCCATATTTTTAACCAATTTCCTGCAACTCAGACAATCGACAGCTCATGAGAGGGAGGATGAACTCATTAATAAATTGATCCATTGAACCCATCAAGTGAAAGGCTGTTTGTTGCTCAGTCATAAGGGAGGACATCTTAGGCGCCAAAAGGCATCCGCAAATAGGCACAAATTATGATAACACTGACAAATAGAGAGCTGGTTGACAGCTTAGTCGCCTTCAATATTTGTTTATTTATAAAGTTTTATATAGCGCGAACGTGACCCAAGAGGGTATCAGAGCGCTTTACAGTATACAGTATAAAACATAGACGGATGAGGTAGTATACAAGCATTTGAAAAGTGTCATTACGAACAAAAGAGATGTATAATACATGGATAACAAACATAGGTGATTCGGAATCAGCAGGGCATTGCACAATATACAGTTATTGAGCATTAGGTGGTTGTGCTTATAAACATACATATAATATACTCCTTCGATTCACCATGGGTATACAGTATATGGATAATATAGGAGACCCGAGGCCAACTAGGCTTTAAACTGAATACAGTTATTAAGCATTAAGTGGCTGTGGTAGTAATCTTACATATAATAATCTCATTCATTCCACCGGAGGTAGGCAATGATATGCGGATCGTATATGTGACTCGGTGTCAGCCTGGAGTTAAGACTTAGGACGTGAATTTGTTCATTAGTAGTATTTGTACTTCTTTTTTGAATGCGGTAAAGGAAGAGATTCCACGCACCACTGGAGGTAGGGAGTTCCAAATCTTTGGTGCAATCCCTGAGAAAGCTCTGCAACCAGTTCTCTTCTTATGGAAGGATTGTGGTTTCAGAAGTAAAGTACTCGCACTTCGAAGTTGTCTGCAACCTCCCGACCTTTCTAGCTTTAGAGCTAGGTAACTGGGTGTATTGTTATGTAGTGCTTTATGGGTCATGCAGGCCACCTTTAGGTGTATTCTTGCCTCATAGGGCAGCCAGTTCAGGGCTTTCAGGGTCGGAGAGATGTGGCTACTTCTTTTCGTTCCTGATACCAGTCTTGCCGCAGCATTAAGTGATGCCCTCAGCGGAGCCAGCTTGTATTTGGGGAGACCGCAAAGAGTGGTGCTTCCATAGTCTAATCTTGGTAGCACTAGGGCTTGCACTGCCATTTTTAGGTCGGCCTGAGGGAGGAAGGGTTTGAGTTTCCTTAGTATACTCAACTTGTGATTAGCTCCCTTGGTGGCATTAGAGATGTGCGTCTGCATATTCAGATGTTTGTCTATGGTGATTCCTAGGGATTTTGCTGAGTCAATGATGAGGGGAGCACAGTCAAAGGAGGTTAGGTGTTTTAACCATAGGTCTATCTTAGGTGTGTGGTTCGGTGGAGAGATGAGAATGAATTCCGTTTTTTTGGTATTCAGCATGAGGTGGTTGTTAGTAAGCCAGCTTTGCGTGTTCAGTAGAATAGTATTGAGGGAAATTAGGTCTTCTGGAGTGGAGATTTTCAAATACAGTTGGGTATCATCCGCATACAGGTGATGTAGAATGTTCGCTGATTTCAGTGTATTCGCCAAAGGCTCCATTAGTAGGTTGAAAAGAATGGGTGATAAGGCTGATCCCTGAGGGACACCCAGGGTGACCACGGAGGGCTGCGAGAGTGAGTTCTTCATCTTGATTCTTTGTGTTCTGTTATTTAGGAAGGAGGAGAACCATTGCAACACTGTGCCCGAGAGGCCCATCCTTCGTTCCAATAGGGACAAAAGGTTGTCATGCTTGACCGTATCAAAGGCGGAGGATAAGTCGAGGAGTATCATTAGGCATGACTCGTTGCGGTCAAGCATTTTTAGTATGTCGTCCATAACGTGTGTGAGTGCAGATTCTGTGCTGTGACCTTGACGGAAGCCAGATTGGTGACTGTCTAAGAGGTTGTAATTCTCAATATGGTTGCATAATTGAATTTGTACACATTTCTCCAGCAGTTTCGCCAAAGTGGGGATGTTGGATATAGGGCGGTAGTTGTTGAGATCAGATGGGGTGGCGTCAGGTTTCTTTAGTATAGGTGTGACCTGCCCAATTTTTAGAAAGTCCGGAATGGCGCCTTGTCTCAGAGAGGCGTTTACAATTTTTGCCCAAAGTGGTAGAATAGTTGTTTTTAACATTTTGAATAGGGCAGGAGACAGGGGGTCAGAGAAGTGGTTGGAGGGGTTGATTGCTTGAAGAGTGTTATCGATTATTTGTTGAGAGATTGGCGAGAAGGTGTGCCATGAGGCATTGTTTTTTGTGACTTCGCCTGGAATATTAAAATGGACTTCGAGTAGAGCGCTACATTTAGTATCTTGGGCCATAGATTGTGGGAGGGCCTTCTTGGATTGGATGTCGAGCTCAATGGCCTTAGTCTTTTTGCGGAAGAAATTGGCAAGCACATCACATGTAGGTGTAGCCAGGTCATTTAGTTCCCTAGAGTTAGTCGTGTTGCATGCTTGTTGCTTGACGATTTCAAAGAGTTTTTGGGACGGTTGATTGCTTGGTTCAGCTGGGTTCTGAAAAAGTCTGCCTTTGCCTTAAGAATCTTCCTGTTGTATGAGTTCCTTAACCTTCTAAGGCGATCAAGGTTATCAGTGGTGGGTGTTGATTTCCATAGGCGCTCCGCAACTCTTAGCTGGCGTCGCTCCGAGTTCAGGGTCTCATTGAACCAAGGTTTGGAAATTTTGGAGGAGACGTTTTTTTCTTGGAGGGGCGCTGTAGAGTCCAGGATTTCAAGCAAAGTGGAATTGTAGAAGGTTGTGAGGTCATGTACATCAGTCATGTCCGTCATGTGGGTCAGGGCGGAGTTGCATCGGTTTACCAAGGTGATGGGGTTGATATTTTGTAAGTTCCTTTTCCATTGTCTTGTTTTTGAGGGTTGGCCCCTTTTTTGAGTTACTTCGATATTGATGGAGAAGAGGATGCAGTGATGATCAGTCCAATCGCATGGGGTGATGGATTCTAGTAGGACTATGTTCGTTTTTGCAATGATGAGGTCCAGTGTCTCTCCCTTGTTGTGAGTTGGGCTGTCACAGAATTGAGATAGCTCGTGTTCTGACAGAAACTCTTTAAGCCCGCCAACACCATGATCGTTTGCATTGTTCCAGTGGAGATTAAAGTCACCCAAGAAAATTTGAGGTACTTGTGAGTTGACGTTGGATGCAATGACCTCCATTAGCTCATCGATAAAAGTCAAGTTATCACCCGGGGGGTGGTAGAATATGTGAAGCTTGCTGGCGATGCGCTTATCATCAGAGATATTAATACAGAGATAATCGCAGGAGGATAGTCCGATGGAGAATGCTTGCTTGACTGAGATTGAGTTACGATAAATGCAGGCTACCCCTCCCCCGAGTTGCCCGTTTCTGTCTAGGCGGATTAGGTCGTGGGTAGGGGGAACCAGTAAATCAAGGATGGCAGACGAGGAACAATTTAGCCATGTTTCGGTGAGGACAATAATGTCTAAATCATTCTCTAGAATGAGGTTGAATATGTCAGGAGCATGTTTGCTAGCAGATCTGCAATTAATGAGCCCACACTTCATCTTGTTATTAGAGTGGGTTAGGGTAATCTGCTCTATGTTGATATTTGTGAGGTTATCTCTATTTACGGATCTGTTGTTGTGAGTCGGTTCTCTGAGGGGATTGGTTACAATGGATTGGATAGTGCCACAGTGCGACTTACTGTTAACTGTTGCCCGGGCATAAGATGTGAGGAGGTCGTCTATGTCTCTGTCAGATAGTTCATCACTTGCCCTCCTAGGCCCAGACGGGGAGGTAAGTTACCCAGATTAGTGTTTTCGGGTGTAAGAACTTGGGTATGTGTCTGCTAGGTTGGACACTGATTTGGTTATTCTGACTAGTGTTCTCGGGGTGTGAATTCGTGGGGATGTAATTTCTCGTTTGGAGACTGATTTGGTTCACGATGTCGTTGGTGGCTCTGTGTATGTTTAGAAGTTCTTTAATGATAGTATATAGGTTATGCATCTCGCCCTTGAGATGGGATAGGCCTGTGGCTAACTCATTGAGTCGAGTGATCCAGACGGAGTTGGGAAAGTAGGTAGGAAGTGTGGGTGTATGATTAGTTAAGGAGGGCGCACCGCCGGTAGGGTGTGTTTGCATGATCACGTTCTCCAATTGCTTGGGGATACCTTCATTAGGTGTGGGTGTATGATCGGTTATGGAGGGCGATCCACCGGTAGGGTCTGTTTGCATGATCACGTTCTTCAATTGCTTGGGGATAACTTCATTAGGGGTCGATGTGAGAAGCTGAACCGGGAGGTTTGTTGTGGGGTCCACGTCAGTGAGAGGTGTGGTATATAGACAAGGCAGCCGGATAGGGGCTGCTGCATGAGGTTGGGGAATGGTCATTGTGCGCTGTGATTGGATGGTTGGGATGAGTGTAGCGGGTGTTAGGGTCCTCTCAAATATCGAGGACTGTGGGTGAGGGGGGTCTTTGCAATCTGCTTTGGATGAAAGGGGGGAGAGGAGGTCGGTGTGGGTTGCATCCCGTTTGGTGCCAACCCACTCGTACGTCAGGGATAACCGTGGTGCGTCTGCCATGAAGCGATCGGTAGCTAAGCCTAACCCAGTCCCTTCTGGGCTGGGGGATCCAGGTGTGGCAGCGACCAGTAGGACAGGGGGTAGGGATTACTGGGGGTTTCTGCACTGGTGGGGTTGGTGGCTAAGTGCAACCCTGTCTCACCTGGACCAGGTGACCCATGTGTATTTGGATCTGATGTGTCTGGGGGAATGGGCACGGTGTTGGTGTCGACGTTTGTAAGTTCGTAAGAGTTTGATGTGGTATTTTGAAGAGGAGTTAGGGTGGCATCTAGATCCTGAGGATGAGAGGATGCGGTGAGTGTGCTATTCTTACTGTTTACTGCTTTCTTGAGAGTAGGGAAGATCCTGTCTATGGTATCGAGATTAGCATTGGAGGCTTGTATAAGAATATTACCGTTGTTGTAGATAGTAATGGTGGCATTCGCAGGGCATAGGTCTGAAGCGGTTACCGACAATTTGAGGGCATGCGGGGTTTTTTTGCATTGGAGATTCGGAGCAATGCGTAAAGATATTTCTCCATTGGGCACGTTTTTGTGTGGAAGATAAGGTCGTTGGATATTATGCCTTTGTTAATGCAGAAGTATGGGTCTAAAATAAGAGTCTCAGGATGGTGTATCATTAGCCTGTCAATACAACATTTGGACAGTGGACCAATTGTCTACAGAAGGCACCACCCACTGGAAGTCACCAGACTTATATGTACCGTCACCAGAATCTATGTGCTAACTTTAACAATGCCCTCTGTCCAAGAGCACCACCCTTGACACCAAGGTAAATAAAACTTTTATGAGATCAAAGTTGCACCAAATGTCCAAAATATGATCCATTTAGATCATTTCAAATAATGTCCAATCCATTCAGTAAGGCATAATCCCGTTTCTTTATTGGTTTCTTTAAAAGGCCACAGCCAACGCGTTTCGTTCTGAAAACAGAACTTCTTCAGGGCTGTAATTTAAAAAAAAAACACATATATGCATATCAACATACCATATTTACAAACAATGATACAGACAATATCTACAACATATGACAAAACACATATAGACAACGAAACCAATTATGTAAAAAAAACTTAAGCTTCCTCCAGCATATCCTACCTAATATGAAACATATAACAAAAATGTATATGACCATACCCAAAACATAATCCCATAAGAATGGGAAGTATCATCACTGGTAGACATATAATTCTACCCAGTGTAATCCAATCACATGATATTCACATGTTAACGACAAGAATCTTGTCATAAAACGTCTCCCCACGGTAATGTGCAAAAGTACACTGCCATTTATATTTCTTAATTAAAACCATATTCAGAAGATGTTCTTTCTAAACATTTATTAAGGGCCATAAGATACCCACATCCACATGACTATCCAAAATCAATCAAATTTTTAAAGATAAAAGAGCACTTAGAAAGAACAGAAATAAAGATGAACATACCAAAAGTGTTGTTGTACGTCAAAATATTAGTTGGTAAATACGTCAGGCAATATTTATTAGATCAAGATGTTCCTTTAGAGATGGTACTCATAACTCTGTATCACAAGAAGGCAATATAAGAGGACCAAATTAAAATGAATAATTCCCAAAGTATTTCAGAGAAAACATTATACTTAATTCTAATAGATATTATGGTACTGAGCATACCTGATTAAGATCTCAAAGTTTTCGAGATGATAAATTGCTTGTTATGACATGATAATCATTCAAATGGTTCCTGTGACGGTATGTTTTGGACACAGTACCAACGAACCTATAAAAATCAAAGCCATATTTAACCACGCATACTCCGTGCCAAATGTCAAAAAATGTTTCTCTCTTATACCTAACCAAACTGATATATCTCTTTATGACCCAATGTTTACCCTTGTATAAGGTAGCGACTCAAGGAATGTATACTTAATTATTTGTTAAGAACTAGTCTCTGGAGGGGTAACCTTTTAACACAAAGGTCAATGGAAATCACTCCAACATAAACGCGTAACAAATGCGGTTGCTATCATCAAATACGATACACGTGAGTAAACGCGATCTATATTTAAACAATACCCCAACGGAGACGGAAGGACGGTACGGTTCATGAATATCACCCTTCACAATATACAAAGCGAAAGCCACATGGACTTAAAAAGAGTGTTTCTAAAGGGATAACACCAGCGCTTCTTAAAATATCACCCTTATCAATTTAGAAAGCAAAAGCCAAATGATCTTACAAAGAGTGTTTCTAAAGGGATAACCCCAGCGCTTCCTAGAAAAACTAAAATTAGATAAACCGTTCTCCAACTAAGCAGCGCGCAAACCAGACCACAAAGACCTGCTAACTGCCAACTAAGCAGCGCGCAAACCAGACCACAAAGAACTGCTAACTGCCAACATAGGCAGAGAGTCTAGTCCCTAGTGCATTACCTTATTCTTAGGCCATTAGGCTTGAGTCATTATCCGACGTTCCAGTTCCCGCCCGTGGTTCGAAACCCAGGAGGCGGGAGCCGGTGTTCTAAATACCTAATTACGCATCATCATTGTGCGTGTGCGACGTATAACGAGTCGCAATATGTTTCGAAAATATGGCGGCCATATTGTAATGTATCAAAAATGGTAAAGGTTGATGTATATAATAATAATACGCTACATACGCTCCCTTTGTCGCAGAGTGAGTTCTCTATTACCAGCATCTCGTGGTTTTATGACTGCCATCTGTTACCCTTTTACAAATCGATATTAGACAAACCTTTTTTCTTTCTACATTTTGTCTATATTTGTTTGTTGATGTCCGTTATTTTTGCATTATGCTAAATTGGGATTGTGTTCAAAAAATTATTTTTTATCTCCTTTAACAAAATCCCCCCCAACCTTCCTCTTCTTCTTTTTTCTTTCTTTTCTTATATTTATAATCGTACTCTTTTACTCTGTATGTAGCGTATTATTATTATATACATCAACCTTTACCATTTTTGATACATTACAATATGGCCGCCATATTTTCGAAACATATTGCGACTCGTTATACGTCGCACACGCACAATGATGATGCGTAATTAGGTATTTAGAACACCGGCTCCCGCCTCCTGGGTTTCGAACCACGGGCGGGAACTGGAACGTCGGATAATGACTCAAGCCTAATGGCCTAAGAATAAGGTAATGCACTAGGGACTAGACTCTCTGCCTATGTTGGCAGTTAGCAGGTCTTTGTGGTCTGGTTTGCGCGCTGCTTAGTTGGAGAACGGTTTATCTAATTTTAGTTTTTCTAGGAAGCGCTGGGGTTATCCCTTTAGAAACACTCTTTGTAAGATCATTTGGCTTTTGCTTTCTAAATTGATAAGGGTGATATTTTAAGAAGCGCTGGTGTTATCCCTTTAGAAACACTCTTTTTAAGTCCATGTGGCTTTCGCTTTGTATATTGTGAAGGGTGATATTCATGAACCGTACCGTCCTTCCGTCTCCGTTGGGGTATTGTTTAAATATAGATCGCGTTTACTCACGTGTATCGTATTTGATGATAGCAACCGCATTTGTTACGCGTTTATGTTGGAGTGATTTCCATTGACCTTTTGTGTTAAAAGGTTACCCCTCCAGAGACTAGTTCTTAACAAATAATTAAGTATACATTCCTTGAGTCGCTACCTTATACAAGGGTAAACATTGGGTCATAAAGAGATATATCAGTTTGGTTAGGTATAAGAGAGAATTTTTTTGGGACATTTGGCACGGAGTATGCGTGGTTAAATATGGCTTTGATTTTTATAGGTTCGTTGGTACTGTGTCCAAAACATACCGTCACAGGAACCATTTGAATGATTATCATGTCATAACAAGCAATTTATCATCTCGAAAACTTTGAGATCTTAATCAGGTATGCTCAATACCATAATATCTATTAGAATTAAGTATAATGTTTTCTCTGAAATACTTTGGGAATTATTCATTTTAATTTGGTCCTCTTATATTGCCTTCTTGTGATACAGAGTTATGAGTACCATCTCTAAAGGAACATCTTGATCTAATAAATATTGCCTGACGTATTTACCAACTAATATTTTGACGTAC
This sequence comes from Calotriton arnoldi, assembly GCA_963921515.1. Classification (NCBI taxonomy): domain Eukaryota; kingdom Metazoa; phylum Chordata; class Amphibia; order Caudata; family Salamandridae; genus Calotriton; species Calotriton arnoldi. The sequence continues at coordinate 4,128,569 of CAWUFW010000156.1, forward strand.
AACAACACTTTTGGTATGTTCATCTTTATTTCTGTTCTTTCTAAGTGCTCTTTTTATCTTTAAAAAATGTGATTGATTTTGGATAGTCATGTGGATGTGGGTATCTTATGGCCCTTAATAAATGTTTAGAAAGAACATCTTCTGAATATGGTTTTAATTAAGAAATATAAATGGCAGTGTACTTTTGCACATTACCGTGGGAGACGTTTTATGACAAGATTCTTGTCGTTAACATGTGAATATCATGTGATTGGATTACACTGGGTAGAATTATATGTCTACCAGTGATGATACTTCCCATTCTTATGGGATTATGTTTTGGGTATGGTCATATACATTTTTGTTATATGTTTCATATTAGGTAGGATATGCTGGAGGAAGCTTAAGTTTTTTTACATAATTGGTTTCGTTGTCTATATGTGTTTTGTCATATGTTGTAGATATTGTCTGTATCATTGTTTGTAAATATGGTATGTTGATATGCATATATGTGTTTTTTTTATTTAAATTACAGCCCTGAAGAAGTTCTGTTTTCAGAACGAAACGCGTTGGCTGTGGCCTTTTAAAGAAACCAATAAAGAAATATCATTAGCCTGTGCTTGAACTTCTTTGTAGCATTTTTGGAGAGGTTGGGTGGGTAGAGAATGGTGAAGGCATTGTGGCCTGAGGGTTCAAGGTTTTCATCCATTTTTTTTTTTTTCTTCCTTTACTCGTCTTCGTTTCCTACCTTCCCCCGTCCGTTTTAACTTTCAGATTAGTTAAGCTTTGATCTACCGATTTAATTGATATTCCACTTTGCTGATCACATTTTTGTGCATGTTGAGTGAGGAAATAGGGGTGTCAGCCCTTCAATATGAATCAGATCGATATGATCACTCTGTATACTCCCTCAATCTATCTCTGCAGTGTGATTCCCTTTTTTTTTTTATATCCTTTCCATAAGTATCTTCGTCCTAGACCTGTCTCTGCTGTGTGTAGTCCACTTTCGCTTTCCGTAGAGTGGACCTCCCTGGGTGTAGTCTTATTTCAATGTTTAGCAGCAGTTTAGACGAGAGGCCGGGTGTTGCTGCCTTCGTTTTATTATTTATTTTATTTAGCGTCTCCACCGGGCGCCATTTTAAAGTCAGGCGCCCGGCTTCAAAAACTCTTTGCCGCCTCACAGGTCCTCAGTGATGATTTATATTCCGCTTCCTAGGCTTAATTTATGACCCCGTGCAAATTGCTAAGGTTCCAGGCAGAAGGGCTTACCTAGAGCCAAGAGGAGGGGCAATCGAGTGGGAGAGATGGGGGGGAAAAAAAAATGGCGCCCGTCCCTTGCGATCACCGGAGGTGTTCAGTTCGGCCTCCCGGGTGTCACCTTAGTTCCGCGATCGGGCCTCTGGAGTGGACGGGCGGTGGATGCAACCCGCCCTGGTTGCTCTCGCCTCCAGCCAGAATTCAGTGCAGATTCGGGGCGATGCGCAGCGGGCCTCCAGGTTTACGCTGCAGCGTACGCGATGTTCCGTCCTTCTCTGTGGATGGTGTTCGAGGATCCGCGGCTGGCAGACCGAAAGGGAGTGATTGGATTGACCGCCGTTCCGCGATCATAACACAGCCCGGGGCGAGTGTCAGTCCCAGTGCCTGTCGGCCGCCATTTTTGTAGTCTGGAGCTGCAGGCGATTTTTGTAGTCCCGTAACTGCTGGCGATTTTCGGCAGTTATTACTGGTCCCACCCGCTATCCACGTCCTAGGAGCAAAGCGTCACGTCCCCGCAGTGCTCCGACATCGAAGGAGCCGATTCGTGGAGCCCTAGGTGCGCTGTGATGGGAAGTCAGCTGGCAGCACTGGTGTCCGGGCAGTCCAGGCAATGTAGCTGCAGACCTGGGTCGTCGCGGAGGTCAAGCCATCAGGTCAGATTAATGCCCAGTGTATCCTTCATAGGAGTGCATCCGTAGAGTTGTGCAGAACGAACCAGGTGTAGGCAGGTGGCGGGCCGGTGGTACGGTTTATACAGGGATATCTACCAAAAGGTAATCCCAAAAACCGGGAGCTCCTGTGGGAGGCTCCTACTCGGCGGCCATCTATGCGCACCTTCTCCCTGTCCAAATCCGATATTTGCTTAAAAATACAGGTGGTACGAGGGATACCTTAGCAGTAATCTGCACAATCCTTTGAATCCCCTCCTGGAGACTCCCCTACCCGGATGGTCGATTGACAGCCATCGTTTACTAATAGCTACCCAAAATTGGGCCATACTTCCCATCAGGACATGCAAGTAATGGGTGTGGTAACGCCCACCCCCTTCACGCCCGGCCTACAACCAGTGGCCCCCCCCCCCCCATTCAAACTTGTCTCTGAAGAGTCTACGGGTGGTCTGGTAGACTCTATGCTAGTTAAACCTATCTCATTTACCACTACTAATTTTAGCTCCAACCATGTGGATGGGGTTCCCTTAAGTTCCCCCATGCCTCTTGTTACAAATAAAGCCAGAGATTGGGTGTCCTTACTCTCGTGGAACGTGGCAGCTCTCAAAGCAAAAATTGCACTCCCTGATTGGAATAACTTTATAGAATCATATGATATCTGTCTGATTCAGCAAACATGGTGCATGGGCCCAGTCTTCAAACAGGAGTATTTAAACTACTCAATCCCTGCTACCCGCAGTTCTGTTGGCAGACCCTCAGGGGGACTAGTAATTTGGATTAGACTAGATATGGACTGTGAAATCAAGAGAATACATATTGACTGTCCAGACATTCTAGTTATAAGAATAACGCTAGATAATACAAGTATTATTGACATCTTTATTATTTATGCTAAAGAAGTTAGGGGTGTCTTGAGGTCTTAAACCATCTGGACCCTAGAGGAACATCTAGAAAGGCAGCTTAATAATTGCTGTTTGATAATTGAAGGGGATTTTAACACCACATGAGCCCCTTGATAACGACAATGTCATATTTGCAGAGGACGAGACATGGGGCATCCCACAGCTTGATCTACCCCCAATAAGAAGATGGACAGAGGCAGCCTTACAACTTTAGGCACTAACCCTAGAACATAAGCTAGGATCAGCCAATGGTAGGACCAAATCTGACAGGATGGGTGCTAAAACTTACATCAGCTCCTTCCTCTCTAACCGCATAGATTACATCTTAATTGATCTTACCTTATGGCCTACTCTTAGAGATATGAAGGTCACAAACAGGATTGAGAGTGACCACAACTCTTTGTGCCTTTCCATGAAACCCTTCTGTTCCATGCTAGAAAACAAATCTCAATATGTGCTCTTTACTAGGGATATATTCCCTACAAATGACACGCGTCGAATCAAATGGTCCCTGCTAATAAATTCTCCTGACATCCTGTACGCAATAAATGAGAATCTCCAAGCTAGTATAGTGGAAATGGAAATGTTTGAAAGCTTACTATGCGCATCAGGTACAGAAGAAATTATTGACATTCACCATCAATTTAAAAAAAAATTCTCTTGTACCTTACTATTATAAAGGTTCGCTCCAGGACGCGTGCACCCAAAGCCAGATGTTGGCTCAATAGGGAGTGTAGGTTATCACGTAGGCAGCCAGGCGAAACGTTGAAATTGAAGGACGTTCAGCAGATTCATTTGGCTAGGAAGTCCTATAAATTGGCTCAGCTCTGGGTAAAAAAGGTATGAGATGATGAGAGGTGGCAGGACCTGAAGCTGGATTGTTCCTGCAAGGACTCTACCAGATTTTGGGCTCTAGTTAAATGGGAAAGGGATGGCCCTGCACAAACACTGTATAACAACATACCTCTCTCTGCTAGGGCTGACTATTTTGTTAATCTCTATTTAGAAAGTCCTCCCTCCCTCCCTTGTAGTCGCCGAAGATTCAAGTGTCCCTTGTATAGTGCATTCACCTATCCCCTCCAATTTCTCCCAATTCAATCAAGCTGATGTCACTGCTGCCATGGATGCAATCACCAGAGGCAGGGCGCCAGGCCCAGATGGCATCCCAGCCGATGTATTTTTGCAGAATCGTGCCTGTTGGTCGATGTATATTCTTATCTTAGCAAATGCCATTGTATGCGGAGCGCCAATACCGGACTGCTGGAAGGGAGCTGAGGTTATCCCCATATATAAAAAGGGAGACCAATCCCTCCAGGGCAATTACAGACCAATCAGTCTGGTTGACTGTGCCCAAAAAATATTTGCATGACTGGTTCTGGGCAAAATACAACAGTGAATCACCGACAAAGACATTGTTTTGCGCTTTCAGGCTGGTTTCCGGAGAAGAATCAACGGTGAACCAGGTCTTCCGCTTCCTCCTTTTATACTGAAGGACTGTGGAGATCGGCGGGGGCAGCATTATGCCAGCTTCGTCGATCTCAAATCAGCTTTCGATCTTGTACCCAGAGACAAGTTGTGACAAGTCCTTAGGGACATGGGTATGCCCACGAAACAACTGATACTATTAATTTGCATGCATGAGGGAAATTACGCACAGCTACGATGTGGCTGCCAAGGTGAATTAACAAACCTATTCCCCATAAATAAAAAGTATTCGCCAAGGCTGCGTTTTGACTCCAACTTTGTTTTCACTTTTCCTAAATGATATAGTTCACTTTCTTTCTCGTTTTTCAATTGACGCTCCTTTTTTGGCTGGCACAAACACACCAATACTCATATTGGTGGACAACACTTTGTTGATCTCTAAAACACCCAGTGGGCTTCAGCACGCATTAACTTGTTTTGAGGAATTTTGTAGGGACAAAGGACTAGAGATCAACACTGCCAAGACACATTTCACAGACCTGTCAAACTATGTGCTCTCATCAAGGGGGTCATGCATGGACTCCCCCGATAAATGTTCCATTTGGCCCAGATCTGTTCCCATTGTTTGTGTCACATTCCCTACTTTCATACACTACCTTCTTCGCCACCATACATCAATCCATATCTTTTATCCATTCCCTGAGCGTTGGTGTGTCAGGCGCTTCCCACATTTTTGCAATATTCCGCTTTGCTATTACCATTCCTAATGTCACCCAGGTTCTCCCCTTGCTATTTAGGTCAGTTGCTTCCCACACATTTAGTAGGCACCATTTGGGTGTTGGCTCCATCTCCACACCCGAAACTTCACTCAAACAGTGGGTGATTGATCCCCAATACCGTTTTACAAATGCGAAGTCCCATATGATGTGATAAATTGTAACCTCTTGGCCACACCGTCTTCTACAACTAGAGTCCAATCCCCTGCCCATTTTAGTTAGGGTTTGACAGGAAAAATATGTTCTGTGTAATATCTTAAGTTGTAGCTTTGTGAATCTCGCTGTGATGGCCACCTCTCTCGTGGAGGCCAACGCTTCCTGACAATCCTCGTCTTCTAAGTCTCCTATGTCTATTTGCCACTGTTCTCAGAGTTTTAGGAGGGGCTCAGGGAAGTTATTGATCAATTTGTGATACATCAAAGAAATCGCCCTACGGTTCATATAATCTGTCAGAAGCCTGTCTTCCAGAGGGGTAGACTCAGGGAGTTTCTCTCCCCTGGGGATGGCAGCCAGGAGCGCAAGCCTGGTTTATAAATAGCAAAGTGTCTCAGTGTCTGCTAATTCATATTCTTTTTGCAGTGTTGCGAAGGGAACTACTCCTCCCTTGACCATAGGTCACCCACTAGGGAAATACCTATAAGGTCCCAGTTGTCAAAGCTGGGGACTCTTCTTAGGTTGCCTAGTCTCTCAGTATCCCACAATGGGGTAGCCTGTGTTACCTTGCTGTGCCATCCCATATTTTTGTGGATCTCGTGCCAGAGCTGGACTGTGTGCTGTATTGGACCCATGAGTTGGAGATGTTTAGGAGTAGTGTATAGTGCCTTTGCATAACCCAATGTCTGTAGGACAAACCTATCCATCTTGTACGCAGGTTCGTCTAATGGCCTGTTTACCCATTGATTAATTACTGTTAACTGTGCTGCTCAGTAGAATTTCTGTATGTCAGGCAATGCTATCCCCCCGTCAAACCATCCCCGTACCAGTTTCTTTCTAGCTATCCATGGGGGTTTTCCATCCCACAGTAACGCTCTCTGTTCACTTTCTATTGCTCCAAAGTATGATGTAGGGACTAGGAACAGTGTGTTTTGCAGTATATATAGAAACCAAGGGAGCGCCATCATTTTGAATAGGGCTGCTCGCCTAATAAGGAGAGTGGCAGAGCCCTCCAGTGGCGCACATCCCCTTTCAAGGGCATCAGTGGGGGCTGGAGATTAAGAATGTAAAAGAGATCGGGATCTGTGGTAATGAAGACGCCAAGGTAGCGAAAGCCCTCCACCACCAACTTTGCCTCACACTCCTTGGGCAGCGATGGGAGTGCTCCATGCAGTACATAGATCACAGATTTAGACCAGTTAATATTGTAACCAGAGTACTTCCAAAAGTTAGTACATATATTTAGTATTCTTCCTAATGAAGATCTGGGTGATGCCACATATAAGAGGATATCATCTGCATACAGAGATATTCTATCCTCCCAGTCTTCTGTCCAACACAGTCCTCGTATCAACGGGTCTCTACAGATCCATGCTGCCAGGGGTTCGAGTATTAGGGTAAAGATTAATGGCCACAGAGGACAGCCCTGTCTCGTCCCTCTTTGGAGGGGGAATGGCCAGGATGTCCTATTTTTGACCACCACCTGTGCCAATGGGCCCTTGTATAGAAGTCTGAGCCAAGTCATGAATTTAGGGCCAAACCCCATTCTCTCCAACACAGCGAATAGATATGGCCATTTGACAGTGTTGAATGCCATATGAGCATCAAGTGACATGACCACCACATCTTCACGTAGTGTGTCGACTCTCCCCAACACCCCCTGGAGCCTATGTAATTTAAGTGCAGTATTTCATTCCAGCATGAAGCCGGATTGATCAGGATGTACAAGTCTCAGAATGATCTGCACCAGACGAGAGGCGAGGCATTTGGTCAGGATTTTAACTTCTGCATTAAGCAGGGAGATGGGGCAATAGATTGTGCATTCATCTCTCGGTTTACCCTCCTTATGGATCACCACTATTGAGGCCAGGCGTTGATCTTCTGGGAGCTTCACCTTTTTTAGGCTTTCTAGATGCATGTTTTTTAGATAGGGGGCCATCTTGTTGGCTGCCAATTTGTATAGCTCAATTGGGAGGCCATTGGGACTCATTGCCTTTCCTGACTGGATACTACAGAGCGCCTGGGATACTTCCTCATCAGTTATATCGCTCTCCATCAATGCTAGGTCGTCAGGGGTAAGGTTGGGAAGGGGTATATCTGCTAGCAATTCTTTAGCCACTGGTCCTGTCAATGTCACAGTCGGCGAGTAGATATGATAGTAGTGGGTGGCAAATGCATCCAATATCTCTTGTGGGTCTCAAAGTTTCTCACCTGTGTCAGTGCTAATGGTGGTGACTAGTCTACTCAATCACTCACGCCTGTCAAGCCAGGCAAGCAATTTCCCTGCCTTTTCTCCCACTTCATACATTTTGTGTTGCATAGCTACATGTCTGGTCTTTGCCACCTCCGTTGCTAAATCTTTATACTCCTTTTTCTTGAGGAACAGGGTATGTCCGATGGTATCAGGATCATCCCGTCAGTTCTTTTTTTAACTCTAGGATTTCCTTCTCTATTCTGTCTGTTGCTGCTCTCTTTTATAACCTACCACTAGGGAAAGTGCCTGCCCTCTCATCAATGCCTTAAAGGCTTCTTATAAAGTCTGTGCTGATTCTACTGATGCCTCATTTTCTTAAAGTAATTTTCTATTGCTTGTATCAATCCCTCCCTCAGATGTGGGACCTTCAGGTACCACGGATTTAGCGATACCATTTTCCTGGATTGTGGTGCGTTTGTGGTGTAGGTTGCCCCAAGCGGAGAGTGATCCAAAATGCCTCTTGCCAGGTGACGTATGTCCCTTAAGTTTATCACTAGATCGGCCAAGGTGAGTATGTAGTCAATTCTGGAGAGGCTATTGTGTGCTCCCGAGTGAAATGTGGAGTTGTGCCTCTGGGTTATGAGTCCACCACACATCAACCAGTCCCATTGCTTTTAGGAAGTTCAAGAATCGTGAAAATGTGCGTAGCGGACTTCGGGCGCGGGGGGGGATCGTCTATTTGATCTGAAAATGTTGCATTAAAGTCCCCTCCTATCAGGAGCTCTCCCTCTGAAAAACGTAGTAGCATCTCACCCAGGTCTTGGAAGGCATATTATGTAATGCAGGGGGGACATATACCGTTAGGATAGTAACAGTTTTACCTTCCCATGTACCGGACACTGCTGCATATCTGCCCTTTGTGTCTGCCCAGGTGCGGTCAATGGCCAGGGGGAAAGACTTGTCGCAGGAGTATTCCTACCCCTCTAGACCCCGTGGTAAAGCCTGCATGAGCGACTAGTTTATACTCCCAGCGGTCCAGTGCTTTCCCGGTATTACCAACCAGATGTGTCTCTTGTAACAGGACTACATCTGGGAAGTGCCGTTTTAAGTATTGGAGCACTACCCCTCTTTTCAGCTCATCTCCCAGACTATTAACGTTCCAGGAGAGCAGTCGCAATCCCGGGTCCAAATTTAATCTTAATGTTTACTATCAACTGATGACAGCAGACTGTGCATTATTTACATAGGTTCTTGTCCATAGAAAGTTAAAGCAGGTTTACTTCTTTTTATCAAATAAGTTGCACTTATGAATTATTGGATAGCTTCCATGTACTATACCCTGTAAGGAAAACAAGTAATTGATGTTCGAAGAACTGTTTTCCCTTTTTATGTTTTTATTAAATGTCTAGAATGAATTTTTCCTCAGTATGCTGCAATGCATTTGCTCTCATACTATACACAATTGCATTTTATTTTGAAATGTGATTGATTCTTCAATTTATCTGACTGCTTTTATGGCAAACTTGTTGAAATAAAGCTTTACGAACAAACTTTAACAAAGTGGTAATAGGTAGGGGAAAAATCTCAGACCTAATACTTACCTATATCTGAAGGCAGAACACAGCCAAAGTGTACCTAAAAACAATATAGCAGCCTTTAACTTTTGTAAAGGCAGCCATTAGCCAATCACATAATGACTTGTCATTGTAATGTATTGCGGTACTTCAGCGAAATACCACAACTACAGATATCACCAAGTTAAAATGCCTTATAGCTTAAAAAATACTTACCCTACTTGTCTGTAGTACCCAAAAAGATCATCTGTGCACCATAATGTGTAATCCTGCCAAATTTCATTCAAATCCGTCCAGCAGTTTTCATGCTATGAGTGAATACAAAGTCGATGGAAAATGTATTGGTGCCCAAACGAGTTTGGGATACCCCCTTTTTTGTTGGCACTCCCTTGACTAATCTCCGCGAAACTTTGCATACTCCGCCAATGTAGAAAGAGGAATATGTCTGCAAAGTTTTGTGGAGATTTGGATATATATATATATATACACATACACACATATATATGTGCGCGTGTGTAAACACCTTTCCTCATTTATAAACCCTACAAAATCCCTATCTATCCCTCAACCCTAAATCCCTTTACTACTCCTAATATATATATGTAGATTTTATGCCTTTTAAATGGGTCTCACCGTCCCATGTCCCCGATATCTATATGTAAATGTAAACCCCTTTCACCATCCCTAATCCCCAAAAAAATCTTATTCCCCTTATAACGACCTATCATTCAACCCAAAAAAAACCTTACTTCTGCATACCCTTACCCAAACATGTACGCTAAAATTACCCTATTACCCCCTACCTCTGCCCATCGCTCAACCCTAAAACCCCTTATCCAGAATTAAATTCGAAAAACACTTTCTACCCCTACCTGAGCTCTAAATGCCCCTTACCTATTCCTGAACCATTAAAACCCCTTACCCCTACACTTCCCCAACCCTAAAAAACATTACTACCCCTTGCCCATCCCTGAAACCCAACATCCCCTTACCCATCCTTAAAACATAATGCCTATTTGTTTTAAGTGACAAGTAATTATATATATATATATATATATATATATATATATATATATATACACACACACATATAATATACGTGTGTGTGTATATTGATATATATATCATTTATATTTACATATATTTAAAAACTGCACAACCACGGAAATTCCCCAGTTATAGTTTAGTGAACTAACTATAACTTCAGCCTCTGTAATGCACAGCTTACGAGCTCATATAATACATTACTCACGACATTAAATTACATCATTGATGTCATTACTGATGCCATCTGAAATGACACTGACATCATTTATGACACTGCTATTCACATTAAACCATAAACCCTTACAGTATTTTTTAGACGAAAATTGGTAGCAAAGGCCCTATAGTTCTACACAGCATAAAATTACTGTGTGTAAACATGTGGGACATACAGCATAAAATTACACTGTGTTCACATGTGGAAGTTATATGGTGCACAATTTACTTACCAGTATAGTTTAAGTACAAGCTGTACTCTATGTTAAACAAAGTAAAGGCTGAGCACAGCTGGTGTGGGTTGCAGAGGCACATTTCAAAGTAGGATGTTACTTAAATCTAAAGCTTGTTGTAAAATATCTCTGAGAAAAGCCAAAGCTTCTGTCCACAATAGGTTATCTAACATGTATCCATGTTAACAAGTTGTTATACAGTGCTATAGACAAATTCTATGTAAAGTGGACTTTTCTAAGGAGTGGATGTTTATTTCCAGAACTTAACTGAAGATTTTGAGGCACTGCACATTGTTGAATAATGTAGAATGTAGGGGTGACCCACTTAGAGATTGATTAACTCACAACGTGGTTAAAAGCATGGCTCTAAGGTAGTACACCACTCTCCTCATCTCTGGAATGTGTGCAGTGTACTTTACCAAACTACAGAGGGTTGTCCATAGTGCGTAGATGAAAGTGGCTCATGCATACCTGTCAACCTCTTCACCCAAAATTGCGGGCCACACAAAGTATTTAGAGGTTTATTCCATTAAGGAATTCAAGATTTTAAAAAGGAGGTGACTCCATTAAAGTTAATTTTATTATCTTTTCAGAGTGTAAAGTTTTGAAGGCCTTCAATGTACTGATCACCAGACCCACCCTCTGAAATAGGGTGGATGGAAGATAGATTAGAGAGACGAAGCTATGCCAGCTGACATTTAGAAAAGAAGGCCTTTCAACACTGGTCCAAAGAATCAAGTCTGTAGCTTCTGAAGGCAAAATAAAATGAGGGCCAATCACCAGATCCATCAGGTATCCTTCTTTCGCTATCTGATCTAATGGAATGAGGCATTAGACCAGAACACAATAAACCAGAAGACAATTAACTTGGCAATCATGTAGGCTCAGGGAAAGTGCAGGCACACTCAAACGTCTCTGCACAGTATTTGGTGTCTCTTCTGAGGAAGGGTGTAGGAATGGATGTCAAGCGAATGATGCCGCCAGGATATTGTTCCACGTGAGCCAGGTGCTTGCTTGGACTTGTTTAAGGGATGTCACTATTGCGATAGTAGATATCAGGGGTATTAGCGTTCTCTGTGGCTTTATGTAGCTCATACAGTACCAATCTCCTTAAGGTACAGTACGCAAAGGGAAACAGACTTGGCCCATTAATAGTTAAAAGTGGTGGAGAAGCAAAGATCATTTATCGGAATGAATGGATAGTTGAATAGGCTATCTGATTAAAAAATTGCAATGCGGTGCCTTTCAAAATGTTTTTGTAGAGTACCACTAATCATCACCAATATCTGGACAGGGCCAAGCAGCTGCCACCACCATCAGCGCCGCAGCAGGTAAGACCCCACCCCCACTACCGCCAACACCAACACCACAGATGGTTCTGCTGGACCCAGTAAGTCATGTTTATTATTATTTCTTACTTTTAACTATTCCTACTAGAAATGTAATATGGCCCTCTGTATTTACTTTTTTCCAGCTCCCCTAACTAATGTTTGTTATTCCTGCATTTCCCTGTTTTCTATATTTCCGGTTTCTGCTGCCGACTTTCTCTCGTCTGTAGCTTTCTTCTGCTCACTGTTTTAGTAAACTTTTCCTCGCCCCTCTTTCACACGTCTGTACTGTTAAGAGAATAACATTTTGGTAACAAAGACGATCGCAGGCACAAGTATTCACAAAACATGTTGGATGAGAAGACTTTCTTGAGCAAACAGTAAAAAAGTACATGGACAGAGATAGAGTTGTAATGGAACCCCTAATGTTGCACTTAACTAGCAGTTGCCATGACAGTGCAGTGTGGCAGAAATTAGATTAGTGGTGGGCAGTAAACTCCGCTCTTCCCAATGAGAAACAGGTTCCCCCATCCCAGGAAAAAAATAGAATAGCAGTAATATCCAGCCTGTAACCTACGAGCAGTGTCTCATAGTATATAGGCTGAGCGTCATGAATATTGTGGGAGGGTCACTGAAGTGAGAGAGATTGGTGCGCTCCATATTTCCTATCCATATGGGGGGCAATAAATGAACGTGAGCAATAAGAGGCGCTGCTAATAACTGCCTACATTGGCACATAATGAGGGACAGGCAACTAGTACTAGAGTATCCTTAGATGCACCAAATGAGAACTATGCAGGTGGCATACACCCACAGGTTGGCGCAATCGGCGAGTAGTAGCTTACCTCCTACTGCCAAGTATACGTATAGTAGCACATGCAGTTGTCTATCAGCGTGATGGACCAGAACTCCGCTGCTTGCGGAACTCTGCGGAATCTCGATGAGTTTTTAGGTAACTCCGCAGAATTCTGCACAGTAAAACTCCATGCGTTCCACCCACCCCTAAATGAGATACCATTACCAACCAATACTATATGTCCTTTGCATTCCCTTTTCCTTCCCATCCTTTTGTTGTGTTTCATTCTTATCCGTTCTTTGCCTTATTCCTCCATTAGGAGAAAAAAGTTTTTGTTTGACATGACTACCTGACTGTGTGTCAGGCACGGCAATAGCATTTGAACCAGTCTGCTGGTTTTTTTTTTTTTTTAAATCAGACTTGTCACTGCCAAAAGCAACAATGTAAGACTTTTTGCAGCAACGTACTCAAACATTTTTGTGCCCAGCTGCGCAAATTGCATTGACTGTTGAGGCACCCTATGAGAATGACCTAAGTGAGACTGGATTAAGATGTCTAAAGTCAGTACTATAAGAGTAATAAGACTTCAAATTGTTGGTCACTGTAGGCCTACTCTGGTGCATAGTCTTAAGTACTTCCACATCTTTCCATTTAAAGCAGTGTTTGCACCCTAGGGATGTAGCTGGCAGCTTAGTCAGTGTTTAGTCCTCCAGCTGACTTGGTCCTATCCTAAATATGAAGGTACATCCCAGAAAAAAACTATCACTGTAACTTGGGCCTGCAAAAACAAACTCTCGCTCCTTTTTTTCCTCACAAAGGAGCAAAAACGTACATCAAACAGTGAATGCATCACTTCTTACTAAATGAAGAGTTGCTTTTCCTATGTATCGAGAGCAAAGGGCCCAGACACAGAAAACCGGAAAGGAGAATAGCAACTTCCAACAACTGATATCTATAGGAGATGCAATCTTTAAATATAGGAACCTCGGGAATAAAACAAAGACTAAAAGCGACAGATGGGAAGCCCCAGAATGGCGTTACTCAAAGTATGGCCCGCGGGCCACTTGCGGCCCACCAGGCCATTCCATGCGGCACCCGTGGAAATCAGCAGGCACGGAATCGGCACCATTTCTGCCTGTTGTAATTCCTTGGGGCCGCATTTGCCGGGAAAAGCATGCAAGGGGCATGCAATGACAGCCAGTGTCTCGCATGCTCACACGTAGCCCCCCGGCCTCACCTGCCACTCTGGTGTCACTTGCTCACCCTGCAATTGAGTTCATTGGCTGTGCTGCCTGTACTGCTGCTCACAGTGTGTCCTCTTTAATCTCTCAATTGGTACCGCTAAAACAGAGCTGTATCTGTAGTTAAATTAATGTTTTTAAGGCCTCAGGTTAGGGTTTCAGCCGAGCCCGGACTTCCTTTCTCATGGTCTCAGAACAGGCATGTATTGTAAACAGAATAAATAAAATAAGGATCCGGCAATGTCCTCACGTGGATCCATGGGCTGCGCCTAGCCTTTTGTTTTATGGCATGACTTCACTTTAGGTACATGGGATGCTACAGGCTCTCGGTTCACAACAATGATGCTACGGAAAGTTTACAGGCGGAATTGGGGTAGTAGATGCAGTTTAGACACAAAGTTATATGCCTCGGAAGCCGCCCAGCAGGATAATTTTGTATAAATCCTAGCTTCCCCACTTTGTTAAATTATGCAATTCTGAGTGAAACATTTATGTGCCTATGTTGCTGACAATATTTCAAACATTTATTACAGGCAATTCAGCTTGCTTTGTGCATTACTTGTGTATTAATGTACAGTCATCCAACACTACCCGTCTGAGTCGTGGCACAGATGTAGCATCAGGTCTTTTATGCTGCAGAATTGAACAGCAAATAGCTATTGGTTTTGGCACGCATTAGGTAGAGTCAGAGCTGAGGGGACAGGGACACTGTGTACATAGAGATGAATGGGCAGAGGCAGAATGAAACGGTAGAGGTAAGGAGAAGGGGCAGCGAAAGGAAAAACAGAGGGGCTGGCAGACTCCGTATGAGTAAAGCATAAAAGCAGAATGAAAAGCGCAGTGAGGAGGTATGGAAAGATTAGGGGTTAACAGAAGAGAGCGAGGGAGTTGGAGCACTGTGAAATATGAGCGCAGAGTAAGGGTATTGCAAATTATGAGAAGTGTGAGGGGGCTGGAGCAGAGTAAGGACAGGAAGAGTGGGCTGCTTTACACATAAGGACTATATTGAGCGAAATATATGGAAGGTGAGTGCTAAGTCAGGGACATTGTCAAGGAAATAGTGAGGGGTACGACACAATAATGGAAGCAACCGCTGTGAGCTAGCAGCAGAGTGAAGGGAAGCAGTGAAGTATAAAGCAGAACTGCAGGAAGGACAAAGGGATTGGCTTATCAGTAGAGTAAACCTTCAGTAGAGCGAAAGGTATACAGGAACAATGAGTGGGTAGGCGCTGAGTGACGCAGTAGAGCACTACGAGAGGGTAGGCTGAGTGGTGCACTAGCATTCAATGAGAGGTTAGGCGTAGGATGAGGTGTTACGGCACAATGAGAGGGTAGGCAGTTTGATAGGGTATGATGAGAGTGAGAGAAATAATGCTGAATAAAGTAGACAAGTTTGGCACCAAAAAGGTGTGACCAGATAGGGGTAGAGTGTGATGGAGGGAGAGCAGGAGCAGCATTAAAAAGCCAAGGTGTAGAGAGAGTGAATGAGGTTTAAGAAGTTGGGGCCAAAGTAGGTGCAAAATGACAAGCTATGAGCATAGTGAAATAGAAGGGCCAGGAAATGACTATAAGCCGAGTGAAGAGGGGTGGAACAATGAGGTTGGGGGGGTCAGATAGAGGAAGCTTATGAGCTGAGCAAAGAGGTACCGGGAGCAGATTGAGATGATAGTAATAGAAAGCGGGGTAGGGACAGTGTGAGAGGCATTTATAAGATAAGGAAAGAACCAAAGGTAGGGGGAGAGGTATAATGAGTGGTGTATATTGAGGGTAAAACAATAGGAGATGAGTAAAGTTGTGACAGAGTCACAGGCTGTGGGACGGGTCAGAAGAAAAGTGAATTATTAGGTCAAAGTGGGGGGTAGAGGTAGGATGGTGGGGTAAAGTAGAGGAATATAGCCAGCATGAAACAGTCATAAGGTAGGGTCAGAGTTAGAGCGCAGGGTCAGAGTGAAAGCCTAGGATCACAGCGGGCACTATGAGCAGAGTCATTGAGTGTAGGGCTCCGGGAAGATAAGTAGTAGACGTGCTGCCTTATACATGCATTATTATGAAATGACATGCACCTACCTGAGATGATAGACATTTTAGAGATGACACTACAATATCTCTGCTGCATTGTTGGGCAAGCTCATTGAATAGGAGAAGTCAGCAGGTCGCTTGCCAATCATGCCAGTCATTGTGCCATTGTAAATGTGCATTACAGCCCGAGTACATGAATGTATGCAGTGTGTGGGCCCATGCATGCACATTACTTCATGGGGCCATTTATGCATGTACTGTCTAGGTCCATTAAGAATATGGCAGCCTGCTGTCACTGATGCTTGTATTGCCTGGGGTTACATGCATGTGGTAATTTTCATGAGCTTAGGTGTGCAAAGCAGGCTAGACAGAGGACAGGAAAGCTATCTCTGTCAATGCACTTTGCATGTATGCTTCTGAGCTTTGCTGGATGATCTTGGGGCTTGGTACTGTAAACTCTCAACAGGGCCATTAAGGGTTGTTCGGAGCGACTTTAAGAGGCATAGGGGTATGAGTTGTGTCTTCTGAGAGACAAATGAAGGGTGTGTCCAAGTGTCTGCGCAACTGAGGGCCTAAGAGCAGAACAAAACAAGGCAAAGATGGAAAACTATGGTCAGAAACACACAGATCACGGCAAAATAAAAATATTGACAGGATTTATTCAGGGTACCTACATACATATATTACATTTCGAAATACAGCGTTGTCTAGTAATGTTTTGAAAAGGGGTGATTTCTTTTTACCCAAGTAGCCCCGCCCCCACTAACCCCTCCACTCCCACCGACCCCGCCCCCATCGTGCAGGCTCATCTGTGCGGCCCTCAGCCACAAGCCAGACCCGAGAAAAGGTTTGTGAGTACCTGTGCCCCAGAACAATGCATAAAGAAAAAAGTGTTTTGAAACTCAAAAAGCTACTGTTCAAACATTATACTCCTTTCACTGTAAAAAGGAGACCAATGTATGGGAAAGCAAAATTAGTATTCAGAGGAAGATATATTTCAAATATGAAGGACTGGAAGAGGGCTGGCTTAACAGGAAAAGGCTGCTGCCCATATTCTAATCTTTGCCTTTTGGTTTTTCCAGTAGCAATGGACAGGAAGGTGCAGGGCGGAGTAAAAACACAAAATAATGTGCTGTGTCTTTGATGTGATTGTACAACTGAATATCGACCCGCAGAATATTGTTGTACAAGAATATGGAGGACCGAATATCCAGGGACCAAATATCGAAAGGTAAGTGCATATAGGGAGGTATAAATATACTATTCATAAATCCACATCTAAGTACCTCGAAGATGGCGGGGCGGAGCTTGCTCGCGACCAAGATGGCCGCTTGAGCGCGTAGCTCCACAACACCACCACATTATCCGACAAATATTAGCTCTCAGAGGTGTGGAACCGTCACTACCGCGACGGTTACGGCTGCCGGAATTGTGTAGGAGCGGAACGCTTTTGCTCCAACAACTCTACGATGCCGGTCGGCGAAGCGGGAACAGACTGGTTGCGGCGTGAGCGTGTGAAAAGCAGCGAGTCTCCTGGGATCCCCAATGCTGCCCGGCGCAAAGTCACCTTTAATCCACTTTGGATTCACTATCTAAAATAACGAGGCAGGCGCTGGAAGCTGGAAGGCAAGAAAAAGGTTTATTACTCTTAGAGGAGACCACGTCAACTGCTGACACCAGGATGTCTTCAGGGAGGTGTTCTACTGGCAATGCTTTTGGCTCTTCCTTTTATACAGGTTTTACACAATGTATTTGTTTCATTTATCATGGTTACAAGCTTGGAATCTCCGCCCCGGGCAGGTTGTCACACAAGCCCGACATTGTTTCATCAGCATGGTTACACAAGCCCAACATTGTTTCATCAGCATGGTTACACAAGCCCAACATTGTTTCATCAACATGGTTACACAAGCCCAACATTAACTCTCCTCCCGCCCAGGTCAAAAACAGACAATTTAATTGCAGCTGGACCTTGCTTCAGGGTCTAAACACAAGTGAGACCTGCCAGATCTAAGAGTCCGTTCTGTTGATAAAAACAGGTCCCATTGTTGGCAAAAAACAAGTCTTGCTGTGTGCAGTGCAATAAACCATGCTTGCAAGAGTCTGTTTGGTATTTGTAACCTGTTTGTGCAGGGATGAGAGGAAAGACGAGTTTGAGGCAGCAGGTGATGTTGATGTTTGTCGTGGAAATAGTTTATAGCCCCCAGCACACATATCAGGTTTGGTCAGAGAGTCAGAAGGCTGCTAGAGGACAGGGTGAAATGAAGGTGACCAACAGAGTACAAAATGGCTGTGGTAAATCAGAATGACTGTAGTTTATGTGCACGTAGGAACTTTCATCAGACAAGATGGCGCAGAATGTTCATGATTGTGTTTTGTTCTTAACAGTCGCCCCTTTGAACATAACTAGCCATCTTGTCAGTCTATTTCGATCTCCATAATGTCCTGTATTTCTTGTTCATACATTACTCTCATTTTTGTTAACTGAGTGTCCATAGTCTTAGGGCGCAAGGCACTTATACAAAGAGAACACAAAGGTGGTATACAGTGTACACCCAAACAGCAACCACATATTGCCAATACTGGGACCAAGAGAAACATTGATATTTTCCAACCCCAGTCCTTTAAGATGCCCCAAAGCCAACTTCCAATTGTCCAAGTCTCTGATCCTTGATGAATTTCTGAAGACAGTCTGTGGAGATGTTCGATTGCTTCATAGACAGAGGGTGAATTATCAGGGATGTATATGCAGCAACTGGCACCAATGATGCGACATGCTCCTCCACGATCCGCTAGTACCACGTCCAGGACCATGCGGTTTTGTAGGGCCACCAGACGGACCGCTTGAAGCTCGGCAGTGTTGTTGGTGAGGATGCCAGCTGTGACGTTCAGGGCGGTTTCTACCGCTTGAGACAGATGTCTGATGGCTCGGCTGTTTGCCATCGGACCCCATAGCGGGACGAGCCCTTTTGCTGCGTCAACGAACTGTGATGCGGCAGAGTCTGCTTGATCAGTGTCTTTAGAACGCTTTTCTCGATGATGCTCTGCAGGGGCTGTGTAGGTCAGGTGGCAAAACAAAAGCTATGTAGCACGTGCCCCCCCAGTTTCTTGGGAGCCAGGTGTAGGCTTTGGTTCCACAGACAAAGTACATATTGGGTGATGCAACAAATGCTGGAGGGTTGGCAGTGTTCAAAGTCCTTACAATGTTACAAGTGCTGTGACGCACATTCTTAGTCCCACGGCCTTCAATGCATACAAGGCCAGAGACGTTCACCACAGATAGGGCCACAGTCAGTGTTGCAGCAGTTCTTTTCTTCAGGTAGGAAAATGTGGCTCTGACAGGATTATTGAACACTTGTATTTCCACTCGTTCTTTGGAGGGGACATTCATTGGGAATGTCGTATTGGAGGTGTGAGGGCAAAGGGAGCTGCTGTTCTTCCTGTTTTGTTTAGCCAGAACTCGTTGTAGAACTGAGCGATTGTCCCATCGGAAGTGGCATTGTCTTTGTAACTTTCTTGTAGGAGCATCATCCAGGCAAGGCAAGATCCATGAACAGAAAAGGGTGAAGGGATGAAAGGGATGGAATGTTCAGTGGCATGTGGTAGCAGCCCACAGACCCAACAGTTAGTGGCATTGGTGGCAAGATTGTGCTGGTGCAGCATCTGTACGAAAGAATTATTCCAGAATTCTTTGCGTCGTTCTCGGAGATGTGGCGGTAGTGATACCAGGTAGTGTTCTTTCTTTGTGATTGGTTGCATGGTTGGTGACAATGTTCTGTATGCAGGTGCATTCTCTTCAATGATCCAGAGTGTGACCATTAGCAGGAGGCAGGTGAGAAATGCAGCTACAAGTGCAATTGTCTTTGTACTGTGCAGTTCAAAAGTCTTGGTGTCTTTGCGGTGGCTTTGCAGGTGTTCCGTTTCTTCCATCATCTTCGAGGAGCTCACCAACTGTTAGGACCACAGACTTTTGTCTGGTGTTTTTCCTGGTAGCGTCGTTTGGCTGTGCTACCGATCTGAGACTCTGACTCAGTTAGTGGCCTGGTTGTTGGAGCTCCCCCCTTTTCGTCGATCTTAGGTTGTACCCTTCCTTGGATGGCACCGTGGGGTCGGGAAATTCAGACAGTTGGAGGGTGTCTTCTTGTGGGTAGCAACTCAGAGCTCGTCGGTCTTTTGCGAGTACTTCCTCTTGCACCTCCACCTCTTCACAGGTTGCCAGCGTTGGAGGGACTTTCTTGCAGTGGTGGGCGTGCAGCCAATTTTTTTTCCTTCCACTCGGAGGGCAGTTCGAGTGGTGATCAAGACTTGCCAGGGGCCCGTCCACCTGGGCTCCAGATTCTTCGTTCTTTGGAAGTTGCGAACTAGGATGAAGTCCCCAGGCTTTATCACATGTCCTGGGCCCCTGGATATGTCAGGCAAGGCTTGCTGCACCTGTTGGTGGATAATTGTTAGCTCGTTTGTCAATTTATGCAGATAGTCTGACATTAATATGTTCGGGACATCGTTAATGGAGGTGGGTCTTGGTGCCGCCCAAATGTTCATAGGCCTGCCGAAGACCACTTCATACGGGGTCAGTCTGTGTTTGGTCGGGGTGGAGCGCATTGATAGCAATGCCAATGGAAGGGCGTCGGGCCATTTCAACCCGGTTGTGGCAACTATTTTGGCTAGCTTTAGTTTCAATGTTGCATTGTGTCTCTCTACCAGGCCCGCTGATTGGGGGTGGAAGACGGCATGGAATTTTTGTTTTACCCCCAACCCTTTCAGTATGTTCTCTATCACTTCGGCTACGAAGTGTGGGCCGTTGTCGCTCCATAAAATTCTGCAAAGGCCGTACCGGGGGAAGAATTCTTTCAACAATACTTTTGCAGTGGCTATGGCAGTATTGTCGCGGGTGGGATATGCCTCCACCCATTTGCTAAAAGCGCACACACCCACCAGGACATATTTTAGCCCATGGCATCTCTCTAGTTGGATGTAATCCATTTGAAGGACTTCAAAGGGGTGATCAGGGACTCCAAACCCTCCCCGTGGTACTACTGTCCCTTTTCCTGGGTTGTGTTGTAGGCATACTATACATTGTTGTACTAGGCGCTTTGCAGATTCTGTTATCTTGACATTATGCCATACTCTTGTGATTAGTTCAATCATGGGGGTGGAGCCTATGTGTGCTGGTAAATGTGCCATGGTCAATATGGGGATGAGGTAGGCATTGGGTAACAGCCATTTATTTCCGTCTTTAGTTCTCCAGCAATCTTCCTCGTCTTTTAGTCCCACCTTTTCCCACTCGGTCAATTCGTCTTGTGTGCCTGTAGTCTGTATGTCCCTTACAGTGGTCCTAGCATCAGTCCATTGTTCAGCTTGTGACCTGGTCACATACATTCGTGTCATAGTTCTGTCTTCTGCCGTGGCTCGGGCAGTAACGTCTGCTAGCGCATTTCCCTGTCCAATGAGATCTGTCACTTTCCTATGTGCTTGGCATTTTATCACTGCTAGCTTTTTGGGGAGGAGGACTGCTTCCGTCAAGGAGGAGACTAAATCTCCATGCAGGATGGGTGTACCGTGTGAAGTCAGGAACCCTCTTTCTTTCCATAGAATCCCGAAATGGTGAACCACCCCGAAGGCGTATTGGCTGTCGGTGTATATGTTAACTGTCGTGCCAGCTGCTAAAATACATGCTCGTGTGAGGGCAATGAGTTCTGCTGCCTGGGTGGAACGTTGGGCAATACGGGCTGTTTCTAGAATGGTTCGGGCTGTGGTGACAGCGTATGCAGCTGAGGTGGTGCCGTCGGGGAGTTTGATGCACGAACCATCCACCCATAGTTCTCCATCTGGCTCTAGAAAGGCGGTGTCTCTGAGGTCTACTCTACTTTTTGTTTGTTCATCGGTTAGTGTCACACAGTCGTGTAGTGGAGCCACGTTAGGATCGTTCTCGGGTAGGGGTAACAGCGTGGCTGGATTGAGGGTGGTGCATCGCTTTAGGGTAATGTGCGGTGCTAGCAGGGTCAACTCATATCCTGTCAGTCGGGCGCTAGTCAAGTGTTGGGTTTTGGTCTGGTTCAGTAGTGTGTCGACTGCATGGGGTACTAAAACAGTGACTGGATTGGAGAGCACGATTCCTTCGCTCTGGCGTATTGATACTGCTGCAGCTGCCACAGCGCGCAGGCACGCTGGCAGTGCTCTGGCTACTGGATCGAGGGTGGCAGAAAAATATGCACAAGGGCGTTGTTTGTGACCAATTGATTGTGTTAGGACAGACAATGCACATCCCTCCCTTTCGTGTGTGTAGAGGAAGAATGGTTTGGAGTAATCTGGGGTTCCTAGGACTGGTGCTGAGTAAAGGGTATTGCGTAGTTTTTAAAGGCTGTCTGGCATTCGGGGGTCCAGGGGAGAGGTGAGGGGATGTCCTTAGCTAGGAGGGAGAGAAGGGGTTTGACAATGAGGCTAAAGTTCGGTAACCACTGTCTGCAAAACGAGGTGAGGCCTATCAAAGAGCGGACTTGCTTCTGATTTTTGGGGACAGGGGTGTCTAGAATTGTCTGGATCCTGTCAGGCGTGAGTTTTCTCCCTTCTTTTGATAAAAGGTGACCCAAATAGGTCACTTGTGATTTACAGAACTGCAGTTTCTTTCGGGAGACCTTGTGACCATTCTCAGCAAGGAAATGGAGTAGTTTGATGGTGGCTGTGACGGCTATTGGTATGGTGTCTGCTGCTAGAAGGATGTCGTCTACATATTGTATTAGTGCCACTCCATCTGGCAATTGTATGGCGTCCAACTGTCTTTTAAGCGCCTGGCTATAGATACTTGGGCTCTCAGTGTACCCCTGAGGTGCTCTACAAAATCTATACGAACGGGAATTTAGGGTAAATCCAAAAAGATAGCGGCTGTCCTCGTGTATAGGTATGGAAAAGAAGGCGTTCTTGAGGTCGATCACAGTGAAGGTGGTGGCAGTGGAGGGGATTAAAGTCAAAATTGTCGTGATGTCGGAAACTACTGGGTATTGTGGTACTACGATTTTGTTTACCTCCCGCAGGTCAATGATGAAGCGGTAGGCTTTCCCATCTCCCTCTCCCTGTCTCTTTACAATCGGTAGTATGGGACTGTTACAAATGTTGCTCACTACTTCCTCTACCACCCCTGCCTCTACCAAAGAGTGTATCATCTCTGTTAGTGCTTTCTCACCCTCTGGCGATATTTTGTACTGCGGTACCTTCGGTAGGGTTGCGTCCTGTCGTATTGTTACGTGTACTGGGTCAATCATCATTCGTCCTACGTCTGAATCAGCCCTAGCCCATAAGTGTGATGGCAAAGTGTCCAGTAGGGATGTGTCAGTCTCAGAGATGGAAAACATGTGCTGAAAAGGGTTCTCTCTATGGCGTTGGGGGTTGTCATACAGGATGACACGCACTCCGTCTGGTGAGCATCTGATAGTCGCATGGAAGTGTTTCAAAAGGTCGAGGCCCATAATGGCGTCTGGGGTGTTAGATGAGAGGAGGAATGTCGTTTCGACGCCATTGCTGTCAAGATTAAAAGGGATGGGTCGGGACAAAGGGTTGGTGGAGGGCGTACCGTCAAATCCTATTGAGGTCACATGTGAGCCTGACAAGGGTGCCCTTGGAATCAGTCGTTTGGATAGTGCACTACGTGTTGCTCCTGTGTCTACCAAAAATGGCGACCTTGTGCCCAGGACCTCAGCGGTAACATAAGGGCCTTGCTGATCAACGCAGAGCTCGACTGGATCCCTTCCTTGCCCCTGGCTGTCCTATGCAAAGTCGTACGTATTGTCATAATCTGTCTGTTGGTACTGATTCTGTCTGGGATGGTCAAATGCGTTCATTCTTCCTGGCCTTTCCTCGCTTGCTTCACTCGCGTACCCTCTTCCATGTCCTCTTCCTCTCTGTCCACTTGCTATTTCCCTCGCCCCTCTGTCCCTAGCAGCTCCTACCAAAGCCGGGCATTGGGATTTCCAGTGTCCATATTTTTTGCAAAATGCACATTAATCCTGTCCTAGGTCTTGGCGTCCTACATATGATGTAGATGGATTGTTCCTAGGGGGCTGTACTCTAGGGGTATTCTGCTGGTTTCCTCCCCTATATTGCACCCTTCCTGTATTCGCCCCCTGGAGTTGTGCTATCATTACCCTTTCCTTCAAGTCCTTCTTTTTCCTTTCTGTAGCCCTGTCATTTTCGTTTCTCTGATGCTCGTAGTACTGGGCCATTTGGAGAATGGCCGCCGGTTTAGATGCTGCCCAACTACTTTCGCTGGCTTGTAGTTTCTGGGATACATCTGGCAGTAATCCTTTGACGTAGTTCTGCACAAATAAGTGGTGTCCGGTTGCGGTGGACATGTCTTGTCCACTGTAATCAGAGAACACAGTTTCAAATCTGGAGAAGTACTCTGAGACGTCCTCTTGTGGTTTCTGGCGGCATGCGGTTACTATGGACCAGTCTATCTTTTCTCTGGGATCAGCGTTTTCACTTTCTGCACTATTTTGTCAGGGAGGTCTAATATTGCTTTAACTGGTTTTTGACCAGGGTTCCGCTGTTTATCTAGAGTGTCGAGTTGTTCCCAGGTATGACCAAACAGTTGGGTATGGTCTACTTTCCTAACCTGTTTCCACACATCTGCTGGCAAACATAACACGAAGAACAAGTCTATGTCGGCAAGTGTCATTATTGTTGATCGCCTTCATCTCCGATGTCTACCTTCCTGTAGAGAGCCACTAATCGCTCGGGCCCTACGTTTTGGTACTTCTCTTCATATGCAGTAAGGGTGTGGTAACAGAGACGTACAATAAAGTATTGTTTGCGGTTTTCAACATAGGAGTCGCATATGTCTGTTACGTGTTCTTCTGTTTCTTTCCTATCTATGAGGGTTTTAACTATTTTATCAATGCCTGCTCGCTCATTTTTACTTAATTGCGGGACCCTGGGCGCTCCTATTTCCTTGGTTCCTACCTCTACTACTGCCTCCTTTGATGAGGCATTTGGTGTGGGTGGCTCGGTGGGAGCAGAGGTGGTGGAGACTGAGGCGATCGTGCCATCTCCAGCTATACTTTGGGGGTCCTGGCGTTGTACTACGGGATGAGTAGGGGCATAAGGGGGTGGCATGTATATCATTGGGGGACCTAACAATAAATCATCATCTACCCCCTGTTTTGCTGGTAACTCGGGGTAAAGAGTTAAGGGCGTTCTAACAGGGCATTGACCTGATATTTTTGATTCCTGTTCCTTTTTATCGATTTCCTTTTCTTTTAGTTCTTCTTCTAACTTTTTACAGACTTGGTAAGCTGATTTTCGCGTTTCTTTATCTTGTCTAGCTTTGTCTCTTTTCTTTCGTTGAGCTGCTTCTTTTCGCCATAAACCAAAACTATCAAACATGGCTTCAGGGGACGATACTGGGTGGCCCGTAGATACGGTGAAGGTGAACGGCCAGGAAAGGCATTGGCTGAAGTGACTAGACGCCCCCGTTTTTCCACTCACATACTTGAAATCCAAGGACCGGGGGAGGTAGTACAGAGAGATACAACTGACATACTCGAAACGTTCACATCGCATTATAATACGCTATACACGACGCAGCGGGAGGGGTCGGCGGACCTAGACAGTTTCTTGGGGGATGTAGCACTTGGGTGGCTTAGTGATACACAGAGGGATTCCTATGCATCCCCTTCGAAATGGACGAAATCAGAGAGGCGATAATGCAGCTGAAAAATGGGAAGGCACCAGGCCTAGACGGCCTACCCGCTGAATTTTATAAAAATTACATCGACATCATGGCCCCAGTTCTTAAAGAAGTCTATGAGGAATCCTTAGAGAAGGGCGTGCTCCCCCCTTCCATGAGGGAAGCGCTAGTTACATCCCTCCTGAAACCCGGCAAGCCCCCTGATTCCTGTGACTCCTATAGGCCGCTGTCGCTTATCAACTGTGACACGAAAATATTAGCTAAGGTCCTGGCTAACCGGTTAACTCTTTTAATGGATAAACTTATCCTTCCTGATCAGTCGGGTTTTGTCCCCGGACGAGCCACCACCCATAATCTTCGTACCTTGTTCTCATTACTCCAGAATGTAGCACCAGACTTCCCACTAGCTGCAGTTTTTTTAGATGCTACTAAGGCGTTTGACTCTGTGGAGTGGGACTATCTCTTCGGAGTGCTACAGCGTATGGGCTTTCCCCCTCTGTTCATCTCCTGGATCAGATTACTATACCAACGGCCTACTGCCAAAGTGTTGATTAATGGTCATCTTTCTCCCGCTTTTTCCATCACGAGAGGCACCCGACAGGGATGCCCACTCTCCCCACTTCTTTTTGCCATAGTGATTGAACCGCTGGCGTCTAAGCTTCGCCAGCACCACCAGGACAAGGCTTTCCGCTGCTGTCTGCGCCAAATTTTAATATCTCTTTACGCAGACGATGTCACACTCTATGTCAGAGATCCCCAACAAAACATCAACCCCCTATTACGGGAATTCATTGTCTTTGGTAGACTATCCGGGGTCAATATTAATTGGGGGAAGTCTCAAGTTTTTCCTCTGACACCTGCGGTCACTAGATTTGCACTCGATTTCCCGTTGGAATGGTGTGACGCTGACCTTCGGTACCTGGGTATAGTGCTGGCCGGAGACAGAGAAAACATCATACGTCTCAACTATGGCACGGCTATCACGCGACTCACCAGCAATGTCACGCGCTGGATCTCTCTACCTCTCTCGCTCGCAGGCCGAGCCTCACTGATCAAAATGGTTGTCCTCCCGCAGTTCTTATACCTCTTCATGAATATACCTTACAATCCTGGCCCCCATTTTTTTTTTAAATCTTCGCACTGAACTATTGAGATTGCTCTGGGGAGGTAAGCAGCCCAGGCTCAGATGGTCCATACTCACGAGACCCTATGCTCAAGGTGGCTTTGATATTCCGGACTTCGAAGTATATTTCATGAGCGCGCAAGCTCATTACGCTTATTATTGGATCCACCCCCAGATACATGCCGCAGGTGGCTACGGAGGATTGGCTCGCTGACCCTGTACCCTTGGATGGCATCATACATGCCCCTATTCGAACCCGAGCAACGCCACCCACCACGATCACAGGCACGGTTGACGCATGGCACCGTATTACAGACCTTCTTGATTCCCCTTTATTATATTCATCGCGGCTCCCATTGTCCTATCATCCCTGCGTGCCGCTGTTGCAGGAAAAGGGATTTCATAAATTGTGTGAACGGATTAATATTAATAAATGGGGTGACCTCTTTCAAGATGGCATATTCCGCTCTTCAGACCAATTATTCCAAGGGATTCGACCCTCGCCTTTAGAGCTTTTCCTGTACATCCGACTCAGACAAGGAGTGCGGTCGGTTATCCCAGACTTCCCCGGGAGCCCACGAACCTTGCCCCGCTACACCAAATGCTAGGATCCACGGATGGAAAACACCTAGTATCTAGACTATATACTAGCATACGCACACAACAAAAGGAAGCCACTAGCCCAGCTCGCATACACTGGAATGTGGAACTAGGGAGAGAGGTGACTGATGAACAATGGACATACTGTTGTCTCCAGACCTCACAGATCTCCGCCAGTTGTATACTACGGGTCATACACTACAAATTCTTACATCGTCTGTATTACACGCCTGCCAAAAAGTATAGATTTAAACTGGCTGATAACGATCACTGTGAGAGATGTGGAAGGCCGGGGGCGGGATTCATACATTTGGCATGGGAATGTCCCAAGATACAGGAGTTCTGGGAACGGGTCTTTGAGGCGCTTGAGAAAATGTCGCATAACACCCTGGAAAGAGATCCCCTGATGGCGCTTTTAGGCTATACAGCACAGATACCCAAGACATATCGCAGGTTCATTGCCGTATCATTCTTGCTAGCCAAACGCAGAGTGGCTTGTAGATGGGGCAGGGGAGAGCTCCGAAATTCAAGGATTGGATGGAGGAC
This sequence comes from Calotriton arnoldi, assembly GCA_963921515.1. NCBI lineage: Eukaryota > Metazoa > Chordata > Amphibia > Caudata > Salamandridae > Calotriton > Calotriton arnoldi. Next base: position 4,156,325 of record CAWUFW010000156.1, read on the forward strand.
ATGCTCTATAGTCAGGAGCAACTAACGGCTTATGCTGAGACGCTTCCACGTGCTTCCAGACCCAGGGATATTTGGGGTCCCCTCCAGAGCTATCTCCTCTTGCAAGACCCGGATGGGATGGAAGCCCACCATTCGAGAAATGTTGCTTGACCAATATGTGAAACATGCTTTTCCTTGTCTCCCGCACTCCCCTCCTCCGTGCTAAGGTACTATGAGGTGCCTCCTGTTACTATGGCTGGGTGCTCTGAGGTTGCTTTTTCCCTGTTTTTTTTTTTGTTTTTTGTTTTTTCCCTGCCTGTTCCGCCAGTGCTGTTTGGGGGTTTCATGAGGCACACTCTCCGCGATATGTAAGTAATATGGCGATGCATGCCTGCTGCAATGTACCCTTGATGTTCCAAATGCATCTTTATCGTACTGATCTCGAACCATGTAGCTTTGCTATAACTGTGTGCTAACTGGGATTCACCCATCTGACGTTTTTTGATGATGTACAGAAATAGGAGAGGTCACTAAGCTAGACAAACGCATGTCAACCCTATGGTTATCAGAAGCTGTACTGTTTGTTATATATGATGAAAATTATAAATAAAAAAAATAAAAAATAAAAATAAAAAACTATCAAACATGGCTGGTCTAGCTTTCTTTTTGATGAGAGCTAATTCTAACGTTTCTATTTTAGCGGGATCGAAAGATCCCGTCAGTGGCCACTGATTTACCCGGTCCTTCCTAGTGTACTTATGCCATAGTTTGCTATAAGCTACGGTGGCTAATCCATATTTTACGTACATGTCCTTGTTAGGGGTGCCTTCCGGCGGTGCCGGATGACTGACCTCTAACAAACGGTCCGGTCCAAAACAATCAAACAATCTAGAGAAAACAGGCATGACGTATTTAGCGGTCAAAATGAATATCTCAATTAATGTTAGACAAAAGTCTGCACTACCTGTCCTTCGCTGTCTGCAAAGAGAGAATATTCCTATTCTACGTTGTTTGCAAGCAGGGAATGTCTCAAATAACTCAAAAAGGAATATTAGTATTTCTATCAATCAATCAATTTAAGTCATGTTTTCTCACGACCTTACCCGGACCGTATGGACAGTTCTTCGTATTCCCCTTCCAGCGCCTGGTTGTCCTCTTACTCCAACAATCAATGCGGCGTTCCTGTAAGGCCCCAGTCAGGACCCCAGGTCACTCGAGAGAGGTCCGTTCGGAACCGGTGAAGTTCAGTCAATTGGCAGCCAGACGAGGGTCTCTTTCAGGCAGGTGCACTCCAATCATTTAGTCGTTCACTCCGTCGTTAGGACCTCTCTACTGGACCCACGTGTCTCTGATGGGCCCCCCGTTGGGTCGCCAATTTGTGAAAAGCAGCGAGTCTCCTGGGATCCCCAATGCTGCCCGGCGCAAAGTCACCTTTAATCCACTTTGGATTCACTATCTAAAATAACGAGGCAGGCGCTGGAAGCTGGAAGGCAAGAAAAAGGTTTATTACTCTTAGAGGAGACCACATCAACTGCTGACACCAGGATGTCTTCAGGGAGGTGTTCTACTGGCAATGCTTTTGGCTCTTCCTTTTATACAGGTTTTACACAATGTATTTGTTTCATTTATCATGGTTACAAGCTTGGAGTCTCCGCCCCGGGCAGGTTGTCACACAAGCCCGACATTGTTTCATCAGCATGGTTACACAAGCCCAACATTGTTTCATCAGCATGGTTACACAAGCCCAACATTGTTTCATCAACATGGTTACACAAGCCCAACATTAACTCTCCTCCCGCCCAGGTCAAAAACAGACAATTTAATTGCAGCTGGACCTTGCTTCAGGGTCTAAACACAAGTGAGACCGGCCAGATCTAAGAGTCCGTTCTGTTGATAAAAACAGGTCCCATTGTTGGCAAAAAACAAGTCTTGCTGTGTGCAGTGCAATAAACCATGCTTGCAAGAGTCTGTTTGGTATTTGTAACCTGTTTGTGCAGGGATGAGAGGAAAGACGAGTTTGAGGCAGCAGGTGATGTTGATGTTTGTCGTGGAAATAGTTTATAGCCCCCAGCACACATATCAGGTTTGGTCAGAGAGTCAGAAGGCTGCTAGAGGACAGGGTGAAATGAAGGTGACCAACAGAGTACAAAATGGCTGTGGTAAATCAGAATGACTGTAGTTTATGTGCACGTAGGAACTTTCATCAGACAAGATGGCGCAGAATGTTCATGATTGTGTTTTGTTCTTAACAAGCGGCTGGGCCCGAATCCCCGGTCTCTCATGGCTGGCGGGGTCGCTCTCCCACCCTAGTGTTGCGGCAGAGGACGGAGTCCTGCGCCCGGCGTGGAGATTCGACCCCTCCTAACAGCGAGCGACGTCTTGACTGGGCCCCCCTTGAGGCTCGTGATCGCTTCCCCTGGCTGGCCGGGCTGCTTGCTGGATGGTGGGCGGCGGAGGTGCTCATCGGCTCGCACTCTGACCCGGATCATGGCCGCCGCTGCGGCATGAGGTGAGGCGGCTCGTGGTGCCCTGCGGAGCTGGTGGGATGTTCTGGGACCTCCAGGGGGCTATCCCTGTGGTGCTACAGGCTCAGAGCACGAGACACCTACTCCAGTGTTTGCTGCTGGCCACGCAGTGTCCTGAAGCCTTGCTGGTGCGGGCGCGCGGCCCTCACTCTGTCCCGTTCTTGAAGGCGCCCAGAAGAAAGGTGCGTGAGGGTGAGACTGGCCTTGCAGTGACCGCCGGCGTGACCGAGAGGAGTGGAGATCACTATTGATTTTCCTGAAGCTGCACGTTGAATGTTGCTCTGACCTTTCACCCTAGCGCACACCAGTAGTGAGTATCGGCCCAGGCTGCCCCAGCCACCAGCTGCTAACTACTCTAGCCGGGCTGCTGTACTCTCTCTCATCCTTTAGTAAATCATTGCTGGAGTGGTGCGATCCCGCCGCGGTGCACCTGGATTGTTTAGTGGTGTGTCTGCTGGGGGCTACTGCCTGCGACATCTTTCTAGAGGGGAAGCTTCGTCTGCTGGCGACCTGAAGACCTGGTCCCCCTCCCCTCTGGCATTTACGGCGGGAGCTGTGTGGCGTATTTACCGCCCCCCTTGGTTTTTCGACTGCAGCCCTACGGAGTGGTTTCTGAGCCGCCTGCAAAACCCCCAATACCTGGCTGTCACAGTCCCGACAAGCTGGGGTCAACGCTCAGCCAGTTGCTAATAGAGTCCGACTGCCCTTACCCCTAAACAGAGAGTAGAACCGCATCGGAGATGGGCAAAGTTGACAGAACACAACCAAAAATCACTTTCGATCAAAAGAGGGCTAAACGGCGTGAAGTTGTGGCAGAAGAGGGGGAGAACACGCAGGATCCGCCTCAGGAGGAACCAGACGGTGACATCCGCACTATGCTGGCGGCGATGGAGAAGGGCCTACAGAGCAGCCTTTCGGTGTAGGGCTCTAAGATAGACTCTCTTTCCTACCGCATGGATAGAATGTCCGAACGTCTGGATAACCACGCACAGCGCTTGGATATGGCAGAACGCCGTGTCACGGAGGTTGAAGAGGCTCAATTTACGCTAGATGTGGGCCACAAGCAGCTGGGAAAAGTAATGCAGGTCCTGCAAGATAAGACGGAGGACTTGGAGGCGCGCTCGAGGCGTAGCAACCTTAGAATCACAGGCCTTCCGGAATCCACCCCAACTGGTAACATGGAACAGTTTATTGAAAAATTGCTGGTTACGCTCCTTGGGCAGGAGACGTTCTCATTCATGTTCGTTGTCGAAAGGGCACACCGCTCTCTCGGCCTACGTCCGGTGCCGGGGGCTCCCCCGAGGTCGATCATCGCGAAGCTCCTTAACTATCGCGACAGAGACTCTGCACTACGCGCGGCCAGAGATAAACAACCCCTCCAATTTGAAGGCTCTACTATATCGTTGTTCCCTGACTTTACTTTCAAGGTGCAGGAGGCACGCCGGCAGTTCGCCCCCTTGAAGAAGCAACTACGAGAGGGCAACATTGATTATGCTATGCTCTACCCTGCCAGACTTCGGATTAATCGCCAGGGACAGTCGCTCAACTTCACGGACCCGAAGGCCTTACAGAAGGCTATGAAAGACTGGGCCAGAGACAAGCGACGCAGCCCGGAGCGACCACTGCTGGGAGAGGCAGCAGGAGGAGTACTTGAGAAACAGGACTAATGGTGCAACTCTGTACCATGCAGATAAGATGAATATTGCTGGGAGATGTGTGTGATGTTGCATGGGCTGGGGGAAGTATTGTTCCGAGCTGTTGGGTTTCGTGCCTTATATATATATGATACTGTGGCTGTACAGGGCGGGCGCGGGCTTTCACGGGCTGCAGGGGAAAAGGCCTACTTGATTACACCTCTTGTTGGACAAGATAGTTTAAAACCAAGATGTTGGGAGGGGGGATTTTATTGTATAATGCCAACCTCAGAAGTTATAAATCCGTTGGTGGTGTGTGGGGCAGAGACCAGGCGAGGCCTCTTTCAGTTTATGTATTGGAAGCGTGCTACCTCTGCCCGCGAGTGTCATGCACAATAGGGGTATTGTTCCAGGTGGGTGGGGGGGATGGGTCCTCTTTGCGCTGTATTGATGTTTCTGCATTTGGTGTTATCTTATGGTGCGGCACAGGAGGTCAGTTTGCCAGTTACTCGCCTAGGCCTAGTTGGGGTTGGCCTGACGTGGGTGGGGGGTGGGGAGGGATGGGGTTTCGAGGTACGCAGATTTACTAGGAGACACTACACAATTTGCACAGTTACTATGCATGTAGCAGGATCTTATGGCTGACACTGGCATGGGAGGTTCGACAGGGTTTGATACTACTGACTGCTCCCCCCGCAGGGTGGGTGCACAAGGTACTTTGCGCGCTCTCACATGGAATGTGCAGGGCCTCAATGACCACAGGAAACTACGTAAAGTACTGGCATACCTGACAAGACACGACATCGATGTCGCACTTCTACAGGAAACACACCTACCTCTCTCTAGTCCACTGCTTCGTAGTAGAGGCTTGCAGGGAAACACGCATGCTGCGGGCTTCACCACACATGCCCGGGGGGTGCTCACATGGGTTCGCCCTAAATCTGCCATCACACTGGAACCCTTACATACGGATGTTAATGGTAGATATGTGATCTCTAGATGCAGGGGCAAGGGTCTGGACTTACTGGTTCTCAATGTGTATGGGCCCAACTAGGACAACCCGGACTTTTATGTTGACTTGTTTAGTAGGGTGCAGACTTTCGAGGGGGGGCAGCAGCTATGGGGCGGGGACTTCAATTTAGTTCTGAACCCGGAATCTGACCGTTCAGGGGGACAGGTCAGGCGTGTTACTGCCTTGGCTCGAACACTTGCTGCTTCTATGCTGCACGCCGACCTGTGTGATGTATGGAGACAGCGATTTCCTGATAAAGGGGGATTTACACACTATTCGGCATATCATGACTTGCACACACGTATTGATTACTGGTTGGCCTCTAGTCAATTGTATAACCAGGTGCGAACTTGTGAGGTGTTCGCACGTACTCTCTCGGACCATTCCCGGTTCTGGTCGTAATTAATACCCCCTCTAAGACAATCCCTCCTTATACTTGGAGGTTTCCCCCTTATTCTCTATTGGACGCGGCGTTCAAAGCTGACCTGGCAGAGGCAATCGAAACATACTTTGACAAAAACGTGGACTCGGTAGAGTTTCCAGGTGGTGTGGGAGGCGTTTAAAGTGTATATTCGAGGAGTCACGATATCCAAGCACTCAGGAGTTCTTAAGGCGCTACGCAGGAGGCTGACTGACTTGGAGGCCACGCTGGCTGACCTAGAGACACGTTTGCAACATGGTGTTGATGATGAGGTGATGCTACAATTCAAGGCCCAACTGGGGGAATTTCAGGGTACGGCTGATGCCGAAATTAAACACCTTGGCAAATATGCCACTGCTCGTATTTACGGTGAGGGTGAAAGACCGGGTAGAGTACTTGCACAATTGTTAAGGAACCGCCGTGACCGCACCGGGGTCACTGAACTGAATTCCGCAGAGGGGGTTCCGCTATCAGACCTTGCTATAGCAGAGAGATTTAGACAATTCTATTCATCATTATATTCTTCGCGTAGCTCAGGCACCGAGGAAGAAATCTTGGACTACTTAACACATATTAAGTTGCCATGGTTGACTAATACACATCGCAAATTTTTGATGCGGCCAATAGAAAGAGAGGAAATACTTCTTGCCCTATCTAGTATGAGAGCAGGCAGCGACCCGGGGATAGATGGCCTGACGGTGGCCTTCTACAAGGCATTCCTGGACCTGCTGCTGCCGCACTTAGCTGCTTTATTCGACGACATGTGTGAGTCGGGCACGATGCCGCCCTCAATGAGAGAGGCTGTTATAGTAGTCATTTTAAAGCCGGGAAAACCACCCGAGGAATGTTCGTCCTATCGTCCCCTTTCATTGCTCAACGCTGACACCAAAATCTTCGCAAAGATACTGGCCAATCGACTAGTACCTCTTGTCCCCACGTTGGTTGCGCCAGAACAGGCTGAGTTTGTCCCGGGACGTAACATCACTTATAATCTACGCACAGTGTTTGGCGCTCTTCAGCACACCATTCCAGAAACTCGTGGAGTAGCAATGTTTCTCGATATGGAGAAGGCATTCGACTCTGTTGAATGGCCCTTCATGAGACAGGTTCTGGTGCGTATGGGCTTGGGAGAGGTCTTCTTGCAGTTGCTGGGGATACTCTATAGCTCGCCCACGGCCCGCATTAAAATAGGAGATTTGGTAACGGAACCGATATGTTTTTCGCGAGGTACGAGGCTGGGCTGTCCGCTCTCTCCGATCCTCTATGCATTAGTGGCTGAACCCTTAGCCTGCGCACTACGAGAGTATCATAGATATAAAGGCATTCGTATCCCAGGGTATGAACTCATAGTCTCAGCGTACGCCGATGATACTCTTCTCTATGTGCGTGACCCGGAATGGCATCTCTCATCTGTCTTGTGGGAAGTGGTGCTTTTTGGGGGGGGGGGTGTAGGGCTTGCGGGTTAACTGGTCCAAATCCATTGTATTCCCCCTTACGCCATCCACGACTCAATTTGACCTGGATTATCCACTGCAATGGACGACAGACTCAGTGAGGTACCTTGGTATACAAGTACACCCAGACTCGGAAGTGGTTTTTATGGAAAATTATGGTGTATTGGTGAGTAAACTGGAAGATGAAGTGGACAGTTGGATTCGTTTACCATGGACGCTCCTGGGTAGAATCTCAATAATGAAAATGGTGATACTCCCCCGATTCCTGTTTCTTTTCACTAATATCCCGATGGTCCTCCCTGGCATTTTCTTCAAGAAACTCACTACTCTGATGGTTAAATTAGCATGGGCGGGCAAACAGCCGAGAGTTAAATGGCAAATTCTCACGTTACCTTATCACATGGGTGGGCTGGGGGCTCTGGACTTTTATCTTTATTATAGAGCTGCGCAGAGTGCTCCTGCTCATTCTTGGATACATGGTTCGCCGGATATTCCTCACCTACGCATTGAGCGTGAGGTGGCTAACCCGCGTCCGCTGCCCACGTTGCTATTTGCACCTCCGGACCGTAGAACTTGCATTCTGGACTCGATTAACACGACCACGCACGCCTGGCATCACCTACTAAAGTTGCAAGCTGGGGCTATTCTGTATTCACCCTTAGCGCCCCTGGAGTGGTGTCATTGGCTGCCGCCATGCAGGGACGGGGGTGTGGTCCGCGCACTCAACTCCATAGGGATCAGCACTATAGGGGAACTATTTGAGGGCGGCACTGCGAAGGATTGGGACTCCGTGGCTGTGGAAGGCACTACGCCCACACTCCTCACCAAATTCCAGTATTACAGGACACGCCATGCACTGCTACAGCTACTGGGGAGTGATCTGACTGAACCGCCGGAAGTGACTGCACTCTCCCTAGTTATAAAAACGCAAGCCCAATCGGGAATGGTTTCTAAAATTTATAAACATGCTATGTCATACAGGGAGAATCATTATACTAAAGCCCGCTTGGCCTGGCAGTGTGACCTGAATAAGGAAATAGATGATGATATGTGGTTATACTGCTGCCTTAATACGAAACGGGTTTCCCTTAATGGCAGGCACCGCTTGATACACTTTAAATATCTCAATAGAGTCTATTATACCCCAGAAAGACTTTGCAGGTATGGACTGCGGGAAAACTCGAGATGCGAGCGCTGCAGCGAGCAAATAGCGGACTTTGCGCACTTAGCTTGGCTTTGCCCCGGGGTGGCTAAGTTTTGGGGACAGGTATTTTCGGAATTAGCAGAGATAACAGGGCAAGCGCTCACACCGGACCCAGCTCTGGCGCTGTTGGGCTACTCAAAGCCTTTACCTAAGGGAATGCGCAGGTTAGTCGACATGGGACTACTGATGGCAAAGCGTAGGGTGGCAATTTGTTGGTCAAGGGGGCCGCTTCCCACGTTGACACAATGGGCTTCTGACATGTTATACTGCTCTACCCAAACAATGTTATAGTGACCTCTTGCCCCCCCGCAACAGACCTAAGAATTTTTGGGCACTGTACACTACATATAGGGCCAATCAAAACAGCAAAGAAGGGGAGTCTTCGAGAGACGGACGGACATGAACGCTCCCACCCCAGTAATGTAGTATTGGTGTTAGAATACTCAGAGAGTAGGTCAATCCCTATAAAAATCAGTGAGTGAGATGATGTGGGATATTGTAATGTTGTGGGCCTCCTCGTGGTCTGTGGGGTGCTGCTCTCCAGTCGCCTGCCTGCGGGTGGGTGGTACACGTGGCGATTAGGCTGTGTAACATTGCTTGCCTATTACCCTGTCGCGCTACAAACTGTAAGTCAATTTGCAATGATGGTCATTGTACTGCCATATCATCTGAAATGTGTCCGAAGTTTATTGTATAGCCTGTATCTGGAGCTATTCTTGTCATAGCACAATAAAGTAATTAATAAAAAATAAAAATTAAAAAAAAGTACCTTGAAGATATAGGTACCACGTGGGTGCATATATGTGAAGTTAGGTATAGAAAATCCAGACTTACCTGTCAATATATATATATTTTTAATATTTTGTCCTCGATATTGTGTTTTATCAATATTCTGGCGTCAATATTCACGTGGCACACCCTTGATGTTATACTTCAAAGGAAAAGTTTTCAATCTGCTACAAAGTGCAGTAAAGTTTCCAAAAGTAAGCAAAGAAAAAGAGTTTGACACAAGAATACAAACGTTTTTCCATGTGATACAATGCAATGGGACGAGAAGCCCAGTTTTTCAATGTCCTTCCCATGTGAAAGGCCAAGTATACTTATGACCTCTGATCTCACAGAATAACTTGAAGTATGCAATTTGCGACGCCAGCATCTGGGGGTACAGCTAGGCTTCTGATAAGATTGGCAGCACACTGAGTTTCGCAGCATGCACGCCCACAGATCGTCAATACGGCGGCCAGGTATGCTTCACAACATCACAGAGGGCCAATACGGCAGGCAGAGACTGCCTAGCACCGGTCAGTGGCAGCAGTGCTGCAATTTATCACCACACATACGCCGGCGACACAGGCTTTTCTACTGTGCCACCCCTCAAGTCCAAAGCTGCCCTGCAGTCTTGCAGAGTGACGTTGCACACCCAGAGACCAACAAGGACTTCGGGGTATACATGGAAGTCACTCCACTTTGAACACGAGGCCTGAACATGGTACTGCTGTTTTGGATTGGCGATGACTGCTGCACATGCGTGGCTCTTCTCCTCCACCACCCACCCACAGGAAGGAACTCTATTCAGGACATCATCCTTTCTCTAAAGCACTTGGACTTAAGGTAAGGGAGCCACTTCATACCATTACCTGAGACCCGGTGCACAACTCTGGGGACTGCTGGTCTGTTTGGGAACCCCGAAACGTTAGAACTTCATGGAAGGGGCACCGCTGAGTTGGTAACCTTTTACAAACATGAAAGGAGAGGTAAATGCATGGCAGCCTGGATTCAAGGATACTTACCCTTGAGGCCTGCTTGCAATTCAGTTCTGGAAGGGCCTGGCAATAGCTTTCTCTGCAGCTGAGATTCTTCCCTGGTGCTGGGAAAGTTTGTCTTGTTTGCCTGAGGTGCTTCCCCATTTCTTTCTTCTTGGGGTTATTATTGGGACTGGCCCTTTTGCCAGGCTGATACTACTACGACGTCCTGGGCATGCAGAACCCTAAATCTGACTGACAATATTCTGAAGCACAGTTTAAGAAAATGGGGACCCCTACATGCAAAAAATTAACTTGCTAGCCGTAGGGAAATTAACATTGAAGGGAAAAAGAGCTAGGAGCAAGTGTACAATAATCAGAAGTTACAAATTTCAAGGCAACACAGCAATAATGATGCATAAGAGAAGGCCACTGACTCATTGTCAGTGAAATTGCCCTCCCACCCTCGCAGCTCCACCATTAAGGGAGGCCTGCCCCTGCACTCTCGAGTGTTGGTTCGAGGCCCTCCTCCACCCGCAGGTTTCCCTGCGCCTCATCCCTGGTGGTCCAGTGGACCTCTGTCTCCTTCCTGTCGCCCCGCTTTTCACTCGTTTTCTGTCTACCCTCTTTTTTCACCTTTCTGCTTTTTTTTCTGCATTTCTGCTCTTTTTTTTTTTTTTTTTTTTAAGTTTTCAAAAAAACCTTTATTGACCAAGTTGCATAAACAAATTACATTCTTGCACTGAATCAAAGCGCCATACACAAAAGTAACATTGAAAATCACCAAGAGTACCAATAGTTCAAAACATCAGAGAGCGACATCATAGCAAATATTATACAGACACTTTCGGACAATAAACAGTCGTTGATATAAAGCGCCTAAATCTCGGGGAGGGGGCTGGCCCTGCCGAGAAGTAGACGGGACAATGAGGGGAGGCCGATTGCTATCCTAGACCGGCGGCCGCCGCGGGCGGGGCGCCGGCGGGGAGCGCGGGAGAGGAAGCCAGGCGCTGGGGGGAACGAGCAAGGAGGTATGACACAAGGGGCCCCCATATGTCAAGTGGGCGAGATCTGGCTGGCATAAGGTCCCAGAATTCAGACAAAAGGGTCTGACAGCGCGATGCATCTTCGAGCCATTGAGAGAATTTAGGTGCAGGTTTGCGACCCCAACACATAGAAACCCTACGCCGTGCGAGGACAAGCAGCATGGCGATGAGGCGGCGGGAGGCGTCCGGGCAGAATTTGACAAATCCGAGGAGGCAGAGCGGGGGGTCAGGCTGTACCAGCGAGGAGGTGATTTCTGACACAGCCGAACAGACCTTGCGCCAGTAATCGGCGACCTTGGGGCACAACCAGGCAAGGTGAGCGAAATCCGCCACCGGAGCAGAACATCGTAGGCACCTGTCACTGGGGGTAAGTCCCAGCTTATGCAACTGAACGGGGGTACGGTAGAGCCTATGCAAGTATTTAAAATGGATAAGGCGCAGAAGATAGTTAGGGGACAGTCGCTTAGTTTGCGCACAACAGTATAGCCAATCAGCTTGAGAGATGTCTATGCCAAGGTCCTCGCCCCATGCCACACGAGCGCGATCAGTGGAGATGGAGGTATCCGCTAGCGTGAAGGCGTATAGTTTGGTAACCAACTTTCGATGGGGATGAAGACGAATAAAGAAACTCGAGAGTGGTCAACGAGGCAGGAGGCAGAGGGAACCCAGGGTGCCGCTCCCTGCAAATAGCCCTCAGTTGATAAAAAAGCAGAGTGTCCATGGGGCCTCATTTCTGCTCTTTTCTGAGCTATTTCTGCTTTATTTGCCCTTACTTTTCTCCCTTTTTCCTCTATTTCCTTTTCCCTTTTCCCGCCCGTTTTCCCCGCCGCTGCCGCCCCCGCGGCCCCTCCCCCCCAGCACGACCAGCGCGACTAATCCAGCTCCCCTCCCTGCTCCCGCCTCCCAGCTGTCCAGCCCTCCCCGACCCCTACTTAATGGCAGCCAAAGGCAAGCCCGTCTGCGCCCGTCCGCGACCTGACCGCGACCAGTGCCAGGAACCCTGGACCTCCGCTCCGCCAACGCTACAGCCCAACAGCGCTCCATGAACTCAACCCAGGCCGCAACAACAACTGCGAGCTAGCTTCGCCGGCCGACACCCACGGACCCTTCAGCTGCCACCGCTGCCGTCAAAGCTACAGCACTGCCAGGAACACAGACCCAGCACAACCCGACCGCAAGAACACAACCGAACCGAAGACCCTGCAATGCATCCACCTCAACGTCCGATCCCTCCACAAACACGCCACCGAAATCTGGGACCTCCTCGACAGCCCCACCCCGGACGTAGCGTTCTTCACCGAAACCTGGACCAACACCACCTCGGGACCGGACATCGCCATCGCCATTCCCCAAGGGTACAAGATCTCCAGGAAGGACCGCCACACCCGCCCGGGTGGAGGAATCGCCATCGTCCACAAATCCACCCTCCGCCTGAGCACACTCCTCGACGAGCCCACAGACATGATGGAACATCTACACTTCAAGATACAGACCAACCCCCACCACCACCCTCCGAGGAACCCTCATCTACCGACCCCCAGGACCCCGCGGGACCGTTCGCCAACTCCATCACGGACATCATCTCCCCGCATGCCATCGCATCCACCAACTACACCCTGCTGGGAGACCTCAACTTCCACATCGACAACCAACTGGACCCCAACATCACATCCCTCCTGGACAACCTCCACAACATCGGGCTCCGCCAAATCGTGACCGAACCCACGCACTCAGCAGGACACACCCTCGACCCCCTCTTCACAAAAGGAAACTCCATCACTTTCAGCCACACCACCGAACTCCCATGGACGGACCACCGATGCGTCCACTTCACCTTCAGAACACCCATCATCCACAGACACCAGCACCTGCTCCCACGAAGAAACTGGACCAGAATCACCGACGACCAGCTTACCTCAGCAACTCCACCCCAACCATAGTGGAAAACAACGACCCCAACACAGCAGCCCGAACCCTGCACAGATGGATCTCCGACAGCGCCAACACCATTGCCCCCCTCAAGAAAAACAACAACACCCACGCCAAAAAAGCCAGATGGTTCACCACCGAACTTCGAGAGTCCAGACGCACCTGCCGCCGCCTCGAAAAGGCCTGGAGGAACACCAAATTCACAGAAACTCACAACAACTTCAGAGCCGCTACCAACGCCCACCACCAACATCAGAAAAACGAGGAAAAAAGCGATTGAAGACAGAATCTCCACACATGCACACAACAGCAAAGAACTCTTCAAAATCATCAAGGAGTTCGCCCAACCCACCAACGAGTCGACGGACATCCCTCCCTCGCAAGACCTCTGCGACAAACTCAGCACCTTCTTTCACCACAAAATCAAGAGCATCTACGACAACTTCAACGAAGACAACCAACATACGGAGCCCCACCAACCACCCCAGACACCTGGAAGCCAACGATTGACAGCTGGACAGCCCTCACCACCGAAGACACACTGAAGACGATGAAGTCAATCCACTCCGGGGCCCTCACGGACCCCTGCCCCCACCACATCTTCAACAGAGCCGCCGACACCATCGCACCCATGCTCCGCCACACCATCAACCGCTCCATGGCGACCGCCTCATTCCCCGACGACTGGAAACACGCCGAGGTCAACCCCCTCCTGAAGAAACTCTCGGCGGACCCCACCGACCTCAAAAACTACAGACCCATCTCCCTGCTCCCGTTCCCTGCGAAAGTTATCGAGAAAGCCATCAACAGCCAACTCGCCACATTCATCGAAGAGCACAACACCCTCGACTCCTCCCAGTCTGGCTTCAGGAAAAACCACAGTACGGAAACCGCCCTCCTCGCCGCAACAGACGACATCCGCACCCTACTGGACAAAGGAGAAACAGTAGCCCTCATCCTCCTCGACCTCTCAGCGGCATTCGACACAGTCTCCCACCGCACCCTAATACGCAGACTTCACGACGCAGGGTTCCAGGACAAGGCCCTTGACTGGATCAGCTCCTTCCTCTCCAGCAGAACGCAGCGGGTCAGACTCCCCCCTTTCCTCTCGGACCCTACACCAACCACCTGCGGAGTCCCTCAGGGGTCCTCCCTCAGCCCGACGCTCTTCAACATCTACATGGCTCCGCTCGCCCCCATCGTCAAAACCTACGGACTCAACATTGTGTCATACGCAGATGACACCCAACTCATCCTCTCCCTATCCAACGAACCCAACACCCCAGACACAACTTTCGAGAAGGCATGGAAGCCGTCGCCAAATGGATGAAAAACAGCTGCCTACAACTAAACACCAACAAGACGGAAGTACTCATCATAGGCCCAAACCCAGACGCCTGGAACGACACCTGGTGGCCCCCCGCCCTCGAACACCCGCCCACCCCCACGGACCACGCACGCAACCTGGGAATCATCCTGGACTCCGAGCTCAAAATGGACCGCCAGATCAACTCAGTCGCGTCCTCCTGCTTCCACACCCTCCGCCTCCTACGTAAGACCTTCAAATGGATCCCCCTTGAACAAAGACAGACCGTCACTCACGCCCTGGTCACCAGCAGACTCGACTACGGCAACGCACTCTACGCCGGAATAAACAAAAACCTCACCCGCAAGCTACAGAACATCCAGAACGCCGCCGCAAGACTGGTCCTCAACCTGCCAAAACACTGCCACATCTCCCAGCACCTGCGCACACTCCACTGGCTCTCCATCGAGGCTAGAGTTACCTTCAAGTTGCTCACCCACGCACACAAAGCCCTCCACGACACAGGACCAGCATACCTGAACAGCCGACTCAAATTCCACGCACCCCAAAAGGACCCTACGATCAGCCCAGCTCTCCTACGCCGTGGTCCCACGCACCAGAAAAACCAGATCGGGAGGCCGCTCCTCCTCCTTCCTAGCAGCCAAGGCCTGGAACGCCCTTCAGCTCCACCTCATACAGACAACATTGCTTCCCATCTTCGTAAGAGACCTCAAGACATGGCTCTTCGACGGACCCCACCCCCTTGATGGACCAGAACCTGAACCCCCCCACCCCCAGCGCCGTGAGACCCTTATGGGTGAGTAGTCGCGCTTCAACAAACACCTGATTGATTAAGACAATGTGCATTATTATAGGATGAAAACCATGACTGTATCTGATCTCTTATATGTAGAGGCGTGGTCTGAGTGCCAGGAATCATAGGCTATTGGCATTTGTTTTCATGGAGAATTTGGCTGAGATATGAATTGGGGTGCCCTCAAGATAGAAGGGGCCGTTATGAGGTTTTGTGGCCTATTACATCGTTTGATGCTCTGGTGCCTTTTTCAACTTTCTCTGGCATGCCATAAATCCTGATATTGTGCCATCTAGCCTGATCTTCCATGTTGGCCACCGTCTTTATGAACTGCCCCGCTTCTGAGCCTCATTTTGGGGCTGCAAGTCTACTGTCCACTGTTTTAGACTCCAAATATCTTGTCTGGGAAAAAAAGGGAACAAGACTGTGCAAAGTTACCAGACCTCTATTGCTAAGTCAGCGATGGTAGCTTTGGGATAGATTGACCTATAGCCACAAGTTCCTTTAAAACAGTCAAAATTTTGGCATCCACCTGTGGACCATCTGTGTGGTAGGATTGTTTGGCCCCTGGTGTGCTTCAGAATATTGACGGGAAAAAGAGCTAGGAGCAAGTATACAATAATCAGAAGTTACAAATTTCAAGGCAACACAGCAATAATGATGCATAAGACAATGTGCATTATTATAGGATGAAAACCATGACCATGTTGACTAATTTATTATCAAAACTTTTTATTTAGTTTTAGATTGTTTTTTAGTATATATTTAATATCAAACCATTATTCTTAACTTCTGATAAATACTTGAAAATTTGTCAATGTAAAAAAAGACATTACAACACAATCATGTATCCATGAGAAAACAGTACAATTGATATGAACAAATGATCAAATAGTTTGTTTCATTGCACATTATAAACAAGTAGGAAGATCCAGATAGGCTGTACACAATGGGAAGGCTGGCGGTAGGTGGAAGCTACGCGCGTTTCGGCTGGGGTGCTTTCATCAAGGTACCGTCTCAACTTTCTCTGCATGAAATACATAGTAAGCAAAAACTAAGGATATATGTGCACATGTTTGCTCATTGCCTGAAATTAGTTTTAATATTTTACTAACGTTTAAGATTAAATCGTTTTAATTAATTTTGTTCAGTACCAATAAATGGGGGAAAACGAAGAATAGAGAAATTAGAGCGTTAAAAACATATTCCACTTAGAATCATATGGAATATGCATAGTAAAACAACTTACTGTCATGCATATTTGAAGCAGATACCTTATGCCCAGAGAGATATAGAGTGCGGTGCAAGGGTTGACCCGAATGGCGTGAGTTAAAAACTATGTGTAAACTAAATTGGTGAACTAAACATGCATCACTCATAGTGGAATCTAGTAAGTGATACCCCATGCTTATCCCATGCGTGGCCCATACAAAGATGGCTGCACAAAAATATGATGACCTTTTTCTATATAAACAGGGGGTTACTGCAGATGTGGCCATTGATTCTTATCTGGGTTATTCGTTGGGAATGCCTATTTTTGTTGACCCAAAAACTGAAGGAGAGAACAAGTGACTTTTACTAGACAGAATCTACATGGCTATTAAGCTCTCTATCGATATATATTTTTGTTGCAATCAATGATCTCTAATACCTGTGTTTTATATAGAAATCAGGTCTTCTTTGAGACAGGATCTTTTTCAACTCCTGTACGCTGTTCTAAGAACACCGATGGATGCCAAGTATTCAGAATCCTTATTTTCTATTCCTGCAGAATTTGGTAAAAATGTAGATATGTGAAGGGTCTCATTTATGTTTGACATAAGAAATTAGAGCAAGCACAAATTTATCACAGAGTTTCCCAGACTTTCCATTGATGTCGCTTGAATTCGTAATAATTTGACCATATATTCAATATTTATACCTGTTAGACGGAGATTGGGTTTTATTGCCCCTGTATTAATGGTTAGATATACTAGACTGAAATGGTAATATTAGTTCATGTTTTGGGAGTGCACAGCGGTACTTACTAGTGTATTATATCCTCAATATCAACTTTCGATATTAGTAGCCATCTAGGCCTCATCTAGATGGGGAAATCTTTGGAGTGATGTGCTCAGTTAGCTTATGATGTAGGACTCTAAAAAGATGGAAAATGACTATTTATTTTTAGAATTTTTTTTAATTTTAATATATATAGGGAATAATCCTGCGTCTATATTAGTAATGTTCAGGACCTATTGGCTGAAGTGGCATCACTATTATACTTACAATATATTTTTGATAGTGGGATTCTTAAATGCATGCTGCCATTTAGTTTAATAAGGATCCAAAATCCTTAATATCGGCTCGTGTTTATCTGAAGAGGCAAAACACAAGCAAGGACCCTAGATAGAATGACTAACAGTGTACGAATGTCATAAGTCAAAAATCGGGTAAAGAAGTTCTTACTCATGATACGATGTTTGGAGATGTGCGTCTCACGGTAACCGATCAAAGAAACTGCCAAACATGTTCGGTGCTGCTTTTTAAATCCACCTATCGGGTGTAGAGGTTTACATAGATACACGTGACATGGGCCATGCTGACGATGTTACTACGGCACTGGAATAGACGATGGATCAAGTTGATAATAAAGGTGGAGGGCGGACTGAAAAATGCACCGCCATCTTGAGTAGGATATCGTAAATGTATTATTCATACTGCACACAAAGTCTAAGTTCAAATAATGGAGTAATTCGTTGCGTTTTACAAAAAGAGTCGAAAAGAAATTTTAATTATGTGTCCTAATAATTCTATGAGAGTATTTGCTTTTATTTTAACTAATACTTAGTCTGGCTACAATTTGTGACTCGTACTGATGGTATTGCTGCAACATAAGAGTAGGCGATGTGCCAAGTTGATAATACAAGTGGAAGGCAGACTAAAAATACAACGCCATGTTGGATAGGAATTCGTGAATACATTATTCATGATCAACACAAAGTCTAAATTCGAAGTAAAGAGTAAGTCATTGCATTTTACATGGAGAGCCAAGGAGAATTTCAAATAATGTATCATAAAAAATTCTGTGAAAATATTTATTTTTATTAGGGAGTCATACAGTTATAAATGATCCCTAGCCCTAATCTAACTTTTAACTAGCACTTGGGTCCCTAATATAAAGGTGTATGCTTGGTATAGAAAAGTATCAGAAGGAAAAGATTACAATGGAAGACCCCTCTCTGCAATGGATGGACTCTTAATGCATGAATGCTTATAAATTCGCATTACAGCTGTAACTAAGGTGCCTAATAAGGGGACTCTCACTGATTGAATATTATCACTTGTTCCCATGGTATTTCCTGGTTCAAACCTCTTTTATAGGTGTCCAATGTAAAGATCCAATAGACCTCCCGTCGTTTTCTTACCGCTTCAGAGTCTTGACCCTGCTTTGATTAGATTTTCTCGACAATAAACCATTGGATATCATCTGCTGTGTGGTTCATCTGGATGTAATGTTGTACCATAGGTGCTGCCATTTTTTGGTGCGAATTGCTGATCTATGCTCAGTTAGACGTGTGTTTAGGGTACGTGCCGTCTCACCCACGTATCCCATTCCACAAGGACAGATTAAAAGATATATTATGTCCTTTGTTTTGCAATTCGTCATCCCTTTCGCAGTAATGATCTGTCCATTAAGTTGCAGGCTACCTGTCTCTAAAGCCAAGGGACAAACCCTAAATGTGCCGCATCTATAATTGCCTATTACTGGCTGAAGCCCATCAATACTTCTCTGTATTGACTGTTGCAACTGGGGTATGCGTGACCTCACCACTAAATCCTTGAGATTTTTGTTTTTGCGATATGCAAAAAGTGGTTTGGGTATTTTGTCTTGATGTTCCTTATTTGCATTTAATATATGCCAGTTTGAGCAAATGATACTGACGAATTTGTTCATTTAAAATGGAATGTTGTGTAACAAAAACTAATTCAGTGGTGTTCTTTTTGTTATTTGTTAAAAGGTGCTGCCTATCATAATATCTGGCCCTTTTATAGGAATCTCTCACTAATTTGTGAGGATAGCCTTGTGTCAAATATTTTTATCTCATGACAACTGCTCTAGCATCAAAGTCATTGATGCTGGTATTTTGGATCCTTATTCAACTAAATGGCAGCATGCATTTAAGAATCCCACTATCAAAAATATATTGTAAGTATAATAGTGATGCCACTTCAGCCAATAAGTCCTGAACATTACTAATATAGACGCAGGATTATTCCCTATATAGATTAAAATAAAAAAAAGTTCTAAAAATAAATACTGTCATTTTCCATCTTTTTATTAGAGTCCTACATCATAAGCAAACTGAGCACATCACTCCAAAGATTTCCCCATCTAGATGAGGCCTAGATGGCTACTAATATCGAAAGTTGATGATACTGAGGATATAATACACTAGTAAGTACCACTGTGCAGTCCCAAAACATGAACTAATATTACCATTTCAGTCTAGTATATCTAACCATTAATACAGGGGCAATAAAACCCAATCTCTGTCTAACAGGTATAAATATTGAATATATGGTCAAATTATTAAGAATTCAAGCGACATCAATAGAAAGTCTGGGAAACTCTGTGATAGATTTGTGCTTGCTCCAATTTCTTATGTCAAACATAAATGAGACCCTTCACATATCTACATTTTTACCAAATTCTGCAGGAATAGAAAATAAGGATTCTGAATACTTGACATCCATCAGTGTTCTTAGAACAGCGTACAGGATTTGAAAACGATCCTGTCTCATAGAAGAACCGATTTCTATATAAAACACAGGTATTAGAGATCATTGATTGCAACAAAAATACATATCGATAGAGAGCTTAATAGCCATATAGATTCTGTCTAGTAAAAGTCACTTGTTCTCTCCTTCAGTTTTTGGGTCAACAAAAATAGGCATTCCCAACGAATAAACCAGATAAGAATCAATGGCCACATCTGCAGTAGCCCCCTGTTTATATAGAAAGGTAATCATATTTTTGTGCAGCCATCTTTGTATGGGCCACGCATGGGATAAGCATGGGGTATCACTTACTAGATACCACTATGAGTGATGCATGTTTAGTTCACCAATTAAGTTTACACATAGTTTTTAACTCACGCCATTCGGGTCAACCCTTGCACCGCACTCTATCTCTCTCTCGGCATAAGGTATCTGCTTCAAATATGCATGACAGTAAGTTGTTTTACTATGCATATTCCATATGATTCTAAGTGGAATATGTTTTTAACTCTAATTTCTCTATTCTTCGTTTTTCCCCATTGATTGGTACTGAACAAAATTAATTAAAACGATTTAATCTTAAACGTTAGTAAAAAATTTAAACTAATTTCAGGCAATGAGCAAACATGTGTGCACATATATCCTTAGTTTTTGTTTACTATGTATTTCATGCAGAGAAAGTTGAGACGGTACCCTGATGAAGGCACCCCAGCCGAAACGCGCGTAGCTTCCACCTACCGCCAGCCTTCCCATTGTGTACAGCCTATCTGGATCTTCCTACTTGTTTATAATGTGCAATGAAACAAACTATTTGATCATTTGTTCATATCAATTGTACTGTTTTCTCATGGATACATGATTGTGTTGTAATGTCTTTTTTTACATTGACAAATTTTCAAGTATTTATCAGAAGTTAAGAATAATGGTTTGATATTAAATATATACTAAAAAAACAATCTAAAACTAAATAAAAAGTTTTGATAATAAATTAGTCAACATGGTCATGGTTTTCATCCTATAATAATGCACATTGTCTTATGCATCATTATTGCTGTGTTGCCTTGAAATTTGTAACTTCTGATTATTGTATACTTGCTCCTAGCTCTTTTTCCCGTCAATATTCTGAAGCACACCAGGGGGCCAAACAATCCTACCACACAGATGGTCCACAGGTGGATGCCAAAATTTTGACTGTTTTAAAGGAACTTGTGGCTATAGGTCAATCTATCCCAAAGCTACCATCGCTGACTTAGCAATAGAGGTCTGGTAACTTTGCACAGTCTTGTTCCCTTTTTTTCCCAGACAAGATATTTGGAGTCTAAAACAGTGGACAGTAGACTTGCAGCCCCAAAATGAGGCTCAGAGGCGGGGCAGTTCATAAAGACGGTGGCCAACATGGAAGATCAGGCTAGATGGCACAATATCAGGATTTATGGCATGCCAGAGAAAGTTGAAAAAGGCACCAGAGCATCAAACGATGTAATAGGCCACAAAACCTCATAACGGCCCCTTCTATCTTGAGGGCACCCCAATTCATATCTCAGCCAAATTCTCCATGAAAACAAATGCCAATAGCCTATGATTCCTGGCACTCAGACCACGCCTCTACATATAAGAGATCAGATACAGTCTTTCAGATACTACTTAGATGCTCATTATTCATCATGATAAGACTTTAGAATACAAGGACACAGAAGAATTAGAACGCTAAATAGACTGTGGACTCTGCTGATATGTATACATCCTTCCCTGCCTCTGGAGAACAGTAAGGTCCTTTGTCAGTTCAGGACTAACAATGTGGCCCAAGACATGGAACTCGCAACACTGGGGGCCCTCTCATCGAAGCTCAGAATGCGAAGGCCTGAATAAAATAGTTAAAAAACTGCATGCGGATAGAAACCAATGGAAGTTCAGCCCCCCTCAAGTCACCAGAGATTTAAACTTCCTTTATGCACAATTCTGCCTCGTTTCATTTCTCTGACATGCATTTGTCTGCAAGTATCATGCTTCTCATGTATTTCTGGTTACAGGTTTTTCAGTGTACGACTCTTGCATGATTGGCTCCTGTTCTTCACCTACACTAGAGCAGACTAATCTTTTTCACTTCTCCTACAGGGAGTGTGCATGGCATTTCATCCCTTATATGCACATATTAGCACTCGAGTTTACAGAATGCTTCATTCCTTATTTGTAATATACACAGCCTGACTATATCTTTTCCATGGAGACTCTTGCCATCCTCATATATGCTATATATTTTCCTCCCTTACATCACATGCACTTAGGAAATGTTGATCTTGTGGTTAATAGCGCCTAGGCATTATCTCTCAGCTCCTAGGCTACAGTTAGCACTTGTTAGTGCCTTTTCTTAGGCTCTTCCCTTTGCTTTTATTCATTTATATATCAGTGTATTGACTGTCTTTATTGATCGAAACCGCTTTCATTCCCCAAGGTCCATACATCTCTATCACCCAGGTAAGACTTGGTGCAGCATACTTTAATCTGCTTCATTAATTGGTTTTCTGTTTGTAAAGTTTACCAATGCACAGACATATTGTATTGTTTGGTGTGAGCAATTACTGTCTGCTTTTTCTCATTTCAAAGAACCTGCAAGGCTTGTTGGCACCTGTTTTTTTATTTGTCCCACCTTCCCATTGTAATTGAGAAACGGGGTTTCCCTGAACAATACCTAGAACCTACGGCATATGCCAGACAAACGGTTCCATATAATAAAAATGTGTTCTTTTACAAAATTCAACAAACATCAATAGATGAAAAGAAAATTTCAAAACACAATTAATGAAGCAGAGAGAGACATGTATCCAAATTTTCAAAATGTACACCTTCCCATTGGCCACGATATGTGAAGAAACCCCTCCACCTTGTGAATTGGCTTTCCCACTATTACAAGACAACAGTCTACATTACCTTTATGTAAAAGGAGCGGATATTGCACTCTTTCGTGAGAACCACCTATCCCTATCTAAATCCACTAAACTCAAGAAGACAAGTAGTGATGTAGTGTTGACCCACATCATGCACAAGCCTCTGTAGCTTGTTGCTCTAAAAATAAAAATGAGGAGTTGCTATCCTTGTCCACCAATCGCTTCCTCACCAGATACTGGAAAACAGGACAGACGAGAAAGAGAGCTACTAGTTGCAAAACTCTGCATTCTAGACAGCATGAGCGTTTATGCACGTAATTACAATGGGAGAGAATTCTTTTCCTGTATATCAAGCCTTCTATTTGAATTTGGCATCAGTAAAGTCATCTAGGGAATGGAGACTGGAATCGTTCCCTTAGATAAGAATAATGGTGATAACTAGATGTGATGGAGGAATATAATCTTGTTGATGCACAGTGCCATACCCATTTTTTGCCCCACGATTACGCCCTCTTCTAAGGGGAACAGGCCATGTCTTCCAAGATAGCTTATTTGTTGGCATTAGGTGCTGTCCTTCTGTGACTGTAATACACAAGAGGGTGGTGTGACAGATCATGCCCCAGTCAATCTTTCCCTGGCCTTCCAGCTGCCACACCTACTGCCTGGGTTCTGGTGCATGAGGGCTAGTATGTACTAAAAATCTGATGGTAATAAGATTCTTGCTGGCCATGTCCATAATTATTTGCTCACCAATTCAGACTGTGCTGTTAGCACAAACTCTGCGGGGAAGGTCACTGAGAGGGGACTGGGTGAGGGATTCTGTGAGCAGTAGGAGAGCTTTGACGCCCATCCTGAGGTGAAGAGAGAAGTAAGGGATTCGATGCTCTTGTTAAATTTGCATCCAGACCCTGAAGCATGAGTCACAAGTTGGCTTCATACCACGTAGCTCCTCCAGAAAACATATGTGCACATTATCACATCTTCTCTGGGATACCAAGAACCCCTTGGCAGAGACACTGGTTCTCTCGTTGGATGCGGAGAAAGCTTTTGAAAGAGACAAATTGGGTTTTATCTTTTTTGCACCGTAGAGAGGGCCGGCTTCGGCCAGGATTTTATCTACAAAATACATTGGCTACATGAGTCACCAATGGCGATTATAAGTTGTAGGGGTCATTCATCTCAACTAATTAAGATCCGCCTAGATGCCAGGCAGGTTTGCCCACTGCCCCTCTTATTTTTGTACTAGCCCTTATTCATAGCCATTCATTCATGTACAACAATTACTGGTTTGTCTTCCTCGATAGTCCATATTAAATAATTTTTGTATTCATACAAAATTCTATTTACAGTCACTTATCCCATCCATTTCCATTCCTGCTATGTCTCTTATCCAGTTCTCTGGATACCATATTAACTGGACGAAATGTGAAGCTCTCTCACTGACTAAAAGCACAGCTAAGGCGTGTCTTCATGGCTTTCCAAAGAGATGGGTTGCCTGACATATCTGGGTATCAAGATCAGCAGCGGTCTGGAACATATGGCTGACAACAAGTTAAACCCATTTATTGAACTAACAGCATCAGATTTTCCCTGATGGGAACAACTCAGTTTATTCATGTGGGGGAGGACCCAATTGGTCAAGATGATGGTTGCTCCCTGATAGAACTATGTGCTCGGAATGCTCCAGATCTTGATAAACGCAATACCACTTGCCGCACAGACAGACATTAAATGATTTATTTGGTGCTCCGTTAGACCCAAGCAGAAACCCAGACACTCTTGGTGCAAAATACACCCGGGGGACTATGCCTGCCTAATATGACCTTAAACTATTACACCCACCACTAGTCCCATCTGGATTATTTCTTACTTCAGTTACAATATACTCCTGCTTTGGTCCAATTACTGCTTGGGTCTCATTAGAAAGCATTCTACGCCGTCTGGTTGCATAATTTCTCTCGTACAGGGGCACACACAAATGCAAATATAGCTTTTACGCCTACAATGTGGACACAGTGCCACAAACTTGAGTATTGACCCACTCCTACATGCATCTGCCATGCTGTGAAATAATGCTGGTTTATTGGTGGAAGGGAGACCACTGACGGGACAGGGAGACGCAGGGAATTAAGACTTTGGACCAATTATTATCCAGTGGTGGATTTAAATCTTTCAGAGACCTTCAGGATAAATTTAGCCTGAGTGGACATCACTAGTTTTGATCTCGGCAAATACATAGCTGCATTAAAAACCGTTTGGCCATTACTGATGCTATTTCAAATTATTTAACAACATTTGTTAATATGAGTTGTTTGGTTTCAGGTTTATACAGCCTACTGATCGAGGTCTTATTTTCTAAACCTCTGGAAAGTGTTACGATGGTAATATGGCAAACCACCCTCAACAAAGAATCTAGGAGGAGTGGGTACTCTTGGACTCACATGATAGAGTACACTGGTAAGCAAAAACAAGGTTCTCCTACTATAAAATTTGCATTCACAGCATAGGTCCCAGTCACGGTTACAAAGGGCTGGTTTAACTTCTGATGACAAATGCTGGAGGTGTGCTTCACCTCTCTGTGACCTTATCCATATCCTATGGCACTGTGCTTCCCTAGAGCCCTGTTGGAGTTATGGCATGAACTGAGGAGCCTTTTCCTGATAGTGCTAGCTATGCATCTAGCTATACTACATGACACTTTGGATTTACAGAGGTTGAGTAGGCACACTCATAGAAGGCTGGCTGCCTCCCTAGCTGCAGCTAACATATGCATCTTTCGCCACTGGCATCAGCCAACACTACCAACTATTGGCATCAGCCAACACTACCAACTAATGGCGTCAGCCAACACTACCTACTTTGGAGGACTGGCTCGCTGAGTTCACAAGGATTCCATATGGTGAACAGGTTATCTATAAGGTGGCCATTAAACATTCTGACTTCAGGGAGGAGGGAGACTCTATAAACAGTTATCTGACTCTACTCACTCCCTCCCCTCTGACAGCCCCCCGAGAATCTCATCACTGACCACAATACAATTTGCGTAGGTCAAAAGGTCCGTATTAGGAACTATTCACAGCAGCTTAAATTATGATCCAGTTACAGGATAATTTCTTTCCGATGATATAAGCCAGATGACGACTTGTTTACCGATCTTATTCACACAGTTCACTCTCCTATCTGGTTGTTAGCGATCTCTCGGACATGGATCTTACTCACCTAGGAATATTGGACACAAAACTGGAGTTGGCCGGCCACAATGCCGACAAAATTATATGCCCTCCCAATCTAACGAAAAATGCATCCATAAGCTTAAAACACAAACTCCTTAAAGCACACCCAGAGACTAATGTCTGATCCTTACTTCTGCTTGAAAAAAGAAACTACTATAAGCGATCTTATCTTTACACGAAAAGACGAGCACAATGGAGGAAAGCAGCCCTGTAATAATTGCTCCTGATCATCTCATCTAGGAAAACCCCCCACAGCCTAAGACTTTATGTAGCCCCTCTCCCGCTTACTTAGCAGATGCAACCATCTTCCTTTACAACAATGGAATTATCCTCATCCAGTCCTCGAACCACAACCTTGAACTATTCGACGAAAGTTTCTCCAACATCAAAAATGCGGTGATTAACAATCAATATGCCCCCTCCCAAGCCCGTCCTAGTCCAACAGATTACACACAAAATTCTCAAGTAGTGTCCCTGCTTACATGCGCTACTTTCAGCGCTCCACACCGCTCACCTCCTCTCCCCACCATGGCGACCAACAAACATAACCCCATCCCCTCACGTGCTACGGTGAAGCATAAGCTCCACTCCTGAAATCACCAAATTGAATTGCACCCATACTTTTCCCCATTGCAACAAACAGAGTGATACTCAACCATGCTAGTAACACCACAACCCCCACTAGTCCGCCATCCTCAAAACACTCCTACATGGATACTACTAGCTTCTCTTTGACATTCCCCATGGACCAATGAAAGATAACCTCGGAGACTGAACCTGCATCCCTTAAGAGCAACATGACGTATACAACGCTAGCGCTTCAAGGCAGCCAGCCTTTGAGTTCTCCTCCGCCCCCTCTCAATCTCTACCCTATCGCCAACCTATCCACCTATCAGCTTGCTCTCCAGGACCTGCGTTATCCCAACATCACAGTCCTGGGCACAGTTCTTCCGGGCCCTCTGTTACAAACCACGACATCCTTTTCCCACACATCATTTGAATCCAGACTCTGAGATGTCACGGGACCTACAACAACTTAAGGATGACTTACACATCCTTATTAACATCACCGTAGAACTCGCAAATAAACATTGGCCCAACAGGAACCCTGTGAAGATCAGTAAAAACCATGCCCAATCTACCAACTTTCACACTAGGCTGCCTTCACACTCCCCTACCAACTTGATCTCCACAATCCCTATTGCTCCTCACCTAAGATGGAAAACAACTCCATATCCTAATGACCCCACTAGACCTGTTAGGACCTTAGATCCACTTTCTGACAGAGACCTTTACGCTCTCCTCCGCTATTATAACTCAACATCTTCGGACGACACAGACACTCTGGAACAAATCCAAACAATTCCTTTGAACCCACTCAAAGAACCTAGGCCAAACTCTAGAGCAGTTAACAACTCAAACCTCACGCAAATCTCCATCACTCAGACTGCCTCAGTTGATACTACATCGGTTGATACTTTACCGGTTCATGAGCCACTAACTGAAATCCTGAAGCTATCCATCCTCCACATCACATGTACGCTGACGACACCCAAGTGTACCTGAAAATCTCTTGCCCTGAAGATATACAATTCCTTAACACCACTCTCCAAAAAACTAAAAACTGGCTTACAAGCAACCACTTCAACCTAAATGCTCAAAAAAATTGAATGCCTCTAAATCGCCCCACCCAGACAGTCCTCTGATATCGGAGAATGGATGAAGCAACTAACAGCTTTAAATTGCCTTCCACACATTATAGATTCCACAAGATCACTTGGAATAACCCTTGACAGGAACCTGAACATGCAGGAGCACATCAGTTCTGCCATTAAAGGAGCAAACTTCCAAATGAACATCCCAAGGAAAATTAAACCCTTCCTCCCCCTCGCCAACTTCAAAGCAGTGGTTCAAGCCCTAGTATTTCCAGGCAGGACTATGGAAGCACAACCCTCTGTGGCCCACATAGATCAACGTTGGCCCCTCTAAAGGCCTCTCTTAACTCTGCTGCAAGGCTCATCACAGGATCTTAAAGATACAACCACATCACGCTTGATCTACAGGATCATAATTGGCTCCCATTTGAAGCAGGAATTGAGTTAAAAATCGCATGTATGACCCATAAAGCCCCACATCTTAACTCCCAGTTATATCTAGCACAAAAACTGGAGTTATCTGGCGGCTGTAGATCTTCTAGAAGCTCTAGCACCTTACTGCTGAAACCACAGAAATTCTGTAAAAAGAAAACGTACTATCGAGCTTTCTCTGGTATTACCCCAAGAATCTGGAACTCCTTGCCCCCTGAAATCAGACTGAACCCCCTCACCTGTATTACTTAAAAAGGAAGTCAAAGTGCTACTAATGAACTAGTTCTTCCTCTAAGGCTCATGTACTTTAGTAGCCTACCACATTAGCCCACACTTACTATGCCCATGTGAAGTATTGGACTTCTATGATCATGTATATTTTGCGGGCGACTTGGTCCCTATGGTGGTCTCCTGCCTCATTTTGGGACCCACCACATCCTGTTTCGTTCTTGATTTTTTTGTTTGTTTTACTGTTTCTTCTTTCCTGACCACTTGTAAAGCGCTCCAAAACCCTCTCGGGTCATGTTCGACCTATATAGAACTTTATAAATAAATAAATCGCATCTGGGGTTCCATTCTTCTGGAGGCAAACCCCACTTAAGGGTGATCTATGCAGTTCAGAGTGAATTTATAACCCCTGGTAAAGGCCATGCCCTTTTTTTACTCTGGTTGTGCACTAGGTGTTTTTAGCTGTTATCCTCCTGTAATATATATGCTAAGTTGATGCACCATGTGTTCTTTGTTAGGCCTGTTAATGATGTCTCCTGAGTCTAAAAGGATACTTGACATGACTCCTGGCATTGCTTAGTCTATCACTGTTGGAATTAGCTGCTACATTGCCTGGATATTTCACTATTGGGATAGCTTATGCTACCCGTCCCCTAAACTCAACTGTTGTCATTTTTATTTCCATGCGCGCCTCTGCAATTCATTTCCTAGGCCTATAGTTTCTAATTTTGCAAAGCTTAGTTTCTATGCATGAAATGTTTTGTTTATGGCTTTATCGCTGTACTATTTGATCTGATGGAATTGTTGAAATTGCCTTTGATGGAGCAGGGTTTTGAGAAAATAAAACCTGCTCGGATTGAACCCTCAGTAACATTAATTAAGTGTGCTGTGAAAAATATTATTAATAACGCTAAAATAGGGGGAAATGCTTTTGCGCATGTGCAAAAACGAATGTGTGTATTAATGCATGGAACTAGGCCGTAAAACTGCTTTGATAAAAACTAATGGTGCTTTTGTGCACGTTAATAATATTTTGCTAGGAATAACATGGGCTGTGCATGGGTTAGTGCAATGCTGGGATGGTGTGTAAAATGAAATTACATTTCATGAAAATAATAAATGTTTGTATTTGTTTCTGCAGAAAAGGCAAGCATGGGCCTACACTTCTGCATGTCAGTTTGAGGGTTAACATTTGACTGGAAAATCATTAAATGTTCCAAAAGAAAGATTCGAATGAAAGGAGAGCACAAAGGCATGAACAAAATGCAACCTTCATGGAGCGCTGAATGTCTGCCAAGTTGCATAAAAGAAGAATTAGATTACAAATGGAAGTGAACAGTTTCCTTCATGAGATGGCAGAGGCGAATAATAGAGGCGTAGAGATTTGCAACATTCAAGGAACTGCAGGAAAAGTTTACTATGATTGTGTTCAAAGTGGTTTCCTGGGATGAATATGTCGTAATGCTTAATGTTTAAACAAAGAGGTGTCTAATAAAATGGACATGACGAGAGTGGTGTGACAGAACACCCCCAATCTTAGCCAATGGGAGATGAATATTGTGCTCATATGGAAACATATGTGGGTTGGACATTTAGGTTTTAGGGTATAATTGAAAGTCCCCGGTGGGTGTGGTTTAGGGTTTGGCTGGTGTTTAGCTAGCGGGAGATCGTCGCAGTCGTCGGTTTGCGGTTTCCAGATAGAGGCCTACCTGTTTCCTGAATCATGACCTAATCTTTGTCACTCGACTCTACTTGAGTGGCCTTGCTGCCCTGACTAACCTGTTTCTTACTTGGGTTAGTATAGATAATCTCCTAAATTTGCATATTCATTTGCAAATGTATTCTGTCTCTGAAACTTTTCTCTCTTCGCCTATCCACTCCTACAATGCATTGTTTATTTGAAATGTTTTATACATTGCCAATGTTTTTCTCTCTGTGATAATCTATGATTTGCATTTTGTGTGACTGTACTTGATGAGCATTTTTATTCTCACAGTTTACGATAAACAAACTACACACTGAGTGTTATTATTTAGTAGCATAGATTTAGTACTTATTAGTGTCATCAACTTTTCAACTATAGGTTTGTCGCCACATTTATTTGTAAGGAGAAATGCAGGTTCTAAAGTGTATTTAGTGAGTTAGGAATAAACTTGCATCACACTGAACCCCAGCGTGAAGGGATTAGGTGGGTAGTGTAAATGGGCCCTATATTAGTGAAAATTATCGAACCCTGGATCAGTTTTGGTAGCAGAGGATGGTTAATTATTGATTAGTTTGGCAATAATTATTGATTATTGATTATTAACATGAAAAGTTAGTGTCTTTGTTTTATGTTGTTTGGAAGTACGGGTACGGAGTTACCTAAGATCCTAGGATGATGTTATTTTAGCCTAAGTGGCAGAAGAATAGTGTGGAAAGGTATCACACTGCAGAAGTACTTTGTCTGTTGTTGCAACAGCGAAAGGTTGTCGATGCTATTTTAGGGACATATTCGATTGAAAGAAGATTGTATGAAATAGTGAAAGGTCCGCTTCCGAAACTCTGGCCTTAAATCCCCAAAGGAGTACCAAGACCTCTTTCTGAAAGGAAAGTCCTCTTCCGAAACTTTAGCTACTATCCCCAGAGGAGTACCAAGACTTCCTTTAACTTGATTGAGAGTAGAGTAGCGCTGGTCGTTATTTTACTAGAAGTAAAAGAAAACTCTTCGAGTGAATCGAACTATCTCTTATTAGTGGAGCAGACAAAGTAGCATTGTTTTGTGTTGTTTCTAACAAGAAATAGTTAAGAGAACCTAGAAAATACATTGCCGTATTATTTTGTAAAGGGAGGGTCAGTAGCAGGAGTAATACTGACGTCACAAAAAGCCGCGCTGGCATTGGTCAGGCAGCGGGCGTGTAGTGAGCTGTGGTTGGTTGCTGTGAGCCGCGCTAGCATTGGTTGAGATAGCAGATACGGAGTGAGCCGCGATTGGTTGGTTGTTGAGAGTCGCACTGGTATTGGTTGGGATTTAGCGAATAGAGTGAGAGGATTTACGGAAGTTTTCTCTTGTTTGTTTTGGTTTATTTAGCGATAAAAAGAGTGTTTAAAAATGAAATTGGTAAAAAGAATAAAAGATTTATTTTAAAAAAACAAGCCGATAGTTACTAGAGAGGGACTTCCTATAACTCCTCCAAGAACGCCTGCTTCTTTTATGATGTTGGAACGTGGGTATCATACGTGTACATGGTTAGAGAACTGGATGAGTTATACGGAAGATGATGGAGTTTTAGCTTTTCCAGAGTATGGTACATTTAATGTAAGGATTTTGGAGAACTTGAGAGGACGAATTAATTCATTAAAGCCAAGTCCTAGACCTACGCAGTATGAAGCGCTTGAGGAATGAGAACATGAGGCTTATAAAAGGGAGAGAGACAAGAATGGAATTAAATACAGGAATATAATAACGAGATATTCTGAGGTTAGATGGGATGATCAAAAGAAAAGATGGAGGAGAGATGCAAGTGCAGATAGATTATATCCAGTAATAGTTGCTGAGGATCAGACTGGAGGCAAAAGTAAAGAGAAAAAGAATAATTTAGAGACTTCGGAACTAGATAATGATTCGGATGATATTGATGATGAGTTGTTAAATGAAATACTATTAAAGAGACCTCCCCCATATCAGGAAAGTTCAGGGGAAACAATTCCAAATGCACCACTAATTGAAATACAAGTTCCTCAGGTTCCACAAACTCCACAGGTTTCACAGGTTACACAAGTTCCGGTAGCTTCACACACTCGAGTGTTGCAGGAGAATGAGAATGACATGTTGAATAAGGCAAGAGAGGAGTTAACTCAGAGAATTAGTCAGATGAGTCTGAATGCAGAAGCATTATCGGTACCAGTAACGATTGGTCCTATAGTTCAATTGTTTGGTGAGAGTCAGAATATATCGAGAGTACATGCATGGACAATTCCCGTGAATAATGCCAGGAATGTTAGGGGATCAGAACAAGTTGAGATGAGTAATTCATTGATTGATCTTCCAGTGAGTGAAAACGTAACAAACAGCAAAGAGAAGTGTACAGATGGATCCTAGAAAAATAGTGCAGAATGTCAGTGGAACAACTCCAGTATCCGGGAGTTCGGTGGGTCCTTCGCCAGAGGAGTTAGATGACTGGATAAGAGGAATGGAAAAGAATAAATCACAATCGAGTATAGATGTAGCTAGATTGAGAGTGGATCTGGAAGAAATGATTATTGGTACAATAAGTCCAGAAAGATTGAGTAAGTACCGAGATGAAGAGTTGTTATTTTTGTGTAAGAATATTACATGGAAAGCAAGGAATCTACATGAGAGGTTGGCAGAAGCTGAACAAGAATATGGAGTAGACATAGAAAAGTCTAAAGTTTTGCAAAAAACGTATAGATTGGATTTTACTGATAAAGATTTGGAGAGTTTGAATACATCTGGCAAACGATTGCAAATAAAAGAATTGATGAATATTTTGAAGAAATGGGGTGATTTAGAATGGTGGAAAGGTAGATGGGCAAAAAACAAAGAAGAAATGCTTACAAGTAAAAATGTGTCTTTATTTCCATTAAGAGAAACAGGACAGGCTGAAATGGTATGCCCAATGAGAGACGTTCCAGGTGGCGGACATGTTCACGTTCCCTGGTCAAGACAGGATATATTATCCTTTACAAATGATTTTCCTAGGTTGAGAGAGAAACCTGTCGAGTGGTACAAACAGAAAGAGGGAAACAATGGTTCTCAAACAGATTTTCAGATGAAAGGACAAAATCAAAATGGTCAGGTACCAAATGGAGGTAGAGGTAGAGGTAAGATGAGTAGGGAAGAATTGAAAAAGAAATTTCCTTGTCATGCGTGCGGAAAGTTTGGACATTGGAGGAATGAGTGTAGATCTTTACTGAAATATAATGGAATGAATCAAAATTTCAATCCGCAGATGCAGAATGAAGGGGTTGTGAATGAACAACAGCAGCAGGTAGTTACACCACAGACACAACAAGTACAGGTGCCTCAAGCTCCTATGCCAAATAATGTGAATGCTCAAGTACAGAGATACAGTGCGAGTTCTGGATTTCACGCAGGTGAACAAGTTGGTAAGAATCAAAATGTACAAGTGGTTTCACACTATTTATTGCAATGTTCAGAGTGACTCAGGCTCATCTCAATGACGGTGCCTGAGAGGGGAGGAAGAGTGCGTGCTTGGCGCATCTCTAGAGGTAGATCAATCAGGTCCTTTTGCTGATGGAAAAGTGGAAGGTAATGATAATACATTCCTAGTGGACACTGGTGCTACATGTTCTACTGTGAGCAGCAAAAATTCCAAACCCACCCCTCTCGGGAGAAACTAGCCAAGTTGTGGGAGTTTCAAATAAACATATTAAAACTCCAATAACAAGTCCAATAGAAGTTCATATTGGAAGATTCAGAGACATGCATCGGTTTGTGGTATGTGATACAAGTCCGGTTAACCTTTTAGGTAGGGATTTGCTTTGTAAGATGAATTGCACCATCTATTGTACGCCAGATGGTATTGCTTTTCAAACACCAGATGAGGATGTTGCTTTTAAAATGATGTTAGCGAAGAAAGGGACAGAAGTGAATGATTTATATTCATTGCTTACAGAAGATTTACCTGCAGAGTTAAGAAATGCAGTAAGACCTGATGTATGGGATTTTACAGGAAAAGACATTGGTTTGATGAAGGGTGTGGATCCTATTCAGGTTAAACCAGGTGCAATATATCCAAACACACCTCAGTACAAGATGAGTCCTGAAATAACAGTAGGAGTAATTCCTGTAATTGATCAAATGATTGAACAAGGCATTCTAAAAGAAATACTAAGTAGTCCTTGTAACTCACCTATTATGGGGATTAATAAACCAAGTGGAAAATATAGAATAGTTCAGGATTTGAGAAAAATAAATAAGATCGTACTACCTTGCTGTCCAATAGTGCCAAATCCAGCAGTGATTCTTTATCAAATTCCTTGTGATGCAGAATGGTACACAGTAATTGATCTGTGTCAAGCATTTTTCTCAATACCTTTGCATCCGGATAGCCAATATCTTTTTGCTTTCCGGTTCGGAAACCATGTTTTGGCATGGTGCCGAGTTCCTCAAGGGTATACAGAGAGTCCTTCGATTTTTAATCAGATTTTGAAAAAAATGTCTGGAGTCATTGATCATGCCAGAAAATTCAGTATTAATGCAGTATATTGATGACTTACTGGTGGCATCAAAAACACGAGAAGCCTGTGTGACAGATACAATTGCCTTACTGAATCATTTGGCAGAAGGTGGGCATAAAGTGTCACCAGCAAAATTACAGTTTTGTCAAAAAGAAGTTCATTATTTGGGACACAAAATTGAGAAAGGAGTTAGAAAAGTAACGCAAGACCGAATCAATGTGATTTTGCAAATGGGCCCTATGTTAGTGAAAATTATCGATGCCTGATCGCTGGATGGGTCCTCCTAAAACTCAAAAAGAAGTTAGAATGTTTTTGGGAATGGTTGGATACTGTAGACAATGGATCAGTGGGTTTTCACTGATTGCAAAACCTTTACAGAGGTTGACACAAATTGTGGTTGATCCGATTGATTTGGATGAAGAGTGTATGAAAGCTTTTATTGAATTGCGAGATAGTCTTTGTCGAGCACCTGCATTGGGAATGCCAGATTACACAAAAGATTTTGCATTATTCTGTTGTGAGAGAGATGGGTGTGCACTTTCAGTCCTAACACAAAAACATGGAATGGCACGTCGTCCAGTGGCATATTTTTCTGCTACTTTGGATTCAGTGGCTGTCGCATTACCAAGCTGTTTAAAAGCAGTGGCTGCTACTTGTGGGAGTCTTGAGCAGAGCGAGACAATTGTTATGGGCCATCCAGTGAAAGTATATGTGCCACATTCTGTTGAGATCCTATTAACAAGGACTCGGACTCAACATATGACGTATAGTTGGCTGACTAGGTATGAAAGAGTGATTTTGGGTGCTGAAAATATGACAGACACAAGATGTACAACATTGAACCCAGCAACCTTATTGCCAAGTTCAAATTGTGAGGAAGTGAAGGATGAAGCAGATCATGATTGTTTGGATGTGACAGAATTGTGCATGAAACCAAGACCTGACATAAAGGATGCACCACTAGAAGAATCAGATAGTGTGATGTTCGTGGATGGATCTTGTCTGAGAGATGAAAAAGGTGCATTAAGTGCTGCTTATGCAGTATGCACAGTGTCTATGGTTCTTGAAGCATCCTGTCTAAAAGGGATAAATTCTGCTCAAATTTCTGAACTGACTGATTGCTTTAACTAGAGCATGTATAATTGGCAAAAATCTGAGAGTAACCATATTCACTGATAGTCAATATGGTTTTGGGGTGGTGCATGATTTTGGACAGTTGTGGATGCAAAGAGGATTTCTGACCTCTTCAGGATCCCTGATCCGGAACCGTAAAAATGTGAAGGATCTATTGAATGCATTACAAATGCCCAAAAAGATTGCTGTGGTAAAATGTTCAGCACACAAGTCAGGAAATTATTATGTGACAAATGGAAACAGATATGCAGACCAAGTGGCTCGTTTCTGTGCACAAAATTCAATTTCAATTAACAGAGGGATGGAGAAAAAACATACAAATTGCCACTTGATATTTTCTTCTTTGGAAACATGGGAAGAAATTAGGCAGCTTCAGGAAGAAGCAAATGAGGAAGAGAAATAAATCTGGATAAAATCAGGTTGAAAAAAGAGAGCAGAAGATGAAGTATGGGTGTATGTTGATGGAAGACCAGTAATGCCGGATAGCTTACTGTCTCAGATTGCAAGGATGTACCATGGAATTGCACATTTTGGAAGAGATGCTATGATCAGGCTCTTCAAGCAGTCATGGTAAAACCCAAAGTTTAGTGTCATTGCAGAGAGTCTATGCCAGAGGTGTATAGTGTGCCAGCAGCAAAATCCAGGTAGAAAAACAGTTGTTAGTTGGGGTCGAATTGGAAAAATAGCAGGACAATTTACCCGACTACAGTTAGACTTTATAGAACTTCCCCCTTGTAATGAACTGAAATATGTGTTGGTGGTTGTTTGTTTTCTCGCTGGGTAGAAGCTTATCCAACAAGAAGAAATGATAGTCTAACTGTTGCTAAATTGCTTTTAAGAGAGAATTCCAAGATTCGGATTTCCAGTCTCTTTAGAAACAGATAGAGGAACTCATTTTAATAATGAAATAATTCGGATGATTTGCGCAGCATTACAAATTGATCAAAAGCTGCATTGTGTCTATCGACCAGAAGCATCTGGAGTGGTCGAACAAATTAATGGCACTATTAAATCAAGACTGTCAAAAGTGTGTGCATCTACAACACTGAAATGGCCAGACGCTTTACCCCTGGTATTAATGAGTCTTAGAAGCATTCCTGTTAAAAAAGACTGGATTAAGTCCTCACAACATTTTGATGGGGAGAGCCATGAGACAAGCAATTGTGCCAGCAAACAAACTGATGAATATTACTGATGATCTAGTGCTTGATTATTGCAAAGGATTGGCTGATCTGGTGCGTTCTGTGTCTCATCAGGTTGTAGAAATTGCAACCACAACACAGCCGTATCAAGCACATGATTTGAGTCCAGGAGAGTGGGTTCTGGTCAAGAAACACGTGAGGAAGTCGTGTTTAGAACCCAGGTGGAATGGACCATACCAGATCATATTGGTAACAACGACAGCAGTAAAGTGTGGTGGCTTGCCAAACTGGATTCATGCAAGTCATACAAGAAGAGTCCCAAGTCCACTTGAAAGACAAAAAGAGGAACAGCAATTGGTAAAGAAAAGAACCAGAAGCTGAAGAACATGAAGCTATAGAATCTAGTGTTACAGATTCTGAAAAGGCTGAACAAGAGGAAGAACCAAGTACAAGTCAAATAAAATGGGCACCAGCTACTGAGTCTCAAGAGACTGCTGTTGAGAAAGAAAAAGAAAGTGACTGATGAAAATCAAGAGCAAGTACAACAAAGAAAAGAACTGAATAAAAGAACTTGACAACGAAGGTGAAGAAGCAGTTCAAGTTAAGAAAGCAAGAAAAGGTGATGTGTGGCCAAAAGGAGTGAAAAGACTGAAATACACTCTAGAAAACAAAAGGCCAGATCAAATAAATGAAATATCAAGTCAAACTGGACAAAGTCATTCAGAAGAAGTGAAACGAAAAACAAGAAGAATAAGAATTCCGAGTAAGAAATACACAGCTCCAGAATGGACATATGTGGTGTTGGAAGAGATTGAAACACAAATCAAAAAAGAAGAAGCTGGTACTGATCAAAGCAAACTGAAACCACCTTAAAAGAGAACTGTGAAAATAAAGGTGCAACAATGTCAATGAAGAGTATTCTGAAAATTCCAAAAGATATAAAAAAGAGGGGGTAAAGAAGAGAGGCATAAAGTGTAAAGGATACACTACTCTAGATGGTTTTTGGATAAGTTTAAAAAAAAAATTAGGTTTTTTCTTAGATTTAATTTTTTTTATATAGTGTCTAAAATGGCAACGGTAACAGAGACTGGATATCAAAATCATAGTTTTAAACGTAGATGTATTAATGCTTGCTTATGTAGTGTCTTGCTACTAATGTTGATGTGGTTAACACTAATTGTTATTGTCCCTGTTCTAATGGTGACTAATCACAAAAATAATACTAATGATGTGGGAAGTGAGAGAATTGATTCAAATACTAAAGAAGATTTAAGTACTAATATAGAAAAGATAGAAGATGATAGTGTTTATCATGATAAATCAATTAATGATTTTTCGTTAAATATTTTCACTAAATTGTTGTATAACTACGTTAACACAATGAATGCAAGAGATTGTTATGTGCATGCAATTACCGTTGTCTGTCTCAGAGGGGGGTTACTTACCATCACCTACCTTTAACCTAAGGTGTGTCTTGTAGCGTCTTTACTAGTCTGTTCTATGAGAGGGAAGGATTAGAGTATTACTTTTGATTTAATATTTTCTGAAATTCCTATTAGGAGAGATTTAAAAATTGTCTATGGTCCTGTTTATGCAGCTTACATGGGAGATTTTTTCATTAGTAATAAACCAATAGATACAATAGATGCACATAGAAATAACTTAACTTGTAAACTATGACATGAAGAAATAGAATTTATGAATATGGTAGAAGATAGAAGACAAGACTTCAAAAAGAAAGCTGCTGAGCAAAAGTCTCATGTACCTCCATGGGCTTTCAGAGAGGGTGATTATAAAAAGGGTGAGACTTACGCTGCCATGACTCTAGATTTTCAACATAGAGGAAAGCTTTGCGTGTTTAGAGAAAAGACTGAACTTAATAGTTACTTCATTGGTTCTAGTGAATGTGAGCATACTTTCTTGATAAAAGGAAGTTGGGGATTAAAAGGAGGAACTGATCCTGTTTTCCAGGGAATTTATTATGTGTGTGGTAAGAATGCCTATTATAGGTTACCTACAGGTTGGTATGGATGTGGTTATTTAGGTATAGTATTCCCAAAGGTTTACCACATAGATAAGAATAATAGAGTTAATGAAATGAAACAAGGACTAACACGTAATAAGAGAGGAGCGAGTTATTCTGAAATAATTGGGGATATTTTTGGAGCACTGATACCTTCAGTTGGAGTTATTCTGAATTCACATAAAATTAGAAAATTGTCCACAGTGGTTGATCGTTTATCAACAGATACTGCTGGTGGGTTCTTGATGATTCATACTGAAATGGTTGCAATTAGATCAATGGTTTTGCAAAATCGACTTGCCCTTGATATACTATTGGCAAAAGAGGGTGGAGTCTGTAGCATGTTGAAAATACAACAATGCTGTACTTATATCCCTGCCAAAAGTAAAAATCTTGAGGGGTATATTAAAAATATTACAGAACTTCATGAAGATTTGACTGAGCTGAAAGTTGACGGTGCATGGGAGAAACTTGGTAAAAGTTTTTCCTCAGTGGGAAATTGGTTTTCTAGCTTAGGGAATAGTTTGTTAGGAAGAATATTAATACCTGTTACTTCAGTAATTATAGTAATATTAATGGTTATCATGATTTACAAATGTTGCAAATGCAAGTGTAAAAAGAAAGACATCAGATCTTAAACGTAGAGATAGAAGGAGAGAAGAGATAGAATTAGAGAATATGAGAGGGAATTACTATGAGATCATGAAAGACTTAGATGGAAGAATGATAAAACAAGAAAGAAGTACAGTATTTTAAATAAGTGGTAACTTGTATGTGATGGGTATTTTGATGATGGCTCATAAACGCCATCAAAGGGGGATTGATGGAGCAGGATTTTGAGAAAATAAAACCTGCTCGGATTGAACCCTCAGTAACATTAATTAACAGTGTGCTGTGAAAAATATTATTAAAAACGCTAAAATAAGGGGAAATGCTTTTGCGCATGTGCAAAAACTAATGAGTGAATTAATGCATGGAACTAGGCCGTAAAACTGCTTTGATAAAAACTAATGCTGCTTTTGTGCACGTTAATAATATTTTGCTAGGAATAACATGGGTTGGGCATGGGTTAGTGCAATTCTGGGATGGTGTGTAAAATTAAATTACATTTCATGAAAATAATAAATGTTTGTATTTGTTTCTGCAGAAAAGGCAAGCATGGGCCTACACTTTTGCATGTCAGTTTGAGGGTTAACATTTGACTGGAAAATCATTAAATGTCCCAAAAGAAAGATTCAAATGAAAGGAGAGCACAAAGGCATGAAAAAAATGCGACCTTCATGGAGCGCTTAATTTCTGCCTAGTTGAGGAAAAGAAGAATTAGATTACAAATGGAAGTGAACTGTTTCCTTCACGAGATGGCAGAGGCGAATAATAGAGGCGTAGAGATTTGCAACATTCAAGGAACTGCAGGAAATGTTTACTATGATTGTGTTCACAGTTGTTTCTTGGGATGAATATGTCCTAATGCTTAATGTTTAAACAAAGAGGTGTCTAATAAAATGGACATGACGAGAGTGGTGTGACAGAACACCCCCAATCTTAGCCAATGGGAGATGAATATTGTGCTTATATTGAAACATATGTGGGTTGGACATTTAGGTTTTAGGGTATAATTGAAAGTCCCCGGTGGGTGTGGTTTAGGGTTTGGCTGGTGTTTAGCTAGCAGGAGATCGTTGCTGTCGTCGGTTTGCTGTTTCCAGATAGAGGCCTACCTGTTTCCTGAATCCTGACCTAATCTTTGTCACTCGACTCTACTTGAGTGGCCTTGCTGCCCTGACTGGCCAGAGGGGTAGATTTCCCTGTTTCTTACTTGGGTTAGTATAGATAATCTCCTAAATTTGCATATTCATTT
The DNA here is from genome assembly GCA_963921515.1 of Calotriton arnoldi. Lineage (NCBI taxonomy): Eukaryota > Metazoa > Chordata > Amphibia > Caudata > Salamandridae > Calotriton > Calotriton arnoldi. Next base: position 4,196,943 of record CAWUFW010000156.1, read on the forward strand.
GCAAATGTATTCTTTCTCTGAAACTTTTCTCTCTTCGCCTATGCACTCCTTCAATGAATTGTTTATTTGAAATGTTTGTTTTATACATTGCCAATGTTTTTCTCTCTGTGATAATCTATGATTTGCATTTTGTGTGACTGTACTTGAGCATTTTTATTCTCAAATTATTTTACGATAAACAACAAACTACACACTGAGGCTTATTATTTAGTAGCATAGATTTAGTACTTATTATTGTCATTAACTTTTCAACTATAGGTTCGATCGCCACATTTATTTGTAAGGAGAAATGCAGGTTCTAAAGTGTATTTAGTGAGTTGGGAATAAACTTGCATCATACTGAACCCCAGCGTGAAGGGATTAGTTGGGTAGTGTATATGGGCCCTATGTTAGTGAAAATTATCGATCCCTGATCGCTGGATCACCTTTCACTTTCCCCTGGTTATTCCCTCCCTTTTCTTTATGTATTCCCATTTCTTACCATCCTTTCCTATGCTTTTATGTTTAAAAAAAAATAAAAGATATTTGAAAATCGATATTTGTCAGCATATATTCAACTTTTAAAAAAATACATTCTTTCCAAATCAGACAGTGCCATTGTGATTGTTGCAGTCCTGGCTTGAACTATGAAACTTTGCTCTACATTACCAAAAGAGATTGTCGGGTTCAAGTGTTCAGCAAAGCAGCAAGAGTTCTTATGTAAACTCTTTACAAGGGGTTATAGCCCATGGCCGGCTACATAGCTGCCAAGGTTTAAGATTGCTATGTGTGACATGTTCATCATTTTAGTGTAATTATGAGTGACATTTCAACGATTATGAGTGACACTTTCTCATGAGCAAAATCAAGCAGTGAAGGAAGACGAGGGAAACAAATATGAGAAATTACACACATCTGACCAACGAGAAACTCTTTAAACTACTGCAAAGCACCATAAATTGAAGGCCACTAACCTAGTGGCCTTTGTACCTGATTGCACTGTTAGGGGGGGAAAGCCTCAGGAGAAGCTGTCTCAGGCACATGATAGTCTAGGTCACAGCCTGGCCGGCTGAACATTATTTGGAAAAGACACTGAGAGCTATAGCATAAAAATCAATAATAGCTCAGCGGCCGATCGACGCGGGGTCTGGTGCGCCACCCACTATAACACGAGTCAGTTGTGCACTGGCCTCATGATGGCTGGGGTATAACACCAGCAATATTTGTCAGTCAGAAATGTGTTCACTTTAATAATACCAACTCCAGCTTTCATACACTTACTGATGATTTATGATGCAGATCTCCTTGGTGGAACAGGTTACACACACACCCGTAAGTCACTGTGAAGATCATCATCATAACCCTCTGTGTAACATGATCAGCCCTGCCTGCATTAATGAAAGGATCAGACCTTGCAGATGATCTGAAACCTCAGAAGGATGACGAGACAGAGCAGTCCTGCAGCTTTTACTGAAATAATGATCAGATCTGCAGACTGCGTGTGTGCTGCTGTACTGTGACATAAAGGTATTGTAACAACATGACTACTGTAAAGTCAGAGGCAGGCTGCCACTGACCAGAAAGTACTTACTTATTGTGAACTTCAGTTTGGCTGCAGGAGGCACTGGGTCGCGAGCGCACAGCTGTGCAGCACTGCCGCGTGCAGTCTCCCCGCAGCGCCCATGCCTCTCATGATGATCATGCCGTGCGGCCTTGCTGCCTGACTGACCCTGAGTGAGAGAGTCACTCTGTCAGGTGAGGGTCGTCGATGCTGTGCCGTCCCGCCGGGACTTCAACGCCGCGGCCGGGTTAATATAATGTCCCTCCTGCGCAGGCAGCAGCGCACTCAGTCACTCTCAGACTATCAGCTGATTGAGAGGGACACCGGCCGCGCGGACGGGACCGTGACCGACAGGCTGCACAACTCCAGTGAGTCCAGTCGAGTCCCCGGCACCGCCGCTTCTGACCGACCTCAATTCCTGTTCCAGGAGGTCGTGAGGTCACATCCCCCCCACGGCGCCAGCCTGTAATATGCAACCACTGCTGAGGGCAGGCCCTGACCCCGGGTCTCGGTATTTTAATTGGGCAGTCAGAGTGACTCACAGCCGCGCAGGCTCCGGCGCAGCGGGCAGCCGCGGGAATTTGGCAGCAGGCAGGCAGATATTGTGACATTGTAGCACCGAAGAGTCTGAGAGCAGAGATCTTTAACTGTTGAGCTGCTGCTGGCAAGTGAAGTGTCTGCTGCGGCCCGGGGCGCACAGTCCACAGTGTGTGAGAGGCGCCGGCGCGCGCTAGCACCTGGCGTAGTGGGCAGCCAGTTTCAGCCGTGCTGTCAGCAGAGTGAAGTGACGGTCAGTGGCAAATGCGTGACAATGCATTTCAGTGCGGTGATGCGGGAACACCACACTGAAATGCGTTAGCGTCACGCCTTATGCGTGATACTTGGCAGGCCTGCGGCTATAAATCATCAAATGGTTGCTCAAAAATACATCGAAATTAAAGGGTCTGTGCCTTTCCCGAGATTTCACTAATGTTGCTTTATTCTCTTAAATGTTGGTGCAACAGGTTTAAGACTTCAACAGAAAGCCAACACTGATCCTATTTCTACTTATAAGGATAAAGAACTCTCTAAATTATGTTGTTGATACTGTGGACCGATGTCCCACTGGCATTGCGTTTGAGGTTATTACCACGAAACCCATATGACATCTTCTAGCTACAGAGAAGTGCCAAATTACATTTTTACGCTTTTACATTGCCACTTTAGTCATCTGGGGGAAGCAGATGAAGCAAAAGAAAGAGGCACTTTTAACGTACGAGAGAGCACTTTTAGGGGCTTCATTAGTTAGGCTAAGAACCACAGTCAACCACCCCCCAAACTCGTGCAAGTAAATAAGAGACTTAACACGTAGTAATGATGCATTTACAAATCTAAGCTTCTGGAAAAAAGCGCCATTAATTAATACAACAATAACAGCTTTATATAAAAGGTTTATTTACAATTTTGTTTTCAATCGGATAAAAACCAAACAGTTTAAATCTGAACACTGCTGTTTCAATATCAAGCATCAATGTGACTGGAAGTTTGCCAATTTTAATAAATTACACCTTTATAGAAATACTAGGCGAATAAAGTAATTTTAAAATTGAAAAGGCCACTGAATAGTGTACTTTTAGTCATCTGTTCTTTCATCACCCCCACGCACAATTGCTCTAAATGTACGGCTAGATCACATTTACAATGAGTCATGTGAAGTTTTCAATAGAATGACGAATCTACTTTCACTTTTGGCCATACATTTAAGAATGTAAATAGCAAATGTGAACATGATAAAGAATCTTCCCACAACCCGTCAGTGCATGAATTTCAGATTCCATTTCCTCATGTATGGTGCATCCCCCCCAAAGTGATTAAATGCAGAAAGCAAATCTGTCAATTATATTCTTTCCACTCCATGTCATCAGGGGGATTCACATCCACCTTTCTTTTTCCAACATCCAACCAATTGGTACTTAAAACAGTTCCGCCAGACTCCATCTGCAAAACAGAAAAACATTCAGCGTGAACCACTAAAAACTTTTGTGCTATCTGGTGATGCAACAATAACCAAACCCTCTCAATAGCATGGGCAACAGTTTTACCAATTCCACTAATCACCTTTTTGTGTCAGTGGTGCTTTAAGTAGGAAGTATGCCCAGTAGTGTCCGAAAAGGAACTGGATTTGTATGTGTTCCTTCTAGGGGGAATCTAGCCAGACGTTCGGGCAGGACTCTTACTAATGCAGCAGACTTAAGACTAATTTGCATATTGCTTGCCCCCGTTTGGAGCGATTGTAAACAAATGGTCTGGAATGCAGTCTCAAGCGACTGCAGTGGCTGAGACATTCCTAAGCATTCTAGCCACCACCTCTCGGCACAGGTTTACCAAATTTAAAGCTGCTCTTCCCTTTTGAGTAGATGTATACAACTGCAGCTGCTTATGTGGTAAGTCCGAGCAAAGAGCGAAATCTTCCATCTGTGACAAGCAACGCACAACTGTGTTCATATCTCCACAAATCAAACATTTATATCAGAAATGTAAGCTGCCTTTATAACTATATGGAGAAAGGGATTTTGTTTTGCATTGTCATGGAAAATAGGAAGAAACTTATTTCACTGCAACAGATTGATTTTGTAGGATTCGCTTGTGTGGTAAAGAACGTAACGCAGAGTGATTGATGTCCTGTATAAGGTATAAAGATAGGAAAATGGAAACTGGGTGGAACAGGGCGACATTCTAGGAGACAAAAGGAAGACGGACCAGTCACCTGGTTGGAGATGTAGATATTCAAACAGATTCACTCTTGCTTGGAATCGAGCACAGGCTGGACAAAACCATAAAAATGGAGTCCAAAAGCACATAATGTTTGAAAAGAACATGAGCATCACTCGTGTACCTCTTGAAGAACAAAAGTGTAACCATAACCAGCACTGCAAGATCTCTTCTATTCCAGAGCAGCAAATCACTTGATAGGGGAGGCGTCAGCTGAAAAGTGCATGCCAGGTAGGTTCCAGCTTCGGAGAACCTACTTTACATTTAGGTAACTGGTGTCATTTCCATCCAACTACATTCCTAACCTTAGGTGCAAAATACACCAAAGCAAAATATGCAGAGCCTGAAGCAGCACAAGACTATTTCGATTTCAATGAAAGTTATTGTGCTGCACTGCTTTGTCAAATAGAACAGCAGAATAGGCTCTGGCCCATTAGTAAAGAAACTCATTACTGATGCCCATAAACCTACTGGAAACGACGCATCTAATGCTGCACAATAAGAAGGGTACTTAGGTGCAACTAGTTATTGTCCAAATTAGGTATTTTTCACTTTTAAATATTACAGGTTACCAATCTGAGAATGCTTGGTACGTTGATAAAAACACAGTTTTAAAAACAAATTAACAAATGGCCAATTGACACTCCAGTGAATCATTCAGATTCAGCCAATCAGTGGTTAGACCTCAAACTGTACAGCAAAGGTTCTGTCTTACTCTTATTAACAGAGAGAATATCTTACACCAATATCTTTTGCTTCACTTATGAGGACGACGGGCCATATGTGAATCCTTGAAAAATATGCAGGTAGAGAATTCTTACAGGTAAGCACTTATTCTCTGCATTGGATCCGTCACAAATGCATATGCTTTTGGAAATTTTTAAAACAGGGAAGCAATGCAGTGGGGCATAGTGAATGTATTGCATGAAATACTATGTTCCAGACGCTGAAGATTTCATTGACTGGAACAGAGAAAAAAGAAGGTTTGGATGATCCTGTTCTGAATCGAGAAACTGCTGACAGAGTGAGACATGTATACAATTATTATTTATGCACAGAACACTTTAATTTTTGACACATGTCCCTCCTGTTAATAAAGACATAGCTTGCCGGAGAACTTTATGCCACCCTACAGAATGTTCAGAAGACCATAACTCTGAACTGAGTACACAGGCTCCAAACTCCTATGGTAAACCCCTGGGGGAAGATGGGGATGTACTTCTTCCTTACAGTATTTTCAGTTGATTCAAGGTTTGATTGATTAGCGCGCACACAACTTCCTTGTTGATTTTTCCCCTTGGGCCTTGGTAATGTTCTAGTTTTGGGTTTACAGGCATTTGGCAAAATGGTTCCTCTAAGCAAAACAAGCATTGGCATAGCCAATAGGTCTCGCCTTTGGGACCTTATAAGTGTTTAGCCATGCAACAGTTGATGTTGTTGCACCAAGGATATTGTGCTGCATAACTAAATACTTATAAGGTCCCAAAAGCGAGACCTATTGGCTATGCCTGGTTTTTTTTAATATGGATTTCATCACGTGGTATGGGTGTCTTGTGAGGCAGGAATGCTTCATGTGTGTAATGAAGGGAAGTGAAGGAGGGACGAGGAGGTAATGACAACAGCGGTGGTTGTAAGATGCGCACACACCCTACAGGTAAATGGGAATAGTACACACCATGGCAGGGGAGGGGCTGGTACGCAGCCTGGCGAATCTGCCAAGGAGTGTAGTAGGACCTCTGTATGTTATACAGTGCATTGGCATCCACTATGGAGTTGTAGGGTCGCACTGCATCCACCACAGCCACCGCTCCCAAGCAAATAATGGGGTCTGTATGCTCACTCACAGATAGGGGGAGTTTTGCACAGCTAAGTGGCATTCCCAAGGCTCGTGCACATGCGGACTGACAGCGTGTCGCTGTACAACCTGTCAGCTGGAGGGGCCATGCACACCCCATATTAGAGAGAAGTGGGTGGTACACGCAATGTTTAATAGAGGGGGAGGTAGACGCTCTGGTAGACTGAAGTGCCATGTGCACATCCTGGCAGAGGGGTTGTGGTGCACTCCATTGTAGATACAGGGGCGTAACGCAGCCCCCTGCATCGCAGGGGGTTGCCAACCCTTGAGGAACCCTCAAACTCTTCAGAAGGGACCCATTCCGCTGAAGGTCAATGAATATCTGTGAGATATGAGAGATTCGGGGGACCCTCTTCACATTCTACAATGGGGAGAGGGCATTATTTTACATTATGCCACTGCGTAGGTACAGGGGCCTTGGTACACAATGTCCGACAGAGAGTCTGGTATGCGCACTGGGAGACAGAAGGATGTAATGTGCACATTGCCTAGAGGGACTGGCACACACCTTGGCAGTAACACTGTCGACAGTATCCTTGTCCTTATTACACCGTGTTTCCAGTCCTGTGATCCTCTGTTACAAGTCACAGTAATCATGTGTGTGTGTTAGCCCTCTAGGTTCAGCTGAAGCAAACTAAGGCCATTAGCCCTGTCAAGCTTCACGGGTCCATGCTTGATGTGCTGGTTCAGTCCAGGCTTTTCTTTGAATTCTGGGACTAGTGGTCTTATTATTCCATTATAACACAGAACTACAAGTCCCAGAATTCAAAGAAAGCTGGACTGGAACGAGACATCCTGTTTGGGTCTGGGAAAGTTGGCAGCAATGGGCGGCTACAACAACCAGAATGTATCAGGATGTCATATAACAACTCACGGCTGGAAACCCAGTGCCCTATTGACAGGGCAAGTCTACTTGACTGACAGCTCGGGCTGATACACACCCTTGCATGGAGCTTGGCAAGCGTATGGTTGCATATCAGAATTGCTGCCAAGTATCTCAATGCCACGTGTAACACCTCTAGCTAGTCCATGCTTTTAGAAAAGAATCATTTGCATTCTGGACGTCTACTTCAGTTTTTACCCCTCCCAGTATGAGCTTAAAAAGGCAAAGTACTGTGGGCGACAAAAGCCCGGTCTGGTTGCAGGTACCTCACGCGCCGAGGACACCCGCGCTGTCCACAGCTGCAGTCGTGCACAGGCCGTGCTTCACGCCAGGACTGAGGAGAACCGACATTCTGTAGTAATTAGAACTTTAATGAACTACAGGTGGCGCTCATGCTTTCTGGGAGTTGCAGTCTTTGGTTCCTGCCCTGAGGTGAGGGCCGCGGTTTCTTCCTGGGAGGGGTTTCCTTTAAGTCCCGCCAATTGAAGCCCTACATGCAAGTCGAGCATTGAATTACATTGTATGCATTTTCACTTTCACTATTTACTGCGGGAAGATCGCTTCCGCTCCGGTCTGTTCCTCGCTCTCGAGGGTTGTCATTGAAGATGGAAGGTAAGAATGAGGGGTTTTTCGAAGGCTTGTTGACTTTTCACCTTCGGACACTAGTGAGTAGGTCTTAGGGTGGACGAGCCGTTTACCTCGAGGTGGGTTCACGGTGGCCGCAGCCGAGGTGATAAGACCAGTTTACTCGCTGATAGCTGTGGCGGGCACCTTGAAGAGTAATGGCGCGGAATACCCAAAGGCGCTACAGGTGCCATACTAGTGACTGATTGTGCGCTAGACCAGTGCCAAAATCTGACAAAATATTACCCGGAGTGTCTGAGTTCTTTAAATGGTGCCCCTTCCTCTTTGCATAGAATGGTGAAGTGTTTACTTGTTCTGTAATCAGCCGGTTGGAAGATGCGTGGCACCGCGCAACAATTTAGGAAATGGTGAAAGATAGAACGGCATTTCTGTTTTCCTTACCTCGGGTGGAAGCAGGGAATGGATGTTGTTCACATTTCCCCACAGCCACAGTCCTGAGTTTCACAGTTGTGTAATATATTTCAAGGGTACAAAGTATTTGTATTTTGCACAGGGGGCATGTAACATGTTAAATATCGATAGACTATTGATCCTGCCGCCTAATTTGAGAAACATTGGTCATCGCCATGATTCAATATCCCACTTTTCTGACCAAAGCAGGATGAAATGCTGAGCTGGTCCTGTGGCAATTCATACTTGCAGTCTGCAGGGTACGCTCTGTCAGTTGTGGAAAGGAGCCTACTGGGGTGCCTTAAGGAAATTGGGTATATGGGCTGTAAGTTGCAACTATTGCTCAGCCTCAACTAGTCAGTCCGTTAATCTCCGTTTATTGTGTAATTAATTAAAATCAGTGCAATATATGTGTGAAAGTGAAATTTAGATAAACACAAGAGATCACTAGGTAAAAACTTATGACAAATTCGCTCAAGAAGGGTAAACATCCTAGTAAAAAGCTTTTAGAGGAAATAATATAAATGTTGCTTTTAGAGCTGCTGAAAGCGATGCATGTTAATACTCCACAGTAGCTGAGATAACGGAAAGTGCATGTGTTCTAAAAAGGACCTTGAAAGCCTAGCAGCGGGCATGCATTTATAAAAGATAGTGGCGGTGATGACTAAAGTGCATATGAAAAAAACTATTTAGCTAGTCGTGTGCTTAAAGATTAATTAATTAAAAGGCAATTCTTAAAAGTGTGGGCGAGGAGAGAGGCGCGCGCTTGGGAGAGCAGTCTGCTCCTTTTCAAGCACTGGACTCATGCTTGTGGCGAGCCCCTGCTCGCTCCCGCAAGGTGGATGCCGCCACAAGCACGAGTGTGTGCTTGAAAATGAGCAGAGCGACGGCTAAAGGCCCTCCTTAGGCGAGACCTAAAGAGCAAGGGGCAGCCCCTGTTTGCAGCACAGGCATTGAGCTTTTAATGGTCATTATAAAGAATCATCATTTTCTGATATAGAAGTTTAACTTTATTAGATATAGCATGGCAATCCACCGTCCGGATTACTTTTCAGCAGGAAGAATTTAGCATGCATCCTCTGACTGAGCTCGGGCAGGTGAACTTCTTTGATAACTGAACTGCCGGCTGAACTTTCGGTTAGGATTTCCTGCAGTTGTCTGGCACGTTATTGCTGCAGAAGGACGGGAGCGGTGTCACTGGAGAGAAAGGGGAAAGACAGGAAGCTTATTTGCAAACTCCCAGGTGTGTCCTCTCTAGATATACTAAGCAGAGGAAGGAGTGGCTTCAAGACAATTTTGCTTGGTTGTCTCCGACATTTCTAGTCTCACACTACTTTTCGATTTGTGTGCACGTCTATTTTGGTATGCTGTCGTCTGATGGTATGGGGAAAAATAAAATCAAGATTGAGGATTTCCTTGCGAAAGCTGAGCGCCCGCAGATCTGTGTAGGGGTGAAAGAAATGAAACCTTTTGTGTGGGTAAGAAGTCCGCATCCGTATCCAACGTAATATTCTGACCAACATCATTGTTTTTAGCCTATGAGATAAGTCAAAGGGCCTGGAGAGTATTCTCCCCTCAACATTTGGCCTGAAGTTCGTAGATTTTAAATAAAGATTGCCTTCAGAGGAATATTGGCTGCCTAAAGACCCCACATCTCCACTTTTAAATGAAGTTTTGACTGCCTGATTCTAGGCAGGTTTACCTGACCTGACCTAGCTTCATTTCGTGAGGCTTGAAGCGTAAGGGAAATTGGAGCCTTCTAACTTTGTGCACTTTTTTTCATACCTTAATCGGCTTGGATATGAATCTGCTCTGATAATAATAGATACTATACTGGTGGTATCTTTATCAGCAGCATCAAGTTCTTGCCATACTGCCCTGGAAGCAAAGATGCAATATCTGAATTCTTCCTCCTTTTTGCTGCCACCATCCCAAACTCCGGTCTGGCCACTCAGGCTTATGGGTACATCTTTCAAAGACCTCTATCTGTTTTCTGGCTTAGAAATAAACACGGCGAATAAATATTGTCGTTCACCACTAAATACCCTCCCTTCCACAGGTGCATAAGGAAAGGCATGCGTCATGTTAATTTATAATCTAAAAAGAAACAAATGTTTGTAATTTTTTATTCCAGTGGACTGTGCAAAATCTTTGGGGAAAAAAATAATACAGGTATGTATGTGTGTATATATATATATATATATATATATATATATATATATATTCACTGGAAAAAAACCATAGGTTTCAGGGACGTTATAGTTAGTTGGACATTTCACTCGTACAAAACCATAGAAATTCCCCCGTTATAGTTAGTTCAGCTAACTATAACTCGCGCCCCCGCAATGCACTGCTGACGTCACATATTACATCATTCATGACATGGTCAGTGACATCACTGATGACATCACTGATGACATCATCCAGGGACTGTGTGTTTCTTTAAAGTTTAAATATGTATTATATATATGCCAAGGTGTATTGAAGAATGAGTGGGTGTATAAGTGTCTGGATGGAGGCTTTAGTAGGTGCGTGACTGACTGTATAAGTGAGTGATTACATGTGTCTTACTGAATGCATGGGTTAGTGACTAAACTGTGTGAATGTCTGTATCAGTTTGTCTGCTGTTGTATAAGCTGCTGCATGGGTTGGTCAGTAGCTACATGAGTGTCTATATCGGTTATTGATTGGTTGCCAGAGTATTTGTATGGGTGCCTGAGTGTGTGTGTGGGTGCGTGGGAGGTTTTTGACTCTGTGCATACATGTTTGAGTGATTGATTCACTGGCTGTATGGGTTCAATAGTGCATGTGGAAACAGCTGTATGGGTGGGTCAATGTGTGTATGGGTGTGTTACTGAGTGACTGGATGTCTCAGTGGTACATGTCCAAGTAACTACATATGTAAAAGGCAGTGTATGTGAGAGTTGGAGTATATAAATGACTATATGTGAGTCAGTGATTGTGAGAGGGGCTGTATAGATGAGTGTGTACTTGTATCAGTGATTGTATAAGAGAGTAATTATGTGTTTGTTTCTGTTTGAATAAGTGATCTGTTGTGTGTATAACTCTGTAGGTCAGTAAATGGAAGTGTGATTGATTCTTTGCATGACTGACTAGGTGTGTGAGTAACTCTGGATGAGTGCTGGTGTGTGAGTGTCTGTGTAGGTGTATGAGTGTACATGATAGTGTTGTATTGATGAGTGACTGCATGTATGGGTGAATGAGTAGATGTGTGTGTAGTCCTAAGAACCAATGAGTAGATATGTAGTGAGTGGTATTGGTGTGTCTATGGTTTCAAAAATAGTATTCTGTATTTTGGAGTGGGTGCATCAAAGGTTATATTAGGGTGTGAGGACGCGCATCAGATTATCACATGGATGACGTCATCAGTGATGTCATTTGAGATGTCATTTGAGATGTCATCAGTGATGTCACTGACCATGTCATGAATGATGTAATATGTGACGTCATCAGCAGTGCATTGCGGGGGTGCGAGTTATAGTTAGCTGAACTAACTATAACGGGGGAATTTCTATGGTTTTGTCCGAGTGAAATGTCCAACTCACTATAACGTCCCTGAAACCTATGGTTTTTTCAGTGAATTTCTAAGGTTTTTTAAATGCTAATTTCTAACTATAACGTGCCTGAAACCTATGGTTTTTTCAGTGAATTTCAATGGTTTTTTAAATGCTAATTTCTAACTATGCCTACAAAGGTAGGAAATGTGAAGAAAGAGGAAGAAAAGCGCAGAAAGAAGCAAGACAAATGCTGAAAGAGTCAACAGAGGTCCATAAAGACGAACAAAAGTGCAGGAAGAAGCAAGAGATGTGCAGAAAGAACCAACAGAGGAGCAGAAAGTCCTCCGGTGCCCCCAACTTTTTACTGACGGGTACTGGTGGTAACTGACTCTGACTAACCAGGACCGGAGCCAGTGCTATGGTAAAAGACACTTAGAATACAGTGAAAACACCTACATACACTAGGGAACACTATGCGTTGGGGTACCCCTGTGATTAGCATGACCTCCTCTGTGTTTGCCATGAGTTAGTGCCTGGGTCATTGCATGAGTACATGGGTACTGAGTGGATGATTAGAGTACTGCAAGGAGAGTGCATGGTGAATTTATAAGTGCTTGGGTTTTGGTGGAGTGATTGGATAAGTACATGGTGCTGGCTGGGTGATTGGAGGAGTGCATGGGTAGTGACAAGGAGATGGCTGCACTGCATCAGTAGTGCTCAGGGGATTGTAGCAGTGCATGCGTTAGTGCCTGGGTCATTACAGGAGTACATGGGTAGTGACTGGATGATTAGAGTGCTGCAAGGACAGTGCATGGTGATTTTATAATTGCTTGGGTTTTGGCGGAGTGATTGGATAAGTAAATGATGCTGGATGGGTGATTTGAGGAGTGCACGGGTAGTGACAGAGGGATTTCTGGACTGCATGGGTACAACCTGGGTAATTGGAGGACTGAATCAGTACTGTGTAGGTGGTTAGAGGTCTGCATGGGTAGTGCACAGGGGATTGTAGCAGTGCATGTGTTAGTGCCTGGGTCATTCCATGAGTACATGGGTACTGACTGGAAGATTAGAGTACTGCAAGGGGAGTGCATGGTGAATTTATAAGTGCTTGGGTTTTGGTGGAGTGATTGGATAAGTACATGGTGCTGGCTGCATGATTGAAAGAGTGCATGGGTACTGACAGGGCGATGGCTGGACTGCATGGGTAGTTCTCAGAGGATTGTAGCAGTGCATGTGTTAGTGCCTGGGTCATTGCATAAGTACATGGGTACTGATTGGATGATTAGAGTACTGCAAGGACAGTGCATGGTGAATTTATAAGTGCCTGGGTTTTGACAGAGTGATTGGATAAGTACATGGTGCTTGCTGGGTGATTGGAGGAGTGCATGGGTAGTGACAGGGCGATGGCTGGACTGCATGGGTACTGCTCAGGGTATTGTAGCAGTGCATGAGTTAGTGCATGGGTAGTTACTGGATGATTAAGGTGCTGCAAGGAGAGTGCATGGTGAATTTATAAGTGCTTGGGTTTTGGCGGAGTGATTGCATAAGTACACACGTCACATCAGGCCCCGCCCCCTCCCTTCACCACTATGCAAACACGCCCCCTGGCGGGATTTAAGTTGGCGAATTAATTCCCCTTGAATCCTGAGGGTCCCTGGGGGCCAACTAGCCCACCAGGTACCTCCAGTAAGCGCCACAGAGCTGCGTTGCAGAGAGGTGGTCCGCGGCCACGCCCCTTTTTACACCTCTCTGCAACGCAACTCTGTGGCGCCTACTGGACGTACCTGGTGGGTAGTTGGCCCCAAGGGACCCTCAGGATTCAAGGTGACTTAATTCCCCAACTTAAAACGCGCCACAGGGCGCGTTTGCACACTTGTCAAATCAGGCCACGCCCCCTCCCTGCACCACTGTGCAAACGTGCCCCCTGGTGCGTTGTAAATTGGGGGATTAAATCCCCTTGAGTCCTGAGGGTCCCTGGGGTCCAACTAGCCCACCAGGTAGCTCCACTAAGCGCCACAGAGCTGCGTTGCAGAGAGGTGTAAAAAGGGGCGTGGCCTTGGACCACCTCTCTGCAAGGCAGCCCTGTGGCGCATACTGGAGGTACCTGGAGGGCTAGTTGGCCCCCAGGGACCCCCAGTATTGAAGGGGAATTAATTCCCCATCTTAAAACGCGCCACAGGGCGCGTTGTCAAAAAAGTGTGTTTTCCATGTTCATACCCATACATGTTTAGACACGCCTACAGCCCGAACTGCTGAACGGAATTATATCAAATTTGGCAGAAAGCTAGCTTTTAGTCCGCAGATTGTGCTTTTTGTTATTTGGTGTAAATCCATTCAGTAGTTTTCTAGATAGTAAAGGAAATCCACATTTGTAGATCTACAATCACAAAGCCTTTGCGAATTATAACAAGCTTGTGCAGAGATCTGCATAGCTCTGATTGGCTGCTAACACTTCAAAAAGGAAGTGTTGGCAGCCCCCTTGGGAGTCTGCTTCAGCCAAGTCCCCAAAAAAACGATGAAAAAAAAAAAAGAAAAGGGGGCGGGGTAGGAATACCCGGACCCCCCAAGCCTTTAGGTAAAATATATATGGAAAATGCTACTTACCCAGTATGCATCTGTTCTTGGCATGTAGAGCTGTAGATTCATATGCTTTAGCATAGATCGCCATCTGGTGTTGGGCTCGGATGTTTGCACTTTGTTTTTCTTCGAAGAAGTGTTTGTAGTCACGAGGTAAGTGACTCCTCCTTACGGTGATAGTGCGCATGGGCATCGACTCCATCCCCAGATTGTTTTCGCCATAAAAGGTGATGATGGAGTTAGTAAGAATAGAAAGAGATGTCCATTTGTGTTGTATCTAAGTAAGATAATACTGCAGCAGATAAAGGTACCAGGGGAGGCGGGTGGGTGCATATGAATCTACAGCTCTACATGCCAAGAACAGATGCATACTGGGTAACTAGCATTTTCCGTTCGAGGCATATAAGCTGTAGATCATATGTTTTAGCATAGACTGTACAGCAGTTATTTCAGTAGCGGTGACTAACCTGTATCTGTTGCAGTAGTTTGAAAAAGTGTTCTTAAGACAGCCTGGCCCACATTAGCTTGTTGTTTTGCATGCACATCTACACAGTAGTGTTTTGTGAATGAGTGAGGTGTAGACCAAGTTGCAGCTTTACATCTGTCATCTAAGGGTATATTCCCTAAGACTGTCATAGAAGCCCCTATTTTGTGTGTGGAATGCGCTCTAGGGGGAACAGTTAATGTGTGTTTGGCTTTACTGTAGCATATTTGGATGCATTTAACTATCCTTCGTGCAATACCAGTTTTTGAAATGGGATTGCCTTTATGCGGTGGTGAAAAAGCAACAAAGAGTTGTATGGTTTTCCTAAAAGATTTAGTTCTTTCAATGTAATAAAGTATTGCTCTTTTAACATCTGGTGTGTAGAGAGCACGTTCTGCCACCGAGTCTGGTGGAGGGAAAAACACTGGTAGTTCAACAGACTGATTGAGGTGAAAGGCAGAAACAACTTTAGGTAAAAATTTTGGATTGGTCCTAAGAACCACTTTGTTGTGATCAATTTGTAAAAATGGTTCTTGTATGGTTAGTGCCTGGAGTTCACCAACTCTTCTAAGAGATGTGATGGCTATAAGAAAAGCTACCTTCCAAGTGAGGAACTGTAGTTCACATTTGTGCAGAGGCTCAAACGGTGGGCCCATAAGTCTTGTAAGGACAATATTAAGGTTCCAAACTGAAGAGGGTGGAACTCTAGGGGGAATGATTCTTTTGAGTCCTTCCATAAATGCTTTGAAAGCGGGCACTCTAAACAAAGACAAGTGTTGTCTGTTTTGTAGATAAGCGGCTATTGCAGCGAGATGCAATCGTATAGATGTGTATGCTAAGTTACAGCGTTGCAGGTGTAAGAGATAGCAAATGATGTTTTGAATGGAAGCATCTAGTGGATTGATTTGATTATTTGTACAGTAAATTACAAATCGTTTCCACTTTGCTGCGTAGCATGCTCTTGTGGTAGGACATCTAGCCTCTTTAACGACGTTCATGCAGTCTGGCGGGAGATTAAGGTAGCCAAACTCTATGATTTCAGGTGCCAGATCGCAAGGTTAAGTTGAGTGGGATCTGGATGTCTCATCTCTCCAAGGTTCTGAGTGAGAATCTTGGGTGAGAGGTGTAGTTTTTGATGAGGAACTACAGATAGTTTCAACAGGGTATGTGAACCAAGGTTGTCGAGCCCATGTGGGAGCAACCAGGATCATTGTGAGGGAATGCTGTTGGAGCTTCCGAACCACTAATGGAATGAGCAGGAGAGGCGGAAAAGCGTAAGCAAATGTCCCTGACCAGTTCATCCATAGCGCATTGCCTTTGGACAATGGGTGTGGATACCTGGACGCGCAGTTTGGGCATTTTGCGTTCAGGTGTGTGGCGAACAGATCTATTTCTGGGTAGCCCCACATTTGAAAGAATGGAAGGAGAACTTGAGAATTTAATTCCCATTCGTGGATCTGTTGTCGTTGACGACTGAGCAGATCTGCGATGTGATTGTCTACTCCTGGAAGGTGTTCCGCAAGGAGATATATCTTTTGATGTATGGCCCATCTCCATATGGTTTGAGCTAGTCGCGAGAGCTGTAGGGAATGTGTCCCTCCTTGTTTTTGTATATAGTACATTGCTGTCATGTTGTCTGTACGGACTAGGTCAGCCTTGCGGACTATATGGACTTGAAAGGCTTTTAATGCTAGAAAAATTGCCAGTAGTTCCAGGTGGTTTATGTGGAACTGTTTTTGTTGTAGAGTCCACATGCCCTGAATGGTATGATTTTGAAGATGAGCTCCCCAGCCGGTGAGCGATGCGTCTGCTGTTAGCACTATCTGTGGAACCGGGTCGAGGAACGGCCGCCCTTTGGAAAGGTTTTGTGTGTTCCACCACTGCAGAGAGCGATGTGTGCGGCTGTCTACCAATACCAGATCGGTTAACAGACCTTGAGCCTGGTTCCACTGACGTGCTAAGCATCCCTGTAGAGGACGCATTTGGAGTCTTGCATAAGGGACGATTAAAATGCAAGAGGCCATCATCCCGATTAATTGCATGAACACTCGAGCTGGTAATGAGTGTTGAGGTTGAAATTGTGATATTAGAGCCTGCATATTGCGTATTCTGACTGGGTTGGGGTATGCTAGAGCTTTGCAAGTGTCTATTGTAGCTCCTAGATATATTTGTGTGTTGGACGGTTGGAGGTGGGACTTGGTGAGGTTTACAGTGAATCCCAAGTGGTGAAGCAACTGAATTGTCTTGTAGCTGTGTTGTGAGTTGGCCTTCATGAGCCAATCGTCCAGATAAGGAAACACGTGAATGTGTTGTCTTCTTAAGTGAGCTGCAACTACTGCTAGACATTTGGTGAAAACTCTGGGTGCTGTGGTTACCCCGAACGGGAGGACTTTGAACTGGTAGTGTTGACCGTCCACCACGAACCTGAGATATTCCCTGTGAGCTGGGTGAATGGGAATATGGAAGTAGGCGTCTTTTAAATCCAAAGTGGAAAGAAAGTCGCCTTGCTGAATCAATGGGAGTTCCTTTTGGAGAGTTACCATGTGGAAATGGTCTGACTGAATGCAGAGGTTGAGCTGTCTGAGGTCTAATATTGGCCTGAGAGAGCCGTCCTTTTTTGGAATTAAAAAATATAGAGAGTAAACCCCCCCTTCCCTGATGAGTCAAGGGGACTGGTTCTATTGCATGTTTTTGTAATAGGGAGAGAACCTCTTTTTTTAGGAGGGCGAGATGTTCTGAGGACATGGCACGATGTTTGGGGGGAATATTTGAGGGAGTGGAGGTAAGTTCCAGGCAATAACCATACTGGATAATTTGTCTTACCCACTTGTCTGTTGTGATGGAATTCCAGACAGGTAGGAACTGTGAGAGACGTCCCCCGACAGGAGTGGAATGATCGTGGGGTAGTGGAGGGAAGTCACTGTTTGGTGGCAGGGGAAGTGCGGTTGGAGTTACCTCTGCCTCTTCCTCTATTGTTATTTCCTCTGTACCCTCCCCGAAAATATCCTCTAGAGGAGGAAGATTGATTGGGACTTTTGTAAGAGGATGAATTTTCTGACGCCATTGTTTTTGAGCCACCCCTGTAAAAGGAGCGACGAAAGGAGCCCCTATTAGAAGGATGGTAAGGCCCCCATGGACTTGGCAGTTTCGGTGTCTTTTTTCATTTTTTCTAATGAAGACTCGACTGTTGGGCCAAAAAGGTGTTCCTGATCAAAAGGCTGATTAAGTATTGATGATTGTACTTCTTGCTTGAATCCGGAGATTCGAAGCCAAGCGTGCCGGCGTAGTAAAACGCAGGTGTTAATGGCACGAGATGCTGTATCAGCCGCATCCAGGGCGCAATTTATAGAAGTGTTTGTTATGAGCTTGCCCTCTTGGATGAGGTCGTTAGCTTTAGTTTTGTACTGTTCTGGTAAATGCTGCATTAGTTTTTCCAGCTCGTCATAGTGAGCTCTATCATAGCGCGCTAAAAGCGCTTGAGCATTGGCAATATGCCAATGATTAGCAGCTTGTGATGCGATTCTCTTGCCTGAGGCGTCTATAAGCCTTGACTCCTTGTCAGGAGGAGGGGGGGCGTCGCCTGTAGTTTGCGAATTAGCCCTTTTGCGTGCATTAGAGACGACAAGAGAGTCTAAGGGTACCTGGCCTCTGATATAGACTGGGTCTGTAGGAGCGGCTTTATATTTTTTATCCACCCTTGGCGTAAGCATTCTAGCTCTAACAGGGTCTTTGAATACTTAGTTGGCGTGTTTTATCATGCCTTTGAGCATGGGCAAAGTATTAGTGGATTTTTGGGAGGGAGCGAACGTCTCCACTAAGAAATCCTCTTCTAGGGGATCAGTATGTAGTTCCACCCCATGGTACTGAGCAGCTCTGGTAATAAGCTGTGCGAAGCCAATATGGTCATCGGGTGGTGATTGTCTGGAGGGAAACAGATCGGGATCATTGTTATGGTCTGGATCTTTATCGTAATCATGCCCTGAGCGGCACTCAAAGAATGAGCGACCTAAATGGCGCGAAAAGTACTGGTGCCCCTCGCGGCACAATAAGATCAGGTGCACCTCGCGGCACAATAGACCTCATCGAAGATGACGATGACTACCTGTCACCCAATGATACACTTGATGAGGCCGATGAATACATCTTTGACCCCCAGGAAAAATTTGAGGATGACCTCGATGGGGATCTGGGACAATCTAGCAACTCTAACATCATTAAAGACCCATCTGGGTCTGAGATGTTTAACCCTTCTAAGATTACCCACCCTAGAGGTTCTGATTGGTGGCCCCTGGATCATGTAGCCAAATTTATTAAGGCTTGGATTAGAAAGCCACTGGAAAGAGATTCTCGGAACCTAATGAGGTCCGAGTGTCCAAGGCCCTTTTGGACAATAAAGCCGGTTTTACACCCAACCTCGACCCTGAATTGCTCACCTTCCTTTTCAAGACCGGAAAGGACCCACGCAAAGGCCTGGAACGCTGCCTTAAGCAGTGCCAGGATAAGCTCCTTGACACACTTGGCCCACTTGCTAGAATACTGGATCTAGCTGAGGAATCCTCCATGAATGGTACCCCGGTGGATACCGAACTCCTTCGTGGATGGAGCCAGCGCGCAATTTGCCTCCTCGGTAACGCCAACGCCAACCTGACCTCTGAGAGGCGTAGAGCCATCCTAATGCGCATGAATCCCAAATTGGGGGACCTAGCTAACAAAGATGTCCAAGGGGACCCAAACGGCCTTCTCTTTGGAGAGTCCTTTATTAAAACATTGAGTAAATACGTCTCTACTTTCTCCGCTTTTAACAAAGCTCAATACAATATGAGACGTATGTTCGGAGGCAGGGTTTTTGGAAGGGCTGACAGGGGAGGACCGGCTGCCAGCCGCGGATTCAACAGGTCCTCATTCCATCAGAATCAACGTGGTTACTCGAGATACTACCGGGGAAACAACAACTTTTTCCCCCAGAGAGGCCGCAACTCTCGAGCACGAGGCGGAAACAATCGTGGAAGATTCCAAGGCCAAGGACAACAAGGTAAGATCCTCTCTTCCTATTTCTTCCCTCCCCAAGGTAGGGGAAGACTTTCCCTTTTCAGCCACAATTGGTCCACCTTAACGAACGATGCCTGGGTCCTAGAGACTGTAAAGGGCTTCAAAATAGATTTCGTTACTACTCCTTACCAGGCCAAACATCCCAGAGAACTTACCCTGGACCAGGAACAATCCTCCTTGATAGATACAGAGGTGAACCAAATGTTAGCCAAAGGGGCGATTCTCATTGTATCGAACACCGGTCCAAGCTTTGTGAGCACAATCTTTCTTGTAAAGAAGAAAGACAAGGGTTGGCGCCCCGTTATAAATCTAAAGGATTTGAATACCTTTCTTGTATACAGACACTTCAAAATGGAGGGCATACACCTTCTGAGAGATATCCTTCAAGAGAAAGACTGGCTCATAAAACTAGACCTCAAAGACGCTTACTTTACAATCCCTATGGATCCA
Source organism: Calotriton arnoldi (assembly GCA_963921515.1). Lineage (NCBI taxonomy): Eukaryota > Metazoa > Chordata > Amphibia > Caudata > Salamandridae > Calotriton > Calotriton arnoldi. The sequence continues at coordinate 4,217,085 of CAWUFW010000156.1, forward strand.
GACTCCCAGAAATATCTAAGATTTGTATGGAGAAATATAACTTATCAATTTCGCTGTCTTCCCTTCGGACTTTCCTCAGCTCCTTGGTGCTTCACCAAGGTCCTGAGACCAGTGGTTTCTTCCCTGAGGAGGAGAGGAGTTCGTCTTATTATCTACCTAGACGACATCCTACTGATGTCCCAAAGCAAAGAAGAATTACTGATTCACATGGAATGGACTGTGGATCTCCTAGAGAGCCTGGGCTTCATCATCAATGTAGAAAAATCCATTTTGTCCCCTTCTCAGAACCTAGAGTTCCTGGGTTTCCAAGTGAACACACCTTTAACTCAGTTACAACTTCCCCGAAGAAATTATCCAAAATAAAGAAGGAAGTTTCCCATGTCTTATCCACAGACTCAGTAAGCCTGAGAGAACTCGCAAGGATAGTAGGTCTCTTATCCTCATCCATTCAGGCGATTTCACCGGGACCCCTTCACTACAGGGCCTTACAGAGACTAAAATCTTCAGGACTGAAGAGAGGTCTTTGGTATTCGGACGTTGTTCCCCTGTCCCTAGAAGCAAGGGAGGACCTTCTATGGTGGCGCAACAACTTAGGCAGTTGGAATGGGAAAGCAATATTCGGGAACACCCCAGACCACACACTGGAATCCGATGCGAGCAACCTAGGCTGGGGTGCCAGGCTAGGGGAGTTGGAAACCGGGGGAAATGGTCCCGAGAGGAACTCACCCTACATATAAATTGCCTAGAAATGTTAGCCAGCCTGAATGCCTTAATGAGCTTCAAACCAATCCTGAAAAACAGTGTAGTTCTTATCAAGTTAGACAACTTTACAGCTGTATCATATATCAACCGCTTAGGGGAGCCAGGTCAAAACTTCTATCAGATCTAGCCCAAAAGATTTGGTATTTCTGCTGGAATCAAAAAATTATTCTGAGAGCAGAATTCATCCCGGGCCATCTAAACACAAGAGCAGACTGGAACTCAAGGTACCTAAAAGACTCCAGCGACTGGAAACTGAACCCTTTGGTATTCAAAAGGATTCAAGATCTTTGGGGCCCTTTCGAGATAGATCTTTTTGCCAGCAGGCTGACTTTTCAGATAAATCGCTTCTTCAGTTGGAGACCAGACCCTCTAGCAACCGCAGTGGACGCTCTTCTCCAACCATGGGACATACCAAATTGTTATGCCTTTCCTCCTTTCGCACTAATCCAGAGAGTTCTCTTGAAAGTTCGGGTGGAACGTTGCCAAGTTGTTCTGATTACCCCCTTTTGGAGCTCTCAGATATGGTTCCCAAGCGTGATGGAGTTGGCGATGGAAACTCCACGCTTTATCCCAGGGAATTTAGACCTCCTTCAGGGTCCAGAGGGAGAGGTACACCCTCTTCTCTTAGAAGAAAAAATGAACCTTCTTGCCTGGAAGATTTCAGGGGTTCAAGAAGATACTCGGGCCTTTCGGGAGAGGCTAAAATCCTTTTGGACGAATCTTGGGCTCCAGGAACAAGGAGAAGATACACCGGCGCTTGGAAAAAATGGTGTGGTTGGTGCCTGGAACGGGATATGGATCCCGTGGAGGCACCTGTAGTTGAAGTAGCAAACTACTTAGCAGATCTTTTTAAGTCAGGACTTTGCTATAGAACGGTTAATTGTTATAGATCAGCAATTTCTGCAGGGCATTCCTTGTTTAATGACTTCTCCATCGGTACTGACCCCTTAATTCGTAGAGTGATGAAAGGAATAAGACTTAAACGTCCACCTAAAGCCAAATATGATTCATTATGGGACGTGAATCTCATCTTTGGGCTTTTTTCCTCTTGGCCCGATAACTCTTCCCTTACAAGGAAACAACTTTCCATTAAACTAGCGACCTTGCTTTGTCTTATATCTTTCAGACGTGTATCAGATGTTAAAGCGCTAGAAATATCTAATAGGATTTATTCTCCTGATGGTGTTTTATTCGAAATATGGAAAAGAACCAAAACAATGTCTGAGAATATTTTCTATCCTTTCTTTTTTGACTGTCCCAAACTTTGTGTGGTAAGTTGCATGAGGGTATATGAACAGAAAATGAACTTATTTAGACCTACGAATGAGAACCAGTTACTGATTTCCTTTGTTAAACCCTACAAGGCAGTGTCTTCTGCTACTATCTCCAGATGGGTCAGAACGGTGATGCTGGAAGCAGGTATAGACCTTTCCAAATTTGGCGCACATTCTTCCCGGGGAGCTATGGCCAGCAAGGTTTTCTGGGGTGGAGGTTCACTTTCAGATATCCTTAAAGCAGCAGACTGGTCAAATGCCTCCACTTTTGTTAAATTTTATCTTAAGCCTGTAGAACATGTAAGCAATGTAGCATTACAAAGCTTTAAACTTGCATAATGTAGCCTCCGGTCTTGTAATGAAATGACGATTCTCCAATTATCATACAGAGAGAATCTTGATTTCATTAAAGACAACGGAGGCTGACATTATCCCCCACCACTCCCTGGTGGATGAATGATTTAATGTTCTTTGATTATCCTTCGTTGTCTTATTACTCTTGTTCAACATACTTGAAGAATGGTTTTTTCCAATATTCTTTTCTTTTTCAGATTCCACTTCCTTATAAATTCAGAACGACGTTTAACATTGAAGAAGTTGTCCTGACGTTTCGCAGCTCTAAGAGGGAGATTATTGGTTGCTATGGCGCTTTGTTATGTTACTTGGAATGCCTTTACTTATGATGTAATGGTTTCACTTTAAAGGGCTGCATGTCTGGGCAGCAATAAAAGTTCTTGCATAATGTCAGCCTCCGTTGTCTTTAATGAAATCAAGATTCTCTCTGTATGATAATTGGAGAATCGTCATTGTCTGGAGGGAAACAGATCGGGATCATTGTTATGGTCTGGATCTTTATCGTAATCATCCCAGAGGTCTGTGTCCTGTGGTATGTTGTCCTGATCGTCTTCCCCATCCCAGTCCCCATCCCCATCATTGTCATCCTGTGGCTCAGGTGAGAAAGCTGGTGGTGGTGAGTTTGATGGTGAAATGAATAAGTTGGGATCAAGAAATGGAGGAGAGAGAGGTATGTAAGGGGAGAGGGGTTAGAACCAATGCTTTTTTTTCTTCAGGGGTATATGGTAGTTCTCTGGAAGATCCAGCTTCCGTTTTTTAGGAACCGTTGCTAAAAGGTGTCCAGTGTTAGGGTCGATATGTAATTGTTTTTGTTTTGGATCCAAAGGGTCCTGTGGAGGAAGTTCTTTGGATGGGGTGTCTTTGTCCTTCTGTTTCGTTTCAGAGGGTTTTTTTTTTTAACAGGGTTAGTCTCTGAAGCTTTTATAAGAGTGGTCTTTGACTCTGTGTGCTTCTTCGGCTCTGAGCCTTTCGGTGCGGAGTGTTTCGGCTCCGAAGGTTTGAGTCTTACCGGTTTCGGCTCAGAATGTTTACCTTTATTCGGTTTCCGCTCCGAAGCTTTGGGTTTAGCCGGTGTCGGCTCCGAGGCTTTGGCTTTATGTGGTTTCGGATCCGAGTCTTTCGGTGTCGAAGATGTCTTTGGTGCCGGGAGCGGAGCGTGAGGCACATGCTTGGTATTGGGTTACGGTGCCGAAGATGTGGGCTCGGCACCGGAATGGGGCCGGCTCGATCCTGAGCCGGAAGGCTTATTCCTATGTTTCATAGCTGGGCCCGAGGGCGGGGCATCTGAAATGTTTTCACGGTGTCGACCTGGGCCCGAGGGCGAAGGTGATACCGGAGCCTTTGTTGTTTCTGTGGGCACTTGGGGCTCGTTACTCACTGTTCGTTGAGCCGGAGTGACGTTCAAGTCTTCTTCCATGTCGGAGTCGTCGGCTTCAGACACAGAGATTTCTTCTTCTTGTTCGGCGCCGGGCTGTTGGAATTCAGACTCTTCTCCGAAGATGTCTGGCACTGGGCTAGTGCCGCGTCGCATCTCGTGACTTCGAGCCCGACGGTCACAAATGGTTTTCTTCGATCGGAATGATTGACAAGCCTCGCAGTTGATTTCTTCGTGCTCCGGGGATAGGCAGAGGTTACAGACCTCGTGCAGGTCTGGGTGTGGGAACTTAGCACCACACCCGGGGCATTTTTTAAATGGAGTCCGTTCCATGGACTGCTGGCGTGGTCGGCGCGGGTAGGCCTCACGGCCCGCGTCGAAGCTACCGATCGAAGTTCTTGGATTTTACGATGCGCGTCGAAAGGGAAGCCGCGTTCGAAAACAATACCGTCGAGTGGTAAGGATTGCGCGTCGAAAAGATTCGAAGAAGTTACCGAACCGGAGCGCAGCAATACACATCCGAACCCGATGGCGGAAAAAAACAATCTGGGGATGGAGTTGATGCCCATGCGCACTATCACCGTAAGGAGGAGTCACTTACCTTGCGACTACAAACACTTCTTCGAAGAAAAACAAAGTGCAAACATCCGAGCCCAACACCAGATGGCGATCTATGCTAAAGCATATGATCTACAGCGCATATGCCTCGAACATATATATATTATATATATATATATATATATATATATATATATATATATATATATATATATATAAATATATATAAACAAAATGTTACAGGGACGTTCTAGTTAGGCTAAAAATTTCACTTTTACAAAATACAAAACCATAGATATTCAGCAGTTATAGTTACCTGCACTAACTATAACTTACACCCCCGCAATGCACTGCTTATGACCTCACATATTACATCACTCATGATATGCTCAGTGACATCACTGATGACATCAACAGAACCACTCACACCCTCACACCCCATAGAACCTCTCATGCACCCACTCCACTCCCATACAACCCCTCACATACCCATTCACAGACCCATACCAGTACTCGCACAACCAACCACTCATCCATAGAGCCACTCACACATCCTCTAACTCACCCATCCAGCCACTGAGGCAGCCACTCCCACGTCCAGTCATGTAGACATACAGACACTTACACACCCACACATACACCCTTAAAGCCACTCCCACACCCACTTAATCACCCATACAGAAACTCCTACAGCCACTCACTCACCCATACAGGTACTCACACACCCACACGCTTACCTATTCAGCCACTCACTCACCAATACAGATACTCAACACCCAGTCACTTACCCATACAGCAACTGACACAGCCACTCCCTCACCCATACAACCACTCACACATCCACAGGACCACTTATACACCTTTACAGCCACTCACACAGACATTCACTCTCCAATACAGCCACTCCCTTCCCCATACAGCCACTCAGTCACCCATAGAGCCATTCACACACCCACTCACTCTCAAATACAGCCAATCACTCATACAGCTGCTCACATACTCACTAACACACCCACACAGCCACTCAGACATCCACTCACGCACTGATACAGTCACACAGCCACTCAGATGAGATATGTTAGAAATAGTATGACTAATTACTAGTACAGAAAGAATAGTAATTTAACTTATACTATAACTTAGTATATATCTATAAGTCTCAAACGTTTACGAAACACTCACGGTATGATGTCATGAGTGATGTCACTGACCAGGTCATGAGTGATGTGTGAGGTAATAAGCAGTGCATTGTGTGGGCGTAAGTAATAGTTAGCGAAGGTAACTATAACTGCTGAATTTCTATGGTTTTGTAAGAGTGAAATTTTTAACCTAACTAGAACGTCCCTGTAACCTTGTGTGTGTGTGTGTGTGTGAGTGTATATATATATATGTATATATATATATATATATATATATATATATATATATATATATATATATATATATATATATATATTATCTACTGGCGGTCGCCAGTAGATAGTTATAGTTAAAACCTATTATCCATAGGAAATCCGCGACATTCTATTTGAAATAACGTTGGCGCCGGTTGACGAATCTTCGCGAAAGTTTCCAACTTGTTGGGGCGCTCCGGTCCGCTCCTATCCTGAAAGTCTCGGGGTGATACGTCAAGCGGGGGCCGAGAAAACAGGGGTCCCAAAACGTGTTTTCCCCATTCATTTTTCCATAGGAACCTTTAGTCGCAGCTACAGCCCGAACTGCTGAACGGAATTACACCAAATTTGGCAAAGAGGTAGCCCTTGGTTCAGTGTCGTGCCTTTTGCTTAAATGGTGTAAATCCGTTCAGTAGTTCCTGAGAAAATCAAAAGTAAAGTCACATATATATCTGGGCGGAGCCTAACCACACATGTCATCGTGAGATCTCATTGGCTGTCAGCACTTCATCCTGGAATTTCTGGCAGCCATCTTGGGACCATATTAAAATGATAGTACCTCATTGAAATGCATTGTAGTGAATAGAAGATTTTGAGGGTCACCAAAAGGAGAACTATAAAGGGTGATAACAGGCTTTAGTTACATTAGAATTTATTTGTTGATGGTACCATACTAATTTTAGGAATTGTGGTGTATTCTAAGGTGATTTTACCATGTGAAAAACCTTCTGCTGGGATATCATGAATCATGTTTGAGAGAACACTATTTTCTCATGCTTGTCCCATGGAGGTTTGGAAGGTGCTCCAGAAGCTAAAATGAGAGCATATTTTCTGTAAATTCACATTATCTTTCTCACTCATGTGAGAATGAAGTCTGACATTCTCAGTAAAACATGTACATCCAACAAGGGCAGAGACTGTCAGTTGATTCCTTTGTGTTCTACTGCAGCTTCCCAGAGTGTTCTAAAGAACAACTAGAGTGCTAACAGCCTTACTTATGACAAAAGTATGGCACACCTGAAGCCATCTTGATTGGAATAAACTGGTAACACTTAAAACATTTAATTTAAAAAGGAACAAAATGATGAGGTTCATTTTGTCATAGAAATTATGGTTAGTGCTGTAGAAAGAAAAATTAGGACATGTTTTAAGTGAGATCTCAAATATCTTCCTGTTATATTTCAACAGGAGCAGCCTGCCAGTTGATGCCTTTGTGTTCTACTGCAGCTTCCCAGAGTGTTCTAAAGAACAACTAGAGTGCTAACAGCCTTACTTATGACAAAAGTATGGCACACCTGAAGCCATCTTGATTGGAATAAACTGGTAACACTTAAAACATTTAATTTAAAAAGGAACAAAATGATGGGGTTCATTTTGTCATAGAAATTATGGTTAGTGCTGTAGAAAGAAAAATTAGGACATATTTCAAGTGTGATCTCAAATATCTTCCTGTTATATTTCAACAGGAGCAGCCTGCCAGTTGATGCCTTTGTGTTCTACTGCAGCTTCCCAGAGTGTTCTAAAGAACAACTAGAGCGCTAACAGCCTTACTTATGACAAAAGTATGGCACACCTGAAGCCATCTTGATTGGAATAAACCGGTAACACTTAAAACATTTAATTTAAAAAGGAACAAAATGAGGGGTTCTTTTTTAAATAGAAATTATGGTTAGTGCTGCAGAAAGAAAAATTAGGGCATGTTTTAAGTGAGATCTCAAATCCTCTTCTATTTCATTAGAAAATTCTGACATGCAGACTGAAACAATCACTTTCAATACCAGCAGCAGACTACCAGTTAACTCCCTGGTGAGCAGTAGCTTTACTCCAGTGATCTAATGAGCAACTAGAGTGCTAACATTCTGAATTTATGGCAGATGTGAGACACATCTGAATGCCTTCTTGATGGAATCAAAGTAAAAAACTGAAAGCATTTCCTACTGAGGAGACTGCAGTAAATGAAGAAATTAGGAAACTTCATAACAAAGAAGTCTTCCAAGATGGCCACCAGTGAAAAAAGAGCCCAAATGTAGCACAAATATTACCCAGATGTAGCCCACATATAGCCCAATGACAAAAGTGTGCAAAACACTTTTTATTTTTAGTTTTTTGCAGTTTTATGTAGTGCAGACTGGTCAGGTATTGGAGCATTGCATCTTAAAACATGACCCCCTACACTACACAAGCACCACTGCACTACCCTAAACCCTAAAACACTACCCCCAGCACGACCCCCTACACTACCCAAACACCACTGCACTACCCTAAACCCTAAAACACTACCCCCAGCACGACCCCCTACACTACCCAAACACCACTGCACTAACCTAAATCCTAAAACACTACCCCCAGCATGACCCCCTACACTACCCAAACACCACTGCACTACCCTAAAACATGACCCCCTACACTACACAAACACCACTGCACTACCCTAAACCCTAAAACACTACCCCCAGCACGACCCCCTACACTACACAAGCACCACTGCACTACCCTAAACCCTAAAACACTACCCCCAGCACGACCCCCTACACTGCCCGAACACCATTGCACTGCCCTAAACCCTGAAACACCAGCCCCTGCATGACCCCCTACACTGCCCGAACACCACTGCACTGCCCTAAACCCTGAAACACCACCCCTAGCACGACCCCCTACACTGCCCGAACACCACTGCACTGCCCTAAACCCTGAAACACCATCCCCTTCACGACCCCCGACACTGCCCGAACACCACTACACTGCCCTAAACCCTGAAACACCACCCCCAGCATGACCCCCTACACTGCCCGAACACCACTGCCCTGCCCTAAACCCTGAAACACTACCCCCAGCAAGACCCCCTACACTGCCCGAACACCACTGCACTGCCCTAAACCCTGAAACATCACCCCCAGCAAGACCCCCTACACTGCCCGAAAACCACTGACCTAAACCCTGAAACACCACCCCCAGCACGACCCCCTACACTGCCCGAACACCACTGCACTGCCCTAAACCCTGAAACACTACCCTCAGCATGACCCCCTACACTGCCCGAACACCACTGCTCTGCCCAAAACCCTGAAACACCAGCCCCAGCACCACCCCCTACACTGCCCGAACACCACTGCACTGCCCTAAACCTTGAAACACCAGCCCCTGCACGACCCCCTACACTGCCCGAACACCACTGCACTACCCTAAACCCTGAAACATCACCCCCAGCACGACCCCCTACACTGCCCGAGCACCACTGCACTGCCCTAAACCCTGAAACACCAGTCCCAGCACGACCCCCTACACTGCCTGAAAACCACTGCACTGCCCTAAACCCTGAAACACCAGCCCCAGCACGACCGCCTACACTGCCCGAACACCACTGCACTGCCCTAAACCCTGAAACACCAGCCCCAGCACGACCCCCTACACTGCCCGAACACCACTGCACTGCCCTAAACTGTGAAACACCAGCCTCAGCACGACCCCCTAGACTGCCTGAACACCACTGCACTGCCCTGAACCCTGAAACACCAGCCCTAGCACAACACCCTACACTGCCCGAACACCACTGCACTGCCTTAAACCCTGAAACACCACCCCGTGCATGACCACCTACACTGCCCGAACACCACTGCACTGCCCTAAACCCTGAAACACCACCCACAGCGCAACCCCCTACACTGCCCGAACACCACTGCACTGCCCTAAACCCTGAAACACCACCCCCTGCACAACCCCCTACACTGCTCGAACACTACTGCACTGCCCTAAACCCAGAAACACCATCCACAGCACGACCCCTATACTGCACGAACACCACTGCACTGCCCTAAAGCCTGAAACACTACCCCCAGCAAGACCCCTACACTGCCCGAACACCACTGCACTGCCCTAAACCCTGAAACATCACCCCCAGCAAGACCCCCTACACTGCCCGAACACCACTGCCCTAAACCCTGAAACACCACCCCCAGCAAGACCCCCTACACTGCCCGAACACAACTGCACTGCTCTAAACCCTGAAACACCAGCCCCAGCACGACCCCCTACACTGCCCGAACACCACTGCACTGCCCTAAACCCTGAAACACCACCCCCTGCACGACCCACTACACTGCCCGAACACCACTGTACTGCCCTAAACCCTGAAACTCCAACCCCAGCATGACCCCCTACACTGCCAGAACACCACTGCACTGCCCTAAACCCTGAAATACCACCCCTGCACGACCCCCTACACTGCCCGAACACTACTGCACTGCCCTAAACCCTGAAACACCACCCCCAGCACGACCCCCTACACTGCACGAACACCACTGCACCGCCCTAAACCCTGAAACACTACCCCCAGCAAGACCCCTACACTGCCCGAACACCACTACACTGCCCTAAACCCTGAAACACCACCCCCAGCATGACCCCCTACACTGCCCGAACACCACTGCCCTGCCCTAAACCCTGAAACACTACCCCCAGCAAGACCCCTACACTGCCCAAACACCACTGCACTGCCCTAAACCCTGAAACATCACCCCCAGCAAGACCCCCTACACTGCCCGAAAACCACTGACCTAAACCCTGAAACACCACCCCCAGCACGACCCCCTACACTGCCCGAACACCACTGCACTGCCCTAAACCCTGAAACACTACCCTCAGCATGACCCCCTACACTGCCCGAACACCACTGCTCTGCCCAAAACCCTGAAACACAAGCCCCAGCACGACCCCCTACACTGCCCGAACACCACTGCACTGCCCTAAACCTTGAAACACCAGCCCCTGCACGACCCCCTACACTGCCCGAACACCACTGCACTACCCTAAACCCTGAAACATCACCCCCAGCACGACCCCCTACACTGCCCGAGCACCACTGCACTGCCCTAAACCCTGAAACACCAGCCCCAGCACGACCCCCTACACTGCCTGAAAACCACTGCACTGCCCTAAACCCTGAAACACCAGCCCCAGCACGACCACCTACACTGCCCGAACACCACTGCACTGCCCTAAACCCTGAAACACCAGCCCCAGCACGACCCCCTACACTGCCCGAACACCACTGCACTGCCCTAAACTGTGAAACACCAGCCTCAGCACGACCCCCTACACTGCCTGAACACCACTGCACTGCCCTGAACCCTGAAACACCAGCCCTAGCACAACACCCTACACTGCCCGAACACCACTGCACTGCCCTAAACCCTGAAACACCACCCCGTGCATGACCACCTACACTGCCCGAACACCACTGCCCTAAACCCTGAAACACCACCCCCAGCAAGACCCCCTACACTGCCCGAACACAACTGCACTGCCCTAAACCCTGAAACACCAGCCCCAGCACGACCCCTACACTGCCCGAACACCACTGCACTGCCCCAAACCCTGAAACACCACCCCCTGCACGACCCACTACACTGCCCGAACACCACTGCACTGCCCTAAACCCTGAAACACCACCCCCTGCACGACCCCCTACACTGCCCGAACACTACTGCACTGCCCTAAACCCTGAAACACCACCCCCAGCATGACCCCCTACACTGCCCGAACACCACTGCACCGCCCTAAACCCTGAAACACTACCCCCAGCAAGACCCCCTACACTGCCCGAACACCACTGCACTGCCCTAAACCCTGAAACATCACCCCCAGCAAGACCCCCTACACTGCCCGAAGACCACTGCCCTAAACCCTGAAACACCACCCCCAGCAAGACCCCCTATACTGCCCGAACACCACTGCACTGCCCTAAACCCTGAAACACCACCCCCAGCAAGACCCCCTACACTGCCCGAACACCACTGCACTGCCCTAAACCCTGAAACACCAGCCCCAGCACGACCCCCTACACTGCCTGAACACCACTGCACTGCCCTAAACCCTGAAACACCACCCCAGCACGACCCCCTACACTGCCCGAACATCACTGCACTGCCCTAAACCCTGAAACACCAGCACAACCCCGTACACTGCCCACACACCACTGCACTGCCCTAAACCCTGAAACACCAGCCCCAGCACAACCCCGTACACTGCCCAAACACCACTGCACTGCCCTCAACCCTGAAACACCAGCCCCAGCACGACCGCCTACACTGCCCGAAAACTACTGCACTGCCCTAAACCCTGAAACACCACCCCCAGCAAGACTACCTACACTGGCCGAACACCACTGCACTGCCCTAAACCCTGAAACACCACCCCCTGCACGACCCCCTACACTGCCCAAACACTACTGCACTGCCCTAAACCCTGAAACACCACCCCTCAGCACGACACCCTACACTGCCCGAACACCACTGCACTGCCCTAAACCCTGAAACACCACCCCAGCATGACCCCCTACACTGTCCGAACACCACTGCACTAAACCCTGAAACACCACCCCCTGCACGACCCCCTACACTGCCGGAACACCACTGCACTGCCCTAAAACCCTGAAACACCACCCCAGCATGACCCCTACACTGCCCTAACACCACTGCACTGCCCTAAACCCTGAAACATCACCCCCAGCACAACCCCCTACACTGCCTGAGCACCATTGCTCTGCCCTAAACCCTGAAACACTAGCCCCAGCACGACCCCCTACACTGCCCGAACACCACTGCACTGCCCTAAACCCTGAAACACCACCCCAGCACGACCCCCTACACTGCCCGAACACCACTGCACTGCCCTAAACCCTGAAACACCAGCCCCAGCAAGACCCCCTACACTGCCCGAACACCACTGCATTGCCCTAGACTCTGAAACACCAGCCCCAGCAAGACCCCCTACACTGCCCGAACACCACTGCACTGCCCTAAACCCTGAAACACCAGCCCCAGCATGACCCCCTACACTGCCCGAACACCACTGCACTGCCCTAAACCCTGAAACACCAGCCCCAGCACGACCCCCTACACTGCCCGAACACCACTGCACTGCCCTAAATCCTGAAACCCCAGCACGACCCCCTACACTGCCCGAACACCACTGCACTGCCCTAAACCCTGAAACACCAGCCCCAGCACCACCCCCTACACTGCCCGAACACCACTGCTCTGCCCAAAACCCTGAAACACCAGCCCCAGCACGACCCCCTACACTGCCCGAACACCACTGCACTGCCCTAAACCTTGAAACACCAGCCCCTGCACGACCCCCTACTCTGCCCGAACACCACTGCACTACCCTAAACCCTGAAACATCACCCCCAGCACGACCCCCTACACTGCCCGAGCACCACTGCACTGCCCTAAACCCTGAAACACCAGCCCCAGCACGACCCCTACACTGCCTGAAAACCACTGCACTGCCCTAAACCCTGAAACACCAGCCCCAGCACGACCACCTACACTGCCCGAACACCACTGCACTGCCCTAAACCCTGAAACACCAGCCCCAGCACGACCCCCTACACTGCCCGAACACCACTGCACTGCCCTAAACTGTGAAACACCAGCCTCAGCACGACCCCCTACACTGCCAGAACACCACTGCACTGCCCTGAACCCTGAAACACCAGCCCAAGCACAACACCCTACACTGCCCGAACACCACTGCACTGCCCTAAACCCTGAAACACCACCCCGTGCATGACCACCTACACTGCCCGAACACCACTGCACTGCCCCAAACCCTGAAACACCACCCCCTGCACGACCCACTACACTGCCCGAACACCACTGCACTGCCCTAAACCCTGAAACACCATCCCCAGCACGACCCCCTATACTGCACGAACACCACTGCACTGCCCTAAACCCTGAAACACTACCCCCAGCAAGACCCCCTACACTGCCCGAACACCACTGCACTGCCCTAAACCCTGAAACATCACCCCCAGCAAGACCCCCTACACTGCCCGAACACCACTGCCCTAAACCCTGAAACACCACCCCCAGCAAGACCCCCTACACTGCCCGAACACAACTGCACTGCCCTAAACCCTGAAACACCAGCCCCAGCACGACCCCCTACACTGCCCGAACACCACTGCACTGCCCCAAACCCTGAAACACCACCCCCTGCACGACCCACTACACTGCCCGAACACCACTGTACTGCCCTAAACCCTGAAACCCCACCCCCAGCATGACCCCTACACTGCCAGAACACCACTGCACTGCCCTAAACCCTGAAACACCACCCCTGCACAACCCCCTACACTGCCCGAACACTACTGCACTGCCCTAAACCCTGAAACACCACCCCAGCACGACCCCCTACACTGCACGAACACCACTGCACCGCCCTAAACCCTGAAACACTACCCCCAGCAAGACCCCCTACACTGCCCGAACACCACTGCACTGCCCTAAACCCTGAAACATCACCCCCAGCAAGACCCCCTACACTGCCCGAAGACCACTGCCCTAAACCCTGAAACACCACCCCCAGCAAGACCCCCTATACTGCCCGAACACCACTGCACTGCCCTAAACCCTGAAACACCACCCCCAGCAAGACCCCCTACACTGCCCGAACACCACTGCACTGCCCTAAACCCTGAAACACCAGCCCCAGCACGACCCCCTACACTGCCTGAACACCACTGCACTGCCCTAAACCCTGAAACACCACCCCAGCACGACCCCTACACTGCCCGAACATCACTGCACTGCCCTAAACCCTGAAACACCAGCACAACCCCGTACACTGCCCACACACCACTGCACTGCCCTAAACCCTGAAACACCAGCCCCAGCACAACCCCGTACACTGCCCAAACACCACTGCACTGCCCTCAACCCTGAAACACCAGCCCCAGCACGACCGCCTACACTGCCCGAAAACTACTGCACTGCCCTAAACCCTGAAACACCACCCCCAGCAAGACTACCTACACTGGCCGAACATCACTGCACTGCCCTAAACCCTGAAACACCACCCCCTGCACGACCCCCTACACTGCCCAAACACCACTGCACTGCCCTAAACCCTGAAACACCACCCCAGCATGACCCCCTACACTGTCCGAACACCACTGCACTAAACCCTGAAACACCACCCCTGCACGACCCCCTACACTGCCGGAACACCACTGCACTGCCCTAAAACCCTGAAACACCACCCCAGCATGACCCCCTACACTGCCCTAACACCACTGCACTGCCCTAAACCCTGAAACATCACCCCCAGCACAACCCCCTACACTGCCTGAGCACCATTGCTCTGCCCTAAACCCTGAAACACTAGCCCCAGCACGACCCCCTACACTGCCCGAACACCACTGCACTGCCCTAAACCCTGAAACACCACCCCCAGCACGACCCCCTACACTGCCCAAACACCACTGCACTGCCCTAAACCCTGAAACACCAGCCCCAGCAAGACCCCCTACACTGCCCGAACACCACTGCATTGCCCTAGACTCTGAAACACCAGCCCCAGCAAGACCCCCTACACTGCCCGAACACCACTGCACTGCCCTAAACCCTGAAACACCAGCCCCAGCATGACCCCCTACACTGCCCGAACACCACTGCACTGCCCTAAACCCTGAAACACCAGCCCCAGCACGACCCCCTACACTGCCCGAACACCACTGCACTGCCCTAAATCCTGAAACCCCAGCACGACCCCCTACACTGCCCGAACACCACTGCACTGCCCTAAACCCTGAAACACCAGCCCCAGCACCACCCCTACAATGCCCGAACACCACTGAACTGCCCTAAACCCTGAAACACCACCCCCTGCACCGCCCCCTACACTGCCCGAACACCACTGCACTGCCCTAAACCCTGAAACACCACCCCCTGCACGACCCCCTACACTGCCCGAACACCACTGCACTGCCCTAAACCCTGAAACACCACCCCCTGCACCACCCCCTACACTGCCTGAACACCACTGCACTGCCCTAAACCCTGAAACACCACCCCCTGCACCGCCCCTACACTGCCCGAACACCACTGCACTGCCCTAAACCCTGAAACACCACCCCCAGCATGACCCCTTTACTGCTCGAACACCACTGCACTGCCCCAAACCCTGAAACACCACCCCCAGCATGACCCCCTACACTGCCCGAACACCACTGCCCTAAACCCTGAAACACCACCCCTGCACGACCCCCTACACTGCCCGAACACCACTGCACTGCCCTAAACCCTGAAATACCACCCCCTGCACGACCCCCTACACTGCCCTAACACCACTGCCCTGCCCTAAACCCTGAAACACCACCCCCAGCACGACCCCTACACTGCCCGAACACCACTGCACTGCCCTAAACCCTAAAACACCACCCCCAGCACGACCCCCTACACTGCCCTAACACCACTGCACTGCCCTAAACCCTAGAACACTACCCCCAGCATGACCCCCTACACTACCCGAACACCACTGCACTACCCTAAACCCTAAAATACTCCCCCAGCACGACCCCCTACACTACCCGAACACAACTGCACTGCCCTAAACCCTAAAACACTCCCCCAGCACGACCCCCTACACTACCCGAACACCACTGCACTGCCCTAAACCCTAAAACACTCCCCCAGCACGACCCCTACACTACCCAAACACCACTGCACTACCCTAAACCCTAAAACACTAACCCCAGCACAACCCCCTACACTACCCAAACACCACTGTACTACCCTAAACCCTAAAACACTCCCCCCAGGACGACTCCCTACACTACCCAAACACCACTGCACTACCCTAAACCCTAAATCTACCCCCAGCATGACCCCCTACACTACACAAACACCACTGCACTACCCTAAACCCTAAATCTACCCCCAGCATGACCCACTACACAAACACCACTGCACTACCCTAAACCCTAAAACACTACCCCCAGCACGACCCTCTTCACTACCTAAACACAACTGCACAATTTGTTACAGGCGTTGCAACGCAGGCCTGTGGTGCTTACTGGAAGTACCTGGTGGGCTGGTTGGGCCCCAGGGACTCTCAGGATTCAAGGTGACCTAATCCCCCAACTTAAAACGCGCCACGGGCGCGTTTGCACAGTGGTGGAGGGAGGGGCGGGGCCTCAGGTGACATGTGCGCAAACACGCCCTGTGGTGCGTTTTAAGTTGGGGAGTTAATTCCCTTTGAATCCTGGGGGCCAACTAGCCCACCAGGTACCTTCAGTAAGCACAACAGAGTTGCGTTGCAGAGAGGTGAAAAAGGTGCGTGGCCTCGGAACGCCTCTCTGCAACTCAGCTCTGTGGTCCTAACTGTAGGTACCTGGGGGGCTAGTTGGGCCCCAGGGACCCTCAGGATTCAAGGGGACTTAATCCCGCAACTTAAAACGCGCCATGGGGTGCGTTTGCACACATGTCACCTCAGGCCCCCCCTCCCTTCACCTCTGGTTAGTCAGAGTCAGTTACCACCAGTACCCGTCTGAAAAAGTTGTGGGCACAGGATGATTTTGCAACAAGGCCTCTTTCTGCTCCTCTGTTGGTTCTTTCTGCACATCTTTTGCTTCTTTCTGTGCGTTTTTTCTTCTTTCTTCACATGTCCTACCTCTGTTGGCATAGTTAGAAATTAGCATTTAAAAAACCTTTGAAATTCACTTAAAAAATCATAGGTTTCAAGCACGTTATAGTTAGAAATTAGCATTTAAAAAACCTTTGAAATTCACTGAAAAAACCATAGGTTTCAGGCACGTTATAGTTAGAAATTAGCATTTAAAAAACCTTTGAAATTCACTGAAAAAACCATAGGTTTCAGGCACGTTATAGTTAGAAATTAGCATTTAAAAAACCTTTGAAATTCACTGAAAAAACCATAAGTTTCAGACACGTTATAGTTAGAAATTAGCATTTAAAAAACCTTTGAAATTCACTGAAAAAACCATAGGTTTTAGGGACAGTTATAGTTAGTTGGACATTGCACTCGTACAAAACCCGTGAAATTCCCCTGTTATAGTTAGTTCAGCTAACTATAACTCGCGCCCCGCAATGCACTGCTGATGACGTCACATATTACATCACTCATGACATGGTCAGTGACATCACTCATGACATCACTGATGACATCTCAAATGACATCACTGATGACATCATCCATGTGATAATTTCATGCATCTTCTCACACCCTAATATAACTTTTGATACACCCACTCTAAATTACAGACTGCCATTCTCAAAACCATAGACACTCCAACACCAAAAACTACATGCCCACTCACTGATTCTTAGGTCTACACACACATCCACTCACTCACCTGTACAGTCACTCATACTTACAGTCACTCAGTACAGGACTATCATATGCACTCATACACCTATATAAACACTCACACACCGCCACTCATCCATAGAGGTACTCACACACCTAGTCAGTCATGCAAAAAATTAATCACACACCCATTTACTCACCTATACAGTTATACACACACCAGCTCACTTACTCATACAAATACTAGCACATTCTTACGCTCTTATACAATAACTGATGCAAGCACACACGCATCCATACAGCCACTCTCACAATAACACACTCTCACTTATAGCCATTTAAATACTCTAACACACATATATACTGCCTTTTACATATGTAGTTACTTGCACATGTACCACTGAGATATACATTCACTCACTAACACACCCATACACACACTCACCCACCCAAGCAGTCCATCACAGATGCACTCTTGAAATCATGCACCCAGTGAATCACCCACTCACACATCTATGTACAGAGTCACACACACCCCACCCACACAAACACTCAGGCAGCCATACAGATACTCAGAGAACCAATCAATAACCCATATAGACACTCATGTAGCTATTCGCAAATCCATGCATCCACTTACACACCAACAAACAGACGGATACAGACATTCACACAGTTTAGTCACTAACCCATGCATTCAGTAAGATACGTTTAATCACTCACTTGTAGAGTCAGTCACTCACGTACTAAATCATCCATTCAGACACTTATACACCCACTCATTCTTCAATACGCCTTTCCCTATATATATTAAACATATTTAAACTTTACAGAAACACACAGTCACTGGATGATGTCATCAGTGATGTCATCAGTGATGTCATTTGAGATGTCATCAGTGATGTCATCAGTGATGTCACTGACCATGTCATGAGTGATGTAATATGTGACGTCATCAGCAGTGCATTGCGGGGCGCGAGTTATAGTTAGCTGAACTAACTATAACAGGGGAATTTCACGGGTTTTGTACGAGTGCAATGTCCAACTAACTATAACTGTCCCTAAAACCTATGGTTTTTTCAGTGAATTTCAAAGGTTTTTTAAATGCTAATTTCTAACTATAACGTGTCTGAAACCTATGGTTTTTCAGTGAATTTCAAAGGTTTTTTAAATGCTAATTTCTAACTATAACGTGCCTGAAACCTATGGTTTTTTCAGTGAATTTCAAAGGTTTTTTAAATGCTAATTTCTAACTATAACGTGCCTGAAACCTATGGTTTTTTCAGTGAATATATATATATATATATATATATATATATATATATATATATATATATATATATATATATATATATATATATATATATATGTGGAAAAGCATTTTTTGACTTGCTTATAACTTTGGTGCAGGTTGACAAATCTTTACGAAATTTTTCTAAGTGCCCCATTTTGTCTAGTTGTACATGGAAAGTTTCGGGGTGATCCGTCAAGCGGGGGCAGAGAAAAGGGGAGGGGGGCTGCATCAAAAAAAGTAGGTTTCCCATGTTCATTTCCTTAGAGATTTTAGACACGACTGCAGCCTGAACCGCTGGAAGGAATTACATCAAATTTGGCAGAAAGCTAGATCTTGGTCCAGAAAGCATACTTTTTGTGATTTGGTGTAAATTCGTTCAGCAGTTTGAGATATTAAAATAAAACCAAATTTGTAAATCTAGGGACGCGGATGCTCTGCGAATCTAACCGATCGCGTGCAGAGATCCGATTGGCTGTCAACACTTCAACCAGGAAGTGTTGGCAGCCATTTTGGGACTTAGACTAGTCCCAAACAAAAAGATTTTTTTTTAAAAAGAAGGGGGCAGGGTAGGAATACCCTGACCCCCTAGGCCTAGTGCTGGATTTCGCCTGGACCCTGCCAGGATCAAAAGCATTTTTTTTTTTTTAACTGTGGAAAAAATAGCAAAGATTCACAAACCCTCGCGAAAATGACAAAAAAAAGTGTGGTTTACCGCGCTAGTTTGTATTGGAGCCCCTGGGTGTGCCAGGTCCCGGGGGCTTATTTTTAATATAATATGGGGAGGGGGCACACGCAGCCCGCTTCCCTATGGCCAATCTTGGCACTGAGGACCACCACTTCCCCAGGGCTTTATTAAGAAATTAGAAGGGGGCCGCACTAATCCCTGTAACCTGTTTTTTCACCTTATATATATATATATATATACATACATACACACACACACACACACACACACACACACATATCTCACACATACGTATACACACACACATATGGTCCCATGAACAGGGTCTGACAGCATGTGCCTGTCCCAAATAAAAAACAGGCAAATTTCAGGTGAAGTGTCCTGCAGCACCCGCATTCCTAATCACTCTTAGTGATGAATGGGAAGCATGTGGGTATTTCTCAATTCATGGAACATGGGGTATTTGTGCAGTCCAACACTGCCAGGGATCAGGAAATGTAATAACTTTAATGGCAATTCCATTAGTGTAATTATATTGCTCTGTCCATAACAATGCTCTAAAGCAGCCACCTGCCTGTGTGTGACGTATGCATGCTTGAAGGCAGGTGCCACACACAGGTACTACTGCTGGGAAAGTCGCTTTCAAAAGCAATGTCAGGAATCTGGGCAATGTAATTACCTAATGCGCTTGCCATTAAAGTGATTGCACTGCTCCACCCCTGACAATTGTTCTAAAATCAACTGTCAAGCTTTGGCCTTTTCCTCTTCGCATTTTCACCTATTTGTAAAAGTGCTCAGAAATCGAAACCACTTCTACTAGGAACAAAGTGCAAAGAGGGGGATGCTCACAGCAGGCAACGTATCAAAAATGTGAAGGTGAGAGTATCTTTAGAGGAATTTGTTTTCAAGCCTATTTTAATGGCAGCTGGCTACACATCTTTCATGGCTGGATGATTAATGTCTGAGGCAACAAAATAACTTTTAAAGAGTGGATGCGCATTTTGATGAGTTGACCCTAGAATACAATACGTATTAAGTTACCAGGAGTAGTTAGTTTAAATAGAGAACTGATAAACAAACAACGAGGCCGTTAGAAATACACACTGGAGTACGTAAAAGTCATGGTAATGGTGCAACAATGGATATTGTTTACCTGAAAATATAGCGCAGAGCAATCTCACTGTACGTAAAGTAAATGAGTAAAACATTAAGATATTTTTACATATTGCCTGTTTTAGCGAGCTGAACACCCATATAGTGGCTCGGAGGTTCGAATCCTGCCAGGCCCGAATGAGACTTGTGGGATGGCAAAATGAGAAATAACGCTTATTATTTAAGCACGCGATTCAGTTATATTAACTGAGGGCATCACAAAAAGAGGTAAAGCATTCAAAGCTTGGGATATGGAATACACCATAAGGAAGGGAAACCAATATTTCTTAATTTAATATATGGCGATACTAAAAGATACAGAATATCATGCATAGTGAAACAACAAAATATTTTCATTCTCGAGTTACCAAGAGTTTTCAAAAGTGTTAAATGTCTTACAAAAGATTTGTTCATGGCTCGTTTTACTTCATCTGAACCATCCGAATATATCTGTTGAAAGAGTTGATTTAAAGCGGCGTCTCCTTCCAGTTTTTCACTCTTCTCTTCCTCCTTGATCTCCCCAACCAGCTTATCCCAATTTTTGGTATAGTGAGACGAAGAAGGGTACTTAAGAGCAGAATCTGTGAGGGCAGCAGTAGAAATAAAAATGAAAACAGAGATCCGCCTTTAGTCTAATATGTTTAGTAAATAAATTGTGGGACACCAGTGGTTTATACTGTGGCCCAATTTTTAACCAATTATCCAATTTCTCACTCTGCATCTGCAGTAGCATATTAATCCGCTTCTTTTTTTTTTTGCAACATTTATTTATTGAAAATTACAAGGTAGGATGCATGTGTACATAAAAGTTTTTTCAGAAAAAATTGACAGACAAACATTTCGATTTTCCAGCAAACAGCCTCTAGGAAATCTGCCTTTGATTAGTCAGAAGGAGATTAAGGAATCCACTGACACACACATATCGAGGGGGGACTGAAGTGAGAAGAGGGAGGGTAGGGAGAGGAGGTGGGAGGGAGGGAAGGGAGAGAAGTGAGGGGGGAAAGGGAGAGAAGTGAGGGGGGAAAGGGAGAGGAAGTGGGGGAAGAGAGGAAGTGGGGGGGAGAAAGGAAGAGGAAGTGAGGGGAGGAAACGGAGAGGAAGGGGGGGAGGCAGGAAGGGACAGGAGGATAATGAACAGTCATCATTCCCAAAGTTAAAAATGTGTGCCAAAACAGAACAGTCTGAAGTGGAACTCAACTAGGTCATAAGTATCATTTACTTAACCGGGAGGAACGCAACACAAATAAAAAACAATAGCATATTCACAGCCACCTCGTCTTCATTCCTCCCTCTACTATCTCCCCCGAAGTACCACACAAACAGTGTATGAGTATGACAAAATGAACAAGGGTCAGCGGCACGGAAACAAAATCCCATGAGCCAGTACGTATCTTTTATATATGAAGGAGGGTGACGAAAGAAGGGGGGTGTAGCAGAGACTAAGGCCAGAGTATAGCGTAAGGATGAGACATTGATTTGAGGGTGTGCGGGGGGCGAGACCCTCCGGCTCAATATAGTAAAGTGCAGTCATTCCTCAGCTTTGGGTAGGGAATAGTATCCAGCAGGACCTCATTAGAACAGTTCCCACAGGTGCCATGAGATGAAGTAGGCTTTGCCAATCTAATATAGAGCTACCTGGTACCCGAAGGGAGGGTTTTGAGGTAAGCTAGATTTAAGAGGCACTCCCCTGTAGAAAAAGGAAAGCACCCCTAGACAGTTTTTATGTCAAGCTTATTGTTAGGTTTATAGGTTGTCCGTAAGTGATGGGTTACTCTGTGAAATTCAGTTAACCACTCACTGCCCCTGGGACTAGTGGCCTGGCACCAGTGAGGAGGAATGCATATTCTGGCCACCGCTAGTGAGGTTGCCAACCATTGAGTGTGGGTATTCAAATCTGGTATATCGGACATGTTATGAAGGATTGCCAAAGGAGGGGAACATCAAGTGGGAGTCTTAGCGTTGGAAGCGCACCCACAACATCATCCAGTAGTGTTGCAACGCCGTACAAGACCAGAGAATATGATACAAGTTGCAGTTATCCTCATTGTATTTCCAACAGCGATCATGAGGCAATAGCTTTGCTCAATTTAATCCAGTACAAATTGTTTAGTATCTTGAAATATGAAAATTTAAAGTAGATTCCGTCATCAGCCTGTCGTGGTGAAAGAGTAATGTCATACAGACTTCGTTAGTCTTTGCCTAGAAGTGTTTGCCACGCCAGCCTAGTCACACTAAGGGTGGACCCTGACAGCATGATTTTAATAAGGACACAATATAGCCCCGAGGATATTCCCCTAAATGGACAGCAAATCCTTAGTTATTGAAGAATGAGGAGGAGTCCGCAGTTCCACTGGTGAGTGAACAAACGTGGCCTGGCGGCAGAGGGCTAGCTGGCGATATAGTCAGTGGCATGGAGACCAAATTCAGATCTTAAGGCCTGGAATGAATTAAGGAGTCTGCCACTAAGCAGTTGATCTATGTTTCACTCCCCAAATTGCCCATTAGAACGGTTTATCAGCTATTCGCTGAGCCATGGTGTACCATAGCGGGGCAATGCTTTTAAGAAGTGTCATCCCCGCGTGGGGGATCACATTGGGGCATCTCGCAGAACCCACAAACAGGAGGACAGTTGCAACAAATGGAAAGCCAGAACCAATGTCATGTGTGTGAGGTGTAGGCCCCCAGCCAATGTGCCCGCCCAGAGCCTGGATGCTCGCAGTCTGTCTTTGCTACTGCTCTATTTATAGGATATAATGGATGCCTCAATTCCTATGAGGTGTAGACAGGGGACCCGCAGAGATATCATATCAAGGACTTAATTAAACCTGGGTGTGACAGTCATTTTGACCTTCTGAACCCTCCCACATAACGATAGGTTCAGGACTGCACACTTTAAAAAACCTTGCTTAGAACAAGCTTTTAAAAGGAGAAGGTTGTCCTCGATCATGCACGGGAGAACTCTGATAATACAAATGCCCAAGTAACAGATGCCTTCGAGCATCCATTTCATCTTATAGCCCAGTAAATAGCATTAGTGGTGTCTCTGGACATGGGGAGTGCTTAACATTTGGTACAGCTGATCTTATAGCCGGAGCAGTGGAAGAAGTCATCAATAATGGACAGGACAGCAGCAATGGAGATCTCTGGGCGGTGCAAGAGGAGCAAGATGCCATTCGTTTATAGTAATGCCTTCACTTCACCTGTGCCAGCCGGTATGCCCTTCACTGTCTGCGTGAGGCTGATGTCTGTAGACAGTGGCTCAAGGGCAAGCACGAAAGGGGGCATCCGTGTCGGGGGCCATAAATAAGCCTGAAGGTATCAGATTAAAAAAAGTCTTCCCAGTTAATGTCTTCCACTGGGGAGTCGTAGGGGAGGCAAACCTTACCTTTAAATTCCTCACCTAGGCCCATTTTTAAAGTTACTCGAAAAAGGTAAGGCCATTCTACAAAAGCAAACACTTTGTCAGTGTCTAAAGAAAGTGACAGTTTTTCCTCAGGGGAGTGTCTGCACCCAGAAAGGAGTGATTTAAAAAGGTGGTTGCGTGAGACAGCCACAAACGTCGAAGTACTGTGCCATTCACTGTGGTTTAATCTGTCTCAGAGTCCGCAGAGAGTGGTGTGGGAGGGAGTAAAGCACACAGATAAAGAGGAGGGGGCCAGAAAGCTATGCCCCCAGGATAAGAGAATGGGAGTCTGGGGGAGCGTGGAGAAAATCAGGAAAAGAATCTAACCTTTGATTCTTGAGCTAATTCCTGCATCGACAGGTGCTGACTTAGCTCCCACCTCGCCTCAAAGATAATACAGAGGTGAACGGGGGCCAAACCTGCCCTGTGAGTGAATATCATGGGGTAGCAGCAACCATATGCAAAGTGGGGCATGAAAGGTGAACTTCACACCCGGCGTGGGCTGAGAGGGCATACCCAAAAGTCATCTCAAGGAGTAGTGCCAGTGAAGGACGGAGGTGGAAGTACCGTATTCCATCACCCAAGTAGCCCAAACATAGCAGTTTAGTATGGTTATCGTTAAAACCAACATCCAGGGTCTAACAGAGCGAGTCACGGATGAGGGACAGCAAAATAAGGAAACTAGATCGACATTCTAGAAACTAGATCTACATATGATACAAATATACAAAGTGCTGTCTTATCTATTCACCTCCTCCTTCACTAAGTCTCTCACTCTGCATCGTTTTAAGGCGCAATCTTGATTTATCACTGTCCTTATAAAGGGCCTCCACCACTTGATGGAGACTAGCCCAGTCTAACATCCGCCGTAGCACCAGTGTCAGACTGGACTAGTCTCCATCAAGTGGTGGAGGGTGGCTAGAAAAAATTCCAGGTCCCCAGGTTAAAAAAAAAAAGAAAAACTCTTTGGTTTTGCCATCTAGGGTCATGAACATTTGTGTTGGGTCCAGAAGACCGCATTTATACTCCCACCGTCTCAACCTGTGCCGGAGCGTGAGGAACTTTTACTGGTGCGTATACAGCCCCCATGAGTCATCCTTAGAGCACCCTGCCTGTTCTCAAGACAGACGTATTTCGTAGTGCCTGTGGAGCACTGATGAGGTCACACACCCAGGTGCTCAGTCTAGGCACATGGTTGCGAAAAAATATAGTTCACTGTACAGCTGCCCGGCATATATAGGCAGAAAAAGGGCATTATCGCAACCCAGCTCTGGTCAATGGGGCCCCAGGAACTGGTCAGTGAGTTGGTTCAGGTGTGGCTCAGGAATCGCACCGTACCCTCCATTAGTGCTCAACAGCATGCACAGGTAGGTGCAGAGTTCATCCGTGCAGCATCAGGGGGGTATACAGTCTTGCAATGCAGGGTTAGTGAAGTGCTTCTCCTAGGCTCAGGCCTACCTCAGGAAAGTGGATTTAGTAGCACCCACAGGAGTCAAGACAGCATCACCACACCTACGGAACAGGCACACGCAGCTCCCAACGGGAAGTCAGAAGAGGGGACGCTGAACTGCGTCAAGCTGAGAGGCTCTACAAATAAGCTTTAACAGTGCCCATGGCTAGACGTTGCTTGGCCAAAGGTGGGACAAAAAGAAGTATATAAGACAGTTTAGGTAGCAATGGATTGACCCAAAGGTCTTCACACCAGTCCACAACCTATGCCTATTGCTCAGAGTAAAACATACTTTGTGGATTGGGCATACCCGCCATGATAGCCTCTATGAGCAAGTCGAAGTCGCTCAACTGGGTCCACTCCATTTATACACATGAAATGTAGGTAGGTTGTGGAGATTTAGATGAAGAACCGTGCCCTGTTACTGGGATAGTAAATCCTCCTGCAGTTAGACAGTGTGAGGAGCAAAGGCTTGGGCTCAACAGCACACCACTCTCCAAACTCAGTCTGGGGCTATCAGGATGGTCTGAGCTCGTTCTATCCTGACCTTCTTGAGAACATGGGTGAAGGAAAGGTGAATGGAGTCCCACAGAAGGCGGAACACATCTCTCATTGAGCCTTGAAGTGAAAACTCAAGTGTAAAAGGATCAACAGTAAGCATTCCAAGTAACACCTTCAACTACCTTTGGGTGCAGATGCCACTCTTGGTTAGCTAGACTGCGCCTGCCCTGGCATAGAATGGTGGTTGACAGTCAGCAAGGTCTGCTGAAAATTCAGCCAGTGAGTCAGTCTCAGCACTTCCTGGCAGAGCAGCCCTGATGCCATACTGTCGTGCTTATTGCAGCACCACATGGCGGTCATACTGTCAACCAGAAATTGCCTTCATAGAAGGCAGAAAATCCTTGAAAGCTAACCGGATGGGACTCAGCTACAGAATGTGGAAGTGAGGCCTCTCTTCCACCAGAGGCCTCTTACCTTCTCTTCACCTCATCCAGGTGGCCTCCTCAGCCAGGAACCAATGCATACACAACCACCATCAGCTCTGGGTGGGGAAGGGAGAACGGCATGCACACACCACAGGTTTCCCTTCTTCATGCATCCTCATCTGATAAGCAGATGTTGTCCGTGATGCACCCACAGCACTGAACCCATTGAAGGCAGAGGTTCCACTAGAAAGTCTGCATGTGCCAATGGGCATGAGCCATCAGCAGGAAACATGAGGCTAAGAGACCAAGAAGTCTATGAAGCGTCCAGACCATAACCCAGGCTTGACACCAAAACGTCAAGATCATATTCTGAATGTCTAGGACACACTGCAGGGGCGGAAAGGCTTTGAATGCCACCATGTCCATAAATACCTATATAAAGGGAATATTCAGCACCAGCCTGGTGGTGGGATTTCGACTTGTTAATGAAGAGCATCAGGACGAAAGCAGCGAGATGGTTGTTCGCAGGTGATCTGTGAATGAATGCGAAAAGACTGTCTTCAACAGACAGTTGTCAAGGTACAGGAAGGCATGTACTTCTGACATGCGACCACTGCAACTGCCTTTGTAAATAACCGGGGGGTGGGGGGAGATGATCTTGAAGGTGAGAATGGAAAACTGAAAATGTTTCTTCTCCACAACAAACTGCAGGAAACTCCTGTGGAACTGCAGGACTGGTGCATTAAAGTATGGACCATGCAAGTCCAAGAACATCATCCAGCCTCCCGGATCCAGAGCAGATAGAGCCTGGATCAATGTTAACATTTTACATTTGTCTTTCAGAAGGAAAGCGTTCAAGAGTCAAAGGTCTAAAATCATCCTGAGGCAGTCGCCCTTTTTGGGCACCAGGAAGTAGTGGGAGTAGCACCTATTGCCTCTCTCACCTCCTCAGGCACCTTTTCTATTTCTCCTTTCAGTAATTATTGAACCGCTGTGGCAATGATGGAGGCCTGTTCTGCTATAGTCTAAACAAGAGGGGAGGGGGGGGGGGGGAGGACTGACAAAATGAGAAGGGCGTAAGCTTGACCGACAAGCTGCAGAACCCCAGTGGTCCAAGGTAAATGTGCCTCAGATGAGCAGGTAAAAACATGTTCTGACCAACATCTCCCCATCGGCCCTAAGTGACGCAATAACAAGCTACCTTCAGAGTGGTTTGGTGGTAGAAGTGAAAAATGAAAATAAAGACTGCCCATGCTGCTGTTGGCCCAGTCACCTACTGCCACCATGTCCATAGGAGCCCCAAAGGGCTGAGCAAGCTCATGGACAGGATGGCTGCATATTCAGAATTGCTGATTGAACTAGCAGGTCGAATCTAGCAAGCCCAAGAAACGAGCCAAAGCACAGCTATCTTTGAACTGCTCCAGAGCTGAATCTGCCTTATCGCTACTAAACAATCTGGAACCATCAAATAGGCATGTCCATGAGGGATGCCTGCACAGCCTTTGAGAAACCTGTTGTGTGCATCCAGGCATGCCAACGAATGACCACACTAGTGCCCACAGTGTAGCCTATGCAGTGAGTGGAGAACAGAAAAGTCTACAAGATGTACTTGCTGGACCCAGTCATTTTGGATCCCCTGGGTAAGAGTGTTCCAAAACTCCTTGGTGAGGGTGCACAAGATCTTGCTTGTCATATCCCAGAGGGCATAAGTTTGTCTGCCTAGTAAACAGACCACATTCATGGAACATTAGGCTAAGCTTGCAGCCCTCTTGCCAAGTGTCAATGTGCTTAAATCCTCTATTCGGCAGAGCAATAGGAAGGCCTTTGGGTTTATCCTGCTGGCTGAAGCCTGCACACAAAGACTTTCCAGTGAAGGATGTGGAGTCAAAGAGGCTGGGTTACATACTGTGGCTCTGTATACCCATTGCGTCTGAGGCACCGTGCAGTGGGGTCACTTTGTGATAGCACCGAGCAGCCATGTCATCGGTCAGAGCTTCATTGAAAGTAAGTAAAGGCTCCAAATAAGAATGTCAACAATGCAAAATCTCAGTATATAAGCTAGGGTTTCAATAACAGGCAATTGTAGGTCTACAACCTCTGCTGTCCTGCTTACAACCAAACAAAGGAAGCACTTTGATCAGCTGGTGGCCCCCTTGGGGAAATTCAACTCAGTTTCAAGCGAGATGGCATGACCACTTGCAACCTTGTGGTCTTGATAAAGTCCATCATCTGCTTAGTGCTCTTTAAGTTGTCAACCCCTTACTCATCATCCACATAAGTTTTGTGAATCTCCTGTACTTCTGAGTGAGCTGAATACGGCCTCTAGGTGCTGAAGACATGGGCATTGAGGCAAAGACACTGCCGGGGGATACTCTAGTATTACTTGCTGAGTCTTGGTGATTTTCTATTAAGACATTGGTCTGGATCTAGCAAAACTCAGCTCTTGATCTCAGATAAGCACTGGTGTTGGATCTGGAACTGGAGTCTCTGAAGTCAGGGATGGCATCACAAGGAACAGACAGAGGCCGAGTGGAGTCAGTCACATCAGGGAAGTGCCCGCCAGTGGGTAATCAAAGGGGGGCATCGGTGGACCTGTGGGGCAATAAGGTACTACGGGGGGGAACAGAATCAGTTTTGCAGCATTGTCTCCTTGAAGGGATCTACTTGCTGCAGTCACAGATTGCCCAGGAAACAGGGTCAGACTGGCTATCTACTTGGATATCCGTGCTTAAGTGTCAACTGCACAACCTCTCCCTGGAGTGGGAGTGACACGAGATGCCTCATGTCTGGACTTCCTGTATTTCCATCAGGAATTGTCCATAAACTTCGCATTAGACGTACCGAGGGTAGATCCTGGATTGGGATATGGAATGGGAATCAGAGCACCATCGGCACTGTTTCTTCTGCTCGGCTACATAAAGCATTGCCTCCCAATCTCTGATGGCCTTCGGATGTATCAGGGGGCATCTGTCGAATCATGCTTGGATTCAAGACAGAAGACAGATTTCATGTGGGTCTGTGACAGACATCTGCTTCCGGCATGTTTGGCACAGCTTGAAGCCAGCAGTTTTTGGAGAAGATATCCCTAGCACACTGATGTCTGAGAAAACTCAGTTTGGAGGTCAGTAAAGCACCAACAAAGTTTGGGAGCGGAGCTCTGGATCTGACTTGAAGTTTGAAAAAAGGAACTGATATCAGCGTGCAGGGATGGCACCTATATACAGTTCTGCGCTGTCTTTCCCAGAAGTGAGACAAAGCCACCAGAGTCTGATGGTGCCACCAATCTGCATGTGGATGCAACTGCTGGAAAAGCTTGTAGATCCAATGTGGCAGCTGGGAGAATTCAAAAATGAGCGGAATCTGCTGTGTGAAATATCCATCAGAAGCTTCTTTACCACTGATATCTCAGGTCTGCCAGTTTTGGCCAATTACCTAGAGCTCTGTCAATTGTCAGTTTTTGTTATTTCAGAAGGACAAGTACAGATAGTTGGAAACATGACCCTTTAGATTCTGGTCAACTCAGTGATAAAATTTGTACTGTGAAAGATAGAATGAAAAGAGTACTTTTGTTATTACACTTTTGTTAGCTCAGTACAGTGAAATGTAGATGCAGAACTTGGTCTCTTCTCTTTAAGCTAATGCAGGAGGGACCTGTCCAATGAAAGCATGTCATACTGGATAGCTTAAATAGGTGGTTTAGTATTTAACAGTTAGCGAGACTGAGTCCCATTAAATTTTGTTTGCCGGTGGTTTAGACATAGCGATCCTTGGATTTTTATTACAATAGAGAAATCTAAAAAAAACATTAACCAAAGGAGTAGAAACATTAGTGTGGCATCTTTATTAGAGCTGCATGCTGATCTGGTACTAATACTTTGAGAACTAGCCTAATTGTAACTGCTTTACTTCTACCTGCTTAGCCGAGCCAGTAAGATACCGCGCATTGAGTCTGCAGGAAGCCGATTCAACCCTCCATCTTTGCAAAGCCAGTAAACTGGCTAACAGTAACACTTGTCATTTCCCTACGAAAACGGCATGAAAAAGTGCAGAGAAACTGCAGCGCTGCATTGTCAAAAAAGCATAACGGGCAAGACAAAGGGGATAGAAAATACAATACAAAACACGTTATTGGCATAGCTTATGTCTTAGTGTTTTACGTTTATTGACAAAGCTCTTGCAGATTCATGGGCACTGCAACCATTTTGCATAATGCTCTAAGTCTCTTCAATGTCAGTGCAAGCTGACCACTGTTCTGGCCACTATTTCAGCACTAGGACTTTCTACTGCAGCACACGAGTCTTGTGCTGATCTTATTTACGATCTTTTAAATTTCAGCAGATCAGTTTCGTTTGCTCCTGGTAAAAAGTTTACAAGTTGCTTTAAAAATAGTTGTGAAATCAATGCAACACGAAATCAAAAGTCAATTAACTGAAAATTGAAGAGCAAGGGTTTATAGCTTAAAACAGGTGAGGACAATAATAAATAGTTAGTGTTGGGAATATCCTTAATTCTCAGCTATTACTTATGTGTCGTGTAATGCAATTTGGCAAATTTACATGAAGAGCAAAAGGACCGCCACATACCCTTGAGAGAGGGTTTCTGTCTCCCCTAAGAGTATTCCAAACAAAAGAAAAAAGTAGCGGAAGCCATTTTAGGATGTACTGAATTGATATTCTCTGGCCACCGGACAGCAAAGTCTTTCCTTGCTAGCATCTGGGATTGTCTATGTATCACCAAGTTTTCCAATGGAGGTCTTGTGAATTCCCACTTGACACGTCATGGCCCTGTTGCTCCAGGCTGGCACAGGACTATAATCGACACAGAACTTTTAGCCTAGCACAAAGTCCACTTCAGAGGACCCAAAAAGAATTCATATCTGTGCAATTAGGTTTCAATGAAGTGGCCACCCCAACCCATTACTCTTGTGTGGGTTTGTAGAGGACTGGAAAAAAAATGACTGTCTGCAGTGCGGGTTTAAGGGATTCAGGGTACAGTCTGATACAGTATGGGGGAAAAAATAGACCAACAGGTATATTAAAGCAGAATCAATACAGGGTTGGAGGAAATCCAGCAAAATACCCAGATTTGAGTGACACACCTCAACGTTTGTCACTAATATACAGTCAACATTCAACCACCTTACACTCTTTGCCAAAGACCCAGAGTTTGCTTCGCCTTGGCCTTTTGTGCCAACTCACTTCCTATCTCTGCATCCGACCAAGTGCCGGTGGACCTAGGGGCGAATGGTGGGCAGAGCACGGGGGCGCATGGGGGGCAAAATGTGTAGCCTATGAAGGTTTATGGTGTTTCTCCAAGTGGGACTAGCAACAGTATGATATAAAGTGAATGGTGAAGTGCTTTGCCGCAGTAAATGCTAGCCTACCAGCCTGACATAGATACAGTACAGCATATCAGTCTCAACACTGGACAATGAACAAAATCCTTTACTCCAGGGCACATCGCTTTCTAGGGCTGGTATCTTCGGCACAGTCACCACATCGTCTGCGTGGCCGGAATCCCATAGCCACGTGACCTACTAAACAGCACCAGAGCCCGGCCTCCCCAGAAATAAGTGGAAATGGTTACCGGGAAGGTGTGAGGCCACTTTAGTACCCTCTCCATGCCAATAAGAATTCTGTAAGCTTTCTTTTTAAGTCTTTAATTCTAACGAAAACTGATCAAAAGGCAAAAAGACCACTGCACGCGATCATTCAGAAACGATGACTGGGGAAAAAAAGCCTGTAGTGCAATAGAAAGGCGAGGCCGGAGTGCAGTTAGGCAGAGCATGTGCATGAACCTTCTGTTTTTTTAACCAACACGATTTCAGCTTTAAGTGCCGGCCTGTTGTTCGTTCTTACATTCTGGAAAACTCCAGATTAAGTTTGACATCCTAAACCCCTGGAACCCTCACGTCAACGTATCATTTGCATACTAGTACAGGGTGCCATCAAACGTAGCTAAAAGATACCCCAGCGGTTCCAAGTTCGGACGAAACATTACATCGGATACCACTGACCTCTGAGATACTCCTAAGGAGACTGTAATAAAAATCAGACTTCAAGATAGGCCACACTGAGAAAACAACTGTGAATTAATACGTTAAAAAGAGTCAGACACTTTACGACTGTTTCGCCCAAAAAAAGCACTGAGATACTGTTAGCATAATTTATGCAGCTGAGATTTTCCAGGACCACAACAAATGCTCTATTATTATATATTCAACAGGCATGACGTAAGATCTGAGCTATAACTGAAGCCCTCCTTCAACAAGTTCCAGATTTTAAAAGCTCCAGCTACCATAACACTCTTTTCCTGGCTTCTCCTATCGTGAACTTTTCGCTTCCACTTTGCTTTATTTGGTTTGCTTCATCTTATCCTATTCTGTTGCGAATGTCTTTATTTGCAATGGATTATCATTTCCGGAATGACCGTAGGGCAAATGAATTCTGCTTATAGATAGTTTTAAGGCTGGATACTGGCGTTTCCATATAAACAGCCATAAGAAAATACCTAGACAACAACCACGTCTGTACTGGTACACTGCGTTTCAAAACAATAAAAACGATTCTTTTAACGCACCCGGAGTAAAATGTTTCAAAGTAGTCTCTCCCTGGCCCTCAAGCTTCTCCCACCTCAAGGCTTCAGTCTTCTTCATCTTTATTTCAATCTGTGGGGGAAAAAAGGCGAATAAAAGAACAGACTCAAAGTGATAATAAAGGGTCTGCTGTAGTATACAGAAAAACAATTTTAAGAATTAGTTTGACAACTAGCTTCCAAAACACTCTGCAGTTCCGATTTTCAATGCTCACCAATGCTTAGGCTTCTTGCAGCATATGTAAAAAAAATCAGCACCAAATAGGAGTTGTGCAAGCTACATTAAACAGAGACAGATGGTGCCAGTTGGCAGGGGTAAAGTTGTAAACCACAGTCAAATGCAGGCAGAAAACGGGTAAACAGGGTAGGAATGTCCTTTTTATGAGCAATTCAATTTTAAGTTTTTATATTTGGGCAGATATTCTTTGCACCAGTATATCGAAATGTGACCAAATATACAATGGATACGGTTATGTGCAACTTCTACTGCTCGAGTCTAAACAAAGGGGTCTATGAAAAATACTGGCACCCACTGGTATGGATGTGGCAGTGGTTAGTGAATAGAAGATATACTACTGAGAGATTAGTGGTATAAGCAGTAATCCGTTTTACTCACAGTCTATTCACTCCACTACTACCTCACTATTTTGTTGATGACAAGGCAGAAGTTCACAGCATTCAAGCAAATAACCAACGAAGCGAACTTACACCAAATAAGTATTAGCAATGTCAGTCGCTTTGTCTCTTGCATTCTGGCGTTGTTCTAAAACAGGGAGGGATTTCATTCGTATTTACTCACCACATTACAACATTTTTACACAACACATAACCCATGTTGTAGGCTATAGTGTCTCACTAATCACACATATTAACTCAATCCTAGAGTGTATGCCATTATTGATTAATATTTGTCTTGTTGGCCACATATTGCCATACTTTATGTAGTTTCCCAACAGAGAATGGCTTACGAGACTTCACTTTTGTCTAGAATGTGTGGTAATCACCAATAGTCTCGCCCATGGGCTCTTATATGAACGCTCATTTACGTTATTCTTTGCCTTTGCTAGTGTGTATTATTTTCATACTTATCCCAATCAATACACTACAATATGTTAGGATATAATACATCTACATTAGACTTTCATTCACGCTCTGCTGACCATCCTGTCCATTTGTCCATCGGGACACCAACGTAAACCTCGGAGGAACCCCTGGAGGGGTAAGGGTCTTGTATACCTCACAGCACCAGCCACACTCTGGGAGGACTGCAAACCCCAGAGTGCATCACCCGCCACACAGCTGCTGTGAGTGCCGCGAGCGAGGGGGAGGCGGGGTCATCGCGCTTATAGCGCAGCCTCTCCCACGGCGGCGCGGGACGCGTGCGGGACGACGCCCGGACGAAGCCCGGACCAAGGGCGGGTCCGTCTGAGCCCGTCAGAGACTGGAGGATACTGGGCTGGGCTACGGTATTGATATATCATTGTGACATTCGGCTGCCTCATTGACTATATTGCGTACACTGTGTATTATCGCTATTTTTTTTTTTTTTTTTTTTTGGGTGTTAGTATTATTCCTGTACTGCATATCTATAAGTAGTTTCCCCTATAGGAATTTGGTTAAGGAAATAGTTCTGATAACATAGTGATCTGATACAGGGATATAATTTAGTAGGAGGAGAGGATGAGTAAGCTAAAACCTCTTACAGGGCAGGGGATGGTTGGGACCCTTGATGCCTTTTTGCAGAGGGCCGAATCGGTCCTAAGGCATGAAATCACACTAACGGAACGCAGGTTATCAATTGAGTCGCAAGATGGTCCCCTACGCCCACTAACTAACCACCCTGAAGCATCAATTACTACTGTAACGGGATCCCCAAAATCTGACCAACCCAAAGAGGCGCCACTGCCTATATTATCCTTGGTGGAGTCCACACTGTTGACGCAATTAGCTTCACCTTCAACTGCACGGAAAGTACCCGAACAAGTTATTATAACAAAACCCAATGTTCAAACGAGGGGTCAAAAAATGAAGATCAGTCAGGGTAAAGGATTAGTGCCACCATCAAAAAAAAGGCGAGGGCAGGGATCTAATACGCATAAGACATTGTGCCACAGGCAAAATAATCCGGGGATAGAGCCAGAAAATGTAAGTTTAGTCACCTCAGCAGCAAACCACGAGAGTATAGGTGCCTCACTTGCAATGGGGGGACACTAGACACGACCCAGCAGGGCTTCTTAGATAAATTAGAGGGCATCTTTTCAACCCTAATTAGACCTGTCTTAACCAAGTTAGCTGTTATAGAAGAAAGACTACAGGGTTTGGAAGGGGCCGTTAAACGTTCATTGGAACTTTTACATCCATCAGTACAGTCATCTTGTGAGATAGAGCTCACTGCTAATAACTCTTCGGGCCTTTCTGGTCCGAGTACCCGACAAGGAATTCAAGTAGTAAGTTCCGTGCCTGTAGCTAGGTCTACAGTTAATTCTGAGCGTGAAGTAGCTCCAACGGTGCCCTGTATGCGGTCCTCCCAACAGTCCCATCAAACCTTTCGTGAGAATGGGAGTGTGTGCTGTAGTGAAGTGACCCGTCCCGTGCGCACTACAACCCAGGCAAAGCAGGTAACTTCTACTAGGCCACAGACTATGGAGCAAATAAGGGAGTTTAATGAGAGCCAGAAAGACAGCTACTTATTAGAGCCGACGTTTCTACATCTTCCACCAGAGGCCACACCCTATATTGTTGTTCTAACTAACGTACCCCCTTTACAACAGGGAGTTTTTGAGCATTGCTCGTCCCTGAAAAATAAGGTACTACATGCTATTTCCATTAAGACGGGCCACACTAATGTTTTATTCTCAGAGTTTAAGATGGCCCGTCGAATCCCTTGGGTAGGTTGTGCACCTAAAATGTTGGCAGGGGATTGCGTAGTAATCACATTTAGATCTCCGGAATTGGTGAGCAGTATCCTTGAACTGTCCAGGCGCCACATGGTCAGAAAAGGGGGGATAGGTGTGGTTCCTCTAGGTTTTTTCTACCAACCCTCGCTGCTATCTAAGCAGGCCCCTGTATTTGATAACAATAGCGGCACTCCACATTATAGATATGGTATTCCTACGTTTAACTCTTTTGACCCCCTCTATATTTTGGACGGGGTAGATTGACTGGTGTCACCCTCAGGTAACCCCGAAGACAAGAGGGAGTTACAAGAAATTATCACCTTGGACACCTCTGAGTATATGGGCCCTTCACGTAACGAGGAACTAATTAGGGTTCTAAATCCCAAGTACCTAGAGGG
The DNA here is from genome assembly GCA_963921515.1 of Calotriton arnoldi. NCBI lineage: Eukaryota > Metazoa > Chordata > Amphibia > Caudata > Salamandridae > Calotriton > Calotriton arnoldi. The sequence continues at coordinate 4,253,718 of CAWUFW010000156.1, forward strand.
AACTACTGGGAAGGGAATCGTCGGGGGATTAGTGTATTCCTTGGAGCAGCATGTGAATACCTTGGGGATACTAACCACATCTAATCTGGACCCCCCTAATGTAGCAAGGCCGCTTGGTAATATATTATCGCCAATACCAGGCCCTATAACTCGTACAGTGGTGTCTTGGAATATTTCTGGGCTACGCTCAAAGGTTCAGAACCCAGTCTGGGAAGCTTTTGTGGAGAATATAGATATTTTATGCCTACAGGAGACATGGGTAATCGATCCCATACATATAAACGGATATAAGACATTCAATACTCCGGCAGTGAAAGGCCTGGGAGGGAGGCCAAAAGGTGGGATTTCAACATATATCTCAAATAGGTTGCCCTTAAGTAAGATCACATTTCATCCGGGGGGAAATTACTTTCATGTGGTGGAGATAGTCCCCACCGCAATGCATCGTATACTTTTGATCAATTTGTATAACACCACCATTCAAAATGAACTTGAATTGGTAGTAAAAGGCATTATGGTTATAGTTAACAGAATTTCAAACAGGGAAAGTAAAGATACTATGACCCTGCTGATGGGTGAATTTAATTGTGGGCTATGTAATCATTCCGATAACAGATTATGCGGTACCCTTACCGATGCAGATAATTGTACACATTTTAATCATTCCAAGTCCGGGGATATTTTTAATGACCTCATCTCCAAACTAGATCTTAAGTTTGCAAATGAGATTTTAACCACCCCAGTTGGTTTTTTACCTACCTTTAATGGGAAAGGCTATGCCACTACTATTGATTTTATATTGATCTCACCTTTACATGCGTACCTGGTCCCCTCTTTTGAGGTTGGAGATACTGCCTTAAGCGATCACTTCCCCCTTCTTTTAAAACTCAAGACACATACGCACTTCCCGAATAACTTGGAATCACATACTCGTATGCAGGGAACTGTAGAATTGAATAAAGTAAATGGATTTTCATTAAAGTGGACCAAGGTTGATGCAGATCTGCTAACCAAACATGTTTTAGTAAAATGTAGGACTGAGATAGATACCTGTTTAAGTGAGGATGCTTCGGATGCAACGATAGTGTACTGCTCCGTAGATATTACCAGGGAGGTCAGAAGTTTGCTAACTGTGCAATTTAGTAATAAACCGAAACCATATGGCTGGTTCAATAAAAAATGCTCAAGGGCATATTCCAATTTGAAAAAGGTACTGCACTTTAAGCCAAGAATACTGTCCAATGTCCGTCTAGCTAGATTAGATTACAGAAGGGCATTAAAAGAAAGAAAACAAACCCTTCGTAACGATGCCTGGGATTCCTTACATAATGCTGCCGAGCAGAAAGATAGTACCGCTTTTTGGAAGGTTCTGAGAACCCCCGTTCTAGCCCCAAGTAAAGGCCCATCAGTGGAGATAGCTATTACAGAAGAAGCTTGGATTACCCACTTCTCCAACTTATATAATGAACGAGGGAACCCAGGTAGTTATTCGGAGGATTGTAATATAAATACCTGCGAATATATTGATCTAGAAATTACTCTGGAGGAGGTTACTAGAGCTCTGGCACAAAGTGCGGGCGGTAAGGCACCTGGGCCCGATGGGGCACCAGTTGACCATTATAAACATAATGTCCCCTTGTGGGGGCCAATACTGACACAGGTTTTTAATGCTAGTATAAGGTCAACCCTTCCTCCAACATGGGCACGATCAATAATAATCCCAATTTTTAAAAAGGGTAATCGTGAAGATCCAGGATGCTACAGACCAATTTCTCTCCTAGACTCTATGGTTAAGGTGCTAGGGAGGGTTATACTGGAATGTTTAGCAGACTGGGCCGAGGAAAATAAGATCTTATCTGACCTCCAGTATGGGTTCCGGGACGGTCTTGGTACCATTGAGCAGTCGTTAAATCTCACATTATTGATAGGCAAGTATACACGAGCGAAAAAAGGCAGCCTCTACTTGGCCTTCGTTGACCTCACCGCGGCCTTTGATTCAGTTAAGCACAATAGGCTGTGGGAGGTCCTTGAAGGGGTGGGGGTTGATTTACAAATTATTACGTTCCTACGTCGATTGTACAGTGATGCCTCAGCAAGTGTCCGTTTTGGACAAAAGGGAGAATGCACTGAAGCTTTCCCGATCAGGAGAGGGGTCAGACAAGGTTGTGTGCTGGCCCCCTTCCTTTTTAACCTCTATATAATTGGACTTGAAGATGCATTGCTTCTTCAGGGCAAAGATTTCCCCCAAGCTGGTGGCCGCTTTATTCCCGCACTTCTTTATGCGGATGATGCCGTTTGATGTCCCGCACCCAAAACGGCCTCCAGAGAGCCTTGGATATTTTTAGCACATTTATGAGTGATCTCGGTCTTGAAACTAATATATCCAAGACGTATGTCATGAGGTGCAAGCAAGGAAAGCAGAAGACCCGTGAAATGTTCATAGACGGGAAGAAATTAGCATCTACAAAAACAATTTCTTACCTAGGCGTACTTTTTAATCATCATGATTCATGGGCCCCCGCTATATCTGCTAAAAAAACAGCCTTTGCCAGATCTACTGCCGCACTATCAAACTTCGCTAATAAGTTAGGTAGGAAACCGCCAACAGAATTATTGCATATATATAAAGCAAAGTGCGTTTCGATGGCAATCTATGGAGCTGGGCTGTGGGGTTTTGTGGACATTAATTGTTCACAAACGATTGAAAATGCGTTTACAAGGTATATTCTCTCTGTTCCTCCTAGTACATCTACCTTTATTTGCCACGAAGAGTTAGCTCTCCATCATTTAGCAGATTTGGTAAAACTAGAGCCTATTCTTCTGTGGCATAGAATCTGGTCTAAGGACCAGACAGAGTTGAACAGAGAGATTTTAAATGATACCCTAAAACTAGCAGGGGCCCTTACAATCCCTTGGATCAAATTTGTACGTGATTTTATGATTGAATTGGGGCACCCTGAATATTTTTTAACACAGTCTTCTATGATGGAGATTTCAAGAAAGTCACTAAAGAAAGAGGGCATCCAGTTTTTAGAAGCTAAAAGATTCCATGGAGAATCTGCAGCAAAAATAACCGTGAGATCTCACCAATTGTTATGTACCACCATAGGGATGGAGCCCTATTTATCCTTTGTGCCAGGAACTTTTGATAGATTTCTTCTTACCAGGTTACGATTGGGTAATATTCATAGGTTGATGACATTCCCGAAAATGAATGACTGGTCTCGTACTTTAATACTGTGCCCTTGTGACAACATCTCTGTTCAATCTACTATGCTCCTAGTCCTGTTTTGCAAATTTTATCATGAGCAAAGGAAAGCTTGGATTATCCCTTTTTTAAGAAAATTTGGGCTCAGGCAGTGTTGTCAAGCAATGTTCTTACTCCAATTACTAGAGAATGAGCACATAGCATGGAGGGCAGCTCAGTTTTTAAAAGCTGTATTTTATATAAGGAAAAGTATTTTATTGATATAGTAATGTGTGTATTATGTAAATTATTTTGTTCTATTTATTATATGCAAATAACAGGTTGTTTTTTTTAATTTTTGTGCTTTTATGATTGTTTTATACAGCAGCCGAATAAAGCTTTATTTGAAACTTGAAAACTTGAAACATCTACATTATCATATGTTTCACTACGAACCGATTAGGGGTGTGTGAAACAGGTTAGCGCCCCTCTCCCCCCAAACATTCCCTACATGAGTTCTCCGGCAGGTGTGTTGCTCCGCAAACATAATTTTTGAATGTGCGCAGCCCAACAGGAGGATATTGAGATGCCGTCAGTTTTTAATTTCTCGGCAGAAGCCCTGTTATACACACATCTCTCGAGACTAGCTAAATCGAACCAGGTTTGCTCCCACTAAAGGGGGCGGGGCGTAACTGTACATGTTGACTAATAAGAAGAGGGCCATTAAGAAAGGCAGGATCCAATGGAGGGGCAGAGCAGTACCAGGAAGCAACACAGGTTGCAAAGGACAGTGGAGAAGGCAGTGCAGAGTTCCAGAAGGGAAAAAGACCACAACTTCCAGGTTGGGGAGCAGTGCAGAGTACAACTGACACTCGTGAATAGTGCAGGGCCAAAAAGGCGGCATTGAGAGTAATACCTTGGGCTCCCGGTGGGGGTGAGGATCTGCATCAGCACAGGGTCCAAGAGAAATAGAATGAGAAGTACCAGGTCCAAAGAAGGCAAAATAGACAGCATATGGTCCAGGTAGTGGCTGCGTCATAGCACTTTTATTTTACCGTCCCGTTGCTGTTCATCACCCTCCCTCCCTTGTCCATATTGCCTACCTCCCCTGCCATTACAGAGAGAGAAAAAAACGCTGACACGGCCAGCATTGGCGGTGTCATATCACTTATTTTCTAACTTTACTTTTAGCAATTCTGCACAGCCATGCTGCTGTACAACATGGCTAAAAACATTGTCAAAGCTGATCACTTTGCTTAAGACGAGACCTATTGGCTTTGCCATTGCTTGTTTAAAACACTGCCTTCAAATTTGTCTTTGAATGAGGGAAGGTGTATAAACCGGACTATATAAACCAAAAGTGGAGGGTGTCTCCCAAAACAAGCGGTCACTATGCCCTGCCCCTTACTGCTCATCAGGCACAGTACATGTGTTCTTATAGAAACCTCACCCATATGCTAATCATGTGGCATGCTTCATCATCAGGTCCTCACCTGGTGTGGTACTCATCACCAGGTGGGCTCAACCACAGAGTGGGAGGGACCACTTTGATATTCTCTATGTTCGTAAAGGGATCTTAGGACAGAAAACGTTAGAAATATCTCCAAGGAACCCTAACCCAATTCTTTAATAAGAGGGGCCCTGTGATATGGTTGAAAACATAACATGACACAAATAGGCATTTTTTGAGCCGGTGTGTATCTATTATAGGTCGACATGTTTCATATGCTTCACAAGATGTGCAGATTTCATCAGGACCTCTAAGATCCCAAGTCTTCAGTTAGTCACATGAGAGAAGGAATTTTATTCTATTTAATTGGCGAAGATGATAATTAGCGGACTAAACTAATTTGCTCACATCAGGTAGCATAGATAGAGAAGTGTAGATCAAGAACCCTGGCAATATGATAGTCGAAAAGGGTGATGGTACGTAGCCAAACTCTATTAATTCTGCATTCAGATTGGGATCAATTTTATTATTGAAGTGGAAGATTAGTAGAAACTCAGTCGTCTCTTTACTAAATTTCAGGCAGTTGGTTGCCATACACCCATGTAATTGCTTCATACCTCTCTGGAGTGTGTTTAAGTATTGGATCGAATACAGCTTTAAATAAAATTGAGTGTCATCAGTGTATTGGGGAGCTTTATGCCTGTGTCTTGTAGAAATAGTACCAGAGGCTCAACGTAGAGACTCAACAGTACAGGGGAGAGAGCAGTGCCTTATGGGATGAAGCGTGATCCCTATTCTGATTGTGACGCTAGGTTTCCTATTCTTTCGGGGAGCAGATCCAGAAGGAAGGATATGAACCAGTTTAATACATTGTACCTGAAGTCCATTCTGACTTCCAACATATTCAGAAGTACATCAAGATCATCTATGTTGAAAGCAGCCAACAAGTCCAGCAGGATCAGCAGGCAAGCCTCTGTTTCATCTAGCATACAGTGAATTTAGTTCTGTGCTTGGGCTTCTCTAATAATAAAAAGCACTGGATATAGCAAAGCATTGTCGTATATCAGTTGGGCCACAACACAGTTCTCAAAGGTTTTGCCAAGGCAGGTTTGTTACAGGTTTTGTCTAATGTTTATAGATCTTTTAAGATTAGGTGAAATTTGGCCCAGTTCCAGACCACTGGGGTAAATTTCTTAAAATTAGTGAAGATTCATTAAGGCAATCTAGCATGGTACTAGTAGGTGGACATTTGCCTTAATTATTCTGGCTGGTAGAACATCACCAAAGCAATAATATGGGTGTATTAGTCTAATTATTTTAGTGAAACCCTCAAGTTGGATTTCAGTGACAGTGTCGCAAATGATGAATACTTTGGAGCTGTAAACCGGTGGTTGTGACTGGCAAGTAGTGAAGATCGCACTTTAGAGATTTTACTTGAGAAGGAGGATAGGAATAGGTTGAATTTTTCATTTGCAGATAGATCTATCTTATGCACTGTGGTGTTCCCTTTTATGAAATTTAATTTGCAGGGTTGTACAGGTGCGATATTTGATCCTGGATGAAGGGCGATTAGCCTTTGAATTTTTCATATGTTGGTTTTCCTAGCCCTTTTTAGCCTCTATCTGGTCTTGAGAGATTTGTATATAGGTCAATTCCTTTCCAGGGATCTGACCCAACTCATTTTCAGCAAATCCTCATTAAACAAAGGATTGCTGGATCCAAGTCTGGGAGCTTTCAGTTTTTGGGGGACACGACATTGGCAAAGTGTTCTACGGTCTTGGAATAATGGGTATACATTTAACCAATATTAGTATTTAGATCTAGTATGTCTACTTCATAAACCAGGAGATCACTGATGGATTCTTCCGTTAATTGTTTAGTGTTATGAACCCAAATTTGTTTCTGTGAGGCGTACTATTTACTTGTCTATTTCTGAAAGGGATATAGAATGGGGAAATGGTCCGACCAATCTACTTAAGTTGGTGGGAGACAAGTGATACCATCAATAGGTGTCATGAATAGGTCCAATATTTTCTCCTTGTTGTGTGTTAACAGGGAGGAGAGTTGGGCCATATTATGTAGCAGCAGCAGGTTGTCTAAAACTCTGAACAATTTAAATTTGGCATTTCCCGTGTCACTGTAACAATCTCTTATGTAGAAGTTGCTGGGAGAAAATATTTGGCTATGAGAGATGTATTTGGTTAACTGTTCTGTAAAGTTGTGTGAGGATTTTGGGGGGTCTGCTGATTATGTGCATATAAAGGATGTAGAAGGCGTCTGTTGAACTGGCCACCTTCAAGTTTTCAAATGAAGAATAACAGGAAATCTGTACTGGTGAGCAGGCGAGTGAAACCCTTATGAGCAACGCAACCCCACCTCCTGGTCTGGATCGTCTGTCGGAGTATTTTGTATCCTGGGAGGTACTAGGGAGTCTATGGTGCTTTGAGAGAAGTAATTCAGCCAGGACTCGGTTATTCAAGGAAAGTCTTCTTTGTCGTCTTTGTTCAATGAGGTCAACAATTTATGGATGACGTGCATCGGAAGATCATACACTGAGAAGTATACCCATGATGTATGAACTACCCCCCTGGCCCTTGCTGTGGAAATCTTTACAGCATTTCCTTTTTATGAGGTTTGTCTAGCTGTCTTTTTGTGTGTGAGATGCCTTGTGCTAGGACCCCTAGCAAGAATATCTATCAGCTTGGGTTTTTCTTATAAGCTCATTGTGGCAGAGGATTAGGATTGGAGAAAACTGGCAAACCAATGAACAATATACAAGCACCTAACAAGAATTATAGCAGTGCAAATCCTCTACCTCAGGGTTTGTCAGAGGAGGTAACGAACACCAAAACACTTTCCTACTTCATTAATCTGCGAGATTCCATGTAACAACATAAAAATCTTTAGCCTTCAACAAAGTATAACAACAACGCACCCTTAAAGGACAATCGGCTTTAAGATATGCTTTCACACTACTTTAGGCCTACTGCCTTTCTTGTAATGTTTCATAATAAATAGGTCTGATATTTGGCATCTAACAAAACATTCCGAATTGAATCAATCAGGCCGATAATTAATCTAGTTCAGCTGTATTGAGCTTAAACTTTCCTACCAGGCAAAAAGTCCCAAAACAAGCACTTTTTTTCCAAGCACACAACCTCTGCCCAGTGAAATATTGTATTCAAGGAACTCAGCAGTGCCAAATCCGCTCTCTCAGTAGCGCTTCTTAAAGAGGTTTCTCTTTATCACATAAGGGCATGCAACAGCTATGCTATCAAGCCAGACTTAAAAAGGTGTAAATGCACAACACAAACATCCCAAGCATAACCAGACACCCTCTTCTCACAGTTCACAGAAGTTAACTGAAGCTCTTTCATGTCTGGAGTGTTCGAATCTCTTCCCCAAGCCCCACCCAGCCCGAGACACTTCAGCTCCCCACTACCCCATATGCCTACTAGTGCCGCCCCTATATGAACGAGTGGGTTACGCACTGTAACCAGTTTACAGTCATCCCAAGCACGTGGTCACGCCTTGTCTATGATGGTCGGAAGATGGCGCCTATGCACCCATCCTCCATGACATATGTGTGCTGTCCTCCCTATGTTACCCCCATTTTGACTACCAATGTGTTCTCCCTACCCTCCTCTGTTCTCCTCCTCTTTATTCTGTATCGTGAAGGTTGGCAATATGTGCCATGTGTGACATCCTTATGTCTGCCGTGTCATATTCTTGTATTTTCTAAAATGCTAAACTTTCGATAAAGGTTGCAACAAAAAAAAAGAAAAAGAAAAAGAAAAAAAAGGAGTGTGTACCTAAGACGTCTACTTGACATTTATTCTAAATAGCTACTAATATGTCAAAATGTTGTTGTGTGCGTTTGTGGCTGTAAACGAAATTCAAATATTAAAACAAATTATTACAGAATACCTGAACAAATCAATCAAAAGAAAACACGCTTCACAACACCACCATCATAATCGGAGATAACTGCACTACAATGCGTAGATGCAATTGAAAATCATGTTAATAAAGTAAAATCGAAAAGCAACATTTAATTTGCCTGAAACCCTTGAGTATATCTACTGTTATGGCAATAATAGTAGGAAAACTAGGATACGTCACCACAATCATTATATTTAAGGTTTTAAAAAGCATTTTTGAAGCTTCAGTTAGAATGCCGGTTTGAAGAATAAAGCCAAACAATCAAAACACTTATTATTCTACTACTATTGGGTCGTCCAGAGTCCTTATATAGGCAAATTAAACAATGCACATTGGTCAACATGCATCAATCATATCTACTAGACACAACAGAAGGAAAACAAGGAAGTTGCCTATCCTATCTGCATTAACATAGCAACTACTACAAATCACATGGTGACAGTAAAAAATGAAAAAGTCACACAATCACTTTGTTAATTAAAAGAAAATGTAAAACATGTTCAGAGTATATTTTAGACCCATATGTTAAGACCAGTTAAATGAAGTGAAAAATAGCATACTATAAAAGTAAAATGGAACTTTCTTATGAACAAGGCAGTCAACTTCTATAGCTAAATAACTACAACACCAGTGTGAATACAGGTCACATGAACCAATAAGGGCGGCCGTTAGCTGTACTCCCTCCTTAGTGCGTCTGTCGGCCATTGGCCGACAACGGGGGAGGAATGAAAAGGATCCTCTGGTGATTCCCCCCTCGGCCATCTGTGATGTCAGCACGCTGCAAGGTGTGCTGACGTCATAGATTGCCACCAGCGTTGGCGATGACAACTGGCAAGTTCTTCCTCTGTTGTCTGGTTGGATTTCAGGGGACTTCGATGCCTCCCCAGGTTTCAGGGAGTCATCGTTGGAAAGGGGAGAGTCTCCCCTTTCCAACGATGCCTTCCTGATATGTTTTCCTGGCTGTGGATTGCTGTTGCGCCCGATCCGCAGCGTGGAAAACCACTAGACCACCAGGGAATTTATTTGTGGGGTGGGGGGGCCCTCGTGGTAAGGGGACGACAGCCCCCCCCCCTCCCCCAAATATCACCCTCCTCCCGGGCACAATTTATTTTGAAAGATTAAAGTGCTTTTTCCCCTGGGGGCGCTAACATGGGAAATAAATAATACAATAGAAAAATTATATTACATTGTCAGGGGGTCGCCCCTACGGGCCATAATGTTTTTTTTTCTTTTAAAGAAAATGTGTATTTTGGGAACCACACATTTCCTTAAAAAAAACATAAGAGGCGGGGGTTGTTTTAGACCCCTTGAGCCATCTTTATAGGTTACTTTTGGGCCATTTGAGCTGTCAACATTATATATCTATATATATAGTATAAATGTGGCGACACAGGAAGACCCTGCGCAAAGGGTTGGCTGACAGTTGCTTATTTATGTATTTGGTTGCTATACTGGTGCTATTGAAGAGAAATCTTTGCCCAAGCAGTATTATGTTTTAAAATCACAAAAAAATGAAGTAATACAGTCAAAAAAGTGCAGTCGCCCAGCTGCTCCCGCAACAAAGTTTTGCATAAACCATGGCAAAAGTATGCTGTGGTATTGGGTATGTGGCAAGGTGAAGTAACACTGTTTTTTTGGTCTCTTTTAGTGTCTTTGGAGAACCTGCAGTTTCATCTGGAAAGAGAAGTGTTTTTTGTTTATTTACTATTGCACACATCTCACAGACACACACACCCACCGACTGATTTAGAACAATACTTCTGCTTTCTACGTCGGACAGTGTTTTAGAAGGAAGCTTTTAGCCAGCCAGCAGAGATGGTGTCTTGGTGGAGGACCCCAACATAGGTTATAGAGGACAGCTCTGAGGCTGGATCCGAGACTGAGACAGCATCTGACGGAGAGGAAAATAAAGCAGAATCTGGAAGTGACTGTTCAAGTCGGTGGAGTGCCATCCGATGGCTCGTCTAGCAGTGATTCTGAGGGACATGATAATGGCTATCGGGCTGTCCCTTCGCAAGCACAGTCTGTGCAGTGGAGCGAACATAACAGGGTAGGCCAACCCAGAGAGCAGTAACAGTTGGAGGCAAGCACAGACGAAGAGCTCTCTTGGTAGTCTCCCAATTTAGTTCAGCCCCAGATTTCAGCATTCATTTGCGACGCAGGATGTAAAGTCGATAGTTACTTTTTTGCAGATTGACTATGTCCATCTCTTCTTGCATGTTGACTTCCTTCAGCAAATTGTGCAGCAAACAAATTTGTGTGCCGAACAATATCTGAGGGAGCATGGAGACATGCTAAGGCCTCATTCTAGGGCACAGCAGTGGACTCCTATTTCATTTGAGGAGTTGCACAAGTTACTAACTTGTGTAACGATATATCTGTAAGAGACAGTAGTTAGTGACAGATTCCTTACCTTAGAATATCCCCAGGCGTCAGGCTGGATCCGGAAAGTTTTGCGTAGCAGTACCCCTGCGCGTCGGTAGGCGGCGTCGTGCGGCTCCGCGTCCGTCGTCGAAGTCGTGATCGCCGGGATGACGTCGCGGCAAGTACTTAGACGCCGCCCATGCGCGCTGGCGTCAGTTCTGTACACGACTTTCCGCACCAGAAACGCAGAGCCATGCAAGAAACTGACACTGGTGTCTGAAAACTAGGGCCCTGAAAGGGATGACCTTAACCCTAGAAATCAGTTCGCAGAACGGGGAGGATGGGTGGGGCGGTAAGGAATCTGTCACTAACTACTGTCTCTTACAGATATATCGTTACACAAGTTAGTAACTTGTGCATCTGAAAGAGACACGTTAGTGACAGATTCCTTACCTTAGAATAGATACCCCAGCAATACCAACCCCGGTGGTGGGTCTGCGAACAAAGATCAGACGAGGAAGTCTCGGAGAACAGAACGGCCAAAGAAGCCGTCTCTCCAGACTTGGCTGTCAAGGCAGTAATGCTTGGTAAACGTGTACAGCGAGGCCCACGTAGCTGCCTGACAAATGTCCTGCAATGGGACACCACGTCCCAAAGCCGTGGTGGCGGCTGTCGCCCTGGTGGAATGGGCACGTAGCCCAACAGGGGGCTCCTTCTTAGCCAAAGAATAGCAGGCTTTGATACACAAGACAACCCAGCGGGAGATGGTCCGCTTGTGTACCGCCCGACCTTTTTGGCGCCCACGTAGCCAACAAAGAGCTGGTCGTCCACCCGGAACTGTTGTGTGCGGTTCAGATAGAAAGAAATCGCACGTTTTGGGTCCAGACGGTGGAGCCTCTCTTCCTCTCTGGAAGGATGCGGAGGCGGAAAGAAGGTGGGCAAAGTGATGGTCTGCCCAATGTGGAAGGCAGTAACCACCTTTGGCAAGAAGGACGGACGCGTCCTAAGAACAACCTTGTCTGGATGGACAGACAGAAAGGGGGCTTGCAAGAAAGAGCCTGGAGCTCACTCACCCGCCGAGCGGAGGTGATAGCCACCAGAAAGGCTGTCTTCAGAGTGAGAAGACGAAGAGGACAGTTATGGAGAGGCTCAAAGGGAGCGCACATTAAAAAGGTAAGAACCAAGTTCAAGTCCCACTGAGGCATCACAAACGGAACAGAAGGGAAAAGGTGTGTAATGCCTTTAAGAAACCTGTTAACAACAGGGGACTTGAAAAGGGAGGGCTGATCAGGAAGCCTGAGGAAGGCCGAGATTGCCCAAAGGTAGCCCTTGATGGTACCCAGGGCAGAACCCTGTTGGGCCAGAGAAAGAAGGAACAGTAGAACCTCAGATAGATGGGCAGAAAGGGGATTCACAGCCTTTGCTGTGCACCATGCCACAAACTTGTTCCACCTGCAGGCGTATACCACCTTAGTGGAGGGACGCCTGGCTGCCACAATCACATCACAAACTTCGGGAGGCAAGTCGAAAGGAATAAATTGCCGCCGCTCAATCTCCATGCAAGGAGGTGGAGACTGGACAGGTTCGGGTGGAGGACCGTCCCCTGCTGCTGCGACAGAAGATCCTCCCGAAGAGGCAGACGGATCGGGGCATCGATGCTCATACTGAGTAGCTCGGGATACCAAACTCTTCGAGCCCAGTCCGGAGCCACAAGAATGACTTGGGCCCGGTCGCGCCGAATCTTCTTCAACACTCTGGGTAGAAGTGGTATAGGCGGAAAGGCGTACAACAGACCACAACTCCACTCGCGACGAAAAGCGTCGCCGAGCGAGTGCCGCCTTGGAAATTCCAACGCGCAGAATTGCTGACATTGCGCGTTCTCTTCGGTGGCGAATAGATCTAACCAAGGCTCTCCCCACTGTAGAAAGAGTCCTTGCGCCACCTCCGAGTGAAGACGCCAGTCGTGATCCATCATGCACCTGCGGCTGAATTCGTCCGCCCTGGCGTTCAGGGAACCTGCCAGGTGTTGAACCATCAGGAATATGCCCTGATGTTCCAGCCATGTCCAGAGACGCAGAGCCTCCTGACAAAGGGTCCACGACCCCACCCCGCCTTGTTTGGTGCAGTACCACATGGCGGTGGTGTTGTCTGTGAACACCTGCACTACCTTCCCCTTGACAGAGGGAAGGAATGCCTTCAGTACAAGTCGGATCGCCCGGAGCTCCAGAAGGTTGATATGGAGCCGGGACTCCGCCGGAGACCAGAGGCCTCTGATCTCCGCCTCTCCCATGTGACCGCCCCATCCCAGAAGGGACGCATCCGTCACAACTGTGTGCTCTGGCTGGGGAAGGGAGAGGGATCTGCCCGTGACCCATTGCCGGTTTGAGAGCCACCACTGCAACTGTCGTGCAGTTCCCTCCGAGATCTGGACGTAATCGGACAGGTTCCCCTGATGCTGCGCCCACTGGAACTTCAGGTCCCACTGCAGAGCCCGCATATGCCATCTGGCATGATCGACCAGCAGGATGCAGGAGGCCATGAGGCCCAGCAACCTCAGGGTCATCCGTACCGAAACCCAGGATAGAGGCTGAAAGATCGGAATCATAGCCTGAATATCCTGGACTCGCCGTTCAGGTGGATAGGCCCGAAACTGCGTTGTGTCCAGAACCGCTCCGATGAAAAGGAGCTGTGGAGAAGGAACCAGGTGCGACTTCGGCACATTGATGGAGAACCCCAGCGAGTGCAGGAGTCCGGCCGTAGTCTGGAGGTGGGAGACGACTGCCTGGGACGAGCCCGCCTTCAGCAACCAGTCGTCGAGGTAGGGGAAGACTGGAACCCCTGACCGGCGCAGATGAGCTGCGACCACCGCCATCACCTTCGTGAACACTCGAGGGGCGCTGGTCAGGCCAAAGGGAAGCACAGTGAACTGAAAGTGCTCGAGGCCTACCGTGAACTGCAGGTAACGCCAGTGGGCCGGCAGGACGGGGATGTGAAAATATACGTCCTGCAAGTCCAGCGCTACCATCCAGTCTCCAGGGTCGAGGGCAGTCAAGACCTGAGCTAGGGTGAGCATCTTGAACTTCTCCTTCCGGAGGAAGCGATTGACGTTCCGGAGGTCCAGGATAGGACGCATGTCCTCGTCCTTTTTGGGCACCAGAAAGTAGTGGGAATAACAACCACGCCCTACTTCTGGGGTCGGAACGCGCTCGATGGCCCCCTTGGCCAAGAGGGCCGCAACTTCCTGTCGAAGAAGTGTCAAATAGTCCCCCGACATGCGGTGGTGCTGAGGTGGCATGGCTGGAGGGGCAGTCTCGAAGGGGAGGGAGTAGCCCCTTCGGACAATGTCCAAAACCCACCTGTCCGATGTGATGGTGCGCCAGTCGGGAAGGTGATGGCGGACCCTGCCCCCCACTGGCGTGCTGTGGACTGGAAAGGACGGACTAGGAGGGTTTGGAAGCCGCGGACGGGGCGGAGGTGGTGGCCTGACCCGCTCGCTGGTTACCCGACCCGTCTCGGCGGGAGCCACGTCCTTGGCCGCGCGAAGTCGTTTGCTGCGCGGGCCGGTGGCTGGGCAGTGGACGTGACTGGGCGCCACTTCCGTGGTCACGAAAGGGGCGAAAAGCAGACTGCTGCGGAGGGCGCGAGGCGGAAAGGCCCAAGGACTTGGCCGTAGCCCGCGAGTCCTTAAAGCGCTCCAGCGCGCTGTTTGCCTTATTGCCAAAAAGGCGGATACCATCAAAGGGCATGTCCATAAGGGTGTTTTGGACATCGCCCGAGAAACCAGTGGTCCTCAGCCAGGCGTGACGGCGAAGCGCCACTGTCGTAGCAAGCGATCTGCCTAGCGAGTCAGTGGTGTCTAGGCCACATCTGATAGTGAACTTCGCTGCGTCTCTCCCTTCTGCAACTGCAGGGGAGAGAAGTGCCTGGACCTCCTCAGGACACTTGGGCAGCACTTGCGCCACCGAATCCCACAGAGAGTGGGAGTAACGGCCCAAAAGGCAAGCGGTGTTCACGGACCGCAAGCCAGCACTGGAGGAAGAAAAAACCTTCTTCCCAAATTGGTCCAGTTTTTTGGATTCCCTATCCGGCGGAGCAGTAGGGAAGGCGCTCTGGGAGGTAGAGGCTTGGACAACCAAGCTCTCGGGGGTGGGGTGTTGGGAGAGAAACAGAGGGTCGCCCGGGGCCGGGCGATGGCGTCGGGCTAAGTTCCTGTCCACAGGAGCCCCTGTGGTGGGCCTGGACCAGGTGCCCAAAAGAACGTCCAAAAGTGCGTCGTTGAACGGCAGCAGTGGCTCCGAAGAGGTAGCCGCCGGCTGAAGCACTTCTGTCAGGAGGTTAGTCCTGACAACCACCGTAGGGAGCTCGAGGCGCAAGGCCTCAGCCGCCCTACGCAACACCGTAGCATAACTTGCTCCCTCCTCTGTAGCCACGGAAGGAGGAGACAGCATGCCAAGGTCAGGAGAGGTGTCCAGACCACTGGCATCCCCCAGATCCTCAGCCCAGTCCTGATAAGGCTCACATTGAGCTGTGAGAGGGTCTTCCGACCCCTCCCAGTCCTCCTCGTCCTCCAAAACAGGTGAAAAGTAAGGAGGAGGGACATGGGGGAAGAAAGGTCCCATCGGCGTCGGAATCGGCGTCGAGCGACGTCGATCCGGCTCAGTGTCCGGTGCCGGGGAGAACCTGGGGACGGCGCCGTCCGGGGCCTCGGACGGCGCCGTGAACGGTACCGGTGAGGTCGGCGCCGGTGGAGGCGTGGTTAGGTCAACCGGCGTCGACCGGGATCCAGGCCTGGATCCGAGGGGTCCTCCGGAGCCGCCGGTGACACCGGGGCCGGAGCCGCCGGTGGTGGTGCCGAGGGAGGACTCCCACTGGGGCCCGCGGGGCCCGAAGGCGCACCGGGGTAACCCTTAGGCCCGAAGATGCGGGCCATGGCCGACAGGAACTCCTGTATATCGGCCGGAGTCGACGTCGGACCCGGAACAGGCGGGTAGGCTGGCGTCGGCTGCGCGGGCACCCCTGGAGCCGTGGGGGCGGCACCGTCTGGACCCTCGGCCGGGTCGCTAGACCGGCGAGGGGAGGTCTTAGAGCGACGCTTCTTAGACCTCTTGTGCTTCGCCTTACCTGAGGACGAAGACTTCGACCCCGACGAATGACGGCTATGCGACCGGCCCCTCGACCTCTCACGGGACCGGGACCTCGAGCGGCGCGGAGCCGAGTGCCGGGCCTCGAGGAGCTTTCGAGACCTCTCTCGCAAAGCCTTCGGGGCGAGGGACCGACACTCGGGGCACGACTGGGGGTCGTGGCCGCGCCCCAGACAGAAGAGACACTCACGGTGCGGATCCGTAATCGACATCATGCGATTACAGACTCCGCATGGCTTGAAGCCGGGCATCCCTACTGACACCTTTGGAGTCGAAACGACTCGAAAAATCTGGACAAAAAGTCACAAAAATATTCAGTCAAAAAATGACTGGGGCACTGCTCAATCCGGATCTGCGCTTACTGGCGCGGAAAAAGAAAGAACTGACGCCAGCGCGCATGGGCGGCGTCTAAGTACTGGCCGCGACGTCATCCCGGCGGTCACGACGCCGACGACAGACGCGGAGCCGCACAACGCCGCCTACCGACACGCAGGGGTACTGCTACGCAAAACTTTCCGGATCCAGCCTGACGCCTGGGGATATTCTAAGGTAAGGAATCTGTCACTAACGTGTCTCTTTCAGATGAAGATATTTTTGGGCTTTCCGCTCAAAATGTGCTTAGTGCACAAACCAAGCTTGCAGTCCTACTGGTCTACTCACACGGTTTGGGTAACACCCATCTTCACACGGTACACGAGCAGAGATCGTTTTTTGCTATTGCACCATATGCCGAATTTCAATAACAATTCTGCTGCATTGCCCCTGGTCATCCAGACCATGACAGGTTGTTCAAAATTCAGCCTGTCATTGAACATTTGTTTGTCAGGATTCCAGAGATTTATACACCTGTAAAGAATATAGCCAGTGATGAGTCCATGACCCTCTACAAAGGGCGGCTTGCATGATTGCAGATCATGGCAGTAGCATGCCAATGCAAAGGTTTGCTATTCCCGAGTAACACATTTACCTCTACAGGACCGTCTATGGAACCGGGCGGCCCTTTTTGCATTGTTGGCTCTGTCTTGTATGTGTAGATGTGACCACTTTCTCCACACAATACAAAGGTATACTTCTCCCGAATAATTTGTTTACTGTCCGACTAACCGAGAGGCCTGATACATATTGAAGACACTGTCTTGAAGTATTATTTGCACGTATTGCTTAGAGGATGCCTTACTGAAGGTCCCAATATTCCACAGTTTCTAGGGGACTCTTGTCCTGATAAGACCCGAACACTAACTACTGGTCGAAATGTTGACATCCTCTCCCTAAGTTGCTTTCAAAACATGTTATGATTTGCCAGGAGATACCATACTTGAACAGCCAGGATCTCCGCTTATGTTTGTTTGATATAAAAGCCTATGCAACCTTGGGATCTGTTTAGTGGCTTGTTCTATGTTGTTGTATATATTTTTTTTCACTGTCTGAGCACTGCATTGTCTGCACTAATTTGGAAACATAATGTAATGTATATTGTACTTATACTAAAAATTTTAAAATCATCAAACAAGATAATGTCCTGTGCCCTTTTTCCATTACATTGATTATGATACTAGTCACTAATGGAGTTTTCACACTTCCAAAGCAAAAGTAGAAGTGTTGGTGAATGAGTTCCACTGGACATTTGTTTGGTTTATTACTTTAGAGAACTTAGGCAGGATTCCCCAGCATGTTTGCCTTAGTTTCAAAGGGAGATATGCTCACTCAGTTCGAGGAATGTAGGCCTCAGAAGGCATTCTAAGACACGCCCAACTTGCATCCATAAACTGGAAGGAGTTGGATTTAGCCGATGAGTGAGCTGAAGGCGCATGGGGATATGTTTTCTTGAGCTTCAAAAAGCTAGCGACGGAAAGCGTTAGCATAGGTTCACTTGGCAAGTATACGGGATTAGTCAGAACTTTGATGAGGACAGACACATGATTGGGTATGAAAAGCTTAGGCTAGGTGTGGTTTCAGAGATATCGCATTGCTACCAGGCAGATAGTCAAGGTACAGATACATATGCCATCACTTCATCTTCACCTACAGACTCAAACTCATTGGCGCTGCACTCACCCTGATACTGAATTACTCCCTCACTCAACTAAGCAGATGACTCCAAACCATACAGAACGCAGCACGCAGCCTCCTCCCTCAACATACATACATACATCAGCATTTATAGAGCGCAACAGCTACCTCAAACAGAGGTGTCCCGGCGCTAGCATGATCCAGCAGCATAGGGGTGACAGATCTCCAAACCAAAACGTAATTAACTAGTCCCGGCTAAAAAGCCATGTTTTTAGAGCTTTCCTGAACTCCCCTTCTTCCGGTATATGCCGAAGTCTAACCGGAAGTGAGTTCCACAATTTGGTCACTCCAACTGAGAAAGCCCTTCCTCCAATACGAGCCTTTGCAAATTGGGGAACACACAGCAAGTTCTGTGAATTAGAGCGTAACAATCGCCTTTGCTGATAAGGGCGGATACGTTTTTTAATGTAGTTGGGACCGCTGCCGTTCAGGGCCCTGAAAGCAATTGTCAAGGCCTTAAACTCTATACGCTGTGCAACTGGCAGCCAGTGAAGTTGTTTAGCATGTGGAGAAATATGTTGTCTAAATGGCACTCTTCTAATCAATCTTACTGCTGCATTTTGCACCATCTGCAATCTTTTTATCAAATATGCCGGGAGACCAAGGAACAGACTGTTGGCGTAATCAAGCCTTGAAGTCACCGTAGCATGAACGACTAATTTTCGACAGTTCTCCGGCAGAAGAAAAAGAAATTTCCTCAGACTCTTCAAAATTCCAAAACAAATGGATGTAATGGAACGTATTTGGGGAGCAAATGTCATCTCAGCATCCCATTTTACACCCAAGTTTTTTACCGTAGAAGACGGAGAGGGTGGAGGACCCATTTCCTCCGGCCACCACAGACCCGATGGTGGGGGGGAATTCTTACCAAAAAACAACACCTCAGTTTTCTCTGTGTTCAGTTTTAATTTGTTATTGTTCATCCACCTAGCAACATCACACAGGCAGCCCCTGAACCTCTCGAAGGTGTTTGCCGATAGGTCCCTAAAGGAGAACACCAACTGTGTCTCATCTGCATAAGACACGGTTTTGATTCCCCATTTAGAAATGAGCGCACACAAAGGGGCCAGATAGATGTTAAAAAGTAGCGGGCTCAACGCCGATCCCTGCGGCACCCCACACCAGAGAGGCTTAGCTTCTGATTTATAAGGATGTAATGTCACTCTTTGTGTGCGATCGCTAAGATAGGACTTGATCCAAGCGAGTACCTTCCCCTTCACTCCCACCTTTCTCAGTCTGGCCAGCAATAATGGATGGTCCACCGTATCAAATGCGGCAGACAAATCCAACAACACCAGCATAGCTGAGGCTCCTCCGTCCACTTCCATTCTTATTGATTCGGCCACCTCCAAAAGTGCCGTCTCTGTACTAAAGCCTGCCCGGAAGCCGGACTGTGTTTCATGCAATATATCGTTATTAACCACGAAATTATTAAGTTGGTGCTATACCAGTTTTTCCAACATCTTTGCCGGCGCTGGGAGAAGAGAAATAGGGCGATAGTTTTTTAAATCCATCAAGTCAGCATTAGGTTTTTTTTAGAAGAGGTTGGAGCATCGCATGTTTCCAAGATTCTGGAAATCTGCCAGTGCTTAATGAATTATTCCATAAAAGGTTAAGGGTTGGATTGAGAATATATGCAAGTGCCACCCACAATTTTGGAGGACAGGGGTCTGCTGGGGAACCAGACTTACACTTCAGGATTCCATCCAAGGATGCCTCGAGTGAGATTGGAAGAAATGCAGACAAGGAGACATCCCCCGACTGGTTCTCTCCCACATCAGACTCAACGGTGTCCTGTACAGGCGAAAAGAACTCATAGACCTTATGAATTTTTCCTCAAAAAAGACTGACAACTTTTCACAGAGTATAGGGGATGAGGGTATCTTGCCCTCGAGAGCTGAGGGTTTGGTGAAGGAGCGAACTATATTAAAGATTTCTCTGCTGGAATTATCTGATAAATTTATGCGCTTCACAAAGTGGTCCCTTCTAACTGTTTTCATGGCTTTGTGAAGCTCTTTTGTGGCATCCCTGTACATATTTTTTGCCAGGGGACAGTACGCTTTCCTCCAGACACACTCTAAGCGCTTACAATTGCTCTTTGCCGCTCTCAGCTC
Source organism: Calotriton arnoldi (assembly GCA_963921515.1). Lineage (NCBI taxonomy): Eukaryota > Metazoa > Chordata > Amphibia > Caudata > Salamandridae > Calotriton > Calotriton arnoldi. The sequence goes on from CAWUFW010000156.1 coordinate 4,273,986, forward strand.
CTCTGTAAACCATAGTGCCGAGGGAGCTCTTCTAGGGGAACTTACTAATCTTGCTGGCGCAAGCTTATCCAGAGCGCCCAGTATCCATGCATCCACGGACACAGCATCCTTGTCTGAGTCATTGGACCATTCGGGTTGGCTGTCCATCAGAACTGGTCCTAAGGAAGCAGGCGTCAGTCTTTTCCAATTCCTCTTGAGTGCTTGTAGAGGTTTCCCTTTACCTTGGGGTATTGTTCTGCTGCAAGAGAATGGGATCAAGAAGTGATCAGACCAAATCTGTTCTTGCGGCGATTCAATAGCCAAGGAGGAGATGTTAGAGAACACCAAATCAAGTATATTACCGGCACTATGGGTTGGAGATTTTACGTGCTGCATGAGATTGGCACCCTCAAGTGACATCAACAGTTGTGAAGATTGAGTGCACTTCGTATCAGAAATATGGAGGTTAAAATCTCCAAGTGCCAAATAATTTTTATGTTGTAAGGACTTTTGTACTATAAGATTGCAGAGGTCAGACGTAAGACAAGGGGGGGAGCTAGGAGGTCTGTAGATGAGAAGTCCAGCTAGGGATGCCGTCGGACTGGTCTTAACACAGAAGTTTAGTCCCTCAATATCTCCAAGATTGGACACCTCCGACGTTGCAATCTCACAGGAGTCTCTCACAATGAGAGCAACCCCACCACCCCGTTTATCTCCAGGCCTGTTTGCACAACAAATCTTAAAGCCAGGGGGAATGGCTAGCGCTAAAACAGGATTAGAATCATCTTTTAGCCTGGTTTCGGTGAGGAACATCAAGTCCCAGTTATTATTCATGAGGGACATCCAAATGTCCCCCGAATGTTTGGCCAGCGACCTGCAATTGATAAGGCAAGCTCTGAGCCTATCCTCTGAATGCTTTGCCCCTACGTGTAAGGCCGGTGCTCGAGTGATGTTTTCAGTCCCCTCAGAGGACCCGATAACCCAGTTGCACTGCGTACAGATATATGGCAAAACTGTATATCCTATATTAGCAGTACAACAATTCAGGTGTTTCTCCCTCCTTAAATCCAACAATTCTTCACGGGTAAATTGAAAAAGTTTACTTTTAGTCCCATAAACAGCATGGCTGGCGCTGGCCGCGGTCCGGACGGGCGCAGACGGGCTTGCCCGGCGGCGCGCCCGCTGAGCGCGTCCGCTGCGCGTCCGTGCAATCATTGTATTTAAGTGTATTCTTGCAGGAAATGGTCCTGGAATGACCAGCCCACAGGGTGGAGCCTCGTCCCTCCGAACAACGACTACAGAGTCGCGTCGGAACAGGGACCGGAAAGAACAGGTAACACAAGGTTTAAAAATAGATGTACAATAAAATACTACAGACAAAGTTAAAACTCAGTACTACCCAAGCAGAATTCAGTTTGAAACTTCTCACTAACCCCGCTGCAATCACACTGCTGCGCGTCCGTGCAATCACCGCTTTTCAGGGTATTCTTGCCGGAAATGGTCCTGGAATGACCAGCCCACTAGGTGGAGCCTCGTCCCTCCGAACAACGACTACAGAGTCGCGTCGGAACGGGGACCGAAAAGAACAGGTAACACAAGGTTTAAAAATAGATGTACAATAAAATACTACAGACAAAGTTAAAACTCAGTACTACCCAAGCAGAATTCAGTTTGAAACTTCTCACTAACCCCGCTGCAATCACACTGCTGCGCGTCCGTGCAATCACCGCTTTTCAGTGTATTCTTGCCGGAAATGGTCCTGGAATGACCAGCCCACTGGGTGGAGCCTCGTCCCTCCGAACAACGACTACAGAGTCGCGTCGGAACGGGGACCGGAAAGAACAGGTAACACAAGGTTTAAAAATAGATGTACAATAAAATACTACAGACAAAGTTAAAACTCAGTACTACCCAAGCAGAATTCAGTTTGAAACTTCTCACTAACCCCGCTGCAATCACATCCCAACACGCACAAACCCTGCACCTCAAACAGCTTCACTGAATCCCCTCCAAAGCTCTTTTCAAACTCCTGACACACATTCAAAGCCTTACACAGCACTGGCCCAGTATACCTCCAATACCGCCTCAGATTTAAAAAACCTTCCAGACACTTTTGCTCAGCCGGACTCGTACTCACACACATTCCATGCATACGCAGCACCAAAACAAGGAGAAGTGACTTCTCCAAATTGGCTCCAAAATGGCGGAATGACCTGCCCCCACACATATGTGTTGACTCCAAAATTACAGCATTCCGCACAGAGCTGAACACTTGGCTCTTCGCTCAGGTTAATCCATGGATCAGCCCTGGCTGCTCCTGCAACAGGATACACTCCCGGGATATAGTTCGCTTTACAAACAAATTCATAACATTACAGAGAACCCTGCACCCAAAACTACACATACGGGTAAAATGTTTGTCCCGCTTGCCATATTCATCCTCTGTTAGAACTTAGTAGATGTTCAATTTGCTGTATGACAAGTGCATTAGAGTCACAGCACTGCACATAACGGTGGATGGGACATATGCTGCGTTCTCACGGACTACCCTGTGTGTCAAAAACTAACGTTCTTCATAGTTCATGACGTGCTCGTTAGGGAACTTAGGCAGTATTCCCCAGCATTTATACCTTAGTTTCAAAGGTAGACATGCTCACTCAGTTCGAGGACTGTAGGCCTCAGAAGGCATTCTCGGACACCCCCGACCTGCATCCACAAACTGGAAGGATTTGGATTTACCACAATGAGTGTCCTAAAGACGCATGCAAGACATGTCTCCCCGAGCCTCATGTGGCTGTCATTAGAGTCAATAGTAGAGGTTTACAACACATGAGTTTGATAATGTTCAGAAATGAGGTGGGCATTTGACAGGTGGTAAAAATGTAGTTAAACTGTTTACTCTTTTGTGAAGGTTGTGGATGCACCAGACGTCAACATGTCTGGACATGTGTTTATAGAGGTTTGTTTGTAGTGTGTCTGTGTTCAATTTGATTGATAACTGGTTGAGAGGTTGTTTTGAATGGGGAATCAGTCTTGTGGCGTATGAATATGATGGGCCCTTGAATGGTGGCAGTATGTTGATCTGAGCACACTGATCTTTTGGATTGGGCCCGTGGACGGCACTATGAAAGTCTTGTGTGTGAATGGACCATAAAGCCGTTGGTGCATTGAAGTGGTTTATGGTTCACCTGCAGTAGTCTAGGTTTCAATATTCAGATACTGTGATAAGTATTTGTGATTCAAAGCTAGGATTTCTGGAGGTGCTAACACCAACCAGTGTAAGTGGGGGATTAACTTTAAAAAATGAGTACCAGATTTATATCTGTGGCGGAAAGGATAATCCGTCGCAACGGCGACAGAGTATCCTTAACACGAAGATAGTGGTCTGCCTGCCGGATATATATGCAGACGGACCATTGGTGTAACCGTGGGGGAAACTACTCCATCTCTGGCATGGTTGTACCCCTCCCATGTCCCGACTGAGTACAGGCCATGTTGGAAAATGGCCTCCTCTGAAGGTCACCCAACATTTTTTGCCTTCTTCCTCCTCTTCTTCTGACCTTGTTTTTGTGGGCTTTAGAGCTTCGAGCACTTTATCACTACAAACTAGTGCTAAAGTGCAAGTGCTTTTCCCCTAAACATGGTGACATTGGTGTATACCAAATTGGCATATTTAGTTTACTTATAAGTCCCTTGTAACATGGTATACCATATACCCAGGGCCTGTAACCTAAATGCTACTTGTGGGCCTGCTTCACTGATTGTGTCACCCAGACAAGTAGCCTTTCAAACCTGTCTCAGGCCTGCCATTGCAGGGCCTGTGTGCGCAGTTCACTGCCACTTTGACTTGGCATTTAAAACTACTTGCCAAGCCTTAAACTCCCCTTTTATTACACATAAGTTACCCCTAAGGCAGGCTCAGGTAGCACTATGGGCAGGATGCTGTGGCAATAAAAGGTAGGTCATGTACTTTTAAGTTTTACATGTACTGGTAGTGACACAGATAGATTTTTTTTCAGTATTGTGAGGCCTACTGCTCTCATAGGCTAACATTGGGAATTCCTTAAAACACTTTTAAGCTGTAATTCCCAATCAGAAAGGACTAGCTGCATCACGTTTTACATCTTTGGAATGGTAATGATGAACGCTCTTTACAGGTAAAGCTGGATTTAACGCACAAGTTACTAACTTGTGTAACGATATATCTGTAAGAGACAGTAGTTAGTGACAGATTCCTTGCCTTAGAATATCCCCAGGCGTCAGGCTGGATCCGGAAAGTTTTTGCGTAGCAGTACCCTTGCGCGTCGGTAGGCGGCGTCGTGCGGCTCCGCGTCCGTCTTCGGCGTCGTGATCGCCGGGATGACGTCGCGGGCAGTACTTAGACGCCGCCCCTGAGCGCTGACATCAGTTCTGTACACGACTTTCCGCGCCAGGAACGCAGAGCCATGCAAGAAGCTGACATAGGTGTCTGAAAAATACTAGGGCCCTGAAAGGGATGTCCTTAACCCTAGAAATCAGTTCGCAGAACGGGGAGGATGGGCGGGGCGGCAAGGAATCTGTCACTAACTACTGTCTCTTACAGATAGATCGTTACACAAGTTAGTAACTTGTGCATCTGAAAGAGACACGTTAGTGACAGATTCCTTACCTTAGAATAGATACCCCAGCAATACCAACCCCGGTGGTGGGTCTGCGAACAAAGATCAGACAAGGAAGTCCCGGAGGACAGAACGGCCAAAGAAGCCGTCCCTCCGGACCTGACTGTCAAGGCAGTAATGCTTGGTAAACGTGTGCAGCGAGGCCCACGTAGCTGCCTGACAGATATCCTGCAGCGTAACACCGCGCCCTAAAGCCGTGGTAGCAGCCGTTGCCCTGGTGGAATGGGCACGCAGCCCAACAGGAGGATCCTTCTTAGCCAAAGAATAGCAGGCTTTGATACACAAGGTTACCCAGCGGGAAATGGTTCTCTTGTGCACCGCCCGACCTTTTTTGGCGCCCACGTAGCCAACAAAGAGCTGGTCATCCACCCGGAAGTGTTGTGTGCGGTTAATATAGAAGGAAAGCGCACGTTTTGGGTCCAGACAATGGAGCCTCTCTTCCTCTCTGGAAGGATGCGGAGGCAGAAAGAAGGTGGGCAAAGTGATGGTCTGCCCAATGTGGAAGGCAGTAACCACCTTTGGCAAGAAGGACGGACGCGTCCGAAGAACAACCTTGTCTGGATGGACAGACAGAAAGGGAGGTTTGCATGATAGAGCCTGGAGCTCACTCACCCACCGAGCGGAGGTGATGGCGACCAGAAAGGCTGTCTTCAGAGTCAGAAGACGAAGAGGACAGTTATGTAGAGGCTCAAAGGGAGCGCACTTGAGAAAGGTAAGAACCAAGTTCAAGCCCCACTGACGCATCACAAACGGAACAGGAGGGAAGCGGTGTGTAATGCCTTTTAGGAACCTGTTAACAACAGGGGACTTGAAAAGGGAGGGCTGATCAGGAAGCCTGAGGAAGGCCGAGATGGCACAAAGATAGCCCTTGATGGTACCCAGGGCAGAACCCTGTTGGGCCAGGGAAAGAAGGAACAGAAGAACCTCAGAAAGAGGGGCAGAAAGGGGATTCACAGCCTTTGCTGTGCACCATGCCACAAACTTGTTCCACCTGCAGGCGTATACCACCTTAGTGGAGGGACGCCTGGCTGCCAGAATCACATCACAAACTTTGGGAGGCAAGTCGAAAGGAATCAACTGCCGCCGCTCAATCTCCACGCAAGCAGGTGGAGGCTGGACAGGTTCGGGTGGAGGACCGTCCCCTGCTGCTGCGACAGAAGATCCTCCTGAAGAGGCAGACGGATCGGGGGATCGACGCTCATACTGAGTAGCTCGGGATACCAAACTCTTCGAGCCCAGTCCGGAGCCACAAGGATGACTTGGGCCCGGTCGCACCGAATCTTCTTCAACACTCTGGGTAGAAGTGGTATAGGCGGAAAAGCGTACAACAGACCGCAACCGCACTCGCGACGAAAAGCGTCGCCGAGCGAGTGCCGCCTTGGAAATTCCAACGCGGAGAACTGATAACATTGCGCGTTCTCTTCGGTGGCGAATAGATCTAACCAAGGCTCTCCCCACTGTAGAAAGAGTCCTTGCGCCACTTCCGAGTGAAGACGCCATTGGTGATCCATCATGCACCTGCGGCTGAGTTCGTCCGCCCTGGCGTTCAGGGAACCTGCCAGGTGTTGAACCATCAGGAACATGCCCTGATGTTCCAGCCATGTCCAGAGGCGCAGAGCCTCCTGACAGAGGGTCCACGACCCCACCCCGCCTTGTTTGTTGCAGTACCACATGGCGGTGGTGTTGTCTGTGAACACCTGCACTACCTTCCCTTTGACAGAGGGAAGGAATGCCTTGAGTGCAAGTCGGATCGCCCGGAGCTCCAGAATGTTGATATGGAGCCGGGACTCCGCCGGAGACCAGACTGTGTGCTCTGGCTGGGGAAGGGAGAGGGATCTGCCCATGACCCATTGCCGGTTCGAGAGCCACCACTGCAACTGTTTTGCAGTCCCCTCCGAGATCTGGACGTGATCGGACAGGTTGCCCTGGTGCTGCGCCCACTGGAACTTCAGGTCCCACTGCAGAGCCCGCATATGCCATCTGGCATGATCGACCAGCAGGATGCAGGAGGCCATGAGACCCAGCAGCCTCAGGGTCATCCGTACCGAAACCCAGGATAAAGGTTGAAAGATCGGAATCATAGCCTGAATATCCCGGATTCGCCGTTCGGGAGGATAGGCCCGAAACTGCGTCGTGTCCAGAACTGCTCCGATGAAAAGGAGCTGTGGAGAAGGAATCAGATGCGACTTCGGCACATTGATGGAGAACCCCAGCGAGTGCAGGAGTGCGGCCGTAGTCTGGAGGTGGGAGACGACTGCCTGGGACGAGCCCGCCTTCAGCAGCCAGTCGTCGAGGTAGGGGAAGACTGGAACCCCTGCCCGGCGCAGATGAGCTGCGACCACCGCCATCACTTTCGTGAACACCCGAGGGGCACTTGTAAGGCCAAAGGGGAGCACGGTGAACTGAAAATGCTCGAGGCCTACCGTGAACCGCAGGTAACGCCGGTGGGCCGGCAGGACGAGGATGTGAAAATAAGCGTCCTGCAAGTCCAACGCTACCAACCAGTCTCCAGGGTCGAGGGCAGTCAAGACCTGAGCTAGAGGCGAGCATCTTGAATTTCTCCTTCCGGAGGAAGCGATTGACGTTCCGGAGGTCCAAGATAGGACGCATGTCCTCCTTGTCCTTTTTGGGCACCAGAAAGTAGTGGGAGTAGCAACCACGTCCTACTTCTGGGGTCGGAACATGCTCGATGGCCCTCTTGGCCAAGAGGGCCGTGACTTCCTTCTGCAGAAGCACCAAGTGATCCCCTGACATGCGGTGGAATTGAGGTGGCATGGCTGGGGGTGGTCTCGAAGGGGCGGGAGTAGCCCCTTCGGACAATGTCCAAGACCCACCTGTCCGAGGTGATGGGACGCCAGTGGTGAAGGTGATGGCGGACCCTGCCCCCTACTGGCGTGCTGTGCACCTGAAAGGAAGGACTAGGAGGGCTTGGAGGCCGCGGACGGGGCGGGGTTGGTGGCCTGACCCGCACGCTGGTTGCCCGAACCGCCAAGGCGGTATCCACGTCCTCGGCCACGCGAAGACGCTTGCTGCGCGGGCCGGTGGCTGGGCAGTGGATGTGACTGGGCGCCCCTTCCGTGGCCACGAAAGGGGCGAAAAGCAGAGGTCAGCGGAGGGCGTACAACAGAAAGGCCCAGGGACTTGGCAGTAGCCCGTGAGTCCTTAAAACGCTCCAGCGCATGGTCTGCTTTGGAACCAAAAAGACCGACTCCATCAAAGGGCATGTCCATGAGTGTATTCTGGACATCACCCGAGAAACCAGTGGTTCTCAGCCAGGCGTGGCGACGCAGCGCCACCGTTGTTGCAAGCGATCTGCCCAGCGAGTCGGCGGTATCAAGGCCACAACGTATGGTGTATTTAGCCGCATCTCTACCTTCCGCAATGGTGCGGGTAAGCAGTGTCTGGACCTCCTCAGAACACTGGGGCAAAACAGACGCCACCGAATCTCACAGGGAGTGGGTATATCGGCCCAAAAGGCAAGCGGTGTTGACGGACCGCAAGCCAGCACTGGAGGAAGAAAAAGCCTTCTTCCCAAACTGGTCCAGGCGTTTGGATTCCCTATCCGGAGGGGCGGTAGGGAAGGCGGTTTGGGAGGCAGAGTCTTGGACAACCAAGCTCTCGGGGGTGGGATGTTGAGAGAGAAACAAGGGGTCGCCCGGAGCAGGGCGATGGCGTCGGGCCACATTCCTATCCACAGGAGCCCCTGTGGTGGGCTTGGACCAGGTGCCCAAAAGAACGTCAGATAGTGCATCATTAAACGGCAGCACAGTCTCAGATGAGGAAGCTGCCGGCTGAAGCACTTCCGTCAGGAGATTAGTCCTGATAGCCACAGTAGGCAACTGGAGGTGTAAGGCTCCAGCTGCTCTACGCAACACCGTTGCGAAATTTGCACCCTCCTCCGTAGCCACGGGAGGAGACAGCATGCCAGTGTCAGGGGAAGTGTCTAGACCACTGGCATCCCCAAGTTCCTCTGCCCAGTCCTGATCATACTCACACTGCTGTGTGAGAGGGTCTTCCGACCCCTCCCAGCTCTCCTGGTCCTCCTCTGGTTCAAAATATGGAGGAGGAGGGACATTTGGGACCCAAGGTCTCATCGGCGCCGGAGCCGGTGTCGAGCGACGTCGGTCCGGCTCCATGTCCGGAACCGGAGAGAACCGAGGAACGACGCCGCCCGGAGCCTCGGGCGGCGTCGGGAACGTCACCGGGGAGATCGGCGCCGGCGGAGGCGTTGTTAGGTCAACCGGCGTCGATCGGGGTTGCGGTACCACCGGAGCCGGGATCGAGGCCGGGGCCGAGGCCGGGATCCGGGCTGGCGGGACAGGCGACGCCGGGACCGGAGTCGACAGCGACGCCGGGGCAACCCCATCAGGGCCCGCGGGGCCCGAAGGCGCACCGGAGGGACCTTGAGGCCCGAAGAGGCGGGCCATGGCCGACAGGAATTCCTGTATTTCGGCCGGAGTCGCCCCCGAACCCGGAAAGGACGGGTAATGCGGGGGCGGCTCCACAGGCACGTCCGGGGCCGCGGGGACAGTGCCGACAGGGGCCTCAGCCGAGTCGCGAGACCGGCGAAGCGAAGTCTTAGAGCGATGATGCTTCTTAGACTTTTTGTGCTTCGACTTACCCGAGGAGCGCGAAGACTTGGACTCCGACGACTGCCCGACCTCGAGGAGCTTTTGAGACCGCTCTCGCAAAGCCTTCGGGTGGAGTTTCCGGCAGTCAGGGCACGACTTCGTGTCGTGGTCTCGGCTGAGACAGTAGACACTCTAAGTGCGGGTCTGTGATCGACATCATTCGACCACAGGCGTCGCATGGCTTGAAGCCGGGCATCCCTACTGACACCTTAGAGTCGTTAGAAGACTCGAAAAGAAACAGTGAAAAATTCACCCAAAATTTAGCCAAAAATTGACTAGGGCACTGCTCTTCCCGGATCAGCGCTTACTGGCGCGGAAAAAGAAGAACGGACGTCAGCGCGCAGGGGCGGCGTCTAAGTACTGCCCGCGACGTCATCCCGGCGATCACGACGCCGACGACGGACGCGGAGCCGCACGACGCCGCCTACCGACGCGCAAGGGTACTGCTACGCAAAAACTTTCCGGATCCAGCCTGACGCCTGGGGATATTCTAAGGCAAGGAATCTGTCACTAACGTGTCTCTTTCAGATATTACTATTTGAGAAATGCCACTTTCAGAAAGTGAATATTTCTCTGCTCTTACTGTTCTGTGTGCCTTGCAGCCTGTCTCCAATACACGTCTGGGGTGGGTGACAGCTACAGTTTGTGCTTTCCCTCTAGAGAGCCACAAACACTGGAAGGGCGGGTGTGACAGAGAACTCATCTGCATTCATCGGCATTCTGATAGCTCTTCCTGGGCAGGAAGGGGGGCTGACGCACCAGAAAAGGCAGTGTCCTGTTTCCCACACAAAGGGCCATCCCGCTACAGATAGTCTGGAGCCAGGGCTGGGAAGAAAGGGGGACTTGTGCACTTCAAGGGCCTGCTTTGGAGTCACCCCCCCCTCAAAAGCACAACTAGGTATAAGTACTGGGCCTCTGATCCTACAAAGACAGTACACTACTGGACCGAGAAGAACTCTGCCAGGAGTTAAGACTGCTGTGCTACAAGGATTGCCACTCTGCTTGACTACTGCTCTGGAAGAACTGATTTTCTGCTTTGCTGTGCTTCCCTGCTGCCTGCTGATCTCTGCCCTGCCAAGGACTGGACCCATCTCACTTGAACCCAGTGTGACTCCAAGGGCTTGCCACCTGTTCTGAAGTCTCAGGGCCATCAAGGACTTCCTACATCTTTGCAACAGCACCTGGACTTTGCCATCCGTGAGTCCTGCCCTGCCAAGTGGTGCCAATCCAATCCTGGGCCGTTCAAAGTGAGCTTCTGCTGTACAGAACCATAACAATTAATGCAGTGACAACTTTGCGCCGATCGAAACCAATGCATTTCCCTTCGACGCCGTTGCAGGAGCCGATTGACGATAGCACTTCGATGGACTGCGCAGCTTGACGACAACTCAGAGCCAGCATCGTAAAGAGGTTCGTCAACGATGTCTTCATCGCCTGCGCGGAACGGAAACGTTACATCGAGTCTTCAATGCTGTCTCTATCAAAAGTACTTTTTTAGCGGGACCGGCGTGAGTCCTGTAGCCGGCATGCCCTTCATCGCGGACGGCCTGAGTTCTGGGTTTACCGCAGTCCTGCGTGATCTCAAGTAACCCCCAAGGGAAATTTCGAAGTACTACATTATGATTTCATCTTTAAAAATTCATAACTCAATTTTTCTTAATAGATGTTTGTTGTTTTGGTCTCGTTTTACTCAAAGAGAGAGAGAGAGAGTGTGAGTGTTGCACAATTACTTTAAACACTGCCTCTTTAGATAAGCCTGACTGCTCTGTGCAAAGCTACCAGAGGGTTAGCACAGGCTGTCTTTTACTGTGTATCTAGCTTACCCTGACTAGAGTGGTGGTTCCTGCTTGTAAAGAGTACATACTCTGACACCCAGAAATCCAAGTTCTAACAGGCTATCTGCAGCTGACCTCTATGTCCGCCCACCTAACTTAGATGTGGGGACATACAGGTCAGTTTTCACTGCCCGTCACCACCTGGAAAACCATGGTGGTAAGGGGCAGTGAAAACTGTATAATGCCCCCGTTGCCATGGGAGATAACTCCCATGGTAAGAGGGACATCTTATTTTTTCAAAAAGAAAATCTGGCTTCAGGATTTTGTTTTAGAATTTTTTTTTAAAACAATTGATGAACGGCTCCATCATGTTGATGAAGCGGTGAGTCAAACGAAAAAAAGCATTAACAAGAACTGCTGTGGCGGCAGCTCCTGACAATATTTTTGAATTGACCGCCAGCTTGGCGGTCATTTTCAAATTTGGCTGGTAAAGTAGTCTCAGCATGGCAGACGTTAAGCCCTCCGCCAGGGCGACGGAGTCTTCTCTGGCAGCCAAAATGTATATCTGGCCCTTACTAAGAACTGCTCTGATTTTTTTTTTCTTCAAATCTATTCACGCCGAGGTGTCCAGCATGGTGTAACTTGCATTGATTCTGTTCACTTTCCTATAATGCTGTACAAAACTTGAAGTACGTACATGACTTACATGACTCATTTATTTACATTTTATGTTGGAGATTTCTGTCATCAGTTGAGAACCACAAATTGACAACAAACCAGTGTTCCTACTCGTCTCTTCAGAGAATCCAATTTGTGTGGGTGGCCCCTCAATTTGTAAATGCTAAAAATGCAACATAGACATCACATTTCTGCAGTGAAAATGCTCCTTTTTTTGTGCAATGTGAGTGGCTGCAGATTTTGGGCTCTAGCTCAGCCGGGATTTAGGCAAACCTAGCAAGCCTTCACATTTTTGAAAAATAGACAAGCAGGGGAGTCCAGGGGTGCGTGACTTGCGTGGCTCTCGCCAGGTAATTTTACCCAGAAGCCCTTGCAATCGTCAAACTTTGGTAGGAAACACATTTTCCTCACATTTCTGTGGAGGAAAATTTTGTAATCTGTGGGGAGACACAGATTTCCTACCACACTGATTTCCCACACGTCACTTGAAAAGAAAGGTACCGCACTTTTGTGGGTGGGCCAAGAGACCACGACACAAAAGGCCCTAAAGCACTACCATTGAGAGATAAGCAATAGGGGTAGCTGCTGTATTTGGGGCCGTGCCGGGGTGCCACCCACGCAAATCTATGAACCACTTACATTTTTTAAAACTAGACGAGGGAGTCCAGGGTGGTGTGCTGCCTTGTGTGGATCCCACAAGGTTTGCTTACCCACAATGGCCTGCAAACCTCATACTCTGCCTGAAATCACATTTTCCATCCATTACTGTGATGGAAACTTCTGGAATCAGCAGGAATCCATAAAATTCTTACCATCCTGTACTACCCTACTCGTGCTGATAAAAACGCTGCCCCATTTGTGTGGCTGGGCATAGTGCACACTACAGGAATGGATCAAACCAAGGTCAATGGGAGTCCCCCGGGCTGGGCTGAAATGCATGATTACAGGCAGAGTTTGAAGTTTGCAGGTCATAATGGTTTATTCCTTTTATAAATCGGTCATTGTGACAAAAAGTTAGATGAAAACGGTGCCACAAATTGTCATTCTTTCCTACTCATTTTCAATATTTATTTCAACAATTAGTCTCTTTGAGAAAACCTTGTGGGATCTACACATATGAACCCTTGCAGAATTCTGAATGTTGTCTATTTTTCATAACTCTATGGCTTTCCTGGACCACCCATGGGTTTCACACTGGTTTCCATCACAAGCTGTTAGCAGTTTCCACAAATAGTAGAAATAAGCTGCCTCTTTGAAAAATGCCAAACCTGTGGTAAAAAAAATCGTTTTTTTAATTCAGGTCTACATGTTTATGAAAGCTGGGATGATGGTGACTTTAGCACAGCACACCGTTCATTGATGCCATTGGAGGCCCAGCAGTTAAGGGGTTAATGAAATTTTCATTTCTTGTCCCTAATCAAATTTAAGTGAGGTGCCTTTTATTTGGCTAAGCTTTGCAAATAACTGTTCTGATGTAAAAAAAAAATCAGTCAATACTTACTTTGGATTGTGCAAAATTACAAAACCTGCTTAGGCAACATTGTAACTGTTACTATGAATGATTCATGGGCACAAAATCATATTAAGAAGCAATGTGTTTAAGTCATATTTGCTCAGTTGTTGCTGAGATCAGCAGCACCCCCATTATTGAAGGACAGACGTCACAACAGCTGCAAAGATGAAATAATACTGTCTGCACCCATGATTTTTGGTACCTAAAATGCTTTAAACTTTATCACCCACATCAGGGATGACCACGAAATGTTGGACCCATGCCACTATAGCTTGTACCTAGGTGGGATAGCAGCCTGTTGTAGGCTGGAATTAGAATGGAATACCTCATATCTATGTAAATAATCTCTCAATTGCCTTTAAATAGGTGAATCACAAATTTAAACATTGAAAAAAAGAACACGGCATGAATTAAAGATTGCGACGGATAACCAGATACCCCTTTTCGCATCCAGTTTACAGAAGTGGGTATTTAAGACTTCTTCTTGACATTCACTCTGGATAGCTGCTAATATGTCTTGCCGATGTAAGGTGCATGCACATTCCTGGAAACAATCTCAAAACTTCCAGCAAGTCTTTTGCAGGCTTACTGACTGCACACTGATATGCAAAGTCAAATTTAATTAATAGCCACAGCCCTGCCAAGTACCACGCATCAAGTGTTACCCTAACGCATTTCAGTGTGGTGGTCCGCATCACTGCCCTGAAAAGCAAAATCACGCATTATAGCGCCTCCTCAGCTGTCAAGCCGGAGGCTGCTATAATGTACCATCTGTTGAGCTACAGTGGCAGAGCGTGGTGCACCAGCTCCCGGCAGGCTAAGGGGCGGGGCTGGGCCTGGCTCAAGCTCTGCTCATGTACTCCTGCTACAATGTATTGTAGTGAAAACACACACCAGCCCGACACACACGTGTATGCTGTCACAGAGTCAGTGGCCAATGGTTTTACATGCTGCTAAAGTGAGCAAATTCTCTGAGACACACAGTGGGTGGGTGGTAAGTCACGGGTCCGACTCCATCCTGCTGCTGCCCACGGCGCAAGCGGGCAGCATTTCATAAAGTTTTGGCTGCACTCAGAAATGCGCAGCTCCTTCGACCTCACCGCTCGCACTGCGGTAGGCGGTATTAAGGATCAATTCCTGCCCCCAGGCAATGCGGGCCGTCGCGGCTGAGTCTCGCAGTCAGTGACACCGGCTCCCACGGCCTGCTTGCGACTTCAGTCACAAATAATAACATTGCGCACCGGGTCCGCTAGACACCCTGAGCGGCCTTAATGTGCTCATAATTGTTTTTGTTCAACACTTAAGCCGATTAATTTACATTTATAATTTGAGGCACCGCATAATCTTGCGCTGTCACTGCGCATAATGATTTGATCCTAAGCGTTCCCAGCAGATCGCGCCTCCAGAGCAATTAAATAGAGCCTTAAATCAAGCCCGTTTAAGGACCATAAGTGCCATCCTTTTCAAGGGAAAAGGGCACATGCTTGTGGCAGCTGCCATTATGGGGGCCATGACAATCATGGATACTCTCCCCCTCTCTCCAGTGTGGGTGGCGCCACGCTGGGCGGTATCACCTGCCCCGCCTCCTGCAGAGTAACACTTCACTTGGGGCATTCCTTGTGCGGCGGAGGTTAACACTAGATGCCATGCTGAGGGGCCCGCTTGTTGCCACGGCGCCTGTCTGCCAGAACTTAGTAAGTGCCCGAGTGACTGTCAGTGAGCTAAGCCGGTATTAAAAAAAATGTCCTTAACTAAATACTTCTGTGCCGCTATATGCAATGTTAATTAAATAACTAGAGCCATGGACTAGTGCAACTAGCGGGTTGCGCACCGGACACCGGGGCTGTCCGCAGCTGCGCTTTAGCTACTATTAATGATTTTTCTACTGCTCATGGGTGTAATTTCTGATATGTATATGCTTCCCTCGTCTTCATTGCTTGATTTTGCTCACGAGAAACTGTCACACAGTCATTGAAATGTCACTCATAATTACACTGAAATCATGAAAATGTCACACATACCAATTTGAAACCTTGGCAGCTATGTAGCCAAGTCATGACAGAAGTTGGCCTTTTATGATTTAGTTATGTGTATCCATACCTGCAAATTAAAATGATATGGTACAATATTTTATAAAAACCCTTGCTTGTGTTCCAGTTCAGAGAGGACCTGGCTTGGCAGTTCGGGCTGGACTGTTCCCATTGGAGCAGGGTCAAGAATAATTTGCATATAGCTGGCTCCAAAATGAGGTGGCATTTTGTGCAAAATAACAATAGATTGGGATGCGGCCCGAGTAATTAACAGTGGCTCAGATTAATTCAAGCATTCCATCCATCACTTTTTTTGTATACTTTAGTGTGCTGCCCTAAGCAGGACAGGTATGCCTAGACGTGGGTTCCGTGCACACCGTGTCACTGGAACCAAGCTATATTTGGCTGATGAGCATTAAGTAGGGCGAAACCGGTCCTTGGTTGCTTGAGTTCAGGGGGGACCTGGCTTGGTAGTTCGGAATGGATTGTTCCCATTGCAGCAGGGTCGAGACTGATTTGTAAATATCTGGGTCCAAACCAAGGTGGCATGGTGTGCAAAATAACGATGGATTGAAATGCGGCCAGAGTAATTACCAGTGGCTGAGATTAATTCAAGCATTCCATCTATCACTTTTTTGTATACTTTAGCGTGTTGCCCTAAGTGGGACGGGTTTGTCGAGATGTGGGTCCTGTGCACAAAGTCATTGGAACCAAGCTATACCTGGCTAACGAGCCCCAAGTAGGGTAAAACCGGTTCAGGGTTGCTTGAGTTCTGGATCAGGGAGGGCCTGGTTTGCAGTTCGAGCTGAACTGTTCCCACTGGAGCAGGGTCGAGAATGATTTGCATATAGCTAGGTCCAAACTGAGGTGGCATGGTGTGCAAAATAACAATAGATTGGAAAGCAGTCAGAGTAACAGTGGCAGAGATTAATTCAAGCATTACATCCACAACTTTTTTGTATACTTTTCAGAAAGCAGGCAATTGCTTCATCAAGGCAACCCATATATCTGATCATACCAATTTGTTGCTTCCATGAGTACAGTTTGGGGAACTTTTCTAGATCCACAACGTACTGAAGACCTTTTTAGAGTACTGCACCACAAAATTACCCTGGCACTTGTCCACACATTTTAGATCAACAAATAGCAGCTATATCACCATATCAAATAAACTGCTTGCCAACAGACATTGCAGATTCCCAAATCACAGGCCTCCACTCTTTGAACATTATTCCCACCAGATGCATGGATAGCCTCTCTACGTTCAACAAAAAAAATCAAAGCCGTCATCTGTTTAAGTTTCTACTTATGTATGCAGGCAACCAGCTCCATCTTACTGTTCACTCGCTCTTATGCACCAGTACCTGAACTCTGCCAGGTAACCGTTGACGATAATTTAAAATACAAATTTACCGGAGGAAACTGTTTTTCAAGTTGAGATGAGCTTTCTAGAAATCAAAATTCGATTCAAAAGAGCTGTATTATTCATCGTTATTTAAAAGTATCCTGTTTCATAGGAAGCAAAATTAAATGCCATGCTGCAGCTATAACCTCAATGAGGAGACCACGGCATCACATTTTTAAAAAGTCATTTCAATCCGCTTATTGAACTGATTTTCTACACTGTACATTTCTCCTACTGCATACATTTTACTGGACATTTTTCAGTCTTCATTTAACCAAACCAACAGGGTCTGTGGTTCAGGATAGTTCTACACGAAAAAAAGTTAAACTTTCCACCTGGAGCCACTGTGACCTAGGGAGCCCTACAGACCTTCGAACAAAAACATCTTTGTGTTTGGAAAAGTAAACCAACTGCTCGCACATAGCACCGCAAGCTGCTTACACTGAGCGCACTGTCTTCAGCAGGCCAGCAGGTAATCTCACACTATTTCAGTAGGCTTCAGGGCTTCTCCTCAGACACACAGCTACTACACACATTCTATTGTAGCACAAGAAATTCACTTTGCAGGTGGAGTACAGGTAAACCTTTCAGTTTTACATACCCGACCTAACTGCAATAAAACACGACCAACGTTAAGCCTGTATACATGGTTAGTACTAAAACTGCTTAACTTGTACTCTGGATTTGCCCTCCGAAGCAAAGGTAACCATTAATCTGAAAGGTCAGTGAATTTATTATACCAATCGGGAAAATTAACTGCTTGATAAGTAAGGAACCAAATTGGATCCACGCTCTTCCGAACCTGCCTTGCCTCAATAGTAAATTTTCTTTTTGACTACTTTTGTTTAATCTCATTGTGCATAATTCAGATCCGCTCCGCCAACCCCGATGTTGCATTCTTGGCACAGTATGTTCTCCAGGTCGCTGTAACGTGGTTCTGAAAGCTGGCAATAAATACAACGTGGTAGTCCATTACAGTTGATCATCTGAGCATGACTGATCGTGGGTTCTTTCTTTTTCATAAAATAAACTGCCTAATAGTGGTTTCCCCACGCCTTTGCGATATGAAAAGAACTTTGATGAAGTTTACTCTGGTTTTCACTTAATTTCTTTATAGGATTTTGTAGTTCGGAAAAAAAGACCCAACATAGGAGTCAAAGTTCCACACTTTAGGGTTGAACAGTATGCACAATGAGGGAGGACAATGTACAACTGGTACAATATAACCATTAACACTAATGGTTGTATGTAACTACATGAAGTTGAAAGAGGCTATATGATTATCTAAATGACGTCCATATATTTAAGCACACCGTAAGAACTAATCTGATAAAATGTTGTTTTAGGTCTTAAAAATAAAATGTACATCGAAGTCTTGAGCACAGATGAATGCAAAACGTTCATCTGAAAAGCGTCGCTGAAGTTTTATGGACATTAATTTCTCATGTTTGTATTTATTTTTACTATCACTAGCAATTTAAGGCAAAACTAAATACATAAACCACCATCAACCGTAAAACGCACGAGCACAGCGAAATCAAGAAGCAAATCTGTAGCACAGCAAGCACTGGCAAAGCTGGTAGTTATAACCTTGGCAAGCTAGTGAGAGGTTTACATTTTATTTCAAGCATATGTCCCTAAGGAAAAAAATAAAAATATGCCTCCGCTCAAACGTGACTGCCATATGACTGCAATAAAAAGGTATTTTTAAAAAAAGTAACTATTGCACATACTTAAAAAAAACCAAAAAAACCAATAGAAGTGCTTCAAAAGATGCAGGTGTACCATGAACTGGTATACAAGTCCTTTTCGGTTTCATGCATGTCCCAATAAAATTCTCTTATTGGTGCAAGAAAAGGTACTACTGCCTTTGAATCTGAAAACCTAGATTAAATGTACACTGCCCAGTTTTGTATACTGGGATGGGTGGAAGCAAAATGTGAACGACATACCTGTAGATCAGTGTTTCCTAAACTATAGGTCGTGACCCAATGTGGGTTGCGAGCCAGGTCGATAAAGTCCAACCACTGTTCAAAGACAGTTCGAATGTCAGGTTATGTCTTCTGACAAATTGCTTATTTTTACCATGGGGATTGGTATTTACAAACTCCTCACTTTGCAGTCAGAGAAAGAAAAGTAAAGTCAATTATGTGACAATGTTCATGGGTACCTCTGATGCGAAAGAAAGGATGTAGGATGCCTTTTATTTTATAAGGAGAGCACAAATGAAGCACTTTTTTTGTGATTCTGAAGAGTGATGGAAACAAAGTTTTAATAGGTTCAAAACAAATCAAGACACTTTATGTGGTGAAGCACAAATGATATATATTCACTGAAACTCGATTTCAACATATCATTTGTGTGCAACATAATTTTATCAGTAAAACTGTGTGCGCGCAAATTTAGTGGCCATTTGAACGAAATATGCTGTCTGTAAATGACGGTGCACAACCACAAGATGCTTTAGTTACATTTTTTTAAAAATCAATGCCTCATTTCCAGTATAGCGGGTCGTGGAAGTTTGTCATTCTAAAAATTGGGTTGTGGTTTTAAAAAGTTTGGGAAGCACTGCTATGGATGAAGAAGGCTGACACAAAGTCCTTCTATATATGTATGTATTTTAATTATTGCATTTTAAGATTACATGAGGCTGGCGAGAAATCGAACACCATCTTTAAGCCAAACCTAAAAATAGCTCAAGGGAAGATTTGTCAGTTGACATTTCCGGTGTTGCTAACAACTCTGAACCAACACAATCCACAGTGCTTTCAGAAATGGAGAGAGAACACCTACCCAGGAAATGGAAGCTCTATCATGATCCAGCAATCTGATTTTTGGTCTCCGGTATTAACCAGGTGCTGCTACCTTGTGAAGAGAAACTTTTTGTCAAAGACTTGTTGTAAAATAAAAACTTGAAAGGAGACGGTAAAACTAAAGTGTAATCCCCCACATGCCAAGCCTCATTCACTTACATACTGAGCACAACCTAACTGCACGCACAAAAGCTGGACTGTAATAGTCGAAGAGCACATTTTAAAGACTAGGTTTAGTAATTGGACAGATGCTAGGAGTACTGTAGTTGCTTCACTTTTATTCACCTTGATGTCCCGGGAGAAGGGGGCCCCTGGCCCAGACATAAGCCCAGGCTGCGTGTTCCCCTCCCCAATTACAGTAAGACTGGGCCCCGGGAGATGGGGTCCCATAGCTGCCAAGTTTTCAGCATGCACAAGTGACATTTCTATGTTTTCATTTTGCATATGAGTGACATTCATGACACTGAGTGACACTTTATCGGGAGCAAATACCAGCCCTACATCCATGTTTTAAGTTTCTGCCAAAGCACCAAGATCCTTAAATAAAACTTTATATAATATCATCTGTCTGTTTTTAATTATCAGCCATGGATCATTAAGAAAGCTCTAGAACACATTTTACAGAGCCTTCCTCTTACATTTACTGTTTAAACTATGTACTCAGAAGGAGAAAAAAGACCAGCTTGCAGTACCTGGATTAGATTAGGAGGGGAAATACACTGCGACTAAACCGTATCTGCACAGAGAAACAAGATCAGTGAGGTATCTCCCTTTCCAGAATAAGTTGCTCGTTATATCTCACTGTGTTAATTTGAAAGGAGAGTCCTAGTGCACTGGCACGATATTTTAGGAACATCGTACAGTGAAAGCGTTTTAGAAAAAGCAAATAGCACATTTTCATTTACAAAATGTCTCGGCATTGTCAAGCCTGGACACCAACATCGTAGGATCTCAATCTCCATAAAATGAAAACTCTGTTAGTGTTGGGGTCTACTTTGTGAGTTCCTGTTTGAATACAAGCTAAGTGTGGGATCACATAGCTGTGGTTCTACGGACATAACATTGGCTGAGGCTTTACCAAAGATGGTCTTCTGAGGGTTTGGCAACCTGGTCTACCAAATTCCTTATGGAATGGGTTTAGCTCTATCACTTCGGATATACAGAGCATAGCATCTCAAGATCCACTATGGGTAACAAAAGTGACAGGACTCTGAGGGGACACTATCCTGAGGAAAAGCAAACACCACTAGCACTACTTTACAAAATACGGGATACATGGATAGTCAGTGCTATTCGATTTTCCACCTAGAATGCCAATGTCTGAATTTGAACAAGTCCTGAATGCGGTGAAAGCACTGACAATCACTTTTCCCTCCTGTCCATTTGTGGTGTGTACAATACATACTAGCTACAGGGGCAAAAGGTATTCCTGTGCTTTTGTGTTGTGGGTTTCAACAAAGGTATTTGGAATGATATTCACTCCCTGGAAGGATATGATCAGAATTACCTTGACTCCAAGTCATCTTTCTGCCTTCAGAGAAGCAATAGAGCCCTTGTGGAACACCAATAATGACAATTCACTTCTTAAAGTCTTACCAAGAGCGCTGAGAAATTTTAACAGTTGTAAAGCCCTCATAGCAACACATACAGTAAGAATTTGAGGCTGTTCCTCACAAACATCACCCAAATTCACCAACTAGGACATGGCCAGCAGTGGGTGACTCAAATCGCTTTTCAATTTAATTTTTATTTTAGCCATGCTGAATAGCAACCACGCTGCTGTACACCATAGCTAAAAAAAAAAACAGACAAAGCCAATAGCTCTCTCGTAGGTAGGTGACGTCATTACACTGAAAGTGAAAGTGAAATGAGCAGATCAGCTCGTTTCACTTTCACTGCCTGCGTGCTTGTTGGGGCTATCTCATCCCACAATGGGCATGCCAATGCCCTCAACATCAAAGGGACAGTCTTTCTGCTCCCCCTGGGAGGCAGATGGGGGGTTATTACTAAACAGCATAAAAAAGTATTTTTAAAAACTGCCCTTATGGACACGCTTTAGTTCCCCCTCAGTTTTTCATTTTATACGTTTTTAGGCTGACTCTGCTTTGGGCACCAACACAAGTGAGGTATCATTTTTATCGTGAACCAGAGGGGGGAATGCTGGGTGGTAGGAAATTTGTGCCGGCACGCTGATCCCACACAGAAATGTGAGGAAAATGTCATTTTTTTTAGCTAAATTTTAGGTTTGCAGGGGATTCTGGGTAAGAAAACGATGGGGGATCCACGCAAGCCACACCTCCCTGGACTCCCCTGGGTGTCTAGTTTTTAGAAATGTCTGGGTTTGGAAGGTTTACCTAGATGGCCACCAAGCCCAGGATCCCCCAAAGTTTTCTTACCCAGAATCTACTGCAAACCTCAAATTTTGCACACAAAAAATAAAATAATTTTTCTCACATTTCTGTGTGGAACGTTGTGGGATCCCCTGGCTGACACAAATTTCCTATCATCCAGCGTTCCCCCAGATCTACTGATTTTGTGATCGTTAATTTTGAAGTCTCCACAGTACGTTTTGGGCCATTTCCTGTTGCGGGTACTAGGTCACGCCATTTGTCACGGTGACGACGCTCAGACCGGGTGGCTCACGGCAGATCGGCAGTTTGGCAGCAGCGCGACCCGCTCCCTCGCAGCCGCCTGCCATCACGGTAAAGAGCAAGGAAAAAGTCAACATTGCATCTTCATTGCTTTTGTTGTACTGCCCTACATTGTGTTTTGTTGGGAAAGATGCGAGTCTCGGCTGATTAGGACGCTACAGGTGGGCGGGGCCAAATGTGAAGCCGTGGAACTGCAGGACACGGAACGGCAGGTCGGTGGAGGACATAGGACGTGGAGCACCGTGGAGGTTACCGGCGCTGAGGCTCTCTGGCGTAGGAGTGGAGGAGCAGTGGAGGAGTAGTAGGCAGAGGGCGGTGATTGAGGGTCCCACCAGACAATAACATCAATAGTGGCTGGGGTGAGCAAGCGTAGCGCAGCGTGATACTAAGCGCAGCAGCCGAGAGTAAGCCCAGGCCCCGTGCGGAGGCGGCCCAGCCAGGATTGGGTGCAGCTTGCGGGGAAGCCTGGTAGGCTCCCGCTCGGTTCCTAGCTCTTGCTCAGCCCTTAGCCCAACTCATATCCATCTGCCTGCCTCGTACTACTCGTGTCTGACCTGCTCTACTTGCCCCATTGCCAATCGCCTATTGCTGCCTTGTATTACCTCATCTCCCTCTTGGGTCCAGCTATTGGTCATTAGTCCTTGGAGTGTGCTGCTACCAGCCAACTGCTGCTCTCCATCACCTCCCACTCCCTCCCCCGAGGTTCAGTCAGCAGCCCCTGGAGTGTCCTCCAATCAATCACCGCTGCCTACCACGGAAGGCGTGAAAGTGACGAGTCACAGCGGAAGTCATAGGAGGCTGAAGTTGTTGAGCTGCACTGAGCTCCACATCCACGAGTGGCAGTGGCCGCAGAAACCAAGGCAGACGGCACAGAAGTTCTGAAGTTTTGAAGGGGCGACGAGATGCTACACAGAGGCCGGAAAGCGGAAGTGCTTTGTCCCGAACAAGCGAGTGGAGGCGGCAGTCAGGCAGGCAAGCAAGCCTGAGTGAGATGACCTCTAGAAAGTTACGCTCGGGCGTGTGATTTCCTAGTCACCACGGCAATCCCATAAACTAAGGAGATCGCACATTGGCACTAGACAACTACAGCAACTTCGTTATAAATCCCATCCAGTCATCACCGTTTTTTTCCGAAAGTTGCCCCGGATTGTACCCGAGACTGCAGCAGTGGTACCAGAAGGATCGATCCCTAACTCCCATTCAGCAACGCCTTCTTCTTTAGCTTATGTGGAACCTCAGGGAGACTATTGCATTCCTGCTGGGGGCCGGACTCATATGTGAAGGGGACTGGACTCAGATAAATGAAGATGCGCAGGATGGCTTTTTTTGGCAACCCTCTGACGCTTTTTTCCCTTCAAATGCGGTTATAGATGCTCTCGTCAACCAACAGAACCAGCCACATACTTCCTTGAACAGGTCTAAGCCAGACTGCCCGACTGTTGTTACACCTGTCCGGGGGGACATTTGTAAGGGATTAAGCCAGGATGGTGGTCCGGAAGATCCTCTGGGAGATGATTCTAGTATGGTCGAGAGGGCGAAGATATGTAAAAAATCAAAGTCAGGGGAAGACTTTACACTCCCAGATATCGACATAGAAGCCCAAATAAGGGGTTGGGGAGACCCGCACGATCACACCCATAAGGATGATCACCCAATGAGTAGATCCAACGAAAAAAACTTTCCAAATGTAAGTTCTTCTCTTAGGCGTCTCTCTTTGCCCCTCTTATATTGTAGCACAAGTCATTTGATTGGTTCTTCTTTGGAATATGCTCATGATGTATTCCTGCCTTGTACACAACCGAAGTCTGGAAACGATGGGGATGGTGTCCCCTCAGAATATCTTTTTTGTATCGAAAAAAATGTATATTCTATTTTGTCTCTATTGGAGAAATCTGTATTAAGTTCTGATCATATATTGGAAATGATGTCTGTAATGTTGTTTGAAGTGCAGAAGGTAAATAAGTCTGGCACCGTTAAACCTATAGCTACGACACACTCCCATATGGAAGAACTTGTTAACGACAGGCCATTATCATCTGTTCCTTTGGGAGAGCTGAGAGCGTTCAAGCGGGAATACCCCTTTATTTGATGTCCCCCATAGAAACTGTGCGTAACCTTGAAAAGGAAGAGCTTTGTTTAAGCACATTATTTGGTGAGGCTGAATTGGGTTCCCCTTTGGGAAAGCCTATATTGAAAACCTTCCCTTTGTTTAAAAATGGTAAAAAACGGGGGCATCGGAGAAGTTGAGAAAATCAGGGGATTTGTCTCTCAGGTGGGTAGAGGTGGAGGGGGAGGTTCCAATTCCCTCTACCTCTACCTCTCACGCCCAGTACCCAATTCTGCCAGGGAGGGGAGGGTCGAAGGCAGGGAAGAGGGGAAGCCTCATAAGAAATCATAAGGGGGAAAATATGAAAAGGAAACATAAAAAGACGAGACGATTTCCCAAACGAAAAGCGCTAAGGTTGCATTTTTCACGGATCTCTGAAAGACAAACTGATACACATACAATAATGGAGGAGGGAGGTCTTAAATCCCCGTTTGAAGAGGGGGTTGCCATGGAGTCCCCCACATCGCATATAGTATCAGCTGGGAGGTTGGGGGGTTCTGGAGCAGTAGTATCTTCAACTCTGATGCCGCAGTCCCCCCCAAGAAACTCAACCCCCCTTGATTAACGAGCTGGTTGACCCCCCCGGGAGGGGAAATGGGAATGGGATGTGGGGTTTCTATGTCATTCAGGTTGGGCCCAACAGAGCCTTCACAGGGACCACACCTTTGTCTAACAGAAACATGGAGGCTCCAACCACCGCCTCCGTCTCGCATCCGAATACTCAGCCTAATGGTGGTGCACAAGTTTTCAGTCTTAGCGATAGGGTCCCTTTATGGATCCCCTCGAGGGATGCCACAAAGAAAACCAGTGTGGTGCAGAATGTTTCATCTTCCATTGTGGATTTCACTTGGTTATTCGACAATGAATCCTTTCCTGTAAATAGAGGATTCATTCTCAGCTTTTTTTCTGAGATAGAGGCTTTAAAGTTGATATCCAATAGGGATATTATAAACGTGAAGATGAACTCATTTGATACTTTGCCCTACTCTAGAGTTAATTTTGGCTCCTTTATTGTTGCCAATTTGGTTATGCAGAATTGCGAGCATTTTCTGAAACGAGGGATTGACATTACATCTGTTTTAGAATATGAGGAATTTTCTACCATGAATCCCATAATACAGTGCCCGAAAGCCCCAAGGGCCGTTAAACCAGTGGTGCTAGATGCGATGGGTCCCGATTCTGAGTATTTACCTGGTAATCCCAAAAATATCGTGGTTTCCTTGGGCAAGAGGGGACGTTCAATAAATATGGTGACAGGTTTGGCAGCTGATCCTCAGGCTTTGGACATGGAAGATGAATCGGCCCAGTGGAGTTTGGTCGCAAAATGAACAAAATCTGCCCTGTAGCGGAAAGGAGCGATCCTTTGAGGTAGCTTGAGGGGTTTACTATCGTCTTGGAATATGTCTAGTTTGGGTCATAATGAGATAAAACTGATTTTTTTGAAAACCCTGAACCCTTTATGTGTTTACAAGAAACCTGGTCTTGTAAAGAGTTTGATTGTGATGGCTATTTTGTGTTTTCCTGTTATGCTAAGCGCTCTGAAAGCGCTCTGAAAGGGGACACGCTAGAAGGGGGTCTCTATTCTGCTTAAGAATTCGATTAATTGGAATCAGATGGTATTTCGCCATCCCTCAAATCTTTGCATATGCTTGAAGTTGGCACGTTTGGGAGACTATGGCAGGTCTTCTTTCTTCCTCTTGGCAAATCTGTACAGCCCTCCTGGAAGACATTTTGACCATCTGCTGAGTGTACTTTTTTCATTCGTTCGTGATATAGCTTCTAGGGAAGAATGCCTTCTAGTGATAATCGTGGGAGACTGAAATGCCAAAATCTCTAACTCTGCCTCGGAGATTTATGCCTGCACCGATAAAGAGGAAACTTGGCATATACCAGAGATTTTATTACCGAAAAATATAAAAACCGATAAACGAGGGTTCTCCCTGCTTGAAAGCATTAGAAGTATAGATCTGATTATTTTAAATGGGAGAGTGCCTGTCGACAAAGCAGCACAATTTACGTTTCATTCTCACCATACTCGGAGTCTCTTAGATTATGTGGTTGTCTCTTATCAAATGTTTGGGCCTTGTGAAAATCTTTTTGTCCTCCCATCGGCATGGAGTGACCATAGTGTAGTGGGTATGACAGTGGCTTTCGATCTACCTGTATTGAATCCGGGGAACTCTGGCCCGGGTATGGCTGTTTTCAATAAAGCAAACGGACGTTACTTTTGGACATTAAAAAATATATCTGAGGTTAGTATGATAGTTAAGAGGGCTTATGTAGAACAGTGGGGTTGTGCTCACGCTAATATCATCCAGGTTTTGAGGCCCAAATGGAAGAGATTTGTAATTCAAGCTCTACCTCTGTTGCCCCTCGCTCGTCTAAACAGGGTACATTTTAGTTGAAAACATTAAATCAAGAAATTAATCGACTAGTTCGAAAACAGCATATACAATTGTCTATGGGTCGTCAGCAGGAAATTAATCACCTCAAACGAGTAAGAAGTCGCCGTAAATTCAGTGAAGGGAGTACGACTAAGTGGATTGGGTTGAGGGAAGCTGCAAGGGCCAAAGATTCTAGAAAGTATTGGCATTTAATAGCGGAATATTGCGACTCAAGGCAGAAGGCTCTGCCTATTCCGATCCCAGAAAAGGATTGGGTGGATAATATCTCCGTATTGTATAAAAACAACAGTCTAGTTGTTCCTGTGACGATTGGTGTGGATATGTCCTCTTTTTTTGAATTTGGTCCCCCGTCAGGGGATGAATTAGTGGGGTTTATAAAGAACGCCAGAAAAACCGGTGCGCAAGGTCCGGACAGAATTCCGATTGTGCTAATTAAAAAGGAGTCAGCTGCGTGGGGAGCTTTCCTAGCCCCGCTGTTTAATTATTGCTTTCGAACCAGGAAAATTCCCCTTTCTTGGAAGGGGAGTGTTGTAGTCTCTTTGTATAAAAAAGGTCCGAAATCTTCGCCATCCAGCTTCAGACAGATTACATTGCTGGATGCATCGGACAAATTATTTGGTAAAAGCATATTATGTCATCTGCAACAATGGGCCCATGACCAGAATATCATACTGCCAGAACAAGGCCGTTTTCAGAAAGAAACATAGTACCTTGGACAACATTGCGGTCCTCCAGACCATCATAGAGAAATATGTTTTTTTTTTTACGAGGCATGACAGTCTACTGCATTCATTGATTTCTCCACGGCGTTTGATAAAGTGGACCACCAAACGCTGTGGAGAAAGCTCCTTCAACTTGGTATACCACATCACCTTCTGGGTCTTATTATAGAATTACATTCTGATACCTGGTGCCAAGTTCTGATGGGAGGTTCGCTGGGGTTATCTCGTAAGATTAGAACATATAAAGGGCTGAAGCAGGGTTGCCTGTTGGCCCCTCTTTTGTTTTCTCTATATATATCTGATCTTCCCGGCGTTTTAAATTCAGTGAGGGGGGGATGCCCCTAGAATTGGTACAATGTCCGTTGTTTCTCTATTATATGCGGATGACGTGGCCATCTTTGATTTAACGCCTATTGGCTTGCAACATCGCCTGGACCCCCTGACCAAATATGCAGAAGCCCATTTCTTGAAAATTAACATCGCCAAAAGTAAGATCTTGGTTTTCCGCAAGACAGGGCTCAGAATAAAGAGCTGTTTCCAGTGGATGTTGGGGTCTGAAAAACCCGGAATCGGTTGATTCCTATTTACATCTCGGAAAGGATTTTTCAAAAACCGGGCGAGATATAGAGCATATCAAATTTTGTGTAAGTAGGGCTGTTTCCCAGGCTAGCGCATTGAACAGATTCTATAAGACTTGTGGGAGACGCCATTTTGGCCATGTTTTGTCAGTGTTCAAGGTTCCAGGCACATGTTTTTAAGACCATTATTTATCAAATTTAATATTCATTCCGCCCAAGAGGCCCCTTTATTTGTCTTGTGCCCACCAAATGAAATGGTCTGTTATAGGATTTATCATTTTTTTTTAAACTTTCTTGGCTGTTTATTAGGTAATTTTTAACTCTATTTCGTATGTTGTAATATTTTGATGGTTGGTTATTTGATTGTATACATGTTCTAATACTTTTCCTCCTGCTCCATAGGAATGTTTTGACTTATTTATTTTTCTTCCCTTTTTTTTTCTTGTATGTTTTTGCACTTTGCTGTTTCATCATCCCTTGCACTCCGCACAGTATGTATGATAATAGTTTTTTTAGGAGGCAGCCATGTACAAAGGAAGAATTATTTATTGACTGTAAACTATTTCTCGTTTAACCTGTAGTGTGCATTTTTGTGGACCTCCGTGGGAGTTCTATATCAAAATAAACTTGATTTGACTTGGGTACTAAGTCTACCCATACAAGTTAGATACCATTTTTATCGGGAGACTTGGGGGAATGCTGGGCGGGTGGAAGTTTGTGGCTCCCCGCAGATTCCAGAACTTTCCATCACAGAAATACTAGGAAAATGTGGGTTTTTTTTATTACAAAGTTTGAGATTTGCAAGGGATTCTTAGTAACAGAACCTGGTGAGAGCTACACAAGTCACCCAATCCTGGATTCCCCTGGGTGTCTAGTTTTGAAAAATGTACAGGTTTGCTAGGATTCCCTAGGTGCCAGCTGAGCTAGGGTCCAAAATCCACAGCTAGGCAAATTGCAAAAAAAGGATCAGTTTTCACTGGAAAAATGTGATGCGTCCACGCTGTGTTTTGGCCCGTTTCCTGTCGCAGGCACTAGGCCTACCCACACAAGTGAGGTACCATTTTTATTGGGAGACTTGGGGGAATCCTGGGTGGGTCCATCACAGAAATGTGAAGACAATGCTTTATTTTGTTTTTTTCTACAAAGTTTGAGTTTTGCATAGGATTCTGGGTAACAGAACCTAGTGAGAGCCACATAAGTCACCCCATCCTGGAATCCCCTGGGTGTCTAGTTTTCAAAAATGTACACGTTTGCTAAGATTCCCTAGGTCCCGGCTGAGCTAGGCTCCAAAATCCACAGGTAGGCACCTTGCAAAAAAAAGGATCCGTTATCACTGAAAAAATGTGGTGTGTTCACGCTGCATTTTGGCCCATTTCCTGTTGCGGGCATTATCGGGAGACCTGGGGGAATGCTGGGTGCGTGGAAGTTTGTGGCTCCCTGCAGATTCCAGAACTTTCCATCGCAGAAATGTGAGGATTTTTTTAATTTTTTTATAAAGTTTGAGGTCTGCAAGGAATTCTGGGTAACATAACATGGTGAGAGCCACACAAGTTACCCCACACCCCCTGGGTGTCTACATTTAAACAATGTACAGGTTTGCTAGCTTTCCTTAGGTGCCGGATGAGCTAGGGTCCAAAATCCACAGCTAGCCACATTGCGAAAAAAGGGTTCGTTTTTACTGGAAAAATGTGATGTGTCCATGTAGCGTTTTGGGCAGTTTCCTGTTACAGGCAGTAGGCCAACCCACACAAGTGAGGTGCCATTTTTATCGGGAGACTTAGGGGAACACAGAATAGTAGAACAAGTGTTATTATCAATTGACTTTCTATGCATTTCTGCCTTCCAAATGTAAGACCATGTATAAACAAGCATTTACAATGCAATAGGTCTTGCATTACTGAAAGTTTGAGCTATTGGCGTTGCTAATAATAATGCAACACCAATAGCTCAAACTTTCAGTAATGCGAGACCTATTGCATTGTAAATGCTTGTTTGGTATTCGAACACCAGTCCGGGAATATTTTGGGGGAAAGTTATACATCCATCAAGTAGTTTAGGAATGGTTGAAATGTAGTAATTTTGAATGGCAGAACCCAGGAATACCGCTATGTTTCCAGTCAGCTTACCCCTCGTGGAATGACGTCATGTTCATTGACAAGGCGCCCTTTCAGCCCTAGATTTGTTAAAATTATAGAGATTTGGAGTTGACACGCCATTTCATGCCACGGCGCACAGTGTATACAGCCCAGGGATTTTCTGATGCAAAAACCGTTGTTTTTAGGCGTTACTGTCCCTTTGTCTCGGGATACTAAAACCGAGAAGACTACAATTCCCAGAATGCAATATGTGATGTGTTGTTACACCGCTTTGTTTCTGTTGGTCTACTCAGAATAACACCTCAGATCCAATGTGCAGTGTAGGGGATTTAGATCCCTACACCTGCACTGTTCATCATTACACTCACTATGGACCCTGACGGGGGACTGCCGACACTTTACGCCGGCCATGCCCCACCTGACCGCTATTCCAATCCGGTGCGGATAAAGCCGGTTCCCGAGCTGTTGGGGCCACAAATGAGCATGCAAAATGGGGCCTGTTGAGAGAACGCCTACGTGCTAATGGGGGATGTTTACTTTTAAACTACGGCATTCCAGAAGTCACATATTCTTAATTTTTCATGGCCAATTAAGTTATTAACATTTTTACATTGGGAAAAAAAAATGAAAATTGCCATTTACCGTCCGGTCAGAAAATTCATGTCAGTTGTCTACTGGTTCTGTAGCATGATGGTCCACTTCAGCCAGGCCTTCCTTAACAAGTACCACTGTGGATTCTGGGACTTGTAGTTTGTTTTATAATAATAACGACTTCAACTGCATAATAACTACTTGCAATGCCAAATATTTACCTAATTTCATGATGTTCCCATCATGCATAGTATAATTCGCTAAAAACACGTGGCAGCAAGTTTGATAGTTACATATTACCCCTTGTCACCTGAGAGATCTGGTAAATCGGTTTTGTACTTGGGGCCGCAAAAAAAAAATACACAGGCATTCGTAGAACAATTTATAAACTAACCACAACTTTCAGGAAATTATGAAAGTATTGGGTATTTTATAGAAGACAGAGCAGAGAGTTATAACAATCTGCCCACAACTGGTGTTGGAGGTGTGGGGTGTTGTACCTTTATCTACCCTCCCCTAGGCAGGTCTTTTCGATACTGCCCCAAAGAGCAATCTAGTTCTGACGTTAAGTCACAAAATGCATAGAAAACTCCTGGGTGGGAGGAGGTACTCAAACACGAATTAGGACACAAAAACGCTAAATCTCTGCTAAACATTCAGGCTTCATAAGAGCCCAGGCTGCCCTATGGATGCATGAATAGTTTATTGTAGCCTGCCTTTTCCATTGCATTCTGGTACTTGTAGTCAGCCAGATTGAGCCGAATGAGGGGGCTACTCTCCAATATTTGGTGAAAGGATCCTGAAATGTCATCGAGGCTGGTTCCTCGTATGTGCAGAGGTCCTGGGCAGAGATGCTGCATTGTGGGGGCTGGTTTATGCCCCTGCCAGTACCAGAATGCATATGAAAAAGAGGAGCTACTCATACCTATAGCACAACCTAGAATTTATCCGACACTGGTTCAACAGGCCCCTCAAATGTCAGCTCACAGGCTCTCTGACTCACCTGACTTTGTTGTCCGCCTCCAACCCTGTGCGCACAGAGGAATGCTGCCATTTGAGAGACGTATTCCTGCATAACAAGAACAGTAAGGGCCAGTCGCTGTGATCCCACCCCAAAAACATAGGGGGAACTGGTTCAGCCAGTGCACGGACACGTGACACCCCCCACCAATCCCAGCGCGCCATCGGCAGTGGCCGGGGAGCTTTAAAGAGTTTCCACAGGCCCTGTTGAGCAGGTGCATGCATTTTAGTCTAGGGCGAGCTGCTGGCGGAGGAGAGAGGAGCTTAGGTGAGCGGGGGTTGTTTACTGTGGCGGTTTGGGGTCCGCATCTAGCTGTGATGG
The DNA here is from genome assembly GCA_963921515.1 of Calotriton arnoldi. NCBI lineage: Eukaryota > Metazoa > Chordata > Amphibia > Caudata > Salamandridae > Calotriton > Calotriton arnoldi. Next base: position 4,305,960 of record CAWUFW010000156.1, read on the forward strand.
TACAGTTGTATACTTGTGACTAGCTGAGAGGCCGCTTATAAATTTCGGCGTGGGCCTTTACTTAACTGCATAATTAGTCTGTGTTTATTTTGGTCCTTAAAACACTTCTTGTTGCGGGTTCTTAAACTATTTAGCATTCTATGAGAGGAGCATATCGTGCGGCTTGTGCTGTGCCTCCCAATGTCCAGGTTTTGTGGCCCCAAACCATAACTTTTATTTTAGCAAACTCAGTCGATGTAACCCATGTCTAAATCTCCTTCGCCCTTCGGGCACGAGGCCAGGCGAAAGGCTTTACGAGAGCCGCCCCTGGGGCCCACAAGCACCTGTGTGACTTTTGATGACTAGGCGTGGTATCTGAAAATCAGTCTGTAGCAGCAGAATCGAGTTCGATTTATAAAAAAACACGCACCCTGGAGGTAGAGCACAGAATTTTAACACTGTCCCAAGCACTAGAGGCCTTGGTCTATGTTAAAGACGGACTGAGGCACTTCGGGTGTGGTCCTTTGGAAGCCATTACCTGGAGTCTCACGCTAGGATTTGCTGCTTGCGTTTTACTGCTGTTCTGCGGGTAATCGTGATTACCTCGGCAATTTGCACCCACCCGGGTTCGAACCTTCGGGAGTCACACATAATGATTAGTGTTCTTAGTAATAAGAACGTGTGGCTAGCATGTTAACTCGCCGGGCGGCGGCAGGTGCGCGAGACTGGGTGTTATCATCACTAAGATGCCACAGACCCTCGTGCAAGCTAAAATAATAAATAAACAGCGCGGTGTCCCGCGCTCAGCATGAACAAACAAAACGAGGCGAACGCACGTTCGCTTCATTGTAAAATCGCAGCTTAGGAAATGTGTGGTTTCTGAAAGTAAACGTAGTGCGCGCGCACCACATAGGAGCGGGGGCTAGAGAGCACGGCAGCAAAGCGAGACGAACGCGCGCTGCTGCGCGTTCTGGCCACCGTCGGGAATGGGCGCGGCAAAGGCGGGACATGCACCCGCCTTTGCCCAATCGCGTGCCGTTTTTCACAAACAACGCACGCTACAGCCAATGAGGGCTTCTGAAAACAAAACCACACGCACGAGCGTGTGGGTCGTTTTCAGAAGCCCTTTCTAGAGGTCTCGCGCTGCGCGAGCAGTGCTACGCACTGCAACGCTAAGCGCGAGACCTAAAAAAGAAGTCATTTTGAAAAATGCCCTCTAATTCACATGCTAGTACGGGCACCTACAAATTTGGAGATGTGCAAATAACCACTGCTTTTAAACTCCATATTTTGTTCCCATCTCAGAAATTCATAGTTTTCTTTGATAACTATTTTCCACTCTTTATATTTTTCCAAATGCATTGCTGCATACCCGGTACACAATGAAAAACCATTGCAAGGTGCACCTCAGTTATTGGCTCTGGGTACCTCCAGTTCTTTGTGAACCTACAAGTGCTATATATCCTTGCAACGCAGGAGGGTCCAGCGGACATAACGGTATATTGCTTTAAAAAATTTGCCATTTTTAGAAGTTACAGGTGAAAACGTAGGCATAAATAGATGTTTTTTAAACTCAATTTCAATATGTTATTTCAACTTAGTTTCTATAGGAAAACATTGAAGGATCTCACAAATGACTTGTGATATTCTTTATTGTACTTTGTTGGTTTCTAATATCATTCTGCCTCTGCAGAGTGTTCCACATGGAATGTACATAGTTGTGTATTCTGTCTTTGCTTAAGATTCTATTGAGAATGTAGACAGTTAAATGAACAGTTTGACAGTTGTTTTCCTGAAGCTGTACTTGGATGTGGCTGGAGTTTCCTTGTTGGTAATAAATACCAATTTAACCTGGACCTGCTTCTACTGGATTCCTTCTTACTAATTGGAACTTTTACACTGGCGACGAGGATGGGAAGACAAGTTTCCTCTTCCTAATATTCAAGAGATGGTGACTTTGGTTGGTGGTGCCAAATATTTTACCACACTAGACTTGATGTCTGCTTATCATCAAGTTAGATTGAGTGATGATTCTAAAAATTTGACTGCATTTGTGACACCTTTTGGTGTATTTCGTTTTAACCGCATGCCTTTTGGACTATGTTCCGCTGCATCTGTTTTCCAGCGGTTAATGTCTTCTTTGCTGAGTGGTTTAGAGGGAGTGAAATTTTTTCAGGATGATTTGTTGATATACAGTAATGACTGGAATGATCATTTATGTAAGGTTAAAGAGATATTGCGGATTTTTGAGCAAAGAGGCATAACGCTGAAATTGAATAAGTGCAAATTTGGTTTGAGTCAAATAACTTATTTGGGTTGTGTGATTTCGAGTGATGGTGTCAGTCCAAAACCAGAGTTAGTGCAAGCTATTGCTAAGTTGTCTCAACCTACTAAGAAGGAAGACATACAAACTTTTCTTGGGATGGTTGAATTTTATGCTCGCTTCGTGCCTAATCTTGCAAGCAGGTCTGTAGCAATGTGTAATCTTTTAAGAAAGGGAGTACAGTTTTTATGGACTGTTGAATGTGATAAGTAGTTCGAAGATCTAAAAAATTCTCTTGTGTCTGTTCAAGCTCTGAAAAGTTTTGTACCTGGTGTACCATGTGTGTTGTATACTGATGCTAGTATTAAAGGACTAGGAGCTGTTTTGAAACAAAGATGTGGATCGGATGAAGTTACAGTATTGTTCGCTTCGAGGTCTTTGAGAGGAGCTGAAGAACGTTATTCAACTATAGAAAGAGAAGCTCTAGCAATATTTTGGGCTGTCAGGAAATTTAAACAATTTTTGTGGGGTGTCAGATTTACTGTGTGTTCGGATCATAAGCCTCTTCAGAAAGTTTTTATGAAAAAGGGGCTAGATTGCATTTCATCCAGAATCTGCAAATGGTTGGTTGGTCTGCAGGATTTCAATTTTTCTGTTGTGTACTTACCTGGAGTGGAAAATAAAGTTGCTGATTGTTTGTCGAGGAGGTCTGCTAATGGGGTTGATACTGTTGAGGAGATTGATTGGTGGAAGGAAGAGATTGTCAGTGTGTGCGTGGTGACTAGTGGTTGTGTTAGGGAGGAAGAGTGGAGTCTAGAGGTTGAAAGAGATGAGGTTCAAAAAGAGGTCATTAACAATTTATTGTCGGATGTGGCGCATTGGAAGAAATCTGAATCTTTGGCTGGATTTGTCAAGGTAATGGATGAATTGTCTGTCTGTGATGGTGTTGTTTTAAGGGGTGAAAGATTGGTTCCTCCTGTAGGAATTAGGGAACATTTGGGTTGTTTAGCACATGAAGGGCATCAAGGCATTTGTAAGACTAAAGAGCGTTTGAGATCCAAATATTGGTGGCCAGGAATGGATATTATAATTGAAAGGTTGGTTCGCGATTCCTCTGAATGCAAGTTGAGTGATAAAAATCTTAAAGTGCGGAAATCTCCCATGGTGTGTAGAGAAATTCCCTCAGAGGCCTGGGAGGAAATTGCCCTTGATATTTTGGGACCCATCAATGTTGGAAGTGTTCCCAAATATGTGGTAGTGGTCATGGATATGCTCTCGCGTTGGCCTGAGGTTGGTATTACCAGTGAAATTAATACCGCTTCTGTGGTAAAAATTTTATCAGAAGTTTTTGCCAGAGAGGGCAATCCAAGATCAATACTCACTGACAATGGAGTTCAATTTGTCTCAAAAGAAATGATGGAGTTTCTGACTAGTAGAGGAATCTCACACAAAAGGTGTGCATTATATCATCCGGAATCAAATGGTATGATTGAGAGATTCAACAGGACATTGAAAGAAGCTATTCAGATTTCAAGGTGTAATAGTAAGGATTGGATACATGATTTAAAGAAGAGAGTTGAGGAGTATAGGCTCACTCCTCATTCGATCACAGGTTTTTGTCCGTTTGAATTATTTAAAAAACACAAACCTTATTCTCTTGTTGAGCCACCCTGGATCAGTAATTATTGTGACAATACCACAAGTGAAGAAATGTTAAAATCCTCACATGATAAGGAATTGATTGCTGAGTATGAAAGGAATTTTTTTTACGATCTACGTCATGCAGTGAAACCGTTTCAAGTTGATGTTGGTGATACTGTTAAAGTTAAATTGCCAGAAAGATCAAGAAATAATTCTAAGTTCAGCAATACGTTTACTGTGATCAAAGTATTCAAGGGTGCAGCAAAACTCAATGATGGACGCATTTGGAATTTTAATCGCTTAGCCAAGATAAAAATGTTTAACTTCTTCTTTTCTCTATAGGGAGAAGATGTGTGATATTCTTTATTGTACTTTGTTGGTTTCTATCATCATTCTGCCTCTGCAGAGTGTTCCACATGGAATGTACATAGCTGTGTATTCTGCCTTTGCTTAAGATTCTATTGAGAATGTAGATAGTTAAATGAACAGTTTGACAGTTGTTTTCCTGAAGCTGTACTTGGATGTGGCTGGAGTTTCCTTGTTGGTAATAAATACCAATTTAACCTGGTCCTGCTTCTACTGGATTCCTTCTTACTAATTGGAACTTTTACATGACCCCTTGCTAAATTCTAAATATTGTCTACTTTTCCAAATGGATAGCTTTCCGGGATCCATTATTGGTTTCTCACCCATTTCTACCACTAACTGGAAGGAGGTAGAAAGCACAAAAAATAGGAAAAATAGGCTATGCCCCAGTAAAATGGCAAAACTCTGTAGAAAAATTGTTTTCTGACAAAAGTCTGCCTGTTCCTGAAAGCTGGGAAGATGGTGATTTTAGCACCGCAAATCCTTCATTGATACCAATTGCAGGGAAAAAAAACAGACGCTTTCTTCTGCAGCACTTTTTTCCCATTTTTCCCAAAAAACCAAAATGTTACTGTATTTTGGTTAATTTCTCGGTCTCCTCAAGGGAATGCACAAACCCTGGGTGCCTTTAGAATCCTCAGGGTGTTGGAAGAAAAGGACGAACATTTGGCATGGATACCTTCTGTGGACAGAAAGTTAAAGGGGCCTAAGCGCAAACTACCCCAAATAGCCCAAAAAAATGCTTAGCACGGGGGTCGGGGGAGGTCTAACAGCGATGGGGTTAATGCAGCGCCGGGTAAAGGGGTCTGTTGCCGGACTAGCGACCAAGAAGCCTTGGCAGCGGTAAGCATAGTGAAAAAGTACTCTAACTTCACTGGGTCCGGGGGGGTGAGGTAGAGGCCTCAGACTTTGGGGCAGGTGAGACTTCAACTCCCACAATACAATGCACCTGAGCACCTGGATTTTGAAGATCCCACAGAGAGCCTGATGGCCAGAAATTCTTTGGTTCCCGTGAGTGTTTTTACCTGCAGTTTGCAAGGGGCTAGTGCCACTAGTCCAGGGGAGTCTGAGGGTGCTTCTGGCTTCCACAGGGGTCCCTCTCTTCGGAAGTGCCAAGTTTTAGCCAAGGAGGAGGGTTGTTCACTTAGTTACAAGTCTATTGCCACAGGGACAAAGTATCCCTCTTTTGCTTTAGTGCTGTGGGCAAAGTCCTGATGTCGGGACACAGGTCTCCTCTTGGTCCTTCCTTGATCTAAGTTGTTCAGATCTGAGGTTCTGGTGTCAGTGGGTCCCTGAAATCCTAGATTGTGGGGAGTTAGGGGTTTGGGAGCTACTAGTCAATGGGCAGCTAGTCCCTGCAGCTAATCCACCCCTGAGATGACCACATCTGGGGGTGTAGGTCCCCTTTTCTACCCAGAACCCTCTATTCTGCCACTCCTAAAGATGGCAGAAATCAAATTGTGGTGTACCGACCAGGCTGCTCACCGTGGATGTGTGGCCAGCCTTCTGTGGGTGTACACCTCCTTGCAGACAATTTCACACCTGCTCAGGTGCAAATGTGCCTGGGCAAGGGAAGTACTATTTTCTCCATTGGGAGCCAGCTCTGACGCATTTCAGAGGCTGTGCATCCTTTGAAGCTCACTGTCTTGATGTGCCACTTCACTAGCCTGCTTGGGAGGAGGGAGGTGTGACCTCCTTCCTACCCAAGCATTTGTTCCAGACTCCTGGGAGTGATCACACTGCCTGGCAGGAGGTCAGAATCCTTGCTTGGCAGCAGCAGGCATGGGAAAGCCAGAAGCTGGGGCAAACCAAGTGGGCAACCTCTAAGGTGCCACCTGGGTGCATGCCACATTGAGAATCGTGTCAGGGGTGAGAAGGCATGCTGGTTGATACCAAACATGACATATTTTAGTGGCACCATACTGGAGCTGCCAAAATTGAGAGTGTCCGGCTGGCAGACCATGTTATCCTATAGACCGCTAACACTTATAGTAGTTTCCAATGGGGAATACCACCATATGGACATATAGGCTTGCACCTATATGTCGTTCCATTTAATATAATGCCCCCTGTCTTCTGGGCTGAGGAGGCCTACCTTAGGGGTGTCTGGCATATAGTAAAGGTAGTGCATTTGACTGTGCCACACATGGTGAGGGCAAGGTTGAGTTGAAGCAGTTTGCACTGCTCCTGCAGTCTGCAATGGCAGGCCTACAGTGTAGTTTGTTTGGGTCACCCAGGGTGACACAAAAAAGTGCTGCAGCCCTGGGAACCCCTTTACCACTTATGCCCTGGGTACCCCTGGTACCATATACTAAGGACTTATAAGGGGGTAAAGTAATTGCCAATTGGGGTTAACAATTCATGCATTGCAGTTTTGGGGAAAGAGCGCTGGCACTGGTTAGCAGGCTCCAGTGCACTGTCAGAGTTGAAAACTAGCATCTAGTAGTCCAAAAGGGGGCAGAAAGTGGGGGGCATCAGGAAAGAACCCTGTTTTCTTACTGTAATTTTGAGGATCCGCACAGATTCTGGAACTTCCCCTTACAAAAATGGGAGGAAAATGCATGATTGTACCCATTTTTGGCACCGAAAGGGCATTCTGGGAATAAGTGAGATCCATGTAAGCCATACCGCCCTAGGTTTGACTGGGTCTCTAGGTTTCAGAAATGCCCAGGGTTTGTAGGGTTCACTGGTTGTCAGTGAATGCAAAGCCCAAATAGTGAGGCCATTCGCCTTGGCAAGTGAGAGGAAATTTGGATTTATACCCCACTCTTCCAACCCCTATACCAAAACTACATCCAAGAGAACCCAAATTTCCTCTTGTTTGCCTTGCAGATGGGTATGTTCTAGGCCCCATGGAATCAGAAAGACTAGTGGAGCTTTAGTGGTGGAGATGGGCTCGATGCCTGGACGGGCCACTCACCCACTTTATTCTTTCCTAATAAGAAAAAGTATATATATATATTGGTGTCTAATGGGCTTTCTGCCTCCCTTCCACCCTCCTACCCTCTCCCAGGGGAAACAGACTGCGGGCAAACTACCCCAACCCCACAATGTACCCCACCACCCACCCGAAAGGGGCTATAGGCAGAAAGACTATTGGCCCTATTCTGTGGTAGGAGCATGGCCAGTGTCTGGGTGGGTGCTCCTACCGACTTATTTTTATTAATATATTTTTTTTAACTATTTTTCCCTAGTGTCTAGTAGACTTCCTGGCCCCTACAGGGCAGACTGGTGATAACTACTTCCTCTAATCGGCACCACAGAAATGGCAGAAAGACTGCTGGGCCTGTTGTGGGGTAGGGCCCTGCCTGATACTTGGGCAGGCCGTCTTTACTATGTTTTGTTTAACCATTTTACCCCAGCGTCTATTGGTTATTCTTCCCCACCGGGGAGGTAAATTTGGGTTAACCCCCAATCACACCCCAAGGAGGAGAGAAAGACATATTTTGTTTGCTTCAAATGGGTGAGCTCTTGCACATCCCTGGTGGGCCTTCCCCCCTCCCTGGTGTCTACTGGGTGGATTCCTGCTTGTGGATCACATTCCTGGGGCAATATCCAACCAGAGATCTACTTGGGAGAGGTATCGCGGTTAAAGGGGACATTGCCCCCTTTAGAGAACAACCCATCCCACATAGATAGGTGCTCGGGAAGCAGGAATATGATTTCATAGTGAAAGCAGATCTGCCTAATGGCACCGTTTGCTTTTACTTTGTTTACTGTGACGTCACCACAGAAAAATAAAAAGGAACTGGGGACAAGAGGCAAACTCTTTCTTTTCAGCCTGACATTCTTTTACAAAAGAAAATAGCATTTTCACCTGCTGTGCCATGAAGAGACGTTAATTTCCTCTGCACTGCAGCGGTAGTGAGGTGGGAGTGAATGTCTCGTCCACCACGCAACGGCAGTTGAACATAGAGAGAAGAGCTCACACAACTTTACTTTAGGTTCACCGAATGTTATTCTCAATGCATGTCATAAACCAGCATTGGCAAAGTCCATAGGTTTGGCTTTTTGTAAGAGAAAGTACTTGGTAAGAGTTGAACAGTAATGTATCTTTGGCTACAATAATATGCAAGCTTGCAGTAGGAAACCTTTTCTGAACAGATTAGCTGAGCTAAGCTGTACCCTCAGTATTATGAAAAGGAGTCAGAAGATGAAGTTGGCTTGGAGTCATACATCAATGTGGGGGTCATAGATTTAACCTTGGTCTGTGCTGATCTATATAAGGTTTACGATAGAGTCAGAGAAGTTGAGACCTTTGCCACAGACGGTGAATAGGGTTGACAGCCATCTGTAATCTTCAGGAAAAGATAGGGACTGGATTATCATGTTTAAGATGAGCATGAACATTATTGGTACAACAACGTTTGCATGATGTGTCTCGCCCAGTATGCTGAGGGACATAATGGCGAACTTTTCTGTGGAGTCTGGAACCAGAGAATTCTTCACCATGTAGGATTTTGGACTTTTCTTCAGCTGAAATAGTGCATAGGGTCATGGATCCGCGCCCGCAAACAGGCACTCTCCCAAGAGCTGTAATCTTTAGACTCCTTAACTAAAAGGATGCCATTCTACAGGCTGCTAGAAAGATTAGGCCTATAAAGTATAGTTCCAGGAACAGAGAAACATTTAAGCTTTGATGAAGAGAAAAAAATGAAAGCCATGATTCTTAAACACTTTACTCTTTCCTTGGAAACTCAGCATGATGGGTGGGAGCTGTTCTTGGTCAGCCTGGAGGAGGCATGAGATTGTCTGGGTACTATAAACAGCCTATCCAGAAATGTAGGATCACAAACTATCATAATACATGCTCACCATCCTGAGATGAAAGACACTGGATGAGTATCCTCTTTCAACAAAGGGTGATGAAGCATCTTCTCAGATGCCGATTAAGGTGCTGGAGGCACCGAGCTTAGGGATGTTGTTGATATCAAAGGGTGAATAACTGGCTGTTGGATGGCTCACTGTGAAGGGAAAACAAGGGAGGATTGTGGGAGCTCTAAATGTGATCTGCTGATAAATCCTTTATTGGCCTATTGGTAGCCAGAGAATGTCTGGCTTGTGGTCTCCCAGACTTTTCCCCCGACTTGAGAAGCCAGATGGGGGTGACATTTGCTATTATCTCACAGACTCAAATATGGGCGAGAAACCTGATGTAATGGATCACAGAATAAATACATTGTCACAATGTACTTGCTGCAGATGGAGATTCTTTTTATTTTTTATTACTGTAAGTTTACATGTTGTGCAATGTTGTAGTTACTTTTGGAGGATGGGAAGTGAATGACAAGAAGTTCAGTTTGGCCTGATTTCATGGCGACTTTTTGTATTTTGAGTGAAGACTAAGAGAAATAGTTCATAATGTTGCAGGAACATGGAATTATGGACATCCAGGAAAGTGTTATAGTGGATGCTGGTCACTTTGTGCATCTTCATAGAGAATATAGCATCATTACACAAAACTAAACTTAATTGGAATGTTCAGGGACTCCGTGATTACCAGAAAAGGAGGATATCTTCTTGAGTCAATATGGTATTAAAATGGCTCTCTTACAAGAGGTGCATCTTACCAGAGCAGCAGGAGCTAAAATGGTGACGAAACGGAAAGGACATTATATGCATGCTCCATACTCAATCTTTGCAAGAGTTGTGGAAATATTGAGAGCTCCTGGTACGCTATTCTCTGTCTTGCATTTAACCTCGGATTTGGAGAGCATATGTGTAAGCAGCGGTTAGGCGGATGGTATGGAGCTGGCTATACTTAATATCTAGGCCCCAAATGTAGAGGACAAATCCTCCTGCCTTAAGTTTATTGATGTTTATTCATTGTGGGCAGAGGAACTTAATTGCATATGGAACACCGAAAAACCAATAGTGTTTGGAGACTACTCGCCATATGCTAAAGCAAAAATCTATGTCAGAGCCATGAAAGACCTTAACCTCAGACTAGTAGTGACAATAGCATAGAGATGCTGGGATATTCTTATAACATGCTAGGATATTCTTATTATTCATCTGTCCATGAACAGTTCTCCCTACAAAACAGAATGCTGGTTTCAGCTGGGTATGTTAGTAATTATGATAACTCACTGTAACAGGGTAGAATATTTCCTTATCATTCACCTCTTCTGGTCACTTTTCTGGATGATCAGAGCACAGCAAAGGCTCAGTAACTGAGGTTGCTCCAGAACATACTAGAGAATCTTCTTTTTGCACAAGGCATTAAAGGGGAAATTGAGGAATACTTTAGCTTTAACAGAGAATTGTGTGAGACAAGAGGTATGGAGTGAGAGGCAGTGAAAGTAGTGTTATATGGTTACACACTATGGAAGGTTAATTGGACAAGGAAGCTACTAGAAAGTGAGATTAGACTGTCTGAAAAGGTTACAAACTTAGGCAAATGCATGGTCAATACCCGAAAGATGCAACTCCTACCAAAAGGGCATCCCTTTACCAAAATATTAAAGAGGATGAAAAATATCAACTTACAGATCAACACACAGCTATATAGGGAGGGGGATAAATTTGGTAGACTAATGACGTGGCTCCTGTAAAGGGAAATGTCAATTAAGCATATTGCAGCCCTTAAGGATAATTCGAGAGAACTGACTTACAAGCAGATAGGCATGAATGACTGCAGAAACTGTACATGCAACATCCATCATCATTACCATCAGCAGTGGATAACTGGATGGACACATACTCACTTTCGCAGACTCTCACAGAGGTTTGACCTGGAGTGGGGATATGGATAAGAGGGAATAGGGAATTGCTGATAGCTACAGAAGCCCTAAATTTACGAAAAAGAAAGGGTTGGTGGGTAGGTAATGGGCTGACAATGGAATTTTATAAGATATCTGGTGGATTTTGGGTGACCCATTGCTGGAGATTCTCGGGTAGACATTCCAGATTGGGATCCTTTCTGAATTGATGTATAGGGTACATATACTGATACTTCCTGGGCATCAGAAGGACTCCAAAAACTAAGCCCTACAGATTCTTATCACTGCACAAAAGAGATACCAAATCTTAGGGAAGACGTAATCATTCATAACATGCAATATCACTCTTGGTTCACCTAGACCAAAAAAGATTTATACCCCATAGAAACATGAGGGAGGTAGTCGATAGAGCAGAGGACTATGCTGTGGCATCTTCAGACACTTAAAAAGCTTTCAATGCTATCAATTAGAAAGACTTGTTCAATGTACTTGAAAAGCTTTCAATGCTATCAATTGGAAATACTTGTTCCATGTATTACACTACATGAAATTTAGTCCAAAACTCTTGAAACGGATAAAGCTTTATATACGACTGGATAAGGTTATAACCAATGAAACATTAACCCAAAGATGGGTATTGGGGAGAGGACACACCAGGGAAGTTCATTATTTACACTTCTATTTGCTCTGGAAAACCTTGCATGTTTGCTGCATAAGACAACTAAAGGGTTAGGGCACCTTGATAGGAGGTACTGAAAATGTACCTATATGCGGATGACATGCTTATTTATTTAAAGGAACTTGCCTGGATAATCTCTATATTGCGTAATATACTTGGTGTATTTGGGGACATGTCAGGTTTATGTATGAATTGAGACAAATCAATACTGTCTCCCATAGGAAGGATGGGTGATAAACCTGGCGCTTTGCTTTGGGAGATGGGATCTTTCGAATACTTGGGTATTGTGGTAACAAATGGTGAAACAAAGATGAGGAAAGTTAATCTGGACAGGGTGATAACTGTTTTTTTAAATTTGATACAAATCTGGGTATCCTTGCCACTGTCCTTCACGTGTAGGGTGGCAGTGGCCAAAACGGTGGTGCTTAGTGGATGCCTCTATATAATCCAAGGCTTTATGTTTGTGTACCCAAAACAGACCTTTCAGGTCTTGAACAAACTAAGGGCTAAATCGTTGTAGGGAAAAACAAAAAAAAGCCAAATGTGGGTGTTTTGAACTAAACAAAGATAAAGGTCTTGTTTACAAATTCCTACCATGGAAGGTTATTACATAGCGGCCCAAGTACGATTTGTGACTGGCTGATTTGGTAACAAAGTTATTTTTCACAAAACACTGCTAGAAGGCATTCAATAGGGTGATTTATTGAAAACTCCCCCTTTTCACATTGTATGAAGAGCCACAGACTTTCCTACTTATTCAGCCAGGCACCCACAGAGGGGTTACAATTATAGAGAATGCTCATTGTGAGATCCTTGTATACCAGCAATGTACCCTTAAGGGGCATGGAACAGTTTAAGGTAGTAGGCTGAGGAATTGATTTTACAAAAAGATTTAGACTGGTGCCAGCGTGCGGAAGAAATTGTGTACAAGAGTTGGGGTTGCATTAAGAAATGGGAGAAGGTCTGGACTCCTTGGCTCAACTACAGAGGGAGTTGAAAGGCCCATAAATGTACATAGCAAAAATGAATGTATAATTGATTTCTCCTGTCTCACATATATGTAAAGTTGGCACTAAACGCAGGAACCCCTATGGTGGATCCTCAGGAGGCTCTGGAGGGGTAGACCAATGTTTTTGTATCTAGCGAATGTTCCACAAACTTGACATTTGCATTGACATGCAGATATATTTGCAAAAGTATGTATTTAACTTGAGCTTGTTTAATAAAAAGATGTTTAAAAAAAAATTTGATTTTAGGAACTGGAAAGATGGTGGTTGTATGTTAATCGGGGATTTGTACATCAATGGCGAATTCTTGTCCTTTGAAGGATGCACAGAGTTCTTTCCACGTTATACAGTCCCACCTCCTGACATATGGATGGTTACTTAAAGCAATCAAGGATCCGAGGGGCCCCAAGAACATTTGCTATGTTAACTGTCTTTCTAGACTGGAGAATGTGTGCTGCAACAATTTCCCAACTGGACAGAGCTTTTTGGGTAGACAGTCCGAGGAAAGAGCTATCTGTGAAATCGAAGTGGGAAAGGTAACCTCTCCAATGTGTACACAAAATAAAAAACTAAGATGAAGGCCACACTCATCTTGGCTAACAGAATTGCAATCAAGTGGATGACCATGGGCACGCTGCATGTGGGGAACTGGGTAAAGGACCTAACCAGATTGTCTGTGGCAGAAGAAAGCTGCATGAAAGTGGATATAAAGGACTAGCTGCTGAAAGATGATATGACTGACTGGAAAGGATTTATCCATGCACTACTGTACCATTCCAGTACACCGACGCACAGACAGGGTAGTCATATGAGCTATTTTGAAAAAATACTGATGAAAGAGATCAGACAGGGCTACCATAACATGAGCACAGACAATCCTGTGCTTGCATTGGCTTGTATATTGGTGCCAACCCTGGCTGGGTGATCTATCGCCATGTTACTGCACTCTGTAATGCATTTTACTTTCTGTATTCAGGTGTATGTCTATGACTACTAAAAACATTTCAAAAAAGGCATAAGCAGCAAAATGTTGCACAGTGGATACTTTTGACAAAGTGCCAGTATTTTCGCTGCATGTTTAAGAGAGCCCATGTGCGCACACATCTTTATTTTGTGAACATAATGAGTGGTAAGTGCTACCCGTCATTATGAAAGCAAAGTGAAACAAATGAATTCACAAGGGCCATTAGTGAATGACAGTGTCTCTCATTAGGACGTTCAGAAACAAAAATAGCCATAAATCATAAATTAAAATGTTGATGGGTGCGCAAATTACCTCAAAAACACATACTGGGCCTTAAGCCACACACCACATATGCAGACTAATAGAAGGATTGCATGGTGGCCCCATTACAAAAACCTATTGTGATGACAAAGTGAGAAAATTTGGGAGAAGCTGCCAATTGGCTCCCTGGTGGTTGCTTACGTGAGGCACTTCCTATATTTTTATATATGAAGTATGGTTTATCCCTAGGCACAGGATCTGCCTTTTTTTAACATAACACATACTGCAGGTGTTCCTAGATAGACACTAGAACCGTTCCCTTCCTAAAAGTGAAATAGGTAGATACCATGAACTAAGGGTAAGGTGTGTGAGAGGTATCAAGGGCTTTTGTTATGAGTGAAGGGATTTTTAATGAGCCAGTTCCCATAAATCCAAGGGAAAACAGCCAAAGCCAAAAACCTGTTTTTAAATTCAGCAGCTTTCTCTGCAAGAAGCCTGAATGCCTTTCCAGGCTGAATATTATCCAATTTGAGCTTCAGACACTGAAACTGCATGAATGAATGGTAAGATTTCTGTTATTTTAAATTGATCCCTATCTGGACGGCCAATTAAGAAAAGATACTTACCTGTAATCCTAGTTTACCACCAGGGAAATCCTCATTTAAAGTCATAAGGACTGTATTGCCCTGCTTTTGCGTGGCATCCCGAAGCACTTTTTAAAACTATTTACATGTGTGGAACACTTTTCAACAGAAAATCTAATAAAAAAAAAAAAACCTTTGCAGCCTAATAAAACGATTAATTGGCCAAATGTTTGATTTTGTTTTTAAAAAGTGAATTGAATTTTAAAAAAAGACACTAATGCATGAAATAGTGACCAGGGATATCTTTGAAAAACCTTTTTTTAAAGGAAAAGAAATTAAAGCAGGGCAAAGTTTTTAGATACGTTGCAGAAAACAGAGACTGGATAAATGATCACTGCACTTCTACGGAAACTCACTTGTCCAGTATCCTATTGTGCCCCGCCAGTGGAAATTAGGTCGGTACATTTTTACATGCAAGACAGGATCCAGACAATTAAGACATTAAAAAAAGTTCTGTTCTTTCGCCCGGGAGAAATAAGGGTTAGAGGTAAATACCTTTTATGGGGATCCTCATTAACAGTCATATGCACTAAATATAATAGCGAGCCAATCACACATTGAAAGCAGAGGAATGGGGGAAAAAAAGGTCTAGCAATCTACCAAAATAGGCTTATAAGGAAGCCAGTTCTACTGGGGAATCAGCCCTGGAGTCTAACTCAAGACTATAATGCCTTGTGAAAGTATGGAATGACCTCCAAGTGTCGGCTTTAAATATTTCTGAAATTGGAATACTTCTCAGAAGAGCCGTTGTTTTGCCCCTTGTACAGTAAGCTTATGGTTAGCTCAGATCATTTCTTTTTCCTACCTGGAAACATAGTAACACACAAGATCAAGATGCTACCTACATGGAAATAGATTGCTTTGTAATGGCGAAACCTTTTCTGTCGGGACTATGATTCATGAACAAATGTTCAGTTTGACTATTAGCGTTTGCTTTTTCTAGATACAATTTTAACACACTTTACATCCTGAGGCAAAGAGTTATTTTCGCTGGAGGGGATGGATTTGGAAAGAACATTGGAAATGAAATAGTCTGAATAACATGAAAATCTGACACCTTTGAGGAGGAAATTCAGATGTGTTCTCATCACCACCTTGAGACTGCACAGGGCCTGAATGTCACTCGCTCTGTGAGCTGATGTTTTAAGCACAAGAAAAGCTGCTTTCCAAGTCAGATGTCGCTCTGATGACTTATGGATCAGTTCAAAGGGGGGGGACCCATTAACAGAGAGTACAATATTGAGGTTCCAAGGTGTGGAGAAATACCGTCTCTAAGAAATCTTTCAACATGGGCATTCTAAATAAAGAGGTCTTTGAAGGAGACTTTCTATAAGCAATAATAACTGCAAGATGCAACTTAATTGAGGAGAAGTGCAACCCAGATCTCATTAAGTGGAGAAAATAACAGAACACTGCCTCGTCTTGACATATAGAGGGTCATAGCTATTGGGACTACACCAGATGCAGATTACGTTTCATGTGAAAGCATGACATAAGGCTGAAGGACACTTTTTTTAATTGTATTTGTTGAATTTTGCAGTTATCAACTACTGCATAACAAAAAGACAGTAAGCATTCAGGACTCAAATACATAGCGGAGTTGGTAGACAGATAAATCCAAAATCACTGGAATGCATCAGGTAGGTATGAGGAGCCAGGAGAGAGCTGGGGCGGGAGAAGAAACAGGGGAGGAGGAACAAACTTGCCACTCAGCTAAGTCAACACCCTACTGGAAGTAACAACACACCTAGTTTGACAGAGCTGTTTGGCAGGACGCCATAGGGGGAGGGACAGTCCGGCTCACTTGCAGTCGGGTGGGCGCTGCGGGAATCATCCGTGGCCTTAGTCATGTTGCCATGGACTGTAAGGTAAGTCACCAGAGGGGTCCAAATGTCTTTTGGGCGTGAACGGACAGGCATCCGTTCCCAATACGCATCAAGCAGCTCCTGACAGGTGGCATCTGGAAGCCACTTATCCCTAGTGGGCAGCTGCTGGCTACCCCAGTGTATCGTCACCCTGCGCTTAGCCAGCCGCACTGCCATCAGCCGGCAGACCTCCGGGGGAACCTCTATGACATAGCCCAGTTGCACGACGCAGAGGGGAGTGATCAGGAAAATGGCCTATGATACTCATTATGTCATTCAGCACTGGCATCCAAAAGTCCTTTATATCGGGACAGTCCCACGCTAAGTGCAGAAAGTTAGCGCACAGCGCAACGCACATCTGCCACGAGTCCCATTCTCAGCAGCCGTGCTGGTGTGTGTGAGGTTCTGTGTAAATATTTAAAGTTCATCAAGCGCAGCCTGTAGTTCGGGGAGAGGTCCTTGTTCTGGGAACAGCAGTAAGTCCATTGTTCCTCGCTAATCAATATATTGAAGTTATCCGACCAGATATGTCGGGCAGAGGGCATGTGGATCGTGCGGTTTTCTGCATACCAGCATAGATGTGCGTGATCAGCTTGCGGGGAGAAGATTTAGTAAGGATCTCTTCTAGTACAGTAAACTTGAGGGGGTTGCCGGGAATGCACCATGGAGACCTCGCAGCAAAGCTTGGAGCTGATACTAGGTCAAGGTGTCCAGAGGAGAAGCAGCAGAGTCCTGGAACATCTGTTAATGGGCAACAAAGCTGCCCTTCGGGCATGCTGCGCCAAAGGAAGTCAGCTGAATCCAGTGAAGTCGCGCCCAGGTCCCAGCATCTGTCTCCAATGGCACAAGTAGGTGTCCTGAAATCGGAACCGATGGGGCAATCAGATGGTCAAGGTGCCCTCTTCTAGCAACTCGTTCCACACCCACACTGTGCAGGCCACAGTATCCACCTGGTGCCGCCCTCGTCTGACAGGGCCATATAGAGCTGTCTGGAGCGGGCATGGGGCCAAATGGTGGTTCTCCGGTGCAGTTTGGGGCTGTTACTGAATGGGGTGAAGCTAGTAGTGGGCAAAATGCGCACGAGCACTGAGGAAGTCTATATCGGGTGCCCTTCAACCCACCCTGCTCAAAGGGGGTCAGTACCTCCCACGCCACTCGTGGTTGTTTGCCAGCCTAGTCAGCAATATAAGGTAGGACCAGAGTTTCTTACGGAAGTATGCCAGTAGAGGGGGTGATAAATCGATAAGTATAGAAATTTGGGGAGTGTGATCATTTTCACAACAGCCAACTCCTGGTGAGGGACAATGGTTGCTTCTACCAGGCAGCAACCCGGTCCTTGAAGCAAGTCATCAATCTGCCATAATTCTCCCTCCAGAGGTCATATAGATCCCGGCTGAGCAGACTCTTGGATATCGAACGAGATCACAGGCCCACATCAGTGGAAAGTCAGAGGTGAAGGTCTGTGTGGCCTCTAAGCGGAAATAGATGTATTTCGCCCAGTTAATAGTGATACCTGCAATGCCGCCAAACCAAATAAATTCACGGAGGAGCGGAATTAAATTCTCCGACGGGTGGGCTGAAGGACACTTGGCTTTTTTCAAAATGTCCATTCAGTCTTTTGGCAAATTTAAATGCAGGTACTGCATGAGTTCAGGAGCCAGGTTGCCACGTTCGACAATGGAAGACTGGAATGCAGGATCTGGCCCCTAAATCTGTGAAGAAAATCTGATCTGCGTGCCAACCTCCACGTTGTCACAGCGTTATGTGTAAAAGGTCTGTAAGCCACCACTGGTTTGGCCACAACGAAGCTATCAGGATCCTCCTGGCTTTGCACTAAGACAGTTTGACTGAATTAGGGAGATCGTAGAAAAGTGGTATAGAAGCATCCATGATCAGTCTATAAAAAGGGCATACACCTTAAATCCTGATTGGTACATGGTAGTCTGTGAACAGGTATAACTAAAGAAAACCACAATCGTGAATGTTTTGCAGAAATTTGCTGTGCAGCATGGACTTGTGATTTTCCTGGAAAAGTTCTGGTGGGTGAGTTTGCTTTTCCATTCTGTACACCTGGGAGATGTACCACTGTGATCTGTGTTAAGTCTCCTGCTATGCAGCATTTCCAAATTATCTGTGATTACAGAAAGAGTGGCCTGAAAAGAACGATGTTTTGTTGTCTGTCTACACAAAGGGGAGCTTCATCTTGAAAGACGGCAGAATCTAATTTTGAGCCAGATGTACTACTCACAATTGCAGTAGGTTGATATGGAAGACTTATCTTCCTTGACTATGTTGCCTGAATCTGCAGAAGACCAATGTGTGCATCCCATCCCACAAATGAGGTGTGTGATTTAAAGGTACAGCCCTACAAGGTTTTGTGGCTGGCGCCATCAGGGAACAACTGAATCTTACATTGAAATACAGTGAGTCCATCTTTCAGCTGCCAAGTCAGTTGTCAAACATTAGTTTACTTTAAGTTGCTGAAGAGAACTCAGTGCAGTCTGGTGTAAAGATCCAGAAACATGCAAGAAGAAATCAATCCTAAGAGGATATTTGGCGTGCCAAAGGGTTCGGAGTTCATAGATAGATGGTAACCGGTGTCCAGAACTGCACTCAGATACTGGACTGATTGAGCTGGAACTGCAGTTGATTTCATGTGGCTGACAAGTGAACCCAAAAGGCAAAGAATGATTAGTTATTTGACAGTTGCTTAGAACTTTCTATGCTGTTGAAGCTCTGAACATCCAATCATCTAGATGGGAATATTTATGTTTCCTGAGGCATGCTGCCACCACGGTCATAAATTTTGAAAAAATCCCTGGTACTGACTTTAGTCCGAATGGAAGGACTTTGAATTGGAAGGGATTGTTGTCCATTAGGAACCTTAAGAACTTCCAAGGTTACAAGTCAGCACCTTATTCACTTGGTGAAACTGAAGGATAATTTGATGTACAGCCAGCATCCTCAACATTTTTATATTCCTCTCCACCTGTTGATTGATCTTAAGTCGAGAATGGGTCTAAACTCTTGCTTGGGTCCCTTCTTTTGAACCAGAACGTAACAGAAATAAATACCCATTCCTCTTTGGTGGAGAGGAACATCCTCCACTGCTTGCTTGGTGAATAAAGTGTTCAACTCCTGTTGGAGGTGCTCCCAAATGCATAAGACGGAACATTTCAAGGAGACTTGAACTTCATCAAGGGTTCATTTTGCAGACTATGCAGCACCCATCTTTCACCTGTTATTTTTTGCCACTCCTGCAGATTATTTGAGAAGTTATCCTTTTAGGTTCAGAGCAGCAAGGATCTGCAAGAGAGCTCTTCTTAGTCTTTGAATAAGACAGATCTTATGTCAGTCTGCGCAACACTTAGAGATGCCTAGTAAATGTCTTTGCTTATGATTTGGCTATGCTAATTCCCTCGATGCTTAACTTTTGCTTTCTGTAATGTTTATTTTGATTATTAAGTAAATGAACATACCTTAGTGTCCAAGTTGTTTTCTTAATGTTATTAGCTGAATATAATATACTGAGATTTCTCCCTTTCTCAGAACTTGACTCACATATAACTGTGTTTGGAACAGCAACAAATTTTGGTGGACAATACAGGCAAATTAATTAGTGGCTGATTAAGCTAATAAGTAAAACGTTTGGTAAACAATGCTTAATGGATGGCTAATTGAGCGGATTGGTACAGATCTGGCAATTAGTGAGGCTAATTGGTTAATTAGAACTTCAATTGGAGAATCTTGGTTTGTGGTGTCCCATGGTAAAATGTTGCCGTGGTGTTGGAGTCGGACGGTGCAGTTCAGAAGGATGGATTGGTGAGTATTATAGGGAGTATGTCTAGCATGGTGCGTTTTATAATGTGTGTTATGTTTTTGGTGATTGCGCCATATTGTGCTTTAAGTTTTGTGTTATGCACAATATGTGGAACACTATGGTCTGTTGATGGTGGTGCATTAATGATGATTTATTTATCTTGACATTGTGTCTCGACATTTAGAACTCGAGTTAAATAAATGTGTCACTGGAAAGTATGAAGGTGATGGGCCAGGTTTAAACAAGTGGAAGTTTAGGTAATAGTCTGGTTGTGAGTGTTAATTAGAAGTGGAACAGTTGTGATTTCTTCTGTGCACAAGGGTAACTTATACTGATTCTAGGTCAGGGTATTGTCTAGCTCAGTGTGCGTGTGATGGTAAAGTGCCCTGAGGTACTACTTCCCTTGTGGTGAAATTGACTTCTACCCAGTTTCCAGGTACACAGGTTTTATTGTTTTGTCTTATTGAATGACTGAGTGTTGATACATTGAGGTAAAGTTATATTGTGCTTGTTCAAGTCTTGTATTGTGAAGAGAGACTGACTATATTGGCACCCATTAAAAAAAGTTTACATCGAAGTTACTATCGAAAGGGGAGCCTATACCACAAGTTGGAAATCCTGCCTATGAGATGATCATAAATTGTGGCATGCACACTTGTTTATGGCTTAAATAGTGGCATGAAGCTACAGCGAAAGAAAAGAAATTACAGTTTCCTGAAAATTGCATATTTTAGATGTTGCTTGTTTGATACTAATCCACAACCGAGACCTGTGCAGCTTAAAGCATTGAGCAAATGGGATACGGCAGCCAACATAAAGGATCAACAGGTTGAGAGGCGAGATTGGCAAGTCTGTACATGATTGGATGGATGCTAGGTTACATATGAGGAAAAAGGTGTGGCACACAGACGTGCTTGAAAATGTTGTGAAAATGAGTGCTGCAGGCCAAATAAAGGATAAACAAAAGAGAATTAAAACAAGAAAGAGGATTTTGATGGAGAGGATGAAGAGGTGGATAATTTGCTGAAAATAAGACACCATATAATGAAGACGAAAAATCAGAGTTGAGTGAGAAAGAATGAGATTTGGAAGCTGGTGAAATATCAAAGTGTGAGACAACAGTGGCTCAGAGTGGTGGTGCAGTGAGTCAAGTGAATTTAAAACAATTTGTAGAATCACATCTTAATCATTACACGATTCTGAAATTGACTTTTGATGAGCTAGTGTTTTTGAATTTGGCAGCAGGGAAGCATGCTTGTAGTAAGTATGAACAATTAGAGAGAAAGGCTAAACAACCATGCAGTTAGAAATAAAAAAAGAATTGTGAGCCTCACAAAATAAAAATGTTGGAATTTGAGTTGCAAAAAAAGTCTATTGTACAACTGGGAACAATTTTTAGAGAAATTATATAGAGTTGACCATAGATTGAGAAAATGTGGTGAAGTATAAAAGAGATTGGATTGAAAATCAGCTGAAACATCAGGTGAAAAGAGTCATGAGTGATTCTGCATGTGATGGTTTTGTGGGAGAATTCCCATTGAGAGAAGTATCATAAAGTCTTGGTCTAGGTAATGTACATGTTCCTTGGTACAGTCGGGATTTGTGGACTTTTATGAAAGATTTTCCAAAGCTTAGGGAATAGCCTAAAAAAACAGTATGCAGAGGTAGAAAGAATTGTTACAGTGTAGATTTGGATGCAATGTTTTCGATTACTGTGCCAAAAGATTTGTAGACTGATTGCAAACTGGTGGTGTAGTGGCCGGACCAAGAAACATGTAGGAATGCGCCAATTTAGGAGCCTTCATATTTGCCAATGGAAAGATATACAGCAATTATCAATCATTTGAAAGCAAAGGTTCCAAGGAAACAAGTTAATTGGTGAAAGATCATGAGAGCAACTCAAAATGCAGTCAGTAGATGCATACTATGAGAGATTAATGCAGATCTAAAAACAATGCAGTGGAATGAAGATCCAATGAAAGAAGATGCTTTGGGCCTGGTTTGGCTTTTGTGTTCGGTTTGCATCCAGAGCGGAGTTCATAGCTTCAGCAGATTGTGATGTGTTCGCAATCAAAATCGCCGATTTAGATCTTAGCATACGCAAAACATTGCAGTGATTATTGTGATTCTAAAAAGAAATTGACATTAGTAAAGTTTATGATGGCACAGACTGAATTCCTTCAGCAAGGAGGGCAAAAATTAGTTCCTCAGGGAAATGGCTTGTAGTTTCAGGGTCCTTTGAGAGATGGAGGAAATGGTGAAGGTAGCGGTAGTGGTTTTAATTACAATGCTAATATTTGTCGGGTAAGATCTGGGGTTTGCCACATTTGTGGTAAGAGAGCATTGGAAGACAAATTAAATTGCATATTTAATGCAAAGCCATATGCTAATAGAACACAAATGTTGCCTCAAATGAAATCTATGCAACAGACTATGACACCAACGGTGAAAAAACAAATGGTGTGACTGCCAATGGTCCACCCCTATTGATACAAAATATACAGCATACAAAGCAGTTTAGTAGATCTATGCCTTCAGCACCAGTTCTACAACCTCAAATGCAAAACAGCAATGCAGGATTTCCACAGAATGTACATAATTTACAATTTCAACAATATTAAGTTCAACCGCAAGTGAGACCATCAGTGATTAGTGATTCATTAACACAATTTGCAGCTACCCTCTGAGTTCCACAAGGAATGAGTCTCAAACAAATACGGTGGCTCAGAGGGGAGGAGGGCTGTATGCTTGGTGCATGCTAGAGGTGGACCAGAATGGCCCATTTATAGAAGGAAAAGTGAGTGGCCAGCCCATATCATCTTGGGTTGGTACATGTGCTAGCTGTTCCACAGTTACACCAGTGGAAGCTCCTAACCTCCACTCTCCGGAAAAATAGCAAAAGACATAGGTATTTCAAATAAACAAGTGATAAATAAGTTGTAAGCAAATGTTTTAGTGAAAATAGGTTCAGCTATTAACATACATGAAATCACGATTACCGAAACTAGTCCAGTAAATTTCTTGAGTCGTGACCTATTATGTAAAATAAATTATTTAATTTATTAGTCACTGGGTTATGTCTACATTCAGACAAGAATGACTTAGCATTCAAAGTGAGTTCACAAAAAGCGGAAAGGAAGTCAGTGAAAATAGAGGTTTGGGATTTTACTGAATAAGGTGTTTGGCTCATAATAAGTGCAAAGCCAGTGCGAATTACAGCGAAACCAGCTGCAGTGTTTCTACGCAGTCCCCTATATAGACTTTCTAGAGAAGCTGAGGAAGGGATTAGGCCAGTGATTAAAAAGATGGTGCAGAAAGGCATTTTAAAAGAGGTTTTGGAGAGTTCATGTAAATCACCAATCATGGGCTTTGCCAAACCGAATGGAAATTGGAGGATAGGGTCAAGATTTGATAAAGATTAATGAAATAGCAGTTTCATGTTGTCCAGAGATACCGCATCAGCAGTGATTTTGTTTAAGATTTCATCAGATGCAGAGTGGTTCACAGCGATTGTTTGTGTAAAGCACTATTCAAAATTCCTCTTCATCAAGACAGTCAATATATTTTTGTGTTCAGAATTAAAAACAAAGTCCTGGTTTGGGCAAGGATGCCTCAAGGGTATACACAGAGTCCTTTAATTTTTTCAGTCTTTGGGAGCTGCTTTGTGAGTCAATTTTGATGCATTACATTAATGATTTTATGATTGCTGCGAAAACAAAAGAAGGTTGTAAATTGGATACTACTGCATTGTTGAATCATTTGGTTGATAATTGGCATAAGGTTTCTCACACAAAGCTACAGTATTTGTCAGGCAGAAGTTATTTATTTAGGACATCAAATTCAAATAGGGGTGAATTCATATATATATGTGGTTTGGAAATGAATTCACCAACAACACAGAAAGAAATCAGAAAGTTTCTAGGTATGGTGGCCTACTGTCGTTAGTGGAATCTACTTGATTGCAAAACCATTACAGAGATTGAAGTATAGTAACATCACATTTGATACCATGAAATGACGAGTGCATGAAAGCCTTTCTGGGACTAAAACACGATTTGTGTTCCGTGCCGCTTTAGGAATACATGATTACGAAAAATTATTTTATTTATTTTGCCATGAAAAGAAGGGTGCTCACTTTCTGTTTTGGCAGAAGAGCACAGTCCTAATAAAAGACCTATTTTCATGGAACTTTAGATCTGGTGGCTGTGGCTCTGCCTGGGTGCCAGAGAGCGGTTGCTGCAACTTCATTTGCTATCACCCAGAGCGAATCAATTGTCATAGGTCACACTCTAAGGGTGTTAGTGCCTCATTCAGTGGAGACACAACACCAACAGAAAGACAGCAATTAAAGAATTCTAAATTGACTAAATATGAATTGGGGATACTGGCAGCATCAACAGAATCAATAGTATATAGTATACGGAATCCTGCAGCTCTTCTATCGCTTCCAAGTAATTTAAAAAATGGAGATCATGTACAGGATATGGATGAACAAGACTGTGTGGAGGTGAGAGAACTGTATACCAAGCCAAGAGCCGACAGTCAGGATATTTTATTTGTGGAGGGCTCATGCTTGAGAGATGTCCAAGGCAGATTTTAAGAAGGATATGCACTTTGCCCGTTGGCAAACACTGTTGAGGACTCGTTCTTGTGCAATGTAACCTTAGCACAAAAGGCTAAATTGGTTGCCATTACAAGAGTTTGCTCCACAGCTAATGGATTGAGTCTTACTTACTATACTGATAGTCAGTATTGTTTTGGTGTTGTTTACGACTTTGATCAGTTGTGGTCACATGGTTTCATGACCTCTGCTGGTACTCTGATTAAAAATGGATGACACGTTTGTTTTCCAATATGCTTTGAAACTGTCAGAGAATTGCAGTGGTGACATTTGCAGCACTGGAGCATGGTGGTGACACAGTAACTTTGGGCAACTATTTTGCTGACAGGATTGCAAAGTATTATGCAACGACTGGCATTACACTGTCAATGAAGACAGATGGACAATCACACAACAAGGTTGAACAAGTATTTTTTATGTCAATAGAAAAATTAGAGGAGCTGAAAGATCTGGAAAATGAAATGATAGATAAGGAAAAGAAAACGTGGAAAAAGCAAGATTTATTCAGGACAAAAATGGATCAGCCAACTTTGTGGAAAAATCTGTCTAATCTTGGAATGCCTGGCATTTTATCAAGTTTAATAATTGCCCTCTATTCCTCCACCTGGTGCCAGATACTGTTAGGCGGGGAACAGAGACTATTTGCAGTTATTCCTACAAAAAACTGCTTGAAACAAGGGTGTTTGTTAGTGCCACTACGTTTTCCCTTTATATATCTGACCTTCCCAGTTCACTAGCTTAAAGTGTAGGTTTTCCTCCAAGTATTGGAGGATGCTCACTGATTTGTTTGCTTTACGCGGATGATATTGTGATCTTTGACTTAACCCCCAAAGGTCTAGCACGACGCATAAGCACCTTGCAACAGTTCGCTGATGCTTACTTTTTGAAAATTAATTCCTCAAAAAGTAAAGTGTTATGTTTACGGGGATAAAGAGCATTCCCCTAACGTAATTATTCATGGCACATAGGCAAACAAAAACTGGAAGTAGTTAAATCCTATACCTTCCTAGGCAAAGTGATGAGCAGTACACTAAATGACTCGGCGCATATTCATAATAGTGTCTGTAAAGCACATTCACAAGCCAGGGGGCTTAGCTCCTTTTTCCCACCTTTTGCCTGTGTATCGAGTTAAAATCCAGCCCACTCTCCTCTATGCCGTGGCAAAATGGAGGGTTTTTTTTTACAAAAACGGCTGGTCAAATTCTAAGAAAATGACTATCAGTCAACACTCCAGCACCAATGGCTGCACTAAGATTAGAATTTGGTGTAAAAAGCTCATTTGTGCAAGGACTGGCGGAAATGGTACGATGGGGCCTTTGCCTCATGAACAGTAATCATAACTCTCTCTGACAGTAGTACGGTCTCATCCATGCAGAGGGCGCAGTTCGATGCATTTCTTAAGCCGGCAAATCCTTTTATTATGAATAAATCACAACAGAACGTGGCATGGAACATGGCTCATGGGGTTAGACGCCACGGAGCATTAATTCATTTAAACATTGTTCCATTAAATGCTGTAACATCTAAATGGCATGGTACATCAAGCATATGTCACTTTTGTAAACATGGATGTCAGGACCTGAAACACATTTTATTCATATGTCCGGTCTCGTTATCATACCGTCATAAGTGGTTGAGACAACTCTTTTTAAGATTCTCGGCACGTGCGACTGCAGAGGCTTTGTATTTACTGCTCAACCCACTGAAAAAAATGTTTTGTATCCATGTTTTTAACTTTTTCAAATGCTTTTTGCCTTTGTACTGAATGAAATTATTGCTGTTTTTAGGGCATATTCAGGGTTTTAGTGTATGGTATTCTTGGTTTTAATCGTATTACTTTTAACTCATGAAATTGCCTGTACCTCAGTGGACTATTCATTTTATAAAGTTTTTATCATTGGTAGTAATGATTCTACAACATGAACTTGCATGGTATTACTCGAGTCCTTCTATGTTTGTGTGATTTTTTTCATTTATGTAGATTTCACTTGAGTTCCAAATCATGAATAAATAAATGTTGAAATGTCAACGAAGATGAGTTTTGGAAATATGATGATGAAGGTTTGTCTTGCCAGACTCATAGCTACTGTAAATGGTGAGACTTTTTCATGGGCCTACCCCACATGAGATGTGATGGGGTGTTGAGGCATTTTAAAACTCATTGATTTAATCCTCATTTCAGAATGACTGCAGAAGATTTCTGGTAGATGTATAGTTTGACAGGAAAATAAAGCGGGAAAGAAAATAGTTGTAAAATTTAGTCGTGTATGAAAGGTAGATGGTTGTTTGCAAGACTACAAATTAATTTTGTAGGCATGCCACAACTTGAGATTTATTTTGGTTATAATTTGCTTCTTTTCAAAGTTGAATGAGGCATACACAACAAGGTGTGGTGCATTAAGTTTCTAAACTGTTAATGAGGGAATTGATCCCTAGATTTGGAATGCCAATTGCAATTGAGTAAGATAAGTGGACACTTCAAGAAATAAATAATGAGAGTTTTGTCTTTTGCCCTGAAAACAGACCAGAAGTTCAATTGTAGCTGTGCTCCAGAAACATCAGGAGTTGCTGAAAGGTACAATGGTATTTTGAAATATAAGCTGCCAAAGTATGTGCTTCGACTTCTCTGGTATGGTCGGATGTCCTTACATTGGTGTTACTAAGCATGAGATGTGCCCATCAAAGTCTACTGGAATGAAGCCTCATGAAGTAATCATTGGAAGAGCTGTGAGACTTCCAGTATTGCTGCCAACAGCTTTGATAAAGTTTTCTGATGAACTGATCTTTGATTACTGCAAAAGCCTGGCTGATACAGTAGGCTTTCTCTCGCATCAGGTGCAACTAGTAATACCTTCTGCAGTTTCTAAACAGTGCCATGATCTGGAGCTAGGGAGACTGGATCCCTATGAAGAAGCATATAAGGAAGTTGTGCCTCAAGTCAAAATGGTAAAAACCTCAATAAGTTATCCTGGTGACAAACATGGCTGTGAAGTGTGCAGGTTTGCTGTACGGGATCCATGCATCTCACAAAGAAAGTGTTTGCTACTGATAAAGAGACAGTGACACAAGCCATTGAATAATAAAGCCAACATCAAGTTTGATACATGGATTCAGAGAGGAAAGAGAAAAAGAAACAAGAAAAACAGAATCAAGAGAGCCAAACTTGAACATTTCGAAATTTTCAATCAAATGAAAACCAAACAAATCAGACTCAAGTAAACAAAGGAGTTGAGACGCATCAGACTCGAACAGAAAAAGTAACTAAGGAGGATAGAAGCTTGAATCAAGCGCACCTATCTGAAACTGTGAGAGAATGTGTGACCAAGGAGTCCTGAAAAGAGCAGTGAGAATTCAGGTATAGCAGTAGGTGGAGAAGATGCTGATGAACAGTTTGAAATTAATGCTGAAGAAATTACCCAAGAGTACAGCAACAAGGGTTGCAACAAGAAGATAGACCAGAGAAAGAGTGCCAAACAAGAAGTGTACAGCTCCTGAATTGCCGTATCTGACAGAGAAGCGGATGAAAAAGAAATTTGAAGTGTCTTCGATTTTTGTTTTAAGGTTTCCAAGAGCCACCATAGGAGTACAAGAGACTATGAAATGATAAAAAGCTGAATGTTTCCTGAGGAAGTTCACTCTCACTGAACTAAATCATTAATTTAAAATTCTTGTTTTTGATACATCTGAACTTTTAAACTAGCTTTGATTACTTCTGGATTATTTTAAAATTACTTTTTCTTTTTTTTTTAAATAATATTTTTATTAATTTCACATTGTCAAAGGTCACATATATTTTCCATTCAACATTTTGATCTTTTGTACAGTGCTTTACCGCCATAATAGAGGGTAGAGTAGTTACAATCATGGTATGTCCATATATCGCTCTCCAGTGCGCTGCAGTTCCATTTCCACCGACGGGGATACACACAGGTTGCCACGGTGTACATTCCACTTGCCCCATTTCCTGTCCCATTTCTTCGGACACCCTCTTGATTTAAATACCTCCTTTTCTGCAATCATGCATTTATCAAACTCTCTTACCCACAATTGGGGAGAAGGCCTGTCCGCCGCCCCCCCCCCCCCACCCTTTCGCAATCTCGCGTTTGACTAAGGTGTATCCCAATGTGGTCAGTTGTTGTTCCACCTCTGTTAAGTCAGTCGGCTCCCACATGTTAAGGAGACCCAGTCACGGCGTAAGGATTAGCTCTTTTCCCAGGGCGTTTTGGATGTAAGTCATGGCCCCCTCCCATATTGTTCGCACTCCTGGGCAATCCCAAATTGTGTGATAGAAGGTGGCATTCTGCTGGCAGCCCCCGAGGCAGAGCGAGTCTGCTCTTGAGCCGATCTTTGCCAAGGTAACCCCGGTCAGGTAAGATCTATGTAAAATCTTGAGTTGTATTAATCGAAAACGAAGGGTGATGGCAGCTTCCCTAGGGGACATTAATGCCATTTGCCAGTCCTCATCGTCAATGGGCCCGAGATCTATCTGCCATTTCTCTCGAAGTTTGTGGAACGTGTCAGGTAGGTTGTTACAGAGTTTTTTGTAGGTCAATGATATGGCTTTAGTAAGCAGCGGTCCGTCAAGTAGCCGGTCTTCCAATGGGGATGACTCTGGTATGTCACTCATGTCAGGAAAGGCTGTGGTGAGGGCATGTCTAATTTGTAGGTATCTAAATACCTCTCCGTGGGCCATGTCATACTTCTCTCTCAATTCCCCAAAATTAAGGATCGAGCCCTTCTTGATCAAATCCCCAATAGTGGAGATCCGTATAATATCCCACCTGTCGAAGCCAGGCTGGTGACACAGAAGTCCCAGTTTTTGGGTATACCACAGTGGAGCGGCTTTTGTAAGGACATTTGACCACCCGAGACGGGAGTTCGCCTGTTGCCAAATTGCAATGGTATGAGCTGTGGGGCCGAAATATCGCCCTTTGCGAGCCTTTGAGTACAGCGCCCCCAAGTACCTTGCTCTCCCAGTTTGATATTTGTCCAGTAGATAAGCTGGATCCATAGGGGAGCAATATATCCAGTGATTTACCACTATTAATTGCGACGCCCAATAATAGAGCATGATGTCCGGGAGGGCGATGCCCCCGTCGTACCACCCCTTTGTTAGCTTGCTCATCGCTATACGAGGAGACCCACCATCCCATAGCAACGTCCGGATTTCACTCTCCACTCCTGAAAAATATGCATCTGAGACCCGGTATGGACAGTTCTGAAGGATGTAGAGAAAACGTGGATGGGCCAGCATCTTAAAAAGAGCCGCTCGGCCCACCAGAGAAAGGGGCAGGGATCTCCAATGCTTAACATCCGTACGCAGCCGGGCCAATGGAGCGGCGAGATTATGATCATAAAAAAGTTGGGAATTCGGGGTTATAAAGATTCCCAGATATCGAAAACCATCCGTGGCCAGCTCTACACTGCATCCCGGGGGAAGCCGAGGAACCGGGCCCCGAAGAACAAACAGCACCGACTTGCTCCAATTGATAGCATATCCCGAGTACTTCCCAAAGTTTGTAAATATATTTAATACCTGGTGTATAGATCTATACGGGGATGCGAGATAAAGCAGTAGGTCGTCGGCATATAGCGATGTTCGGTCATCATGCCCCTCCGCCCACTTCAACCCCCTCACCATACCATCGCGTCGGACCCAGTAAGCCAGCGGCTCCAGCATGAGGGAGAAAATCAGGAGGGATAGAGGACAACCCTGTCTAGTGCCCCTTTTTAATGAGAATATTCGAGACGTATAGTTGTTCACTCGCACTTGGCCCTGTACACCAGTATAGAGCAGCCTCACCCAGCCAAGGAACCGCGGGCCAAAGCCCATACGCCTCAGGACTTCAAATAGGTATGGCCACTCAATGGAATCAAACGCCATGGAGGCATCAAGGGATAACACTACTGCGTCTTCCTCTATAAACTCTCGGCGCGCGAGCACGTTGTGAAGACGCCGTATATTAAGCGCCGTGTTCCTCCCCGGCATAAAGCCAGATTGGTCCGGATGGACCAGTGAAGAAATAACCGTGACCAAACGTGAGGCGAGTAGTTTCGCGAGGATTTTAGCTTCTACGTTAATTAAAGAAATTGGCCGGTAGGAGCCGCAATTATCAACTGGCTTCCCCGGTTTACGAATCAGAACTATGGATGCTAGGCGCTGGTCTTCCGGCAGGATCCCTTTCTCATAGCTCTCATTGTACATGGCCCGCAAATGAGGGGCTACTTGGAAGGCAACCATTTTCAGAAATTCTATGGGAGTCCCGTTGGGCCCCATCGCCTTCCCTGACTGGATGTGGCTTATGGCCTTCTGGATCTCGTCGTCTGTCCAGTCCTTTTCAAGGGCATCTCTATCAGTGTCAGAAAGTGTCGGCAGGTCACTAAGAGAAATTGGCGGGAGTCCTCCGCCGTATACGTGGTGGAAGGGGAGTAGATTTGTTCCAGATGGTCTGCGAAGGCCTCCGCTATGTCCATTGGGTGTGTGATCTGCGTTCCGTCTCTAAGAGTCAACCTGGGCACCCATCTCTCACCCTGATCCCTCTTCTCTAACCAGTCCAAGATTTTACCTGCCCTATCCCCCAGTTCATATATCTTATGTTGAGTGCGGAGGAGTTTGGCCATCATTTGTTCCCTCGCCATGTTCTTATATTCTACTTGTTTAAGCGTGAGGCGATGTATAGCTTCCACTGAAGGAGCATTGATACTCTCGGCCTCCAGCTGTTGAAGTTCGCTTTCTAATTGGACTAGCTGTTGTTGTCTTTTGTTGGTATATCCCACCTTGAGGGACAGGGCCTGTCCCTTCAAAACTACCTTAAAGGCTTCCCATATGGTCTGCGCTGAGTCTACTGACCCCACGTTCTCTTTGAAATAGTTGATGGTCTGTGTGAATAGTTCTTCTTTAATATCAGGGATTTTTAGCAGCCAGGGGCTGAGGGTTATCGTGGCCCGCGGTTGATAGTTGAAATTTGTGAGTTCAACCCTCACTGGGGAGTGATCCGAAATACCTCTCGGCAGGGCGTGGGAATTACGGAAGTGGCCAATAGAAGCCGAATGTGATAGGAAGTAATCAATGCGGGATGAGCTCTTGTGTGCATTTGAAAAGTAGGTGTATTGAGCTCCCTCCGGCTGCAGCATACGCCACACGTCGGTCAGTCCCATAGCTGTGGTGAACTCTTCCATCAATGCAATGGGTCTTGGCCGTGGCCGTTGTGGGTATCCCTCCGATCATCCATAGTCATGTTAAAATCCCCTCCCAGGATCAGGGTGCCCTCAGGAAGGTCTGCTAGTATCTTACCCAGGTCTGCCAGTGCCTCCTTACCCAGTGCTGGCGGAAGGTATACTGAAACAACATTCAGCGCTCTCCCCTCCCACTGCGCCTCCAGGACCGCAAATCTGCCCCCCGGGTCCGCCCATGTGCGCGTCACTGTGAGTGCCAGGTTCTTTTTAACTAGAATACCTGTCCCACGAGATCCCGAAGTGTATTCAGCGTGTATCAGTAGTTTATAACCCCACCGTGTAAGGGCTTTACATTTGTTTCCCACCATATGTATCTCCTGTAGTAACAAATCGGGTGCCTGACGTTTAAGATATTGTTGCACTATTCCCCGTTTAATCTTGTCCCCCAGCCCATTTACATTCCAGGTGAGCACGGAGAGTGGCGTTTTCATTTTAACCCCCGTCATCTGAAGTCAGAATAGATGTATCGGAACATTCCGAGGCTCCCCAGGGCTCAGTGTCTACGACCTTCGTGTGTGATGCATTGCGGTTTTCCCTTGTAATGCAAATATACTCATATACACCAGCACGGTCCGCGATTGTCTTCCCTTTACGGCTATTTTCAACGATGGAACTTGGACATGACCTTATGTGATCTGTGACTTGCAAACTCAACAAACCTTGAAACCCAAAACCCCCCTCCCCAAGCTCCCACCCCACCCCCCGCCCTGCCTGTGGATTTAGAACTACCCACACACCAACTAGGCAGAGTGCCTCTTTCCCCGCCCAGAATACTCAAAGGTGCGGGCTGGCAGACCTCCCACCCTCGCTCTAAGCACATTCTACCTTATTCCACAAAAAGTATCTGAGGCTTGTAGCCCAGCCTCTCTCAGGTCCCGCCCCTCTCTACAGCCCACAACTATCTATTTGCAGTCGTCTCAATCCCCAATTAGAGCCTGCAATCGCCCCTCACTCAGGAGAAACTTTCGGATTCAGCTTGTCCACCCCCTCCTCCCCAGGCCACTTATCTGCGGACAATACATGGCAGTCTCAGTCCCAAGGTGTACTCCACTCAGCTACGCGCTGTCTCTCCCACAGCTGCCATGGATGAATCGCTGCCCGACTCAGTCTCGTGATTAGATTTGTGCGACCAGTGTCCTCCATTCCGTTCTCTGTGCTGGCCTCCAACTCTGCGCCAGCCCTCCAGCCAGTCCCATGCTTCCTCCGGTGAGGTGAAGAACCACGTCTTACCCTCAGATTCTACCCTGAGTTTCGCTGGAAACAGCATGGCATACTTCACTTCACGATCCCGGAGCTCCTTCTTTACTGTCAGAAAACTACGTCGTTGGGCCTGGACCTTGGCTGTAAAGTCAGGGAAGAATGTGACCACACTATTGTCCAGTTTGAGCGGAGGATTAGCTCGCGCCGTTTGTAGGATTGTGTCACGGTCCCTATAGTTGAAAACCCGGGAGATGAGCGGTCGTGGGGGGGGCCCTGGCTTTGGGCGTCCCCCTGGGACTCGGTGAGCCCTCTCAATGGAAAAGTAGCTCGATAGTCTCTTGGGCTGTAGATGTTTCAAGATCAGATCTTCTACATAGAGGTCCGCCGCTGGCCCCTCTGTGCGTTCCGGCACACCTAGTATGCGTATATTGTTCCTGCGAGCCCTCCCTTCGTACTCATCCAGTTGTTTTGCCATCACAGCTTGTTGATCCTGAAGTTCGCTGACCTGTTTCTGGAGTTGGGTTGTATCTTTCTGTAGTGTAGTCGTCACGTCCCAGAGATCCTTCACTTTGCCGTCCATCTTACGAAAGTCTGCGCAAAGGAGGGACACCTCTACATTTACTGAATCTATGCGGGCCTCCAGGGAGGTGCGTACCCCGGTTATGGCTTCCATGATGTCTTGGAGCGTGAGGTCACGTTGCTGATGGGGGTTGCTCTGTTTATCTGGAGCCTCCGTCTACACTTGTCCTTGTTCCTCCCCTGCTTTGTTCCACGCGAATTTGGCTAGTTTAGTATGGGCAGTTGCTTTGGGCCCCTTACCGCTTGCCATGGTCGGGTCACGGTATGATGGGTCCGATCCTCCTGTCGAGACCGGTCTCGGTAGTCTCCGCCGCCAGCCCAGTGAGGATGGCAGTCCCACTGGCGGCCTATCGGGTTTCCCGAAGACTGGCCCTCAACGTCAATCTCACTTCCGGCCTCCCAACCTTGCTTCCGATTTCTAGGCTCACAGAGGATAGGGTTCCGCCAATGCCCAATCTAATATCAATCAGCCCCTCGTCCAATGGAATCCTGATGTTAGAGGTGTGGGGTCACTACACCTTCGATAGCCAGTCCAGCCTCGTGATCCACTCCTTTACCCCACTTACGCCGTCTTTATTCCAATAGTGGTGCCACGGGCCCGACCCGTCTTCTCAGCACTTCAGGCCTCTTCACGGGCCCCACCCAACACTCACAGTAGCAAGGGTGGCCTAGTTGTGTTCACTGACGCGCCTCACCCTGTAGGAGTGCAGTGACTGTCTCGGCGCCTCTTATGGAGGGGTTGCGCCAGTCAGGATCCTCTTTACCGTCCCCACGGTGCCATTTTATCACTGCTCAGCCGCGGCCGTCCGATTGCTCCGTTGTTTTGTGTGCTACGGAGCCTCCTCTTGCAGCTCTCGTAGCCGACGGGCTTCGGGACCTGTAGACCCCTTCAAGTCTGGGTCCGAGCCACGGAATTACTCAGGATAATTGCAGGATTGGTGGCGAGGGTACGGGAGCTTCGCTAGTGAGCCGCCATTCTCCTCGGCTGCTAGCCACGCCCCCTCTTTAAAAGTACTTTTGATTACTTTTTGTACTTTACTATTTTAGCTTTTGAGGATCGAATTTACTTTGAAAAGACTGCTTTAAAGAGCCGTAGAAGATGCATTCAAGAAAAGAAGAACTTTACATGACTCTTCAACTATTTATTTTTTTAGCTGTCCTTATTGGGTTATTACATACATATTCTCCTAGTGGGTGTCTCTCACACACTACTAATAGTGCAATGATTTTGAGATTCATAGATTAGAATGCAGAAATAGTTTTGATAAGAGATTTGAAGAAATCACATATAGATTTGTTAAATTATAGAGAAATAATGAATTTGTCCGATTGTTGCATTTGTCCTCATTTACCTACTGCTGTTTGTGAAGGCTTGACTTATGTTCAGGTTTCCATTGCCATATGGCCTTTTTTGTTTTATTTACTCTAGTTTGATTAAACATCAAAATTTAGGCAAAACATGACATGTCAGTAGATCATTTGCATGAAATTAGAAACCTGGAAGCAACTGAAAGTATCAAAAGCGCTTTCATGTTTCATTGTACTAACAATGAAGTATTAGCATCAAAAATGTATGTAAGATGACTGAAGTGGAGTGTGACTTAGAATATGGCAGGAAGAGAGATTGTTAAGAGGTTTGTAAGAAAGAGAATTTGAATTGAAAGAAGAGACTGATTAAGAATTCACAAATACATCCTAGCGCTAGAATTAGGGACAGAAGAAAATGTGTGTATGATGTGAATGAAGTGTAGTGGGTATGATAGACCAGATATAGTTTGAAATAGTGCATGATTATCATTCTATCTCGATAGATTTTATATGCTCAGTAGTGCTGACATTATGTTTAAAGGCATTTATCATCTTTTATAACAAAATTCCTTATTTTACTCTAATGCAAGGTTGGACAGGTTCTTGTTATTTAGCTTTAGTTTTCCCTAAGGTATAACACGTTAGTAGTTTGATTGATGTGCATCATGGAAGAGCGGAATGGAAACTTTAGGTCAAATATTGAATGTGTTTGGTGCTTTGATCACTCCTATAAGCGTTGGTTTAAATGATGCAAATTTTAGGGAATGATCAAGTACGGCAGAGCATTTGGCAGGCATCAGAAAATCATTTTAATTTATCTGCAACTTGCATGTAACAAATAACGTTTCATTAGCTTCACCGGGAGAGGATGTCCTGATGGTGTAACATTTGCAAGGACACTCAGCTGAGTTTCCATTAACATGTTATTTATGTGTAAAAGTACGTGATTGTTTTTTCTCACGTATTTTTATAAATAAATTATGTGCACTGTTACCCAATGCAAGCACGTTTTTTTTTTTTTATAATAATGTGATTGGTGCTATACAAGTAACATTTCAGTGCCTGTATATTTACGTGTGATGAAAACTGTGTGCTTTTTTTACGTGAAATATTATAGAAGGCATGGTTTTTTGGGAAGCAGCCAAGATTTCATGCATTGTACTTTTTGCTTCAGAGCAGTGAGGGTTGGCGAGAGAGCTCTGCTTCGACTCCGAATGAGACTGACCTTTTGTCAGCCTGCTTCACACTTCGAGAAGGTTAGGTTATAGCTTTGCTGTTTGACTATGCTAATTCCCTTGATGATTAACTAACTTTTGCTTACTGTAATATTTATTTTGTTTACCAAATAAATGAAAACAACTACAATTAGTGCCTCAACCTTTTTAGGTCTCGCCTACGCAGCGCGCATGCGCTGCATAGGAGGACCTTTAGCCGTCACTCTGCTCTTTTTGGAAGCACACACTCGTGCTTGTGGCGGCATCCAGCTTGCGGGAGCGAGCAGGAGCGCGCCACAAGCACGAGTGCAGTGCTTCCAAAAAGAGCAGACTGTGCGCACGCACCATTCCCGGGCTCACCTTCTGCTCTCCCTCTCTCTCACGCGCATTTTTTGTTAACTTTCAGCGCGTTTTCATTGCCCGACAACAACACGCTTTGCGCTTATCTTGTGGCATCATGGTACTGCATTTCCCATGGATCCTGGCTGCAAAATACTACTAATAATAATGATGTTTAATACCGATCGTATTAGCATCATTGACTGTTTTCTTGCCCTGTAATCATTATTTGTGTAAACACCACATAAGCTTGCTTTGACTGTGATTTCAGACGATCCTTGCATAACTGTGATGCGTCCTATACGCCTGCCACATTGCCCATGATTCAATGCTGGAACATGACGTGCTCCGCATGTGCGTCGCAATCCCGGTATGTAGCACAACCCCCATGAATCCATGGAGTGGATAGGATGCATAATTGGCACTCGTGATTTCCTTTATTAGCAGTGCTCACTGCCACGGTTAGTGTCCTTTGACCTGGTGATGGAAGCAGTACATTTTGCGCTCATTCCGCTCCTGTCTTGCACGTAGAACCTGTTTAAGAGTGAATCTAACCAGGGACTGGTGTGTGCTTACCTTGTTATGTACTGTATGTCGTTACCAGTGTTGTGCCTTGTGCACTGGCTTTGTGGTGGCAATCTAAGTTCGCCCAAAATACACTCCCATCTTAGTAATGAAAGACTTTGAACAGTATCTTCTGCTACACAGTTCAAGTTAACTCCCGGACAAGTCCTTTCATAATCAGCTACAAACTACAAATTGCATTTTAGAATTGCCACCAAATGTAATTATTTTTCGTTGAAGTCACATTCAGAATCAAATTTTTTCGACACAGTGCTCTCTTGTGAGGACTGTTCTATCCTGGTCAGAGTTCAGTTCCTTAATCAACACACATACTGTAACCTTTGTGTTGGGACTGCATAATAACTGTCAGCAATGCCTACCAAAATGGATCTTCCGTTGGTGGACGCTCAGGAATGTGCTGCATGGCTAAACACTTCAAAGGTCCCAAAGGTTAGAGGTATTGGCTATGCCAAAGCTCAGGGCTTTAAGTGGGATGAAAAAACTCGGGGGTCTCTCAAAGGGGCGTGGCCAATGTAATTAGGGGCGTGGCTTAAAAACATGTAAGCGAAAAATCTGTGCTTACCATAGTGTGCCACCCGACTTGTATTTTGCTGTTTCTGTCACTCCATCCAGATATATGATACAACTCACATCATACCTACAAGTCAGGACTATTGGCTTTGTTAATGGTTGTTAGTTGCACAAGATAAATAAGCAGCAACTATGGCTTGTATATAATATTGAAAAAGCTTCCACTTAAAGCCCCGATGACACCACGACACTGTTGCTGCTCCTGAGTTTCAACAAGCATTGGCATAGCCAATAGGTCTCGCCTTTGGGACCTTATAAGTGTTTAGCCATGCAACAGTTGATGTTGTTGCACCAAGGATATTGTGCTGGATAACTAAACACTTATAAGGTCCCAAAGGCGAGACCTATTGGCTATGCCAATGCTTGTTCTTAATGTTATTGGCTGAATGTATGGTACCAAGATTTCTCCCTTTCCCACGATTTGAATCCCTTAAAATGAATTGTTTTGTGTCAACAATGGTAAAGATTCTCTGCTGCCAAAGGTGGTATTGCTGTGGCCACTGAGGAGTCTGAATCCTCTGGGCGTAATAACAGCTGTCCAAGTATTTGTATTCATGTTTCTTGCATTTGTACCTTTTTTCTAGACCTATTGTCTTCAATGTTTCCATCTCCAGCTTCATACAGAGCATCTTGTCATCTACATAAGACCCAAACACAGTATTTCCAGAGAAAGGGACATTCATAATACGCTGCTGAGATTTGTGCTTCAAGTCAGTTAAACACAGCCACAAACTGTGCCTACGAGCTAATCCGCAGCAGTCTCCATGGGCCACCTGGCCAGAAGACTTCGTTATTGCACTTATAACCTCACTGGACATCAGGATACCCTCATTTAAGACTTCAAGGAATTCTTGTCTGTATTATTTGACCAGCTTCTCTAAGAATCATTGCAGTGAATCCTAAAGACATCTGCTGTACCTTCGCAGTAATGCCTTAGAACTAGTCATCTTTAATGCAGTCGGCAAGATATCATACATCACCTTGCCTACTGAATCCATTCTTTTACTGTCATTTTCTGGAGGAACAGTAGATGAAGGTATTGTGGAGTGGTATTTTGTGGCAGCTGATACAATCACTGAGCCTGATTCCGCATGTGGTCGCAAGAAGAGATCCTGCATTGGATGTTTATATTTTTCCAGAACCCTAGCAGGAGCAGACTTGGCCAAGGTAGGAGTAAAAAAAAAAATAAACAACTGATTTGCCTATTTGATTAGACCAGGCACGGATGGTAAACAACGCAGATCTATAGTGCAACATCTTGAACATTACTGATGACGTAGTTGGGAGTAGCAGACATTAGAATTTTTAATTTTGATGCTCCTCTTACAATAGCCAAGTTAAAAGTCATAAGACAGATCTGTGATGCTTGAGATGGAGGAATCTATTATGATAGGGAAGCAGTCTCTGGTAGACAAAAAGAGGAAGACTAAACAGTCTACACAGAACACAAACATATAGAGCTTGATCTTCATCTATAATGTTGCAAACGTGAGTGCCTGGAGCAAATTCTAGATGGAGATCATGTCTGATGAGGCCTAATCATAACAGACGTAGGTGGAGTTGGTCTACGCTGAGGTGGAGAATTTGCTGTTGTCACCACAACTGGATGTGGAGAAGCCATTCACGAACAGTGAAAGATGTGAACATATAGGAGAAAGAGTACCAAAAGCTTGATTACTCGGAATCTGATGTCTTAAGAAGCCTTCTTGTTTTTAGCTGTCTCACCCACCTAACAAAAAAAACACACACAAATTGCTTGACATCAATGCACTTGACATTAAGTGAAGTTCCAACGATGGTGAAAATAGTGATGTTCAACCAATACTTCGAATAGCCATGTGATGTTGAAAAGTGTTCCAATAACAATGGGGAAGGGAGCCTTAAGGTGATCCTATCGTTGACTGAGCAATTGGCAACTGTGCCTCTCCTTGATGTTTAATGGGAGCAAAGTCTCTTTTTCAGACCATGGCTCTTTCTAGACCACCCTCTATAGAAGTCTTGGGAGACATCAGAAGAAGCGATGGCCTCTCCTCTTTGCTCTTCAGATCTCCCTGAAGTGTGCCCTAGCCATCTGCTCTGCTGGTCTTGAAGGATGATCTTTACGGTTCAACTGGGCATCTTCTCACAGTTACAGCACTCATCAGGAAGATGATCATTTGGCAGACATCTGATACTGAGATAGTATGGGGAAATTTAGGCCTTATTACTCGCTCACAAAAGACATTTTGTGAACAAATGAAAAAATGTTTCAATCAGGAATCTTAAAAAAAACTCCTAATTTCAAACGACAGAGAGAAAGAATAAACCAGGTTTAGAAAGAACCAAGAAAATGTTGAGCTCAGAGTGACAGATCCTGTTTCCAAGAGCCGGAAAAATGAACTGATGATGGAACACAAGAGGAGTGGGATTCCTTAAAGGTGTGGTGACACTTTCCCAGTCTATGATTTCTGCATTGCCCTGCTTTCCTTTCCAATAAGGTTTGAGAAAGGTGTTTCTAGTCACCATTTCTAATGATACTGATTTTTTAAAATTAAATATGCTTCTTTAAAAAAAAATTATATTACATTTTACCAATTTAGCCTTTTATTAGATTCTATTTTCTATTGAAAAGCGTTGTACATATATATGTATTTATTTAAAAAACATTCTCCAGGTGGGACAATTCAGTGCTTATGACTATTAATGAGGATCGCCTGGAGAAAAAGGCGGGGATCATGAGTCGGTGAGTTGAAGAACAAGACAATGGGAAGTGAATGTTCTTTCATTTACAGAAGGGTATTGCTGGAAATTACAATATGTAAAGTGGATTATGCAACCAAAAGGTTATAGTGTATGATATCAAAGGAGCTGTGCACTACAAACAGGGATGGCTCCAGAGCACTTGGGTAAATCAAGTGTTGTCACACTACATAAGTCGATGGAATGGGCCAGTCAAATTCAGACCTGGGAGCCTAACAATAGTGGTGGAATAATAAAAGCAATCACTTCAAAGTAGTGACTAGACTAATACCTTAAGTAGAGTGGATTACATTGAAAATGGTACAGCAGTGATATGTTAGGGTTCCCTTGTAACCACAATTCAGTAGATGCTACTTGGCACTCAAACCAGCACAGGTTTGAATCAAACAAGACACGCTGTGACACACGCATCTACAACAACCTACTTGGAGATAGTGCGCATTGGGCAACTATGAGATCCTGTGACACTGTCGGGAACGCATTATGTTTCAGTGGATTACTAGAACACCATTCCATGGAATATGCACATACATAAGAAATTCACACTATAATTTTAAAAAGGTTTATTAAAATATTAAAGAATGATTTTAATGCAGAATACACGAAAAAGCGTACTTGCAGATATAAACATTATTATGGTGAGTAAAATGAAGGCAAATCATATAAATACACTAAATCTCGGCCACATGATTGAATAAGTTCTTGGATGTAATTAATTCCCTTTATCCCTAGTCCTAGCTAAAGTCCACATAAGCATCAAAATCTTTCCAAAAACAGGAGCTTCCTAAATGACATACAAGCCTATTCATATTTCTCCAGTCTGCAGCGTACACATAGCCAAGGGCAAGGCCAGAAGCAATCTGTTTTTTACCTATTCTCTGGCGAACCAGTTAATAAACAAAGAAACCTGACCCTGGCAGACTGCTTACCGTAGATGCTCCTTCTGGAATTTAAAAAGCTCCTCTCTCCTTAAGAAGCTCTCAAACATGCTTTACATAATATTTTCAACATTTTTGAGAAAAATTAACCCTGTGATCTATGAGTGTGTAAATCGAAGTGGGTGAATTCCTGTGCACACTGATCTAAAACTGCTGTGCTTTTTTCAACATATCTCACTTAATGAATATAAAACTTATGAACTAGATTCAATCCATAAGAAAATATTGTTACACTGTATGCACATAAACCAAATAACAACCAGCCATTATACAGTACGAAATGTATGTGATGCCTTCATGGACAAAGAGCACATAAGCAAATACACATTATAAGGGGGCTTAGAGGCAGGAATAAGGAAAACATATGACACCAGGGGGAAATCATGCATATAACAAAGTTAAATTTCACAAATAAAGGATACCATCTGCTAAAACTTCAGCTAATCTTCAAAATCGTTGTACATAGGAAACGGAGATCCTCACTGGTAAAAAGAGGGTGACAGCGCAGTACAGGACGTGGTAGTGTGAGGAAAAGGAGGAGTGGAAGGCAGATAAAAATGTTTGTC
Source organism: Calotriton arnoldi (assembly GCA_963921515.1). Lineage (NCBI taxonomy): Eukaryota > Metazoa > Chordata > Amphibia > Caudata > Salamandridae > Calotriton > Calotriton arnoldi. The sequence goes on from CAWUFW010000156.1 coordinate 4,348,066, forward strand.
CACAACGAGAGGGCAGGAAACACACAAAACAGATCTGAATAGACCGGTGCAATGTGAAGAGCAGCTCAATGGAGTTCCCATATCTAAATAGTAAACTAATATGAAAATAAGTAAAACATTTGCATTACAAAAACTCTACAATTCTCTGAAGAAGCAGCTCACCTTTGTTGAAAGTACTTTAAATGTGCTCTGTTCTGGAACGATGGGATGAAGAAGAACATGCTTTAAGCTGTAGTCTTCTCCTGTTGGAAGTCTAACCAGAGCGCTGAACTGTGAACACAAACAATATGTATTGGTATTCCAAAGCCTGTGCTTACTACAGAGAGAGATAAATAATTCTGTGTGGAAACAAAGTCATTTAGAATCACCTAATGTTGCTACTTAATAATTTTCAGTGGAAAAGAATGTAGTAAATGTTTGTTTTGTAACCACTAAGAAAAAAATAAGGAAAGAAAATTGTGAAATCTAACATTTTCTTTATATCTAATGGTCAGTCAAACTTTTACTTTAAAAAATAAATATGTTTTGCAGGTAACGAAACACTGGGATATGGAAATTAAGTGGTTTTCACTGAAACCCAACTACATCAAGTGAGGATTTCAGGATTGGAACTTTTATCTCTTTATAACACAGTAAAGAACATATTCATACCCTGTGTTGGCATCATTCTGCTCTACTCGTGGTGCCAAAAACTGTAATTAACTATGGAGAAATTGTGACTAATCTGCTGGAAGTAACATCCATTACTGTTTTAGCTTCTCTATTAACATTTAAGTAAGTTAAAAGCAGATCCAAAACATAAATACGTACTCCTCCTACATATTACGGACCAGTTTTTGAAGTCACAAAAAATAAAAAAGGTGTTCAATGTTAGATGGACAGATTTATGCCACATTTTCAGGATAGCCATATAAAATACATTTGCACACAGTGAATCTAAATGAAACTCATTTACACAGTCAAATAATTTTACTTCCTGGACTTAGACTTGACACCAGTGCGCAAAAGCAAAATAAAAAAATACAAGAATAAGCACGCTTACACACCACTTCCCTTTCTTCCCAAAAGTTACAAATTTCTCTAAAGTGGACTTCTTTTCTGGAAATCTGCCTGGTCTCTCCCTCTTCTGTACTGAGCAAGGTACTGAATATTGTTGGCAGCATGCTTGTCCCCACAAATGTTTTGATGATGGCTCATGTGGAGGCTACAATTAGATGAGAACATTCCTTATAACAGCCCCGTAAAGTTATTATTGTTCTTTCACAGACCTAACTCTAAAACAGAGAAGATAAGGAATTATTTACTTTAGGTGTCTGAATACTGTAGATGTGTCCATTATCATCCACTCCGTGAACACAAAATGTCACTTACTCCTATTTCTCTCCTACTCAATGCCTCCAAGGTAAGTATTCCACCTCTGGACTGTTTACACAAAAACTGTCAACAACAGAGATGTAAGATGCCATAAAGCTTTATACGGTTCTCACCTTCAACATTCCACTGATGGATAAATTTGTCTCTAGCTGCAATATAAGGCATATTCTGTTCTTTAGCATTAACAATCCAATGAGTTCCTCACATGCAAAAATATTCTATTGTTATTAACCAACTAAAATGCATAGTTACCTCTTTATCTGTAAATTCGATGCTTACATCATTTTTGTCAACATTCTTGACCATTATTGTAATAATTACTTGAGATTCTGTTTGGTACCAGTCATACCTTTAGAGGAAAAAAAACAAATGTAATGCATTTCCAGGTGTTCAGTTGACAATTTCAGATATTTCTATAGCGCAAACCAAGCCAAAAGACATCAGCGCGCTGCACATGGTCAAAGACAAGCATAAGGTGAACAAGTGATAAAAGATATTGTGGCCATCATGGCCAGACTCCCCTGGGACAAAGAGTAGGTACTATGGATAGGACTTCAGTTTAGCACTTTTATTCTTGAAATTGCATTACCTATGCAGACCTTTCAGAGTGTCAGTCTACCCTACAAGTCAGAGAATTTAACATGGGTTGCTCATGTTAAGTTAACTGAAAACCCCTCAGACTTGGTGAAAACCTTAACAGGCTACAATGTGGGGCTGGGAACTTTTCACCATAAACAGAAGACAGAGTACAGAGCACTGTAATATAAGCAAAAAGACCACATGTGTATGTTTGCTAAGAACTACCTTAGTACAGGGAAGGCATCGATCAGCCAGTAAGACAAAACAAAAGTCAAAAAGGACATGATCTTGTTTTAGAAAGCTAGAACATTTCAGCAGTTCTTCTTGGTAGAGAACAAAGTATTAAGGCTGACCGGCCAAGGTGAGCATCCCTTGGCACAGGTGTTAAATTTCATCGACTTCAACCTCTTTTCAGGCACACTAGAAGAGTTCTGAAAGGAGACAGAAGTTCCATGTGTAGGGACAACAAGGAGAGGGATGTAAGAGTAAATCAAATTCTGGCCAAAACAGTGAAGGAAGCAGGAACATCACAGCTTTGACCATAGAAAGTAATGCCATCACAGGAGACTGTCAATTTAAGTTGTATCCTGCCAGAAAGATGGAGGAAAATGTTAATCATCTCTAGCACTTCTACAAAAGCAGTGGAGTTTTTTTCATATCACTATGCTTTGAGCACTTCTGATGTCAGCTAAAGATTCAAATCCTATAGCACAGCCGTGTTATTTTCACATAAAGGACAAACTTGCCACTGGAAATTAGGAAGGAGATGGGAAGCGATATGGTGTTTTATGTGAATTGGCTGCACACTGTCAAGGACAACAGTTACAAAGCAGAGGTGAGTCGTGGAAATTTATTCAAACAAGGAAAAATATGATGAATTATGGTATTAGCCTAAATAATACGATGAGAAAACGAGCCTATAACAATGAGGAACAAGAAAGCGAAAATAGAGTCAGAAGCATTCTTGATCAGAGAAGTAGGACTTGTACCATTAACAAAGGTTATGCATTTTACAAAGGACAAAAAATCGTGTTGGCTAGTGTTGAATGAGACCAGGATAGTACAGCGCCAGCTTGCATTACACTACACAGGCTGATATATTCTGTCCTGAATAAGAGTTTTGCAGAAGAAATCCTCATGCAAACGTTTAAGAGGTTTCTCATGAGCTAGGGGACATTGAAGAATAAGTTACTTACCTTCAGTAAGGCTCTTTCTGGTAGAGACTATAACCACAGATTCCTCACCTTTTGAATATTCCCCAGGTGTCTGACTGATATGGAAAATTTTCAGCAGTATTTCTTTGTGCCGGAAGGTGGCCCGGTGCAGCTCCCACGAACGCCGTTCCACTCAGGAAATTAGGGCTGAGCCTACACAGGCGCCACTGCTGCGCGCTGCCCATTGCTTTCAAAACTGTGTGTGCCCCCTGATGCACAGCCTCAATAGCAAATTGGTTGTGACCATTGTGCAGATTCCTAGACTTGACATCGTATTAATGTATAAAGTCCACTTCACAGAACAGGGAGTATGGGAGAGACGGTGAGGAACCTGCGGTTAGATAGAGTCTCTACCAGAAAGAGTGTTACCGAAGGTAAGTAGCTTGTTGTTCTGATAGAGAGTTCTAACTGCAGATTCCTCACCTTCTGAATAGGTACCAAAGCAGTAACTCACCGAAGGCAGGTCTGTGAACAGACCCAAACCACAAAGTCCTACAGGACCGAGTGGGTTAAATGCCCATCGGCTAACCTGGCAGTCCAAACAGAAGTGCTTTGTAAACATATGGAGTGACGCCCACATAGGTGCCTGTCAGATGTCCGGGGCTGGAATTCAGTGAACCAGCGCAGAGATAGCAGCTTTGCTCCTCGTGGAATGAGCCCACAGTCCTTCAAGAGGCTGCTTCTTGGCCAATGCGTAGACCTTAATGCAGAGCATGATCCAGTGGGAGATGGTCCTTTTCTGCACAGCCTTGCCTTTTTTTCGCTACTGTGAACTCCTATAAGAGCTGATCATTTACACTGTGTTCCCTGGTATGATCGCTGTAAAAGCTCAATGCTGTTTTGGGGTCCAAACGATTGAGTCACTCCTCCTTAGATGGGTGAGGCGGAGCATAGAATACCAGTAAGGTGAATAATTGGCCGACGTTTGGAAGAAAGAATGCTCGCGTCCCCAGAACCAGTTTGTCTGGAAGGTGGTGGTGTAAGGCAGGTTGACACAGACCTTGAAGCTCACTTACCCGATGCAACGATGTTATAGTGATGAGGGAACACTGTCTTGAGGATGAGAAGACTCAGATGTTAGTTGTGGGATGGATCAAAGGGAATGCATATCAAATATGTGAGTATCAAGTTACGGTCCCACAGTGGCATGAGAAAGGGAGAAGGTAAAAACAGATTTAAACCTTTCAAAAAATGCTTCACACCAGGTTATTCGAATTTTGAGGACTGGTCCGGCAACCGTAAAAAGGCCGAAAGGTACCCTTTTTTACTATGCCCAGAGCAAAGCTTTGCCAGGTGAGGTAGACAAAACAAACAACAAAACATCAGATAACTTTGCCTGGAGAGGGTGTGTCTGCCATGTGCCTCACCAAGTCATAAGTGTTCCCAATATCAAACGTAGACACTTTTGTGGAGGGATGCCTGGCTGCCAAGAGGACATCAACCACCTCTGGAGGAAGGTTTACGGTGTTCAGCTGTTGCCGCTCAATCTCCAAGTATGTAGGTGGAGATAGCAAATGCCCAGGTGCAGACCCTGCTCCTTTGCTGCAACAGCAGATTGTCCCAGAGGGGCAGCCTGATTGGTGGGCACATGCTCATGCCGAGGAGCTCTAGATACAATACTCTCTGTGCCCAATCCGAGGCTACTAGGGTAACTTGGGCCCGGTCAGTTCTGATAGTCTTCAGTACTCGGGTCCAAAGATGCATCAGTGGGAAGGCATACAGGAGTCCAGTTCCACCCTAAGCAGAACGCGTCTCTGGGCCCAGGACTGACACATCGGTTACCACCATCCATTCTGGGTCGGGTAGGGAGAGGGGACTGCCACTGACCCAATTGTGGTCCAGTATCCACAGCTGCAGACATTGTGCATTTTCCTCCACACTCTGGGCGTGGTCGGAGAGGTCCCCTTGATGTTGGGCACACAGACTTCAGATCACACTGCAGAGCCCGCATATGCCACCTGGTGTGCTTGACCAGCAGAATGCAGAAGGCCATCAATCCCAGCAGCCTCAGAGTCGACCTCACTAAAATCCAGGGGTGAGGCAGAAAGATCAGGATCATAGCCTGAATGTCCTAGATTCTCCCTTCCGGAGATTAGCACAAAATCAAACTGTGTCCAGAATAATAATAACAACAAGCTTATAAAGCGCTTGGTTACACTTACTAGTGTGTCCCCGCGCTGCGGCACAAATCAGGTTCCGGGCAGAGGAAAGAAGAAGAGATTAAACAAGAGAGCTCAAAGAAGGAAAGAGCCAGGTTTTTAGCTTTTTCCGAAAGACTGTCTCCGCAGACTCCAGCCGGAGCCCCGGGGGGAGTTTATTCCAATGTTTGGCAGCTAGGAAACGAAAGGAGCGGCCACCCATCCTAGCTCTCCTAATGGTCGGAATGCTAACCTGCCCTGTCCCGCTAGATCTCAAACAGCGGGTCGGAGAGTATGGGGTAAGAAAGTCATGCAGATAGGTGGGTCCTTTTCTCTGTAAAATGCGATGGCTCACACACATAGCTTTAAAAAGAATTCGTTCCCTTACCGGGAGCCAGTGAAGGGAAGCCAGGGCCTTGTTGGAAGAGGCTCTCCTGGGTAACATTAAAACGAGACGAGCCGCAGCATTCTGAATGCGTTGGAGTCTCTGCACACATTTGGAACTAGCTCCGAAATAAAGGGCGTTCCCATAATCCATGCGTGACGTCACCAGAGCGTGAACCATAGTTTTCCTCGCTGAAATTGGCGGTACATCCAAGGTCTTCCGGAGACCTCGCAGAACCCCAAAACATTTTCCCGCCACTCGCCTAGTGTGATTATCAAAGGAAAGCTTGGAATCCAGCCACACCCCAAGTTTCTTTACCTGATCACAGGGGGACGGGGTTGGTCCCAGTGTCTGAGGCCACCATGCTGATGACCAGATTGTGGGAGCTTTACCTATCACAAGAACTTCAGTTTTATTACCATTAAGCTTAAGGCAGTTGTTAGCCATCCAAGACGCCAGTTCTTGAAGGCACGTCGAAAAATTGATGGCTGCCCTCTCATGATCTTGTGTTAGGGACACCACCAATTGTGTGTCGTCAGCATAAGACACAACACTGACCCCAAATTTTTCAATAATCTCTGCCAAAGAGGTGATGTAGAGATTAAAGAGGGTGGGGCTAAGGGTGGAGCCCTGTGGGACCCCTTGGTTCAGCTTGATACTTTTAGAATAGTAAGGTTCCTGAGACACCTGGAAACTACGCTCGTACAAAAAGGACTCCAGCCATTCCATGGCTCGGTCCGCCAAACCTCCTTTCCTCAGGCGCTGAAGTAAGGTTGAATGAGCCACCGTGTCGAACGCGGCACTGAGGTCGAGTAGGACTAAGGCAACCGTTTGTCCCTCATCTACATATTTGCGGATAATTTCGGTGGAGAGGAGCAGAGCCGATTCGGTGGGGTGAAGTAAGCTGTATTTACTAATGTGGGCTGTCAATTGGGTATTAACCACCTTCTCTGCAATTTTGGCAAAGTATGGCAGCAGAGAAATTGGACGTAGGTTCTCCAGTTGGCTCATGCTAACATTTAGCTTCTTTTTTAATGGGAGGACGATCGCCTCTTTCCATCTTGTCGGGACAGTTCCTGTGGTAAAGGAGAGCTCAAGAAGGTGCCTGATATAGGGCTCAAGTATCTCAAGGCTCCCTCTTAGCACCTTAGGGGTCGCAGGGTCTCTGGGTGAGCCAGACTTAATGCTTAAGGCTACGCTATTGAGAGTATCACACGAGGGAACCACAAATTCGCAAAGACATTCTTCCTCCCCTAAGTTGGGCGTCCCCTCACCCTCCCAGCACCCGTTACGTGCTGCAACAGGGAAGGTCGAATAAATCTTCCCCACTTTCTCCGCAAAGAAGTCGGCCACCAGATTACAAGAATCCATAGAGCTGGTAGCCGGGGCTGTGGTTCTGGCAAGTGTCGAGATCTCCTTAAAGATAATAAAGAGTTCCTTTGAAGAGTTCTCCGCTGTCTCAATCCTCTCATTGTAGTAAACAGCCCGAGCCTTCCTTATAAGAGAGTGATAGATCTTCAGGCTGGCTTTATATTCCCCTTTCCTAAGATCTGAAAAATCTCTCCTCCATGCTCTTTCAAGGCGTTTACAGGCTGATTTGGCTGTTCTAAGCTCACTGCCAAACCATGGTGCAGATTTAAGTTGTCTACCAGGTGCTCTCGAGGACCATGGGGCGTTACTGTCTAATGCCTCCATGATACGTTTATCCAGTGCATCACAGGCCAAATCAATATCTGTGCCGCCAGGTGGCCCGCACTGTAGAAGGGCCAAATTGAAATTAGCTTGTGAAAACTTAGCCCACTTCCTATGCTTTTTCCTGGTGCCCAGCTTCTCCTGTAAATAAGAGCGAGGCGTCCAGGCACTAAAAGGAACCAGAAAGTGATCCGACCACGGGACTGGAACCGGGGGCCCAATTTCTAAGGCATCCCAGTTGGCAAAAATCGGATCTAATAGGTGGCCCAGTTGGTGGGTAGGGAGCACCGATTTAAGTGTCAATTAAAGAGCTGCCATTTCCTGGCAGAACTCTTGCACCCCAGTGTTTGTCATCTCGTCAAAATGAAGATTCAGATCCCCCAACACCAGGAGTTTCTCATAACGCAGTGCAGGTTGAATCAGTTGCTCCATAATGCTAGATGTAAACCGCGTGAAAGGGCCAGGGGGTCTGTAAATCAGAAACCCTTTTATGATGTAATTCGTAGAAGCCATAATAGAGAAGAAGCCAACTTCGCTATCCACAGTGTCTGCCAGCTCAAGGGTACACTGAATAGCTAGCCTATGAATGATAGCAATCCCTCCTCCCCTATTAGTGGGACGATCAATTCTGATTATTCCATAACCATTTGGGAGGGCCTCGAGGATTTCTGGCGCCGAATCCTCATTTAGCCAGGTTTCTGTGAGAAATAACACATCTGTCAGATAGTCATGAATTTCATATTTATGTCTCCTCAGAGATCTGCAGTTGACCAGACAGAGGCTAAACTTCTGACCTACCTCTCTCAATTTTAAAATCGGCTCCGCCATGAAAGGGCAGTGACTACAGTTATAGCGTGTGTTCCCTGCACATCTCCCTAATGCGGGGACAGAGTTCGTGTAGCTGTTTGGCAGTATAGCAGCAAGCTGGTCCAGTTCGAGCAGGGGTACTGGCCCTGGGCCCCGTCCGGTTGCGGACGGGGCCAGTACCCCTTCTCGAACTGGACCAGCTTGCTACTATACCGCCATCACTTTCGTGAACACCCAAGGGGTGCTTGTGAGACCAAAGAGGAGCACTGCAAACACGAGGGAATAGAGACCCAGCAAGCAACTGCCACTGATGGATCGGAGGGCCAAACTGGTGGAAGAAGATAATAACCTCTTTCCAAAAGTCTCAACTCTTTTGGACTCCCTAATGGTGGGGGAGAGGGTTGTAGTTGGAAACGTATTTGGGTTTGTCTTACTCCTAGTTGTCTGCATCCCCAGCTCACAGGAGAGGGGTGCTGTGAAAAATGTGGGGTCGCCCGGGGCAGGTCATGGTGTCTTGCAATTTGATGATTTATTGGGGGGCGGGGAGGGGGTTTATTTGGGGGAATGAGGACAAGGTTTGGCTCAGGCACCTAGGGGAGTACAAGTGAGTGCCTCGTTAAAAGGTAGTAGGGGTTCAGTAGTAGTTTGCCCTGCCTGGAGTACCTAGGTCAGGACATTGGTTTTGACCTCTAAGATGGAGAGCCGGAGGGCGAGAACTTTGGCTGCCCTGCACATGACCATCGGAAACGGAGCACTCTTTTCAGTGGCAGGACCTGGGGGTGTGAGAAGGCCAGAATCAGGAGAGGTGTCAAGGTCACTGGCGTCTTGGAGTTCATCATACTAATTCTCTTCATGGTAGGGTTGGTCTACTTCATCTCCTGCGTCATAATCGTTGTCAGAATCCATACCAAACAAGGAGTGCAATGGATGGGATCCTCCTTGTGGAGGTTGGACATCAAGTGGTGCAGGTTGCAGTTCGATGGGAACTGAGTACAGCCTCGGTTGAGGTCGTAGTGGCACTGACTCGGAGTCCGGTGACTCGGACTCATACTCCAGATTAGATGTTGGCTTGAAACACTCCAGGAACCAGGGTGTACTGTTGAGGTGAAGGAGCTGGCACAGGAGCCGGGGAGGCCCACTGGTTGTAACTGGCGCCACAGGCAAAACTGATGAGGATCTGTCACAGATATTTTCTTGTGACAGCCCTTACAAGGTTTAAAACCAGACCTCTAGGGAAGTGACATTTCCCTTGCACACTGTAAATTTTGAGGTAAAGGGGTCTCAAAAAGACGAGGTGTAGCTCTGGATCCATGTCTGATTGCACGGAAAGAAAGGAACATTGTGCAGGAATGGTGCTTATATAAGCTCCGCACATCATTTCTGGAGCAGAACGGCATCAGTGCAGAGCAGCACGGCGCTACCTACCAGTTCGGAGAGGTACTGCTGAAAAAATATTCCTGACCCAGCCTGATGCCTGGGGAATATTAAAAATGTGAGGAATCTGCGGTTTGAAGTCTCTATCACAGAATGTGTCATTTTATGGCCCAAAAAGAAGAATTAACTTATGACCTGTAGAAAGAAGTTATTTAAACAAAACTTTAAAATATACTCAAATTAGGACCAGAGAAAGGCAACACTATTTGTGGTGCCTCTATACCATCAGATTTCAGTGCTCCACAAATCTAAACATCCAACAATATATTAAGTAAATTGCAATTCATATCCAACAGTGGTTATTAGAAAACAAACGTTGAACTATACCATGTAGCTGAATAAAATGTTTTCAAATTAAGGATGCTAAAAAAAAATACACCTCAGTCAGTGACAAACAGTCAAAGCATGAATTATCAGAGAAAAGTGTGCCTTTTCACTGGCAGGCCTCGAATCATCAAAAATATTACCAGAACTGCAGGTCTAGTGACTTGAATAATGTACGCGACCAAACTATAATGTACTTGACCTGTGAACTGGTCTCAAATTGTGTGATCCCAGGCAAATATTTTATTTTACAGACTCGCATTTTTTTGTCATTATCACATAAGAGAATACCTTCAAATATGCAAGTTCAGCATTTCTGCTGTACAAAAAACTCTTGTTTTATTTAATAGCCTTAAATGTTGCTCCATGTATAATAAAAATCTAGCCCACAAATAAAGAACACATTACCCCTGATTTGCCTCTTAGTTCTCTAATAGCACTGTCATCAGGACAGGGACAAGAATGTTTCTCAATTAATGTTTAAAAACTCACTTTTAATAAGTATACAACTAAAGCATGATGTGGTAGCACACTGTCATTTACAAACACCACATTTTCCAATGAAATGGCCATGAACTTTCTAATTAACATGCAATTTTACTGATAACACTATATAGTGTCTAAACAATAATCTGTGGAAACTAGGTTTCAGCAAAAATATACATCATTTGCACATCACCAAGTAAAGTGTTCTGATTTGTTTTCATCCTATTAAAATCTTTTTTTCAATCACACAGATTTACCCAAAAAATTATTTTATAACTGCTGAAATATATTTTAAAATGGTTGTGAAGTTCATTTACAAGTTATTTAAATGTTGTGTGTTAGAAAAATACTGACATCCCACAGACTTTCTATGGTATCTTCATAACTATTTAAATAAACGTTGGCTCCTCGTCAGGTCCCAACCCAGGATGCACAGCAAAGATAGTTCTCAGATAAATACATTCCAACAGTTTACTCCATTATTTGTCCATTTTATTGTTTCAATTTGAAATGGAATAAACTGTTGAAACTTATTTATCTGAGAACTAACTTTTTGCTATGCATCCGGGGGTTGGAACCAGACGAGGAGTCAACATTTATTTAACTATATTTCGCCCGCATGGGCAGAGGACGCTTCCAGGGCTGCGTGCTGCAACATACAGCATTTGAGCACTGCAAAATCTTATAAGGGTTTCATTTGGTGTGCATTCTACTTCTTTTGGTGATTATATCTTCATTTCTATGTCAAGCATTCTCCCCTTAGTTATATGTCCCCTGCAGCTCAGCCAGTGTGACTGTGAGGTAATAGAATGCTGATGTGTGCATGGTTTGAGTGGCAGTTGGAATGCGTTGACTAAGCAGCAAGGATGCTGCTCCCTGTGGGGCCTTCCTGGTTCGTTACTACCATCTTTACCTGTAACTCCTAGCTTGAGAATAACCCTTATCCTGTTTCACCTATACAAATGGCTACTCAGCATCTTCATTTACCACACTTTCATTTAAGTCTTCGTAAGCAGGAATGTCAAACAGTTCTCTTAACAAAATCCTCTAACTTTGCAGTCAGACAAAGTAAACACGAACCTGTAGAATAAAATATGCAGCACATTATAAGACATAAACGGACATTTGACCTTTGTCTCTGAACTAGAGTAAATACAAGATAAAAACAAAATTTAAAGGTATCTTTACTGTTCATTCACTTTCTGAATAAATACAACACTTAGTCAGTTCACCAGAATGGGCCAGTAGGCCCTAAAAATAACTCGTCCTGATAAAATCGGAGTTGCCATAGCGAGAGGGCAAGTAGATTTCTCGAGACATGAAAAGTACTTGCTAAATGAGCTAAAAGTGATGGGCTGTAATAACGGTTTACCAGTAAGGAAAATACTGTTTATTGCATTTAACAACTTACTTGATCTTTGATGTAGGAGGCTGTTGCTTTGTGGTCTGTCCATGACATGTAAAATATAAGAGAAAATGTCATTTAGGTCATTGTTGTAGAAATATGGAACCGTATTTTCTAAGGCTAAACTAGAAGACAACACATCACTGAAAAACACTTGCAAATTAAACAAAGCCTTAAACACAACAATCTTTAAGTGGTGGTGGAGCAACTGGTATTTCAGATCTGAAGCAGACCTTTAGCCAGTGCATATGAATCACCCTATCCCACAAAATAAAGGTTATTAATTACACTAATCAAAAGGGCGACGTAATTTAAAACAATCCTACACTACTGGGCTAAAGGCCCCCAATATTTAGGAAGACAATACACCATTAACGAAACATCTGCAGCTGACTTTTTAATCCAGGAACCATTATCAAGTGTTGTCATAATGTCTAGCTCCCTTGCCAGCATATGTTTTGTTTGTTCATTTAACCTATTCAAAAACAAGTAAGACCCATATTAAAACGGAACACAGCAACTTGTTTTTCTTTTGAGAGGGTCGGGGTGCAGTCTAGAGCAAAGGTGAGGGCGGACCAAAAAAGCAGGCTCCAGAAAGAGGCAGAGAGGGGCCAAGAAAGCAGGCTCTAGGAAGAGGCAGGGGGTGGGGCAAGAAAGCAGGTTCTGGAAGAAGTGGGGGGGGGAAAGAAATCAGGCTCGAGAAGAAGTGGGGGAAGGGGGACTCAAGAAAGTAGGCATCGGGAAAAGGCGGGGTGCCAAGTAAGAAGGCAACGGGAAGAGGCAGGGGGCCAAGAAAGCAGGCTCCGGCGGGGGGGCCAAGATAGCAGGCTCCGGCGGGGGGGCCAAGATAGCAGGCTCCGGCGGGGGGGCCAAGATAGCAGGCTCCGGCAAGGATGGGTTGGGGTGGAGGGGGAGGGGGGTGCATAAGGCTCCTGCCAGAGGGATATGATAACAGAGCCTGGTTGGGTACAGGTGTTGGATTATGCTCGTTGATGCTTTTGTAATGCTATATATAAGTTAGCATTCGGTGCCCCATTTTCTTTTTTAGTGTGAGGTTCGAAACTAATCCTTCCCGGTTCCGAGAAATACCCTTTGCTAAGTTTCGTTTCTTTAACGAAGCACTGTTTGTGCCTGTGCATAGTTTTCCCTAGATAAAGAACCTCTCACACCTGTCTAGCAGTTTGATCGCAGCACAGGATGGAACGGCCTTGAGAGTGTCCTGAACTGTGCAAGATATGAGAGTAGAAACCTTTTGTCTGTCTTTCGTTGTCCGGCCGCATCGGTTTGGAAAATTCCATTGTGGGCGTGTTCTTAGCTAACCATGCAATCTACATAATGTATCTTTGTGCTTACTGTTCCTCAGTTCCCTCTGTAGTATTCTTACGAAACTGTGCAGACGGAGCACCGCTCTGATCGTATACGAATACATGATTATTGATGTATATTCTCCACTGGTTCTCTGACTCTTCATTCGGTATGGAAGGCTGAGAGGTGGTCTATGGTGACCCGGGTGGCCCTAAGCGGGTCACTTCCTTCATTTGGCGCCCGAACAGGGACTCCATCACGGCATCACCCATCCATTTTCCACAAAAGGAGAGGAGGACGAGAACACCATGAGGTCGGACTGACGGCTCAGGGATCCCTGCATGAAGAGATCCGTTTCTCGCAGCTGCTGCCTCTGTCCCACCGGAGGGTGCCTTGCCCAGCGGTCATCCCGACTGGAGTCCTGAACGGCGAACCCGTGATTTGACTGTTTGGTTCGAAGAGTCAGCAGTGGAGAACTTGTCTAACTGTGTGCCTGACATCAGGTGAGTCTGTTTCAGTTTTATGTGGACGTGGTACCATTGTACATTGGCTTTGTTTCGGTCTAAGGGCTGTTTTGGTGAAAAGTGTTTGCAAATACTTTGCCAGGTAAAATAACGACTGTTTTTTTCCATCTTTGCAATGCCTGGTTTTAGTAAAATTTGGAGTTTGTGCTGTCGTTGTTGTTCTACAGTTGCACGGTTGGCAGAATCCCAGCCTGCACCTCCTGAGGGCAGTCCTAATTTTGATATGTATATAAAACATGGCCTTGGCCCTATTATGTTTAGTACTTTATGGCACAAATATACGAGGGACAATGCAGAGTTACAGTGGCCTTTGACAGACTCCTTTGATTACCAAAAGATGGGATTTCTTCAAGAACAGTTGTTTAAAAGATGTAGTAGGCAGTCCATTTTTGACTCCCTACGTAGGAGGACGGGGATACTTTCATGGAGACCCTGTTAGATGCCCGACCCCCGCCACCATATGTCCCAGAATGGATACATCCTGTTGTTCCCCATCAGCAACAACAACCTGCACAAGGTGCACCTGTCTCTACAGCTGTCACACCTACCGCCCCTGTTAACGTACCCCCTACTTCTTCTCTTTCATTACAATCTTTAACTGCAGCAATACCCGTTACTCCCGTTCCAGTCATTTACCCTCCATTGTCATTAGTTACTGACACACCAGTGCATGGTTCGGAAGAGAGAGATTTGACTGGATTCAGAAAATGTTTAGGTCCGTTAATGTGATCTGGAGTGGGGGAGGAAGAGAAGAAAGTAGTAGCGGACCAGTCAATATGGTGGGCTCGCAACCCAATTTACAGTCTTGAGGATATCTGGCAGGTAGTGCGAGACTTCGAACCCTTCTTACAGCAACATGCCCTTAAACATATGTCCAACGCACTAATTGACCTCTGGCGTACACACATCAAAACGGAAGCACCCCAAATACTATTTGATATTAGTGAAGGCATTTATATAATTAACATGGAGCCGGCTCAGGTGTTCAGGAACATTTCAACTCTCATTACTTATAGAGGTAGATTGCATGATAAGAGTCCCACTTAAATAACTCAGTTCCCAATGCGAGAAGTTCACCCCATTTAGCACCCGGAAATCCCTGAAGTGACGGATCAACATGTAGCGGTTACCAGACCGGCTGTGGCTGCCCATTTTCAGGAATAATGGGTTTATACTCCATGGAAAAGGAGTGAAGTTCTGGCCCTTAAGGCTACGTTGCCTGATCCTAGGAAAATTCCTACTGCTTATTATAAAGAATTGACTCAAGTCTTAAAATGTATCATGGTGAATGCCAGGTCCTTGGTTAAACATAGCATGGAGTGTGCAAGGCTTATAGAGGAAAACGAAATAAAGATGGCTTTCATTACAGAAGCTTGGACTGACGAGGCGTCCGGTCCAGATTTGGTGAAAGCTACCCCATCTGGTTTTCTCTGCCATGCATTGAACAGGCCAGTTAGGAAAGGGGGTGGATTGGCAGTAATATACCATAGCTCTATTAAAGCTGTATTCCTGCCCGTCTCAGCTACAGCCTGTGAGGCTTTGTCTTTTAATTTCAGCCTATCCGACCATCATACCTTTAAAGGTATTTTATTGTATAGACCACCAGGAGCTAGAAACTCGTTTGCTGCTCCTCTTGGTAATCTGCTGGAAGAGGGTCTTTGTTGTAACACCTATACCATCTTGGGAGATTTTAACTTTTATTTAGAGCTCTCTACTGACCTTGACACAGCAATGCTGATGGACATGATGGATAGTGCTGATTTAAAGCAACTTGTTAGGGGACCGACTCATGTAGCAGGACATACCCTGGATGGTATTTTTTCAAACCACCCAGGCTTGTCGTTTACAGGCATATTACCACTTGTGTGTCCACGCTGCTGTCCAATTCGAACTAACCATTGCGGCACAGCATGCGAGGAGTAGCAATCCCAAAGGACAGATAGAGACTAGAGCCTGGAATAGAGTCGATGGGACTGCTCTACATGAGCTTCTAAATTCCACGGCAGGTCATTTACCGCAGGGGGGTAGAGGAGGCGTCCTCTATCTACACCAAGTGGCTTGCACAAGCGTGTGATAAAGTAGCTCCACTAAAAACTGTCTTCCCTAAAAGATCACATCCCTCTGCTCCATGGTTTACAGAGAAGGTGAGAAATCTAAAACGCAGCTGTAAACGCCTCGAACGTAATTGGAGGAAAGGCTACAAGGAAGCAGAGAAGAAATTGTATAAAACTAGCCTTCAGATTTATAAACAAGCTATCTTCTCCGCAAAACAAAAATTCTATTCGACCCAAATTGATTTGGCAAAGAACTCGGCCAAAGAGCTCTTTAGAACTGTCTCCAGTCTTGCTTCCCCGAGCCCAGTTAATGTCCAATCTAGTCAGGAATTATGTGAGGAGATCGCCAAATTCTTCCTTAACAAAGTGGTGAGCATATTCTCAGTCTTCAGCTGATCAAATGATGCTGGACTGAACATGGCGAAGGATGTTTTTGAGCCTAAGAGGATCCCTCCTTTTGCCTTGGACAAATTTATGCCACTGACCGTACACAATACTCTTGAGCTCCTCATGGGAGCCAAATCGGGCTCACCTTTTGATCCATGCCCGGTGACGGTTGCAAAACTGGCCCCCGGTCCGATCGCTCTTTTTCTCACATCCATTTTTAATGGTATGCTTGAAACAGGACAGTTCCCCAAGCTTTGGAAGGTGGCCTCAATATTGCCCCTTCTGAAAAAGCCAAGCCTGGACTCTAAGGATCCCAACAACTTCCGCCCGATCTCTCGTCTTCCTCTCCCTGCCAAAATGGTTGAGAAATTATGAATCGTCAACTCATTGCTTTTTTGGGGGAAGTCCAAGCATTGGATCCCTCCCAATATGGCTTTAGAGAGGGACACAGCACTGAGGCAGCACTCATCAAGGCCACGGAAGAGATCAGGGAAGCAGTGGATCAAGGAGGCAGGGCAGCTCTGATCCTATTGGATCTGTCCAATGCATTTGATATGGTCCATCATGATATTCTGATGGACCGACTCAAGGACTGTGGGGTCCAAGGTAAAGCTTGGGATCTTCTCAAATCCTTTGTATCAGACAGAGGACAGATTGTATCCTTAGGTAAATTTCAGTCCAAACTCTTTGCACTGCCATGTGGCGTACCGCAGGGGTCATCACTGAGCCCCACACTCTTTAATGTGTATGTCTCGTCATTGGCTCCCGTTATCAGTGCATTCGGGTTTGTGATCACGTCCTACGCTGATGACACACAAATTGTGGTGTCTCTATTACCCGGCCAAGAGTTGGGAATAGATAAACGTTTTCAGGCCTGCATGGAATCGGTTGGGAGATGGATGGCAGACAATTGCCTAAAGCTGAATTCAGATAAAACCGAAGTAATGTTGTTCGGGAATTATCTTAACTTCTGGACTCCTAACTGGTGGCCTGCCTCCCTGGGGTCACTCCCTACACCCTCTAAAAAGGTGAAAAATGTGGGAATAATACTGGATGAGAAACTCTCCTTTGGGGCCCAAGTAAATGCAGTAGCTTCAACAACAGCGCATGTCCTGAGAACTGTTAAGAAGGTATTGCGGATATTACCTTTGGGGAGCCGGCAAACAGTGGTTACAGCATTGGTCTTGTCGAGGCTGGACTACTGTAACAGCCTCTATCTAAACATACAACAAAAACTCCTGCATAAACTCCAGCTGCTACAAAATGCCGCGGCCAGATTACTTACGGGCACATCCAAGTTCTCCCCAATTTCCAAAGAGATAAAAAAATTGCACCGGGTGCATTTTAAATCTCTCTGTATGGTCTTTAAAGCACTTCAAGGCTTGGGACAAGATCATCTAAGACGCCAGTTTCAATGGTATAGACCGACAAGAACTCTTAGATCACTGGGAGCCAAACTGGTAGTAGTCCCACCGACAAAAAAAGCTCAGTGGGGTGGCAGAAGCTTCTCTTCATGCGCAGCAAAAGACTGGAACGACTTGCCATTCCATCTGAGAAATGCCACCAATCTTCTAGCTTTCAGGAAAGGGTTGAAGACCTGGCTTTTTGATAAATAAACTCTGTTTTTCTAGCTCTGCATTAGGGAGAAGTAACTAGCGCCAGGACACCTCCGGGTAATCGTGCGCTCTAAAAGTTTCCATACCATAACAGAGGCTGCCTTTTCCACTGTGATGGCCCTCGCTGATATTGAAATGTTTTTTGGCCTACTAGTTCCAGTTGATATTTGGCAACAGGTGCATACCCAAGATCATGTCGCCGAGTTGGGTGGGACGTGGGATGTGATTAAGGGTTGGGACCGAGATAGGAAGCCGGGAGACAAACCATGTGCCGAGTTACTCCCCTTGCCCGGTCGCATAATAACATATATGCATACACTCATTCCTCCCAAGAAAGTTAGTTGGGACAGATTGACTGCCTGTCGGCAGAAGAAAGACAAAAGCGTTTCCGATTTTTTCACTAGGTTTGAAGAGACGTTTCTGGATTACAGTAGGCAGGAAATGTCTACGGAGGGAGGAGTCAGTCTATTTGTTGATAGGTTTGTTACAAATCTCCTTTCCGAAATAATGTCTAAACTTCAAGCAGCTGAGAGCACTTGGTCTACGTCTTCTCCCTCCGTGATTTTAAATATTGCCCAATATTACGAGCATAGGGACAATGAAAAGAAAGACAAAAGTGACAAGAAACATAAGGGTCTGAAGACAAAAGTAATATTGCAACAAGCATAGTGAGGTAACAATAAGGGGCGGGGACTCCAACAGCAACTCTTCCGTGCTAGACACCCACCCATGACACCTTTGAGGCAGAATCAGTGCACTTATTGCAAGGAAGAAGGTCACTGGCATAGCCAGTGCCCTGTACTTTTGCAGAATGCTGCGTCCACTAGAGGAAGAGGTCCTGGAAACAGAGGCCGTGGGATCAATAGGGAGCAACACACTACGGGTCCTGTAGACCGTTCTGACATTTATTTTGACGACACTAGGGAGAGGCAATACTACAATGATGATTATGACGTTGATGACGTGACAGGAATGTCTTTCAGCTAGGACAGCCAGGGACAGGTTACGGGATCAGTTCACATACCTGTAGACCAGAGTGGCCCTTATGTTAAGATAGATCTGCAAGGCACTCCTAAGGAGTTCTTGTTTGAATACAGGTGCCACAAAAAGCTCTATTTCCCGACACCTGGTCCCTGGGGCACCCCTGTCTGGCCATAATAATGTTTCAGTGGGTTTCGCCCCCTTGCCCTTACTGTTGGCCCTTTTATCGTGGATTCCCCATTTCTTTTGACTTCCAATTGTGGTGAGAATTTGATGGGCTTGGACCTACTAAAGAAGCTGCATGCTACTATATATTGTTCGCCTGATGGCGTCTATATCACCATGGGCCCGGACGCGAGTACCAGACAATGTTTATCTAAGGATGTTCCCGTTCCACCTGAATTTGATCAAATACCACCCACGTTACGGGCCACTGGTGACACCGATGTAGGCTTGTTGCATATACCCCCAGTTTCTATACAGGTTAAGGATAATGCCATATTGCCCTGTATTCCTCAGTATAAAATACCACAGGCAGGAGAACGAGCTCTTTTTGATATTGTTCAGGACTTAAAATGCAAGGGAGTTGTCGAAGAGACTACAGGTAACATATGCAATAGTCCTATTCTTCCGGTCTTAAAAAGGGCACCTTTAGATTCTCCCAATAGTACTAATGATGTATATCGTTTTGTGATGGATTTGCGCGAGGTTAATAAAATAGTGGTCCCGCAATTCCCAGTGGTTCCTGATATCACTACACATTTAACAATGATTCCATCTACCGCTAAGTTTTTCTCTGTCACTGATTTGAAAAATGCATACTTTAGCATCCCTATACACAAAGACAGCAGGTATTTGTTCAGATTTTCACTAGCTGGTAAAAGTTTCCGATTTTGTCTCGCTCCCCAAGGCTATACTGAAAGTCCTAGTATCTATAGTCAAGCATTGAAAGGTCAGTTGGATTCACTCTCACTTTCTCCAGGTAATGTATTGGTGCAGTATGTAGATGATTAGTTGATTGCTTCTTATACAGAACAAGGTTGCAAGGATAATACGGTGAGGTTGTTGATGCACTTGGCACATCATGGTCATAAGGTTTCCCTTTCGAAGCTTCAATACTGTCGACAGGAGGTCACCTATTTAGGTCACCTTCTGTCGAAGGAGGGTAGAAGGTTAACGCCAGAACGCATTAGGACCATTAATAAAATGCCCAGTCCACAAACTCAAAAGGATGTGTGTGCTTTTATAGGCATCACTTCCTACTGCCGCCAATAGATCCCAAATTATTCCTTACTAATCAAACCTCTGCTTGCATTAACAACGAAAGCAGTGCATGAGCCTTTGCCTTGGACGCCAGATTGTCAGCAATCTTTTGAACAATTAAAAGCTGCACTTTGCTTTGCTACAGTGTTAGGCAAACCGGATTATAGGAAACCGTTTGTTTTGTACGTCCACGAGATGGCTGGTTGTGCTGTCTTGACTCAAAGATTTGGCGATAGACAGAGACCTTGCGCTTATTTCTCTGCTATGCTCGATCCTGTCGCAAGGGCCGTCCCGAGCTGTCTGCGAGTGGTCGCGGCCGTGGCCACTTCCATCAGACAATCGGCTGGACTCGAACTTGATACTGACCTCACAGTTATGGTACCCCATGCTGTGGATACACTTCTGAATAAAACAAGGACACAGCACCTCACCAGTGCATGTCTTACCCGCTATGAATTGGCATTGTTTGCTAAACATATTACGATTAAAAGATGTGCCACTCTGAATCCAGCCGCGTTACTACCCCTCCCTTCCGAGAATGATGCAGTCGACAATCATGCCTGTATTTTCCGAACAGAGGAAGAGACGAAAGGATGGGTAGACTTGACTGATGTTCCCTTATCTGATCCCCAAGGAGAACTATATGTCGATGGCTCTTGTTTTAAATTACCAGATGGCACTACCACTGCAGCTTATGCTATCACTACATTGCGAATGGTAGTTGAGACATAATGGGTTCCTTATCAATCTGCGCAAGCAGCAGAACTCGTTGCCCTTAAACGAGCTTCTGAATTGAGCAAGGGGTTAGTTGTCAATATATACACAGTCAGTATGCATTTGGGGTGGCGCATAATTTTGGGCGCCTGTGGGCAGAGAGAGGATTCCTTACCTCCCATGGTACTAAGATACAGCCCGGACATCTGATATTACGATTGTCATCTGCACTGACACTCCCTAAGAAAATGGCTATTGTGAAGTGTAGTGCCCACAAGAAAGTGACAGATGACGTAGGTAGAGGGAATGCATTTGCAGATCAAACAGCCAAGGAAACGGCTCAGAGTAAGATGAAGAGAATGTTTGTTGCAGGCCCAGCAAGATGGGTTCCCGAGAACACCATGTTTGAAAACACGGTTGAGAGTGTGAAAGAGATACAAAGTGAGGCCACGATAGAAGAATTAGCGGTGTGGCAATGGAGTACAGCATGCCTAGATGATGAAGGGTGTTGGACTGATTTGTCTGGAGAACAGAAATGGATGTTACCCGATGCATATGTACCCCCTGTTGTTACTATGGCTCATGGTCCAGCTCATATCAATGCAAAAGGTATTTGTAAATTATCGGCCCCGGTTTGGTGTAATGATAATATTTCAAAGACCGCTACACATTTGGTGAAAAGTTGCATGATTTGCATGAGGCACAATCTAGGAAAAGGTACCCCTACACTATCCGGTAACTTTGCACCACCTACATTTCCGTTCGAAGTCCTCCAGATGGACTTCATTGAGCTAGAACGTTGTAACAATCTCAAGTATGCCTTAGTGGTTATATGCACGTTTAGTAAATGGATTGAGGCTTACCCCACTAAAGACAATACGGCCACCACAACTGCGAAGGTGCTCATTAAAGAGTACTTCCCACGATTCAGAATGCCTAGAGTTATTTGGAGAGATAACGGATCTCATTTTAATGGGAAAGTGATTAGGCAAATATGTGAAGGTTTACATATTAAACAGAAGTTCCATGCCGCCAATCACCCGCAGTCAGCGGGTCTTGTCGAAAAGTACAATGGAACATTAAAATTGAAATTGGCAAAAATTCAAGAGACAACAGGGTTGAGATGGCCAGATGCTCTTCCATTGGCTCTTTTGTCAACTAGGACTACAGCACATTCAAAAACTGGCTTATCACCCTACGAAGTAGTTTTCCCCGCCCAGCAAATGTCTGGGGTGTCCCAAGGCCGATGAAATATTCAGACATTGAATATCCTGTATTGCTTGATTGTCTTGGACAATTGACAGAAAGTTTGCGTTCTATTCACCAACAGGTGCGAGACTCCTTACCTCCTAAACCAGAGGGGCCTGGCCACAGCATCCAACCTGGGGATTTTATCTTGATAAAGAATTTTCAGAGAAAGAAGAATTTGGAACCCAGGTGGAAAGGTCCGGTGCAAGTTCTTCTGGCTACACAGACGGCTGTAAAGGTTGCTGGTCGAACGAATTGTGTCCATGCGACTCACTGCAAAAGAATACCTTTGCCGTTGCCTTACGATCAGTGGGTCAAGGAGGGCATAGGAGACGTTGAAGGTGAACAGGTGCCCAGATTCGTGCCCTTTAGCGATGCAAAGCTGATTTGGACGCAAACTGACAAAGAGAACGACTATATTTCGAATGAGGCTGTCCCACCAGAAATTTGAGCTATCCAGAAGCCTCTGTTCGATGATCACACAGTGCCTGGAGCTGCCAGGTACAATTTACGTCCTCGGACGAGGACCACCGAGTCTGGGATAAAGAAAGACTAGGGATGGACTGCATAAGGTAGGAAAGTACTGAGTAGCAGTACCAACTAGGGAATGGAATAAACGAAAAGTTGCATCTGTTTCGCTCTTGTTGTTTGAACATTAGTGAGGAAAGTATACTTTGTAAGTATACCACCTTTATCAGCGTGGGATAGATTAGGAAAGAGCTTAGGACAGAGCAAGCTCCACCGCCGGTGCTCAAGAGCGCCAACTGATTGATGGACAATAGGAGCCTGTACCAGTGAGGCTCTGACGGACACTGGGAACACCCACATTTATTGATTCTTTTTTCCTTTCCCCCCCCCCCCTTGTTTATTATGTATCCTTTTGGTAGACAAGTTACTGAGGTGGATCGGCCAATTGCTCCTATACAACGTAGTACGATTTGGTCTATACGAAGTAAAATTGTGTGTGTCATTGTTTTTGTAACAGTGACAATAATAATATGTTGGGTGTTGTGGTTTCTGGCAAGTGCACATAATGTACTCACACTTAATGTAGGTGAACACATTTCCCCAGGATGCAATAAGGGGGCTACCACGCATAATGTGTTTATGGAAACGCACAGGAGATTTTTTGGAAAAGGGACCGCCTGCTATCCTACCCGATCTGTCACTAGCCTTTGGACGGCATACCCATTGTCGTTTGTTAACTACACATACACTCGGCCACCTCAGTTTGTGGAAGTAAAAGGAATGTTTGGATTTGGTTATCCTGAACCAAGTCTGTATCACCAAAAACCACAGGGTAGGGGTTATCCGGGTTGTGATAACAATACATATTGTGACAATTTTTATATGGAAAAGAAGAATATAACACTAGTGGGTTGGCATTACAAGGAGTTGACAGTACCCCGAGAGGCTGGTAATTACCCTGCTTGTTGCCCCATAGTGAACAGTACAGATACCCTTTTGTACATAAATTGTTCAGGGACTATACTATATAAAACATCTTTCCTCTGGTCAATAAAAAAAGATCCAAGCACTTCGGGAATGAATTCCAGATATGCTGCAGTGAATTATGAGAGGCCGATATATGCACATCCAGGGTTTTTTCTTTCGGTCTAATGGGACTTATTCTAATGTCTATAATGGTACTGATGATGTGGCTCTCGGAATGGTACTGCCTTTAGGCGTTCCATGTAAATATGCTCAACCTAGAACAAGATGGGTAAAAAGGACAGTAACAAAAGAATTTTGTGAAGGGGTAACAGACTTGGAAGTAAATAGCTATAGTAAAGGTATCACATTTGGATACATCATCTCCTCTATCTTTACATTGGGTGGTACTGCCATGGCCAGGGGTGAAAAAGCCAGAGAATATGTTGGATGTAAGTTGCAGATTCTATCCAATACTACAGTGGCAGCCATGAAAGACATTACTACTCGGTTAGAAAGCATGCAGGTGTATTCGGAAAAGACTAGATATGCAGTGGATTTTATCTTGGCAAAGAGTGGTGGAGTGTGCGCCATAATTGGCGACCAGTGCGTTTTTGGCATAGAGAATTTGGAAAAAAATATAACCCAACACATTATGGACATAATTGAGAATGTCAAGGGGATGGAAAGTGGAAATTGGAGTTGGTCTCTTTTGGGTAGTTGGGGTTGGATCCTCAAGGAAATAGTTTATTTTATAGCAATATTAAAGTAAACACATAGCTTCACCTTGATTGCATTTCAAATTTTGAGGCTCTATTCGCTTCTGATGTTGTTACAGTTGCCCTGCATATGTGCCTGTTTTCCTGTTTTTGCCTAACAGAAAATGTCTTTAGCTCATTGATGCATTCGTAATGCTATAAATAAGTTAGCATTCGCTGCGCCATTTTCTTTTTTAGACTCCATTTTTTGTGAGGTTCAAAACTAATCCTTCCCTGTTCCGAGAAATACCTTTTGATAAGTTTCGTTTCTGTAACGAAGAACTGTTTGTGCCCGTGCATAGTTTTCCCTAGATAAAGAACATCTCCCACCTGTCTAGCAGTTTGATCGCAGCACAGGATGGAACGGCCTTGAGAGTGTCCTGAACTGTGCAAGATATGAGAGTAGAACCTTTTTTCAGTCTTTTGTTGTCCAGCCGCATTTGTTTGGAAAATTCCATTGTGGGCGTGTTCTTAGCTAACCATGCAATGTACATAATGTATCTTTGTGCTTACTGTTCCTCAGTTCCCTCTGTAGTACTCTTACAAGACTGTGCAGACGGAGCACCGCTCTGAGCGTATACGAATAAATGATTATTGATGTATATTCTCCACTGGTTCTCAGACTCTTCATTCGGTATGGAAGGCTGAGAGGTGGTCTGTGGTGATCCGGGTGGCCCTAAGCGGGTCACTTCCTTCAAAGGGGCAAGAAAGCTTGGTCCAGGCAAAGAGGTTAGCAGAACTTGGGAGACAAGAGAATAACCCTGGAGAGAAAAGAGGGCATCTCTCGGAGCAGGGGACAAGACAGCAAGCCGACAGGACAAGAGAGAAGACCTAGGAGTGACAAAACAAAAAGCAGGCCAGGGGTGACTCTAAATTAGTTCTGTTGGTGACAAAACAGCAGGTCCATGGGAGTAACAAAAAAGCAGGCCACGTAGGGTGGCCAAACAGCAGGACCAAGGCAGTGACTAGAAAGTTGCTGTCCCTGGAAGAGTTTGATCACCAGCAAGGTGTGGTGAATATGTAATTATCAGGTCTTAAACAATGCAAACGTTCCTACGAGCCACACCTCTTGGTGATCCTACTCCCAAGAGACTTTTTTCAGATGACACCATCTAGCTTTTGACATGAAGAGGTCCTTTAGACAAACTAAGCAATGCTACTACAAAGAATAGACGCGGTACAAATGACAGAACAGCTGGTGAAAGATGGTAATTAATGGTTTAGAAGATGTGAATTATGCCAGAGGAAGATGATGGACTATTTCACAACCCTGCTGACATGGGTCTGGATTGAGATTTATGTGGGCTCGTTAGGCTAACAGCTTAAGGGCCTTTCCCCAATCTTCCCCCACCTCTGGTACAGGACAGTGCAGGGGAGATGGGTGAAGTAGATGGTTTCATATTCAAACCAGAAGACAAGATCACCCGGACCACTGGGCTGGATACAAAGTATCATACAAAAAAGATTTAAAGTTACCCTGAACAAGCAGCTTAACCTCTTGAGTTCTGGATTCTGGTTGCTACGTGGAGTGGTGGGAAAATGGTAGTTGTTCACTGTTAGAAATGGGATCTCTAGTTGGCAAGGGCTTGCACCTTTGTCCAAGTAGGGACCCTTCTTCCTAGTCAGGGTAAGGGTTGTTACACTCGTGAAGTAACCCCTGCTCACCCTCGTGGTAGCTTGGCACGAGCAGTCAGGCTTAATTCAGAGGCAGTGTGTAAAGCATTTGCACATAACCAACAGTAATACAGTGTAAGCACTACAAACGGACACCACACCAGTTTAGAAAAATAACCAATATTTTATATACTCAAGACAAGACCAATTACGACAAAAAAATCCACAATACTATACTTTAAAAACGAATACTTGATAAGGTAACTTCTTCTTTGCAGGAATAGCACAAAAGCAAAGTTCGTACGAGTCGGTAGCTCCGTCCGAGCCTACCGCGATGCTGAAAACCACAGAGTCTAACAGTTCCAGCCGACCGCGTCGATACGGGCCAGCAGAGTCATGAACAGACTCGGTTACAGTACCTTTCTCGTTGTGGCTGGTACGGAGTGTACGAGCCGGTCGGCGTTCGTCGCGGTTGCGGTGCAAGACGGAGCGATGCAAGGTGCGGTGTCCCTCGATGCGGTGCAGGCAGCGGCTCGATGAGTGTCGTGCAGACTGGGTCGGTGAGTCCAAGGCGTGCGATGCAGGGTGAGACGATGCTCGATGCGGTGCTGACAGGTTGCGATGCAGGCGACCTAGCCGGAGTGCGGGAGCTGGCGTCGGACAGCGGTGCGAGTCGGAGCGGTGCGTCGCAGACGTGCGAGCGGGCCCCAAATGCGGTGCGGTCTCGACTCTTGAGCCAGTTGCAGCGACAGCGTCGGTCTGGTCCGGCTGGCCCAGTGAAGCGATGCGATGCGAACTGCGGTGCCCACAGGTCACGGTGCAAGCAGCGGCTCGATGTTGGCGGCGTCGGACGTCGCCCACGGTGAGACCAGGGTTGCGATGCGAAGCGGGGCGATGCGGTCTGCGGTGCAAACAGGTCACCGGCCAGG
The DNA here is from genome assembly GCA_963921515.1 of Calotriton arnoldi. NCBI lineage: Eukaryota > Metazoa > Chordata > Amphibia > Caudata > Salamandridae > Calotriton > Calotriton arnoldi. Next base: position 4,374,728 of record CAWUFW010000156.1, read on the forward strand.
GATGGATTCGGTTGACGGAGTCGGTTGCAGTTCCCTTCCTCTGTGGCGACTGAAACAGCGTTCCAGAAGCGGTACCCAGAGGCTTGTGAAGTCTTTGTAGTCCCTGAGACTTCTTAACAGGAGGCCAGCTCGGTTTCAGGCCCTTGGAGATACTCAGCACAAGTTTGTAGAAAGTTCAGTCCAGTCCTTTCACTGCCCAAGACAGAAGCAGCAACTGCAGGCCAACCCAACAAAGCAACAACACAGCAAAGGGGCAGTACTCCTCCTGGCAGCTCTTCCAGCTCTTCGTCTTGGCAGGTTCCTTGATTCCAGCGAGATCTAAATTCATGGGGTCAGGGCCCCAATATTTATATCCCAAATTCCTTTGTTCTCTGAAGGCAGAGAGGCCTTTGCCTAGTCCAAACCAGTTCTGGAGCACTTTGTTGACAAGTCTCCGTCCCTTCTTTCAGTGAGTAGGCCAGGGACATCAGACGCACCACAGGAGGTGGAGCCAGCATTGTGGAGGGAAGGCACTGTCCTATTCAGGGCCCAGGTGCGACCCCTCCCACCCATCTACATGTAGATCTTGCTATTCAGCCCTGTGCTGACTCACCCTGTCTCCTGGCATCCCCAGCCCCTGTCACTCACATTCCAGACACGGAATCCACAACCTCGCAGAGGCAGGCTTGGATGGTTAGGCAAGAAAATACCCACTTTCTAAAAGTGGTATTTTCAAACACAGAATGTTAAAACCAACTTCACTAAAAGCTGTATTTTATCATTCTGAGTCCAGGCATACTAAACTCGAATTTCTACCATGTTCCCGGGGTCAGTTGGGATTATAAGCTGTAATAATCAAAACTGCCCGTTCTGGCCTAGGGGGAACAGGTAGCCTTGCAATAGTGAAAAACGAACTAGGCTGTAATTCACTATCAGGACATGCCGCACACACCCGGGCATGTCCTACCTTTCGCATACACCGCACCCTGCCCACAGGGGTACCTTGGGCCTACCTTAGGGGTGACTAACATGTAGCAAAGGGAAGGTTTAGGGACTTGCAAGTGTGTGCACTTGCCAAGTCGACTATGGCAGCCCCAGGCTGCGCACCGGCTCTGCGATGGCAGGCCCGAGTTACACTTTACGGGCTGTTTGCGTGGGTGGCACAATCCAGTGCTGCAGCCCACCAACAGCATTTGGTCTATAGGCCCCGGCACTCGCAGTGCACTTTACAAGGGACTGACACATAGACCAAATAGGCCAATCATGGAAACACCAATCCATAACACATTTTATACAGGAGCACTTGCACTTTCCCACTGGACCGCAGTGAGGAAAGTGCGCAGAATCATTACACCAGCAAAAACAGAGTCAAAACCGGGAGGTCAGAAAGCAAAAAGTCAGGGGAAACACGCCAAAAGATGCCAAGTCTAACATTCACTAATTGTATACCTATGCCCCCAATACTAACGATCCTTCCTACTTTTTTAAAGTGGCTATGATTCTGGATGGTCACATAGGACTGTTAGTTTCGTAGGTGTGCAATAACAAATGTATATGCAGTCAAGGACACTTCACACACTCCTTCAAGATTTGGAAGTACAGAATCTAAGACACTGCTGAAACGGACGGGGTACTATAATTTGGGGAATGTTTGGATGCACCATCGTGATAATAGTTTTCTCATTTTACTGTCTAGTGCAACACTTGTATTCTTAAACTGATTTTCTACTGACTGGTTATAGCGATTTACACCAGGATTACCTTGACATTTCCCTATATGACCATGCTGGGGATAGGTACATATGCTATGCTTGTGCCTATTTGGTGGTTTCAAAATACATGGTTGAAGGAGACCATTTCTAGGGATGAACTTAAGACCAGGGTTATTTTTTTCTTTTACGAAAACAAAGATACTATCTCTAGCAAGGGATGAAGTGGAAGCATTTAAAGTTACAGCACAGGGTTACTATTCAGGGACTTCTACAATCACCAAAACCATTGGCAAGAGAGGGGTTGGTACCCTTGAAAAGAACTAGGGTGAGACTACTAGGAAAGTATCTCCAATTCACGCTTAGGACCAGCAATAAGCTCATATTTTGGATAGGCTAATGACTTGCTCCTATAGACTGAGTAACTGTGACTATATTCATTTTTGACTAAACAGAGGAATCCAGGCCAGAAGGCTGGTGGGACTCTGTTATGGTAGCTTAATATTCAAAGAGGACCTAGGATCATCTCAGCAATTAGTGATTTGAGATGGGGTTTGATGATTGATCAACCTGGTAATAATGCAACCTTTACTGATCATTATGGAGCCTCTATTGTCATCAAAACAGACAGGATAGTGAATGGACCTCTGACCTACCGACAGAAACATGCTGCCTGATCCTATCTCCAGAGGACACTGAACCACTGGATTTGCCTTTTTCTAGCCAAAGATACTATATCTGCTAATAAGACCAGAGGTAGAGGAAAAATGCCTCTGGCTGAGCAGTCAAATTCTACATCAAATATGCTGCAATTACTATGCCCAAATTAATGTAACTGTTTGAGCAAGCCCTGACAGGGGAATCCCTCTTGTTGAGATTATTGGAGACGTTGGTGGTTTTGATCCTTAAACAACTCAAGAATACTGTTAACTGTGGTACTTTATCAGACTGTCACTGGTTAATGTTGGCATGACGATTCTAGCCATTGTGTCCTCATTTAGGTTGGGTCTGTTGATGCAGACTGTGGTGCATCCAGATGGGGCTGCTTTTATTTCTGGCAGGAATAGAATGCAGAATCTTAGGAGGCTCTTCTTGCTTGAAGAACAGCACTAGCTGATACGCAAAATGATTTTAATACCTTAGCCTGCAAATTCCTGAACCTGTAGCTTACAACGTCTGCGCTAAGCTCTGATTTTTTTTTTTAATGGACTACGTTTTTACACACTGATCCAACAGCATGAACGAGGGCTCAAAAATCATCTACATATCCCCACAGGTAGCAAAATGAATCGGATTGGGCTGCCCTTTTTCCCACTGATTTCTGCTTGGGTGTTTCGGTAGAAAGTAACTGATTGCAATTCACTACTGAAAACGGGTTCCCCATGTCATTTCACAATATGCAGATGATGTATTGCTTTATATTGAAGACCCATTGGGTCCACTTTTTTGGAGGCAATTGACAAATTTGAAGTGGTGTCTGACATTTGAATCAGTTGGGAGAAAATGTTGCTCCATCCTGTGAAAGCTATCAAAGTGGCAGACTCAGAGAGTTGCCAATAAGGGTACCTAAAGACATGTTTAAATGTCTGGGAGTGTGTGCCAGTGCAACAGACTTTATCAGAGAAATATGGTGGCAGCGTTTAAGTGTATGATGGTGAAATTCTGTTAGCTGCCATTGATTAGTATTGTGTAAGCTAAACAAAATCACACTAATGCCAAGGTTTCTGTAAATTTACTAAGCCATACCACTTTGTACCTCTCAGGGATATTTTAAGCGGATTACAAACTACTTATTTTATTTTACTATTAGCAGAGCTTGGATCTCACTACATAATTTCTGACTGCCCTATTCGGTGAGGGGTTGGAGGCCACTCGCTTTGAATGTTAGTATTGGAAGCCCACTCTGCATCACGTTGGTCAATGAATGGGCCGTATCTGGATGGATAAGGTATCCAAAGTGATTGTTCAGGTCAAGGGAGATCTGTAACTGTTACCCATTCTGATGTTGTCAACAGGTAGCTTGCCTGCCTCCTGGACACTGTCAAATTATTGTAAAGTACTGGAGGACACAGTCAAGTCCAGGGCTTACGTTTTTCGAACAGTCTACCTGGAACGTGATTGTGAATTTACTGTGGTGGGTAGGAAGAGAGTGAAAATTGACTGGGACTGGTGGACCCCTAAGAGTGGCACAGATATAAACAGGTGAATAACATATGATTTCTTTATAAATTCATAATACTTCACAGGATTCTATTTTTTAACAGTCTGCCATGCTTGGCTGCATGTGCAAAAACCACAAAGCCCCACGGCTGTAATACTTTGGAAATACTCCTAGTGAATTTTACATTGAAAACTCCGACTACTGTTGGTAAATGGGTCTCGACTTTTACATGTTTTATCAGACCTACTTCAAACTGGTCTGTCGATATTGAAAACAAGCGGGACCTTGACCTGGGCTCACAGGTGTCAGATGCATAATGGCAGAGGGCCTGTCAACATAACAAATATCTATCAAACAATAGCAGATTCAAACCTCATTCATTACTAAACCGCATGAGGACCCATGTTATTTCTATAACATACCGTGCTAAGAACCATCCTCTAATCTAGCTTGCCCTAGGTGCAGTTTTCCCCAAGAAAATGTCTGGCACATGCAGTACCTCCGTTTTGGGATAGCCGGGGAACTCTCATGGCAGGGTTTTCTGGCTGGTGACTGTGCACAAATGCTAAATTGTGCATACTGTACTTGTTGGCTTTGAGGAAAAAAAGAAACCAGCTACTTTAATTGCTGGCTGTGTTTGGTTCTGACCAAGCCTTGTATAGCCATGACATGGAAGATTGTCAGATACAAGGAGGTCTGTAAGGATAAAAAAGGTAGGTACTGAAGAGTTGGTGACTGTTGGTTGGGTACCACATGATGTAGACATTCTGGCTGGACATACAGAAGAGTCTAACTTCAGACCACCATGAGCCAAACAGATATTGCTTGCTGGCAACTAAATTGCAATCACAGAGTATGTTATGATCACATCACTTTTAAAGTGCACTATCACCTCAAGGCCATTAGCTGCTGTTTCAAACGTAGGTGAGAACAACCAGCCAGTGATCTTGCTCTAACTTGCCAAATGATGGATGTCTTTAGGTGACAGCAAAACAGAAGTCAATATGTTTTACAGCGTAGATTTGAAGGAAGAGAACCCCAAAGTTTAGCTGCAAAGCATAGCATCATATCCCTGATCTGAATTTGTGAATTTTGGTTCTATCCACCACCAGGAGTATGACAAGGCTGATAGTTAACATTGGGCTACTGTACCTGCTGTACATCGTCCTGTGTAGATGTATTAATGAAAAGTTTCATTTGTGTTCAAGCCTGGACTAACAGTTACGAAGGTGAACTGGAATGGATCCGTTTGCTGGTACCCAAGCTCTGAACTCCCCTTCCAGTATCACTTCTGCATAATCTAGATTGCTCATAAGGATGTAGGTCGAGAAAATGTTCATACAAATAGAGGGGAAAAAGTAGCAGTCAGATTTCTGATAAAGATGCCTCAAATAATTTGTTAACACTTCATTTAGCTATCTACACATTTCTTTGACGTCTGTGCTATCCATTACTTACACCTATCCAACTTCCAAGAGACAAGGGCATTTTGGACAAGGCCCAGCCTGATTTTCATACACCAAGAGGCTCTGAATCAGTGTTGGTCTCAGTTCTTGACGACCAGCCCATGATTATGGATGGTGAGGGAAGTGTTCACAATGATCTTTTTTGAGCTCTCTGCATCATTAAACATTGTGGGCAATCCTGTTCTGTTAGCCAGATTGAGGGCCTGTAGGTATTAACCGAATGGTCCATCACTGTGTAAGCTTGACATGTGGAGTTCCGCATTGTCCTAGACTGATCCAGATTTAATGGCAGCAATAATCCAATCGCACTGAGCTTGGGAGGGGATGACAATAATGGCCAATATACTTCAAAAAATGAATGTTAACTATCACAGGTTAGATGGCTGAAAGTCTGATACTATTGACGTACTGGTGGTTGGTGGTCAAAAAAGACATGTGAAAGTCCTCTTGTCATGTCCTTTCGGCTAGTCCTGTCATGTATACCCCTTTTTACATGCATTGTCCTATCCATACGACACTAACGAATACAAACAGGTGACCTTTTACCTAGTAGCTTGCTCCTGTCTCTTCGACACCATGCTCTTAATATTCTATCATAATCCCTGTACCCGACGTACATAAACATGTCCCCAGGCACAGCAGAATTATTCTGTACAAGGGTCACCACTTTTTTCATCCTTGGCCAACAGCCAGCTATGCATGATAACATTTGTTTGGAAAAACATTGGTGATTGTTTTCAAAACATTTATGATGGTTTTGAAAACATATCGCTTCTAGAAAAAACCCTGGAGTGACCACTTAAGCATAAAAGACCCTCACTCCCCCCTACAATTCAGAGGAGAATTCCTTCCAAGCTGAGTCGAGGTCCTGCATGCTGAATCTTCGACACGCAGCGGTCTGACACCCCTTGCGGGGTGTCATCCTCGAAGCAGAGACGGGGTCCTTCATGAAAAGGGGAGAGAAGGAAAATGTTCAAGGGAACGTGTAGAAAGGGGTGCTCAAATATTATATATAAGAGGAGTCAAGAGGACTCAAAGTTTTCAAACAGAAAGTAAGGGGCATATATTTACAAAACTGTACAAAAACTGATATCAAATAAACAGTTCACTGCGACCTGGCCATGTATAAACACAATCATTTGGAATTATATTTTCATAAGAAAAGGATTTTCTTGGCTGGAACAGGGGTAATAGAGAGGATGGTCCAGGTGCAAAAATGGGGGTAGCGTCGACGTTTCGATCCGACTTATCGGCAACGAGGCAAATTAGTACCTCAGCCATGCGGATCTTCCTCAGGACAGGGGGAGGGGTGGAGTGACCCTCATCAATCATGTAGCGCCCAGAGGGTCCAGTGAATGTGACACCAATACCCGCAATACTGGCAGTATTCTACACGTTCCCTTGAACATTTTCCTCCTCTCCCCTTTTCATGACCCTCCAAGGTTTGTGTAACCTTGTTCTTTTACTTAACAAATAAATATATTGTAATACAACATAGTGGTTCTTGCACATCATGTTCTCTTGGTAAATCCAACGATTTATAGACGTTTGTGAGCTGACCATTGTAAGCTCTGAATAGGATGAAATAATTATTGTTCTCAATCAAAAACTTCTTTTGAATAATTGGTCCAGGACCACTGTTTTTTGTAACAATCGACACCCAGTTCCAAGGACTAGTATGGGTTACCCCATTGTTTATAATGGTTACATGCACATATCCATGATACACATACAGATCTAGGCTAGAGTACATTAAGACAAAGTACTTAGCGCGTGCATTTTAGGAATATGCAAGTGCTACTGGTTTTAACTGAACTGCTTATGTTCATCTTATGAGCACTATGGTAGAAATGTATCTACTATTTACTATATTGGTACTAGCAATCTCTTTTGTATGCTTCTGTCTCCTGATTGTCGCAGCACATATGTTTTACACAAAGCTATCGCTGGACCAATAAATACTTATTAAAATGTCCTAATCGCCATCCTGTTTATTTTCTGAGAGAAAGCAAGCACGAGTGTCCGAGCGCAAAAGTACTGTACTGTTTTCCACGATCTCTGAGGAATCAGAGTTGTCATGTTCAGTGGTTGCCAGAAACTACCTACACCACTGTAGAATACAGGGGGGTGGTAGTGGCACTGTAGAGCTAGCTGGTCTAACGGCTGACATATCCTGTGGGGGTGTCCAGAGTCGGTTTGGACACCAAGCCCTCAGTTTAGGTCATGCAAAACGTGCATGTCCTGGGGGACTCTTAGGAACTACACGACATGACGCCGCCAACGTTGGTTTGGTTCTTATATTAACAGTGAAAATCTGAATAGTTCAGTCGTGCTTTCTCAGAAAGCCCTACTCACACCTTTTCAGAGACGTCTGAAGTGGGAAGGGAAATCCGCCTCAGCTGAGCAGATATACCCTGTGTATTGGCTGAAGGTTTAAACAAGCTTGTAAGGATAAAAGGTTCGCGACATTGTGCAGAACGCTACCTCTTAAAATTTCTCTCTTCTCTTTGAACAAAAAATAAAAAATGACTGACCCCGCAAGTAGCTCGGGGGAAGACAAAGTTGCAAACGCTCTCAACATTACAGAGAACTGCAGACATGCAGTAACAATAAAATTGTTAGAACACAACGTACCCTTAACAGGTGGTGGTGTTACCTTCGTGATTGAGGCACACGAGGTGTTTGGATCAGAGGTATTCTATTCTTGGGTTCAGTTCCCACCTGCAGATCAAGTGACTAAATTGTTTCACACATACATTGTAGTTGAACCACCGGATGAATACATTCCATACGAAGACATCGAAGTCCCGTTAACTAACAAGCAACACAGAAACTGGTTTAAAGACGCCCTCCCACACACATCTGTAGTGAAACTCTGTCTGCTCAGCATAGAAGGAGCAACCTGGCCGGTCTTAGCGACGTACACTCCACATCCAGTGATAGATACACTACCAGTGGATGAAGTCCGGACAATATATAAAGACATAGTCAGGCTATTCAGACATATTGTCCAGTTTGTCATGCGAACATTAACAGTCCAACCTGCGAGAAATACTCCAGTCGGTCCACATCAGACCACACCTCGATTGAGGATTGTACCACATGGGGAACAATCTTTGCTGCCATATAGGTTAGAATACACTGTACCCCTTCGATAGCAGTAGTTCCAGAGGTTTTGAAACAGACTGAATACGGGGCAGCAGCTGCCCTGGACTTGGGAATGAAACTAATGGGAAATTTTGGCCAAGTCTCTGCAATTATGCTGAGCAACATAAAAGGACAGGCAGCTGCAGTGGCCATACACCACCGCCTGAGGGAAGTAGCTCCTATAAATAAGAAGCGAGAGTGACCAATAATTATCGAAGAAACCTATGCTACATTAGGTAGAGATAGTTTGGGAGCCAGACCAGGGAAGCCACAAATGGCAGGTAGTCCCGACAAGGACCACTCGAAGCAAGCACTATTTTCTTCTAAAAAGAAATGGGATAACAAACAACCTAAAAACAATAATACAGAAAAGAATTCACGATCAAGGGGTAGGTCTCCCCAAAGGGAGTCCTCTGAGAAGAAGTATAACCTTAGGAATCGTGAACAGATTAGGAAACCTGATAGGTATCAGGACACTGATACACATTCTTTTCGTTCCTTTCCGGGTTAATCAAAAAACTCAGAGAGGGACGGGCGATCAGAACAAAAAACAGAAGATCGACCAAGAGAGAAAAGGGAAACACATCATAATTCAGATTACATTATCAAACAGGAAGATCAACTTAATGCGAAGCCTCAATTCAAAAAGAAGAAAGTAGCTGGATTAAAAATTAAGACATGCCCAGGTTACTGAGGACTCAGCTTCGGAATGGGCTCTGATGATGTTAGACAGCGCGGCAGAAGTAACAATTGCTCGCCAGAACCTGAAGGATTTTCTGGTGATAGCAGTATTGAATGAACATATCATGGTGCAAACACTGATACCAGAGTTAGTGTTCCGCATAGACTGTATGAAATTACACTACAAATAGAGGGGGACATCTCAAGAAAGGTTAAAGGTCTCTTTTGGGAGAATTTGGATATGTCGTACTGCTAGCAGAAAAAGATTAGCCGCTTGGATTTGTGATGGATTGCCCAAAAGGGGAAAGCGTCATTTTGCCTGCTTTCTCCGACCTCGTTTCAGTATCTTTAAAACACTCATATGCGCAGTAGTGGGCGCACGCGCTAGCTCCGGCATTATACCGTAACCATGTAGGGTGCAACGAGGAGTCTACTCACCACCACATCCCATTAAAAACTACTCCAAATCCACAGAGACAGTACCCTATAAAAAATTATGCAAAAAGACAGGACAAAGAAATCTTAGACCAGTTGGAATACCAAGGTGTGATTGAAACTTGCACCTCCCCCATGAACAATCCTTCGTTTCCCGAAATGAAACCAGACAATACATATCGTCTAGTTTTAGATTACGGACATTTGAACACATGAACACGAACATTTGCAGTTCAAAACGCACACAGTGCCGCATTAATGAATAACATTGTGCGGAAGAAATACAAAACTACATTAGATATCTCAAATGGATTCTTCTGCCAGAATATAGCTTCAGAAAGCAGATATTTGAAAGCATTTTCTGCGCTCAGCAGTCAGTGAACTTTTTGTCGTTTGCCTCAAGGGTATAAGAACAGCCCGGGACTATTCTCGGCAAGAGTGTCAGAATTATTACAAACATATGACGAGGAGGCCGTGTCCTATGTAGACATCTGACGGACGATGATTTACTTGAACACTTGTGCAGGGTGAACATCATAATTGTGGGATTCGACAACTTGGTCTATAAATTTAATTTCAAGAAATCTAAGATTGCCCATCTCAATGTCCTATTTTTGGGATACGAGCTGTCAAGTGAAGGCAAAAGCCTGGCAGCCAACTTTTTAGAAAAGTGTGCGCTGCTCCAACCTCCAAAGACTCTCAAAGGTTTGCAATCCATATTAGGATTTCTAAATTTTGGCAGAACATACATTCTAGATTATGCAAACAGAGTAAAACCTTTCTACGACTTAATCAGATCTGATTTCGACTCACATCAGTGGACACAACAACACACAGATACGCTCCATTCAGTTCAGGCTGACATGATAGCATCAAAACATTTGCACACACGTGTGAATACTACCAACTTGGTGATCCGGGTGGTCCCGGGTTTATCAGGATTTACCTACATCACTTTCAATGAAGGTGAGACAGTCCCAATTTCATATAAATCACATTTATACACAAATGCTGAAATGTGGTTTGTAGCCACAGAAAAAATACTGACAGCAGTACAGACTGCTGTAGTGAGAGAAAGAGAACTAGGATAGGGGAAACGCATTATTGTTGTAACCCTGGTACCGACTGTAGAAGCTGTTACCAAAGCAAGCATTCCAAATGCGAAGGCACTGCATCCACGATGGATACAATGGACTAATTCTCTCACTGCAACAGATGTAGATTACAAATTTGATCCTACACTTAAAACAAGCATTTCTGCAGTAGGAACAAGAATACCCTCTCCCGAATGAAATCTTGCCTCTAGAAAAATATGAACACATCATTTACACTGATGGTTCTTCTCAGTCTGCCACCGGACGTAAACAATATAGCAATGCGTGTGCTATAGTGAAGGGACGTATGCGGGACGGTAAGTTCCATCCCAGCAATACGACTACACAATCTCTAGGAGATTGTACAGCGCCGTTGGCAGAGCTGAAAGCCCTGATACTAGCACTACAATATACGGATCGGGGACTCCCCACACTGATAGTGTGCGATTCGTTTTACTGGGTGCAGTCCTACAATGAATATCTTCATTACTGGGGTCAGAATGGGGTTAGAGATTCCAAGGGTTGCCCAATTAAACATAAATTGTTATGGGAACAAGTGGCAAAGCTGAAAGCATGCCAGCCACGGGCCCAAGTTATTCACACCTTGAGTCATCAGCCTGTTGGCATACACGTTGAATGGAATTCACTGGCTGATGAAGGCGACAGTGCGAACTGCTGTAGTTGCTGCAATCACTCATTCTAGCACAAATATAGACGGAGACATACTGATAGCCGTCAACGACTCAAAGGCTTTCCACTCAAATATTCCTATACATTATATTCCAGGAGTGGGGGATAGAGTTATACCAAACACGGATCGCAGATTAGGTTTAATACTAGCTGCACACGAGGGTCTGGGTTCAGCCAGGCAGGAGTCAATGCTACAATTTCATTGCTGAAGTGGCGATTTTGGTGGCCAAGGAAGGCTTATGTCTTAAAATGCGACATCTGCCAGCAGATGAAAGGTTCCACCGTTGCACGGCCACCACAAACACCATTACTCATTTCAGACAGACCTCTCGCATGTGTCTATTTGGATCACTGCAGCCCCTTAAATTCAGACGGGGCTTACAAGTACATCTTGGTGGCAGTAGATTCCTGCTCTAGATTTCTATGGGTTTGGCCTCAGCGCTTGGCTGACGCTCTAACTGTTATAAAGGATTTGTGAGTCTTCATCGGGACATACGCAATTGGCACATTACATTCCGACCGTGGTCCTGCGTTTAGCTAACGGGCTTACAAGGAAGCCATGGAAGCTATGGGCGTGGCCTTGCGGTACTCCTCCCCCTACCATCCCGAGGGAAATTCGGTGGTGGAGAGGAAAAACTGGGACCTAAAGCAATCCTTAACAGCAAGGGTATTAGGTGCGGGCAGTACTTGGGTCAATCACCTATATGGGTCCAGAGGGCACTGAACAATATGGCAAGAAAGTCCTTGGGAGGACGTACCCCCGATGAGATCCTGTTTGGGACAGGAATGTGGGTACCTGACCTTGATTGTGCCAGCACAGTGGCGAATACGAAACCATTTGAATTGAATTATCGTTTGGCTGTTTTACAGGAACTCAATTAATTCCGGGCATTACAAAGCATTACAAAGCAACGTCCAAGTAAAACGCACCGCCACTGGGGAAGTGAAAACTGTTCCAGCAAGACCTGCCTGGGTCCCGAAGGTTGGGGACCTGGTCAGAGAAAATATTGTGGACAAGGAGGAGTTTGGGCCATCTTACAGAACACCTGTACCTGTCCTGGCGGTTCAAGGAACAAGAACAGTACTTCTTTCGCCTCTTGACGGTCGCTGTTGCCGGTTATCATGCTGTTCGTTACTCGTCTACCATCGTAAAGAAATTGATATCAGGTTTCATCTACACCTGGTTTTCTACAATTGAGAGCCACTGTTTGAACCTTTGTGATCCACTTCGGATATTTGCTTTAATGATCAAGAATTACTTGGACTCATTATAATTGGATATTTACGAATAGGTGGGGACACACACCTCAAGGGGACTATTTCTGTCAATTTCGGTTGTATTTAATTGTCAGACTTTACGAGTAAGCCCTGACGAAGGTTCCGTGGCACTAGGGAACGAAACGAGTTGGCTGTGTGCCGGTTTTAAACAAACAACTTTAAATAAAAAGAAGATTTTTGGGATTATACGCGTTTCCTGACTGACTTCTATCAGAGTGCACCTTCCTTCTTTGTGGACTTTCTTACTAAATTGGCATCCTTCAACGGCGGATGCCGGGAGTAGTTGCACCCGTTTGTGATATATGGTACAAGTGGAATTGAAGTGCTTGACATTGGTCAGCCGTTGTGTGCTTTTCTGTTTCATATAGATCGAACTGCGTCTGGCTACTTCATCAACTTCAATGACTTTTCTTCAGATCCAAGTGAACCTGAGAAAACGCCACCCATTTCCAAGAAAGAAAAAATCCGACAATTCTATCTCTGGCTGAAAAAGATTTACTCTGTGCCCCCTTGGCTTGCATTAGGGATTCTGTTCCTGTTAATTTGGATTGGCATAGTAACTGTCTTTTTTCTACTACTGAATGGACATTACCTCCCACAACGCTCTGCAGCCCACCTGTGAACTTGGTCTTGAAACCTCACACGTCATCACACCGTAAACAGAAAGACCTGTCCCTAGTGAACATTTCAGCAGTTCCAGTAACGGATGGTATAGTTTGGGATAGGGTTTCATATGATGTATTTGGTCCTACTGAACATTTGAAAATTCCACACGTTTAAAAATTCAATGAATGACTTCATTACCCCGAGTACATTCTCTGACGATTGGGACATTGAGACTGTAAATACTATGCTCTCAGATTTAGAACAATCTGCTGCATTTTCTTACAGGGAATTGTACGAAGATACACCTGACTTTGACAGTATGTATTGTTACCACACTATGGTCATCACTTTTTGCACAGAGCTAGTGTTCCACGCACTGTAAACACTTACCATCAATGGGAACATTGCCCAACACCACCGAAAGGTAGTTCAGCCACATTCAGACAGAAATTTGCATACTTTTCAGGGTTCAATACATCATACCCACTGTCATACTACTATAAGCTAGTACAGACAAATGCAACTATGAAGAAAATGATGCTGACTAACACCAATCTCATATATATAGCACCTTTTATCTCCCAACTGTCTATACAAGGTTTCGACTATTGGAAGGACACGATAGACACAAAATCCATCTGGGGGACAAAAGATTGGCAGGTTCAGGGAACAGAGGCTTTATTTAGAGCTTGCCTCATACCATTACAGATCATTTTCTGAATAGAACAGTGTAACAGATTACCTGCTATGGGTTTGCAAAAGTAAAAGGAAAACACCACGCATCCCCTCGCCCATACCTATTGAAGGTATATCAAATGATACACTGACAAGTGAGGAAGTGCTGGGTGCAGTGATACAGAATGGTACATACAATTCCTCAGTTCCCAATTGGAAGGGATGGTTGGTTTGGCCTATCGACACAAATAGGTGTCAATCAAGATTCAAGGGTGCCACCAGAGGGTTTAGTATCCATAGGCCTGACTGACGCTATGTACACACAGACGACCTAGGGGTAGTGACTTCTTACAGTGTTGGGAAGTTGTGCCTAGAATGGCTAAAAACCTCAACACTACAACAGGTGAAACAACACTTGTCCCTTCTAGCTGACAACATGGATCTTAGGGATTTCTTGCTAGGTCACAAGAAACCACGTAAGAAACGCTTCTTATATGCCATCTACAATGAACTGTGGAAAGTCTCCCAAAAGGATGCTGCTGAGAGATTACGTGAAATTGATAGGATTGACCTAGAAAAGACCTTGGCTGTGATAGACAATGGTATGACCACACTTTCTTCACGTATTTATTCACTGGGCAACATTGTGTGCTCGGCAATCGACATAATGGAATAAGATTTGTCTATTCTACAGCATGGGCAATCTCAATTGCGCTCCATTATGCTTTTAAGCTGGACGCTGCAATCATTGCGTTTAGGCCACGTGCCATGGCGATACATTAGCAGCATAAGTTTGTTCTCGATTTACAATCTGACCGACAGACAGTTGACTATGGCACACACAGATGGAAAGTACACCATACTGCTCATTGAAAAATTAGAGAAGTTACCTTTCACAGTAGCTGAGTCACCGTCTACTGAATGGCTAATTCACGGCCATATCACACTGCCAATCACAACATTTCAGTTCCAATACTGCCGTAGATACATCCAAGCAGGCAAGTATGAAGCGTTAGGTGAAGGGTACATACAGGAAACATTGGAGTTACCGTATAGATATAGGTGCAGAAATAAGGACACTGAAGTTTTCTTGAGTGGTACTGACTGCGGGAAGGCTTTAAGTGGGTGTTTGGTGTGTAAGAAGTGTCACTTCATGGAACGTGTAATGCGTCAAAAGCTAACTTATCTTGCTACTTAAAAGGCTCCCCAGCTGCCGTGATTCATCCGGTTTTTGAATTTTTTCCAAATGGAAGTTATTTAGTGCTGAATGATCAAGGCTGTTGTGGAATGGCGCCAGGCATCGCATATCTAGTCACAGTAAACTTCAGGGTCGTTTGCTGTAAGCAAGCATAGTTTCCCCCGGCTCGCACAGTTAGGAAGGCACCACTGTGGCCTTCGTTAAATGTTTCCATTATAAGGTTTGATTCGCTGAGCAGACTGAAAGCCATGTTGTTTCAACAAAATGTGGCCTTAACTTCAGCCCGAGAGACTTTTGATCTCCAGGTTGCAAGGTCTTCAGCAGAGATACAGGCCCTGGTCCGTACGAACTTCCCGATCCATTTCAGAGAAATGGTTCATCGTATCTTTAACATGTTTGATACGAGTGGGGTCGTACACTTATTTAAGCGACTTGGATCAGGTGTCTTAACCACCTTTCAGACCATCTTTGGAGTAATTCCAGCTTTCATACACTCCGTACTTGGAAGCGTTTTTGGAAGGCTTCCTTTGGTCCTGCTTTCGGTAGCGGGCATCCTGATTTTAATTCTATAGCTTCGCAATGGACTTCGCAATCCCTCAAGAAATGGAGAGAACACTGCTGGAACAACGCTGTAGTGAGTGTATGGTGTTCTGCCTGACTACGCCTCGGCTTCGAGAGCTGAGTGAGCATTGGTTCCAGTCTTTCAGACCAGTCTGGCTAGACTGTGTCCTGCCTGTGTTCCGTTGCCTCTTCTGCGGATTTGGCTGCATGTTAGACATGTGTCTGACACTTCAATCGGTTGCGCCGCCGGACATAGACGTGCTACTTGCGCCTTTGCAGGCCCACGTGCGCAGCTGTCCCCAGCGTATTCCCATGTTGATGACGGCATTCTTGGAGCCTCCATGGGATGCTTCCGCTCTTGTTGGAAGAGATATCAGGTCTGCTCCAGAGGTACAGGCATCGGTATTATGCATCTAATTCTTCCCCGGCGGCTACCGTGGGAACCAGAGATGAACATCTTTGCTCACTCGCACTCGACATGATACTGGAAGTTCTAGAGGGACTGCCACCTGCGGATACGATGTTCAGCGATGTTGAGTCTTCAGCACAGGATTCATAAACAATCTGGCCTTTCCTGTGCTGGGAACTATTCGGCATTTTTAAAATATTTTCTAAATTGAAGGTCGAACACTGACTTTGTTTTCTTTTTTCTTTTCTGCTCTGAGCATAATGGCTTTCAAGGTGCTCAGTGTAATAATAACCACATATACCAGTCTAGAGGACCTTTTGAACGCTTTTTAGCATAGAGGACTATTTTGACTTTGAATTTATGTTTCTTTTATGGACATTTTAACAGGCTTTTAAGGTGCTTATACTATTTTAATTACACATGATTTTATGCTTTTACTGGCCCTAGCTTTGTCATTGTCTAGCTGACGCTGTTGACCTTTTGATGAGGAGTGGGTGTCATGTCCTTTAGGCTAGTCCCGTCATGCATACCCCTTTAACATGCATTGTCCTATCCACACGACAATAACAACAATTACAAACAGGTGACCTTTTACCTAGTAGCTTGCTCCTGTATCTTCGACACCAGGCTCTTAGTATTCTATCATAATCCCTGTACCTGACGTACATAAACATGACCCCAGGCGCAGCAGAATTATTCTGTATAAGGGTCACCACTTTTTTCATCCTTGGCCAACAGCCAGCTGTGCATGATCACATTTGTTTGGAAAAACATTGGTGATTGTTTTCAAAACATTTATGTTTGTTTTGAAAACATATCGCTTCTAGAAAAACCCTGGAGTGACCACTTTAGTATAAAAGACCCTCACTCCCCCCTACAATTCAGAGAAGAATTCCTTCCAAGCTGAGACAGGGTCCTGCATGCTGAATCTTCGACACGCAGCAGTCTGACATCCCTTGCGGGGTGTCATCCTCGAAGCAGAGACGGGGTCCTTCATTCTCAACCATCAGGTGAGGAGGTTGAAGCTTCCCTAGGGGTTTCTTGGCTACATACACATATGCACTTATCCATGATACACATACAGATCTAGGCTAGGTACATTAAGGCAAAGTACTTAGCGCGTGCATTTTAGGAATATGCAAGTGCTACTGTTTTTATCTGGACTGCTTATGTTCATCTTATTAGCACTATGGTACAAATGTATCTACTATTTACTATATTTCTACTAGCAATCTCTTTCGTATGCTTCTGTCTCCCGATTGTCGCAGCACATATGTTTTACACAAGGCTGTCGCTAGGCCAATAAATACTTATTGAAACGTCCTAATCGCCATCCTGTGTATATTCTGAGAGAAAGCAAGCACGAGTGCCCGAACGAAAAGTACTGTACTGTTTTCCACGATCCCCGAGGAGTCAGGGTTGTCATGTTCAGTGGTTGCCAGAAACTACCTACACCACTGTAGAATACAGGGGGTGGAAGTGGCACTGTAGAGCTAGCTGGTCTAATAGCTGACATATCCTGTGGGGGTGTCCAGAGTCGGTTTGGACACCAAGTCCTCAGTTTAGGTCATCTAAAACGCGCAGGTCCTGGGGGACTCCTAGGAACTACACAACACTCTTTGTGGCCTTCCAATAAGGGCACCATTTGCACCCTGTTTTTGTACCCACTATTTAGACCCATTTTAAAAATAACTTTCTTTGGCAGCACAAGTTAACAAAACAACTGCAGTCAGTTTCTCAGCAAAATGTCTGCTTTGGAAGGATTGCCTTTGTTACTTGGTCCTACTAAAAAGTAAATAGCAAATACTATGATCTTCTCAAAACTAGAATTGCTCCCTTCTACATGGGTCTCCCCAAACATCTATTCAAATTGCTACAGTTTGCTTGGAGCTCTAAGTTAACATATGGCTCCTCTTTCTAGGATTTAGCTGTCTCCCGATAAGCAAGAATAGCATTCAAGAGACTGTATCGCTCACCAAGCCAAGAATGCATGAGGGTCGACCTATCTGCAATCGAATATCAACTTGATGGTTAAATGTTATACTTAATTAGCACCTTTTATGCCACTTCGGTCTTTGAGATCAAAGACTCAATCTTATACATGATCAAGGAATCACATAGCCCAACTGGAAAGAAGAGCTTGGTTCTTGTTCCGAGGCTATACAATTAAGGCAATAAAACAAGACTCCCACAGGGCATCAAAGCCATGAACCAACAGTTTGCTTTTAGGAAGAGGGTCGAAACCTGGTTTTTCTGTAATGAAGCACTCTTCATTGGTTCAGTGTCACCTGTTCCATAACTGACTGACCAGCGCTAAGAAGCCCAAGGCACATCAATCTGCTTCAGAAAAGTTAAAAGCAGCTCAATTCAAATCATTATGTTGAATTGTTTTCGTACTTTTCATTAATATGGGTAAGCGCAGGATCAGAGGGAAAGCACAGAGAAATGTCCTTGACCAGTCTATAATAAATGTATTCTCCTTCAAGTTAAATTCTAGATAGTCTCTGTATTTTGTATTTCTTTCTAGAGAAATAAGGTTAAGGCATGGCTGTCTAAATGCTGCAAAGATGTTGAGGAGCACATTTTAATTTAGAACCAACCTGTGATCCTCTAAAAGGGGCCTGCAGAGTTATCTGCAGTTTTGTGTAAATGTGGTAGGTGGACTGCTCATATATGTCAATGTTCTGAAAAGAAGACAGAATCAAACTGTCTCTGCACCTCGACAGAATTCTGGACCTCCTTCCTCCCTGTTTATTTAACACCTCATGGTAGTATTTTTCATTTGAATCAGGACGGAGATGGAAGGTTCTGCTGGTAGAAAGAACTTTAGAGCTAGATGCATCACCCATCAACAAGTGCCCTGATGTGGCATGCTTGCTTACTGAAAGATGACTGAAGTGTGCCTTGAGATAGTCCATATGAGATCCAAAGCCATTCACTGAGGAACGGGCCACCACTGATCAACCAGGAAAGGTACTCTGGTATGGAACAGCCTTTAGCATGTTCCTTCTCTGACACAACGAGGGAAGGGAGTGTAGGGGGGGCCTTGGTTAGCAATTTTCAGTTGCCTAAACGTCCTGCACATGGCACCCTAGATCCTCTAAAAATTCTTGGCGGTCTCATCTGAAACCTGGTATTCACTAGTATAACGCACATTGCCATAGTGCTCAGTAGAGAGAAGCCCTGTCTGACTATGGGCGAAGACCACTTCTGAGGTTGCTGGCACTGGAGCTTCCAAAAGTATCTATAATGCTACTTTCACTTAGAGGCATCAAACAACAGCAGAAATCAAAGCATCATGATGACAAAGAAAATCTTAACAAAGGGCAGACGGACTACATCTACTCCTCTTCTATTACTGCTCATCACTTTGTTAATTAATGTCCATGTACTGCCTAAAGCGGTCTCGTCTTCTGTTCCTTTTCCTGTGGTTTTTACATTTTTAGTGTTTCTCTTTTTTCTGGCAAACCTTCCACCTTCCCCATTGCTTGGCATTATAACATTTGATGCTAATTTCACACACTTCTGGATCCTTTTACTTCTATTTAAGCATTTCTATTTAATATCAGAGCAGAGGGGCGGAGCTTGCTCGCGACCAAGATGGCCGCTTGAGCCGAGAGCTCCGATAATCCGTCAGCCGATATTACAGGAATCCTGCAACTACGCAACATGAGGATCGAGGGAAGACGACCCCTCGACTCCTGATCACTGGCAGCCCGGTCTGGGCGAAAAACTGAGAAGCTCCGATCCACTGGAGCGCGCACACGCGACCTGCGTTCGCGGCGCCGGACGGGCCTGCTGCTCTGCAGGAGAGCTGCTGTATCACCGCTCAGCCTGCACTGAGTGGATAAGTGCGGTGGAAGGCGCAACGCGCAGATCCCTGGCCCCTGCCGAGACTGCACGACTGGGAGCTCGCCACCGGGCGCTGGACGACTGCGGCGTGACCCCCGCTTGAGACACCCGGGGGTGAGCCGGAAGACGGCGCGAGATCGGGAGCGGAGATGGAAGGTGCCGCGAGGCCTGCGGCTGCTCCCGACTGCCGCCGAGAAGCGAAGAACTCCGATGCCTGGCTAGGCTGCGGAGGTCCTGATAGCGGTGGGCATTCGCCAGGATAGCGACCGGGTGCGGGAGGCGCCCCCTGCACCCCCACGCTGTGGCCCAAGCTGATTAGTGCCTGGCCTCCCTGCTGCCCTGGCCTGGGCCTTGCTGGTGGGACGGCAGTTGCGTCACCTGCGCAGCTGCCCGGAGACCGTTCGGACGGCAGCCGCCAACCATTGGAGAGGAACCTGTCCCTACGGGGTGAGTGCTTCCTGGGGCGGGTTGCCCGGGATGTGAATCTCTGGATCGGTGGAGGCCCCGGACAGCTCGAAGCTGCGCTGCGGGGTGAGTTGAGGTGGGGGACGACCCCGGAGTGCTGTGTCCCGCGACGCCATCGATCCCTGGTGCGTGGTGTCCCCCCACCCCCCTCCTCCCTCACGCCAATACCCGTCGCGGACACTTGGCCTTCCTTCGTCCTGTCTGGATCCCGGTGCCGGTACACGTGGGGATGGAGGGTCGCTGCTGGCGGCGTCTGTGCCTCATGCGCCGGCTGCGCGCTTGAGTCCCCTGTTAAGAGGCCTGGATAGTAGCTGCCCACCTGGAGGGTGTGCGGGGCTGGCCAGTCTCGCTTGATACCTTGGTGCTGGTGGCTGGACCGGGGAGCGCCGGGAGGGACATCAGGGTGCTGCCCTTGTCTCCTGGGAGTGGAGACACCTTCCTGGAATAGGCCCGAAGAAGTGCCTGATCAGTCATCACTGCTAAGTCAGGATGGGCCGTGTGGACAGAACGCAACAGAAACTGTCGTTTGGCCAGAAGAGGTCAAAATCTAGCGAGGCATCGCGTGACGGTGCGACTGGAGAACAGGACCACACGGCAGAAGATCCAGGGGATGACATCAGAGGCCTACTGCGGTCCATGGAAAAGAATTTGCAGGGGGGCATAACGGCGCTTGGCACTAAGATGGATGCACTATCCTACCGGATGGATCGTATGGCCGAACGTCTAGACAAGCACGCCGAGCGCCTAGACATGTTGGAGCGCAGGCTCACGGAGGCTGAGGAGGCTCAGACGATCCTAGACACGAGCATAAACAACTCAGCGGGATCCTGAAGGTGCTCCAGGACAAGACGGAGGACCTGGAAGCGCGCTCTCGGCGCTGTAACCTCCGCATTGCAGGACTCCCTGAGACCACCCAGACGGGGAATATGGAACAGTTCACGGAACGACTCCTGAAGACTTTGCTCGGCGAGGACACGTTCTCCCCTATGGTGGAGAGGGCACATCGATCACTGGGCCCACGACCGCCACATGGTGCCCCTAGACCGATCATAGCGAAACTGTTGAATTACCGTGATCGGGATGTAGCACTGAGGGCCGCTAGAGAGAAACAACAGCTGCAATTTGAAGGGTCCCCCATCTCTCTGTTTCCGGACTTTACGGTTCGGGTTCAGGAGGCACGGCGCCAGTTTGCCCCCATGAAGAAACAACTCCGTGACCTGGGGGTGGACTACGCCATGCTATACCCGGCAAAGCTCCGGGTCAACCGTCAGGGACGCTCCCACATTTTCACCGACCCAAAGGCGCTTCAGAAGGCAATGAAAGACTGGGCGAAGGAGCAGCGGCACAGCCCGGAGAAGCGACTCCTTGATGAGGCGGCGGGTGGCATGCTGGACAACCAGGATTAGAATTTTGCGGGTGACAATGTGTGCAAAGTTTAAGAAGTGTAGGGGGCTTCCTACAGTTGCTCTTGCAGCCCAGTGTGAATGGTGTGAGAAGTTGGTCTGGTATATGCTGTCCACTAATTATAGTGGGCACCTTGCACCAGTCCAAACAACCCCTTATTGGAGATAGGTTAAAGACAACCTTTATTGAAAGCTATCCTAGTGGTAGCTATGGAGAGCAGCCTTCAGGCTAAGTCTTGAAGGAATGTAAAGCAGCTTGTTTTACCAGTCTATAATCTCTTGAGTGACCAAATGAAAGAGGACCACACCAGGTATATATTCAAAATATATGTATTTATTGCTAAACACACCCCTCTAGTCTCTTTATGAGGCTAGAGTTCGAAGTACATAAGTTATAAGTTAGTTATCTACAGTAATAGCACAAATACACGTTTGAGCCCTAGGGGCGTACCAAACCATATACCAATAAAGTGGTATAAGAACCACGACTGAGCTAGACACAAGGCCTAGAGCCTGTAGAAGTGCTTGGACCACAAGGAACCACCCAAGGTAGTGACACAGGGGACCCACGGGGGACGCGTGCAGTGTATGAACACAGCCGCGAATCGCCGTTGACTTCTATGGGGAAAGTCGCGGTTGGAATTTTAAAGAAAAGGGACACTTAGAGGAGGACTTGGAGCAAACCCTTTTAGAACTAGGCTATTCTAGTGTCAATACCCACGGGAGCAACGGAGTACTCGAGTTACCTCACCCAGGGGAGCCGGGTGCATAGGTGTCTTTCGGGGTCGGGTTTCGTCTTCGTTTTCAATGGCGATCTGCTGCAAAGTGCTGCTGGCGGCCAAGTCGAAAGTGTTCGGGTGGATCCAAAGGTGGATCGAAGATCTGAAGAACCTGAAAGCAGAGGGGACAGAGTCTGGGTCACTAGCCAGTGACCAGGAAGGCGATGAGCAGATGCCCACCGATGTCGAGTGCTTCAGGTAGGTTGACGGTCGTCTTGACTCTTCAGTCACGAGGTCCAGGAGGCGTTGACGACGACCAGGAGCTGGATTCGAGCTGTCCCACGACGTCTGTCGATTGCAGGGGTGTCGGCGACCGGATTGGACCCAACAAGCCTTGGCAACGGCAAGTCTCGTGGAAATGGAAGAAGGACGATGGTGCAGACCAGCAAGGTCTGTGGGACTCACCCAGCAAGGGTAAGTCAGGGCACGCCTGGAGCAACCAGGGAGCCCAAGCAGAAGAAGATTGGCCTTCGGGAGGGCCTACTAGCCAACGGACTAGCGACCGCGAAGGAGCCTCGAGCAGACGCACTTGGAGCTGGCTCACAGGACACTCGTGGAGTGGAGGCCAGTGATCTTCGGTGCAGTCGGTGCTGGAGGCTGGGGCTACTCGGAGCCCAAAGCACAACTTCGTGGGAGACCCAGAAGAGGATGCACTTGCAAATGCGATCGGTGTCCAGGGGTCACGGTTCCACGTTAACCACGACAGCTACAGGCCTCAGCTTTGCTGGGGACTCAGGGCAGCCTCGGGAAAGTCTGGAAATCCACCTCTGGTGATGCAAAGACTTTGGCGTCCGGCGGGAGCTTCAGCGATGCAGACCGGACAATTGCTTCTTTGGTGCCTGCCAAGCAGGGGAGTCACTCCTTGACCCCAAGGGAGATTCTTCAGTCCTCTAATCTTAAAGTAGAGCGTCGAAGGTCCAGGATGCTGTGTCAGAGTTTCGTCCAGGTAAATCTAAAGTCCTAAGGACCGGGGTCCCATACTTATACCAAGTTAGGGGGTTGGACATACTCTGAGGACCCACCTATGGGAGGGTCAGGGCAGAGGGGTGGTTACACCCCTTTCCCTTTGTCCAGTTTCGCGCCAGAGCAGGGGCTGAAAGCCCCTGAGCCGGTTTGAACTAGGGTATGCACAGGGACACCAAATGTGCCCCCAGTGCAGGACTTCAAAGCACCAGAGAGTGCTCCCGCCCAGCCCCAATACACACTATCCTGTCTGGGGAGGTGGTTACACCTCCCTGGGACAGGAAACCTATTGTCCAGGCCTCCCCTGCCGGAGTTTCGGTCAGTAGCAGGAGGCCTGACTCGTGTCTGTGGCAGCGGCATCCATTTTGTGATGCCAGGGCTTGGAAAGAAGTTACCGGGCAGGCCGGTTTGTACATGTCTCTCCCTTTAGAAGGGTGGAATGCTACCCCCGCCGCCAGAACTGGCGGGGGGTAGTATTCCAAGATGTTTGACACCAAACACGACATGTTTCCGTGCAGCCATCCCAAAGTTAGCATTTAACGCGAGGTTATAATGTGCTTAAGAGTATATGGTCAGGCTGCACTACAAACAGCATCAGAGAAGGGTCTCCGAACGCTGCAGAGGGGTCCTGCTCATGCAGAGGCACCCTCTCACATAGGAACCACGCACTCTGCCTCCAGGATTGATAAGGCCTGCCATAGGAGTGACTTATAGGTTTATATGTGTGTATGTATGTAGTGATATAGGTAGCCTATATCACAGTAAGGGGTGCATGCACCACCTTACCCAGGCTGCAGTAGCAGACATGTGGTGTCATTTTGGATGGCCTTCCAGGGGTGGCACAATACATGCTGCAGCCCCTGGTAGGCCTCTGAGGTACCTATGCCCTGGGTATATAGTATACCATATACTAGGGACTTATAAGGGCACTGCAGATTCCAATCAGAGATGTGCCTAAGGCACATGGAAACCATTTTAGAGAGGAAGCAGCTAGGCTGGGGTTCTGATTAGCAGGGCCCCAGCCAGACTAAAGTCGAAAAACAGTGAAGCATCAGCAAAAAGTGGGGGTACCCATGTGAAGCAGATCCTACTCTCCTACAAATGGGTCATGTCTGGATGACCGGGGGGGGGGGGTCTGTTGCGAGGAGCAGCGCCGGGGGATGGTAATACTTCTGTTGATAATTGGGCTCACTGCTCTCCTATCCTGCTGATTGGGGTGAGGCGAGGGATTCTAGTTGGGGGTCGTGATACCCTGAGAGATCCTAGGTGGTTAGTCCGCAGGCGTAGCTCAGATACTATTTTCACTTATGGCTTGAGAATATGGGGTTACTCCACCTTTTTGATTCTGATCAATCTCCCGGAGTAGCAGTTGGGAGTACAGTTGGGTTTCAGTACTACAAGCTGTACGTAGTTGCTTAAACTAGTCTTGACGGTTCTCGGAGCGCGGCCTTATGAAAGCCGTACGCTTTTTCCTACCGTTTCTTTGTGGGGAGAGCAACATCCGCCCTCGTGTGAATCACACTGGGGAGTACAATTTCAGTTGGGGGGGGATGTATTATGGGGGGAGGGTATATTTCGCAGCCAAGTTGGGGTGGGGCAGGCGTGGGTGGAGGGTGGGGTTTTTTTTTGGGATCTGTCTTGATTCTTTTCGGGATTGTTGAGAGTACTTTATTTAGACTAATTGCAGAGTTGAGGGGTGGGGGGTTGTATGGTGCGGGTCCTGTTGGGGTGGGCCTGACGTGGGTGGGGGTGGGTAGGGGGTGGGAATGCATTGAGACTGACCTTTGACATATCTTTTGCTGTGACAACTTGGGTAGCGCGACATCATGGCTGTGTAGACCCGAAGAGACTGACGCCATTGGACCTAGGCTGGATGCCTCATCATGACGGATAGGACTACGACGCGATCTGACAATGCCCTGGGCTCGGTAGCAGTGCTTACGTGGAACGTACGTGGCCTTAATGATTATAGGAAAGTCCGGAAAATTCTGAGCTACTTATATAGGCATAATATAGACATCGCTCTCCTACAGGAGACACACCTCCCTCTAGATAGCCCCATTTTACGCACAAAAGGGCTCCTAGGTAATGTGCACCTGGCAGGTTTCACCACGCATGCTAGGGGGGTCCTGACGTGGGTCAATCCGAAGACGGCGTTCCGTCTGTCTCCTTTGGAGACGGATAGGGAGGGTCGGTTTGTTCTTACAAAATGCTACGTTAGGGGAATGGAGCTACTTTTCTTAAACGTTTATGGACCTAATTATGATCACCCAGACTTTTATGATAAGTTGAATGACCTGACTCATATCCAGGCTCACGGACAGATCCTATGGGGAGGGGATTTCAATTTTGTTAGAGACCCTACTTTAGACAGGTCGGACGGCCCGGACAGGCGTGTCTCTGCTTCGGCTAGAGTCGTGGAGGCATCATTGATCAGGTTGGATATGCGGGATGTTTGGCGCCACGGGCCAGGGCGGGTACACACATTATTCAGCGTATTATAATGTTCATACTAGAATAGACTACTGGTTTGCCTCCAGAAGCTTGTTGCCGCACATCCAGTCTTGCACGATTCTACCGCGCACATATTCTGATCATTCACCCCTGCTCTTGGTTCTCACTTCTCCCCAGAAGCGTATTCCCACTTTTATGTGGCGCTTCCCAACTTACTCTCTCCTTGATGCAGTTTTTAAGGATGAAATCGCTACGGCAATCGAAACGTTTTTTGAAACCAATGTGGGGTCAGTAGATTCCTTTCAAACAATATGGGAGGCTTTTAAGGTATATATTAGGGGGGTGGCAATATCAAAACACGCTGGGGTTCTTAAGTCGATCCGTAACAGGCTGACGGTCCTGGAGCATAAGATAAAGACGCTAGAGGCTTCCCTGATCGATGGCCCGAATGCAGCGCTTACTCTAGAATTGACGCAGACCCTACAGGAATACCATACAGAGGCCGACGGGGAAATAAAGCATCTTGGGAAATATGCCACTGCTCGCACTTATGGCGAAGGCGAGCGGCCGGGAGCGGTCCTTGCGCAGCTCATCAGGCAGCGTAAAGATGTCACGGCGATCCCAGACATTCGACCACAGCCTGACGACTCTCCGTTGACAGAGGCCCAGGTGGCGGATCAATTTCGTCAATACTATACGGACCTCTATGCTTCTAGAGGCTGCAGCTCGGACGAGCAAATATTAGACTATCTGACGCATATAAAACTACCGTGGCTGTCCGACGTACATCGAGAGTTTCTGATGCGGCCGATCGAAAGGGATGAAATAATTCTAGCTCTCTCTGATATGAGGGCGGGGAGCGCGCCGGGAGGGGATGGCCTCACTGTCGCCTTTTACAGAGCGTTTATTGATCTTTTACTGCCACTGCCCCCAACTATGCGTGAAGCGATCCTGGTGGCTATACTTAAACCGGGTAAGTCTCCAGACGAGTGTGCCTCATATCGTCCTCTGTCCTTGATGAATGTGGACACTAAACTTTTCGCGAAACTGCTTGCCAATCGTTTGGCTCCGCTCGTCACGACCTTGGTGGCCCCGGAGCAGGCCGGATTTGTGCCAAGCAGAAATCTGACATACAACCTGCGTACGGTCTTTGCTGCTCTTCAACATACACGACCGGAGGTGCCGGCTATCGCGGTATTTTTAGACATGGAAAAGGCATTCGACTCGGTCGAATGGCCCTTCATGAGGCAGGTCCTCCGCCGCATGGGGGTAGGGGAGGTGTTTCTACAACTTCTTGCCGTACTGTATTCCTCCCCCACAGCGCGCAAAAAATAGGCTCCCTGGTCACTGACCCTATACGAATTTACAGAGGTACGAGACAGGGTTGCCCCTTATCTCCAATTCTCTACGCCCTGATTGCTGAGCCCTTGGCATGCGCCCTACGGGAGTATCATAGCCACAGAGGCATTCGCTTTCCGAATTACCACCTAATCGTCTCCACCTATGCGGATGACACACTGCTTTATGTCAGAGACCCTGAGGATAATCTCTCCCTGGTTTTACGTGAGGTGGTACGCTTTGGCTCTTTGTCTGGCCTGAGGGTCAACTGGAGCAAATCCATCATGTTCCCCCTGACCCCCGCCACGGTGGCCTTCGAGCCGGAGTACCCTCTGCAGTGGACTATGGAGGCAGTGCGGTACTTGGGGATTAAACTGCATACTGACCCTGAGGTGGTCCTCTGGGAGAACTATGGGGTCGCTATTTCCAAGTTGGAAGAGGATATTAATCGATGGGTGCGCCTCCCCTTATCGTTGATGGGCAGAGTGTCCCTTATGAAAATGATTGTGCTGCCGCGATTTCTCTTCCTCTTCATGAATATCCCCATGGTACTTCCCCGTGTATTCTTCCAGCGCCTCCAGTCCTTAATGGTACACCTAGCCTGGGCGGGCAAGCAGGCTCGCGTTGCCTGGCACATACTGATAATGCCGTACTCAATGGGGGGACTGGATGCTCCTGACTTGGATTTGTATTATAGAGCTGCTCAAAGTTCTCAAGCATATTATTGGATTCACGGCCCGTTCGACATCCCGCACGTACGTATAGAGGCGATAGTTGCTGCCCCTAGGCCTCTTCCTGCCTTACTGTTCGCACCCCCTGATAGACGTACGGGTATATTGGATTCCCTTAATGCGGTCGTTCATGCCTGGCATTATTTATTAGCAATTCAGGCGGGCAACATATTGTATTCCCCAGTGGCCCGCCTTGAGTGGTGCCATTGGCTTCCACCATGTAGAGATAGGGGGGTCACAGCCGCTTTGCAGACGCTAAATTTCCACACCATAGGGGACCTTTTTGTAGATGGCGAGGCGCGCACATGGGATGCTATGAACGGAGAGGACGCTCAGCCGACGCCCCTTGCCCGTTTCCAATACCATAGAATTAGACATGCTCTTAAGGATCTATTGGGCGAGGATATGGCGGAGCCCCCTGAGGTCGTGGCTCTAACTGCCGTCATTAGAGCGCAAACGCCTACTAAGATGGTATCTAGGATTTACCGCACCACACAGTCTGCTAGGGGAAATAAATACACCAAACCACGGCTAGCCTGGCAGCGTGACCTACAGGTCGACCTTACGGATGACAAATGGCTCTACTGCTGCATGAGCACTAAACGCGTCTCCCTCAATGGTCGGCACAGACTTGTACATTTTAAATTTCTAAACAGGGTTTAGCCGGCGTGTAGCCGGAACGTCTCCATCGTTATGGGCTACGGGAGGACTCTCAGTGTGAAAGATGTGGGGAACAAATTGCTGACTTCTTTCACTTAGCCTGGACATGCCCGGGGGTCGCCCGCTTCTGGGTTCGGGTTTTTTCTGAAATAAATAGAATCACTGAACTGACGTTGGCCCCTGACCCGTTTTTAGCATTGCTGGGATACTCCAGGCCCCTCCCTAAAGCGTTGCGACGGCTAGTAGACATGGCACTGCTATTAGCAAAGAGATGTGTGGCGATCTGTTGGCTTCGTGGACCGACGCCTACAATAGCTCAGTGGACTAAAGATATGATGTACTGCTGCACCCAGACCGAAAACTACAGTGACTTGTTACCGCCCTGCAACAGACCAAAGAACTTTTGGGCCCTGTACAGGCCGGAAGGGGCGACCTTGGTGGACACTGACTTGGATGCTGCCTCTTCTTCACGACACCTTGCCCCCCCCCCCCGACCAGTAGCCCCCCTTGTAGCATTACGGCTGAACGCTCCTAACGACGTAGGCCGTCCGGCCTTGCCCTTTGTCGAAATGGTTAAGACAGTAGAGGGGCCTATGGCGTTGAGCGGATTGGGTTTACCAAATGTATGATGCACTGTATACCTATTACCAGCACGGTATTGCGCCGTTTACTTCTGAAGGTCGCACGAAGCTACTATTTTGTGAAGTAGGTCATTGTCTCTTGTTGGTTGTGTATAAAACTAATAAACAAAGTTTAAAATTTTTTTTTTTATATCAGAGCAGTGACTTGCAAAATTTTAACCCTGAAAATAACGGACATAGATTCTGCCCATTATATTTGTAGGCAGTGTGTGTATGCACACATACACGTTTCACTTATTCCGCTTATATGTTTACCAATTTCAAACATGAAGCTGCTCATATCATTGACAGTTTCTGAGCATGCAGCTCGCTTTCAGTGCCCACTAATATCACTCTAGAACATTCAGATAAGTAATAACTATTGATAGACAGTGGCAGTTGTCAGGAAGTTTAGGAACTGCTTGCGAAAACTGCAGGGTTGAACTGTCCTAAAGTCTATTCTTGGAGGACCCACTTGCTGTTTATGATCCCAGTGTAGATCTTTGCTTAAAACACTACAAAGGGAGCTTCTTCACAAAGTCCATAAGATTTGACTGAGACTACAATCTTTCAGTGAATTTTTAGTAAACCATTTTATAGGTATTTTGAGATGACACAATAATACGCACAGTGCACAAAGTAGTATATTCAGAATCAATAATACATGTATATAGCCCGAATGCATCTCAAAGCGACCTAATGCTCAGGTGCAAGGATAGAAAGAGGAGATCTGATTCTATGTCAGGACTGGAGGCGAGGATTATGCCTTCTTTCTTCACTTTATTGGCATAGCAGCGTTAAGATTAACAAAAGACTGCATTTCCCATGAACCAGAGGGAAAGGTAGTCAGAAAAAACAAAACACATGGCAACAACCAATCCTGAGCCTGGAACCAGTGTCCAATCAGGGGCCTGCTAGCCCAACATAGTCCATTGTCGGTGTCCTCTCTTCCTTCGCTGCTACGCAGCCAGATAAGTGCTCTTCAGATTGTTCTAACTGTTTAGCGCTTTGTATTTCAGTAATTGTGGGATTTTATGCTGATTTGTATTTAAGCATGATCGCGCTGTGTCTGTTGAGGCTTGTTAGCTTATACAACGTTTGTATGAGCGCTTCGCGCTGTGCTGTTTTATTGCTGGTTCGCATTTTGTGCTTGAGCGATTCGCGCTGTGCCGATTTATTGCTTGGTTCGCATTAGGCGCGATCGCGCCGCATTCATTATTTACTTGTTTCTCTCAGCGTGTGGGCTGCGCTGGTTCGATTGCGTCGCGGGTACGGATTCTCCGCCCCTACGCGGCGTCCTGCTGGCAGTGCTCCTTGGACCTCCCGCCGCCAGGAGGCGCGGGAGGCCGTGACGGGTGCGTCACAGGGTTTGATCTTCCTTCAGGAATTTCAAACTCTGCGCGCACTCACCAGTCGGAGCCTCTGATCTGCGGTCAACGCCCGCTAAGGGTTGTAGCGGCAGCGATATATTTTCCCTCACGCTGCTTGTTTTGATTCATTGCACGCTCTGTTCCCGGCCCAAAAACCCTCAGGGTCAGAGTCTGTATTCACTACTTGAACGCCTCGCTGAGGTCTCGTATTGGCCATTAGGCCTTTGCAAAGGGGACACGGCCCAGATCAGTTTTTCCCTTGATATAGGGTAGTTTTCCTGTACTTGTTCGGACGCCAGCAGTTTGGTCCCCTGGGGCTAGATCCCGGAAAATTGCGGTTTTTTTCCGCCCAAAAAATTCTAGGCTGCCACCCAGCCCTTAATTAAGGCCCTCATAGCTAGCCTACTGGGTTACCACTCATAATTACTATATTCTATTTTGTGTCCTCAACGGTATGGAGTACTACGATGATTTCCAAGAGGAGGAGGACCCCCTCGCTGAAATGCCTTGGGAGGACGCCTTTTATGAGGCAGTGGTACCTCTATTTACCGGGCGGTGGATCAGGCCATCACTCCTTTGGAAGACTGGCTCTTCCGCCAGAAACAGCAGGCGATTGCCCGGCTTACACAGCAGATTACTCCACCCCTCCCCACCCCCCCAAGCCCAGGCTTCACATTCCCAAGATCCCCTTGGCTCCCCACCTCCTAAGCGCCCCCGTGAACCGGGGGTAGATGTGGATGCTTTTGAGCGTTTGAGACAAGCTTTTGACAGCCAACCGGCGCTTCCCGCGGGGAACCCCCCAACCTTCCGCGCCGGCCCTCCCACCTGCGGACCCAGACGCTACTGGAGACCCTGATGCCGATCCGGGCCCTTTGAGGCCTTGGCTCCCGACAAGACCTTTCCAAATCCCCCCTAACACCGCCCAGGCCCCCCTAACACCTCCGACATGCTCGACCCCAACGACATTGCACACCCACGTTCCTCAGTGTGGGCTCCAGCGGATAAAGTCGCGTCCTATGTTGCCAGACATATCCGGCGCCCTCTGGAGAAAGAGGCTCGCAATTGCCTCCGGGCGGAGTGCCCCCGCCCGACTCTCGAGGGTAAGGTAGCCTTTACCCCTGGAATTGATTCCCGGATGTCGACTTTTCTTCAGAAATTTATCAGGGATCCCAAGAAGGGGATAGACAGATCCTGGAGGGCCTGCCAGGATAAACTCCTGGTCGCCCTTGGCCCTATCACGAAAATACTCGATAAGGCAGAGGAAGCGAAGGAGTCTGGTTCCATCATTTCCCCTGAGACCTTGTCCGGCTGGGCGCAGAGGGCAGTGATATTTTTGGGCAATGCCAATTGTGCCCTTTCCACGAGCGTCGCCGGTCCCTCCTTATTAAAATCGACCCAAAGTTAGGGGACCTGATGGACTCGGAGGCGGGCGCCATTCTCAAGGGGGTCTATTCGGCGAGCCCTTTGTGAAGGATCTCGGCAAATTTGTAAACACCTTCACGTCGTTGGACAAGGCCCAGTCCACGATTAAAAAGGTTTTCCCCCGTGTTTTTCGCGGGGCCGGCCGAGGCAGGGGCCGGTCGTCAACACCGTCAGACCAATCAGAGAGGATCCGGACAGTACCAGGACAAGTCCCGGTTCGGGAACTTTTACCCCACACGAGGACGCCGCGGAAAAGGGAAAGGCTTCCGAGGAGGAGCTGCAGCCTCAAGCCCCGGTGAGTGTTCTCCCTTCTTCCCACAAAACATAGGGGGGCGGATGGCAGGATGTTAACAGGCCTGGTTGGCCATCACGCACGATGCTTGGGTGCTTCAAACTGTGCGGGGTTTTCACATAGAGTTCCGAGGGAACCCGGTACAAAGGTCCACCCCCCGCCCCATCCAGTTTTCCGCACAGGATGCACTCCTGGTGGACGAGGAGGTCGCATCCCTACTCAGAAAGGGCGCTATCGGCCTTACTTCCCTCCACCCCAGGGGGTTTTTAAGCAATATTTTCTTGGTCGACAAGACCGACGGTGGCAAGAGGCCAGTCATGAATCTGAGCGAGTTCAACGAATGGCTGGTTTACCGCCATTTCAAAATGGAGGGGATTCATCTCCTTCGGGATGTGCTTCGTCCTTTTGATTGGATTGTCCGTTTGGACCTCAAGGACGCCTATTTGGTGGTCCAGATATTTCCACCGCACCGACGGTTTCTGCAGTTTGCCTGGCGTACACTCATTTACGAGTTCCCGGCCCTGCCTTTCGGGCTCTTCTTGGCCCCCTGGTGTTTTACCAAGGTTCTCAAACCGGTGGTGGAGTTCCTGCGGGCCCGGGGGTCAGGATGATTGTGTACCTCGACGATCTCCTCCTGATGGCCTCTTGTCCGCATCGGCTGACGCAACATCTTCAGATGGCAGTGACTCTGCTCCAGGATCTCGGCTTTGTGATCAACGAGAAGAATTCACTGTTACAGCCTGCTCAAACCGTTACCTTCTTGGGGTTCGTCATAGACGCCACAGCATCCACTCTCAGCCTTCCGGCCAGGAAGGTCACCAAGATCCGTCACGAGTTGCGACGCGTTCTTGCCAAACAACGGGTGTCCCTCTGTCAGCTGGCCCGGGTGGTGGGTCTTTTGTCAGCGTCAATACAGGCCATCTACCCGAGTCCGCTACACTACAGGGCCCTGCAGCGTCTCAAGGCGTACTTTCTACGCAAAGGGTATCCGTATTCTCACAAGGTCGCCTTGTCCGCCGAAGCGAGGTCCGAAATTCACTGGTGGCTGGACCATATGGAGGCGTGGAACGGCCGAGCGAACTTCGGCTCAGCCCCGGACCTCGTCATAGAATCAGACGCCAGCAGGCTTGGTTGGGGGGCCAGGTGCGGAGACCTTTCTACAGGAGGGTTGTGGTCACCCGACGAACAGAAATTGCATATAAACTGTCTAGAACTTCTGGCGGGATCTTTCGCCGTACGCTGCTGGACGAGAGATTAGGTGCAGTCGTGCGTACTCCTAAAAATAGACAGCGTGTCAGCAGTCCATTACGTGAATCACCTACGGGGCACCAGGTCGAAAGCCCTCTCTGACCTAGCGGCGAGTTTTTGGCAGTACTGCCTGGACAGCCAGATCTCGGTCACAGCAGAGTATCTTGCGGGTCGAGACAACTTGGAAGCAGACTTCCAGTCGCGCCACTTCCAGGATTCCAGTCTCTGGCGACTGGACCGGTCGGTTTTTGCGATGCTCCACGACCTCTGGGGTCCTTTCTCGGTGGATCTGTTTGCGTCCAGACTGGACCACCAGACTCCGCGGTTTTTCAGTTGGAGACCGGATCCCTTGGCAGAAGCTTTGGCAGATGCATTCCTCCAGGACTGGAGTTTGGAGCAGGGATATGCGTTCCCGCCCTTCGCAATGATCACGCGGTCAACGGCGCAGGTTCGCAGGCAAGCGGCGGATCTTGTCATGATCACCCCGCTGTGGAAGTCTCAAGTTTGGTTTCCGGTTCTTCTGGAACTTTCTTGGGATTTTCTAATCCTACTCCCCCGGTTTCCGACTCTCCTCACGAGTCCAGACAGAACTCCACATCTGCTAGTGTCGACGAACTCGCTGTGGCTCATGGCGCGGCGGATTTCAGGGGTAGATGGGAAGCCCCAGGATTTTCGCGAGAGGCTGAGACATTCATCTCCAAGGCCTGGGCGGACAGTACTGTCAAAAGGTACAGGTCCGCGTGGGGCAGATGGTCCCGTTGGTGTTTGCGACGGGGTTTCGATCCCTTGGTCGCAGACGTGGTCCACGTGGTAAACTTCCTGGCTCAACTCGCTTCAATGGCTTGGCTTACCGGTCTATTAACACTTTCAGGTCGGCCATTTCCTCTGGCCATGTCCCAGTTAACGGATCACCTATGGGTGAGCATCCTTTGGTTTGTCGGCTGCTGCGGGGCATCCGCCTCTCTTTGCCTCCTGAGCCGCGTTATTCCGCACTCTGGGATGTTAACCAAGTTCTTAATCTGTTTCTATCCTGGCAGCCTAACGCACAAGTTACTAACTTGTGTAACGATATATCTGTAAGACACAGTAGTTAGTGACAGATTCCTTACCTTAGAATATCCCCAGGCGTCAGGCTGGATCCGGAAAGTTTTTGCGTAGCAGTACCCTTGCGCGTCGGTAGGCGGCGTCGTGCGGCTCCGCGTCCGTCGTAGGCGTCGTGATTGCCGTGATGACGTCGCGGGCAGTACTTAGACGCCGCCCCTGCGCGCTGACGTCAGTTCTGTACACGACTTTCCGCGCCAGGAACGCAGAGCAATGCAAGAAGCTGACATAGGTGTCTGAAAAATACTAGGGCTCTGAAAGGGATGTCCTTAACCCTAGAAATCAGTTCGCGGAACGGGGAGGATGGGTGGGGCGGTAAGGAATCTGTCACTAACTACTGTCTCTTACAGATATATCGTTACACAAGTTAGTAACTTGTGCATCTGAAAGAGACACGTTAGTGACAGATTCCTTACCTTAGAATAGATACCCCAGCAATACCAACCCCGGTGGTGGGTCTGCGAACAAAGATCAGACAGGGAAGTCCCGGAGGACAGAACGGCCAAAGAAGCCGTCCCTCCGGACCTGACTGTCAAGGCAGTAATGCTTGGTAAACGTGTGCAGCGAGGCCCAAGTAGCTGCCTGACAGATATCCTGCAGCGGAACACCGCGGCTTAAGGCCGTGGTAGCAGCCGTTGCCCTGGTGGAATGGGCACGCAGCCCAACAGGAGGCTCCTTCTTAGCCAAAGAATAGCAGGCTTTGATACACAAGGTTACCCAGCGGGAGATGGTTCTCTTGTGCACTGCCCGACCTTTTTTGGCGCCCACGTAGCCAACAAAGAGCTGATCATCCACCCGGAAGTGTTGTGTGCGGTTGATATAAAAGGAAAGCGCACGTTTTGGGTCCAGACGGTGGAGCCTCTCTTCCTCTCTGGAAGGATGCGGAGGCGGAAAGAAGGTGGGCAAAGTGATGGTCTGCCCAATGTGGAAGGCAGTAACCACCTTTGGCAAGAAGGACGGACGCGTCCTAAGAACAACCTTGTCTGGATGGACAGACAGAAAGGGAGGTTTGCATGATAGAGCCTGGAGCTCACTCACCCGCCGAGCGGAGGTGATGGCCACCAGAAAGGCTGTCTTCAGAGTCAGAAGACGAAGAGGACAGTTATGTAGAGGCTCAAAGGGAGCGCACATAAGAAAGGTAAGAACCAAGTTCAAGTCCCACTGAGGCATCACAAACGGAACAGGAGGGAAGAGGTGTGTAATGCCTTTTAGAAACCTGTTAACAACAGGGGACTTGAAAAGGGAGGGCTGATCAGGAAGCCTGAGGAAGGCCGAGATGGCACAAAGATAGCCCTTGATGGTACCCAGGGCAGAACCCTGTTGGGCCAGGGAAAGAAGGAACAGAAGAACCTCAGAAAGAGGGGCAGAGAGGGGATTCACAGCCTTTGCTGTGCACCATGCCACAAACTTGTTCCACCTGCAGGCGTATACCACCTTAGTGGAGGGACGCCTGGCTGCCAGAATTACATCAAAAACTTCGGGAGGCAAGTCGAAAGGAATCCACTGCCGCCGCTCAATCTCCACGCAAGCAGGTGGAGGCTGGACAGGTTCGGGTGGAGGACCGTCCCCTGCTGCTGCGACAGAAGATCCTCCCGAAGAGGCAGACGGATCGGGGGATCGACGCTCATACTGAGTAGCTCGGGATACCAAACTCTTCGAGCCCAGTCCGGAGCCACAAGGATGACTTGGGCCCGGTCGCGCCGAATCTTCTTCAACACTCTGGTTAGAAGTGGTATAGGCGGAAAGACCGCAACTCCACTTGCGACGAAAAGCGTCGCCGAGCGAGTGCCGCCTTGGAAATTCCAACGCGCAGAACTGATGACATTGCGCGTTCTCTTCAGTGGCGAATAGATCTAACCAAGGCTCTCCCCACTGTAGAAAGAGTCCTTGCGCCACTTCCGAGTGAAGACGCCATTCGTGATCCATCATGCACCTGCGGCTGAGTTCGTCTGCCCTGGCGTTCAGGGAACCTGCCAGGTGTTGAACCATCAGGAACATGCCCTGATGTTCTAGCCATGTCCAGAGGCGCAGAGCCTCCTGACAGAGGGTCCACGACCCCACCCCGCCTTGTTTGTTGCAGTACCACATGGCGGTGGTGTTGTCTGTGAACACCTGCACTACCTTCCCTTTGACAGAGGGAAGGAATGCCTTGAGTGCTAGTCGGATCGCCCGGAGCTCCAGAAAGTTGATATGGAGCCGGGACTCCGCTGGAGACCAGAGGCCTCTGATCTCCGCCTCTCCCATGTGACCGCCCCATCCCAGAAGGGACGCATCCGTCACAACTGTGTGCTCTGGCTGGGGAAGGGAGAGGGATCTGCCCATGACCCATTGCCGGTTCGAGAGCCACCACTGCAACTGTTTTGCAGTCCCCTCCGAGATCTGGACGTGATCGGACAGGTTGCCCTGGTGCTGCGCCCACTGGAACTTCAGGTCCCACTGCAGAGCCCGCATATGCCATCTGGCATGATCGACCAGCAGGATGCAGGAGGGCATGAGGCCCAGCAGCCTCAGGGTCATCCGTACCGAAACCCAGGATAAAGGCTGAAAGATCGGAATCATAGCCTGAATATCCCGGACTCGCCGTTCGGGAGGATAGGCCCGAAACTGCGTCGTGTCCAGAACTGCTCCGATGAAAAGGAGCTGTGGAGAAGGAATCAGATGCGACTTCGGCACATTGATGGAGAACCCCAGCGAGTGCAGGAGTTCGGCCGTAGTCTGGAGGTGAGAGACGACTGCTTGGGACGAGCCCGCCTTCAGCAACCAGTCGACGAGGTAGGGGAAGACTGGAACCCCTGCCCGGTGCAGATGAGCTGCGACCACCGCCATCACTTTCGTGAACACCCAAGGGGCACTTGTAAGGCCAAAGGGGAGCACGGTGAACTGAAAATGCTCGAGGCCTACCGTGAACCGAAGGTAACGCCGGTGGGCCGGCAGGACGGGGATGTGAAAATAAGCGTCCTGCAAGTCCAAAGCTACCAACCAGTCTCCAGGGTCGAGGGCAGTCAAGACCTGAGCTAGGGTGAGCATCTTGAACTTCTCCTTCCGGAGGAAGCGATTGACGTTCCGGAGGTCCAAGATAGGACGCATGGCCTCCTTGTCCTTTTTGGGCACCAGAAAGTAGTGGGAGTAGCAACCACGTCCTACTTCTGGGGTCGGAACATGCTCGATGGCCCTCTTGGCCAAGAGGGCCGTGACTTTGTTCTGCAGAAGCACCAAGTGATCCCCTGACATGCGGTGGAATTGAGGTGGCATGGCTGGGGGGGTGGTCTCGAAGGGGAGGGAGTAGCCCCTTCGGACAATGTCCAAGACCCACCTGTCCGAGGTGATGGGACGCCAGTGGTGAAGGTGATGGCGGACCCTGCCCCTACTGGCGTGCTGTGCACCTGAAAGGAAGGACTAGGAGGGCTTGGAGGCCGCGGACGGGGCGGGGTTGGTGGCCTGACCCGCACGCTGGTTGCCCGAACCGCCACGGCGGTATCCACGTCCTCGGCCACGCGAAGACGCTTGCTGCGCGGGCCGGTGGTTGGGCAGTGGACGTGACTGGGCGCCCCTTCCGTGGCCACGAAAGGGGCGAAAAGCAGAGGTTAGCGGAGGGCGCACAACAGAAAGGCCCAGGGACTTGGCAGTAGCCCGAGAGTCCTTAAAACGCTCCAGCGCATGGTCTGCTTTGGAACCAAAAAGACCGACTCCATCAAAGGGCATGTCCATGAGTGTATTCTGGACATCACCCGAGAAACCAGTTGTTCTCAGCCAGGCGTGGCGACGCAGCGCCACTGTCGATGCAAGCGATCTGCCCAGCGAGTCGGCGGTATCAAGGCCACAACGTATGGTGTATTTAGCCGCATCTCTACCTTCCGCAATGGTGCGGGTAAGCAGTGTCTGGTCCTCCTCAGAACACTGGGGCAAAACAGACGCCACCGAATCCCACAGGGAGTGGGTATATCGGCCCAAAAGGCAAGCGGTGTTGACGGACCGCAAGCCAGCACTGGAGGAAGAAAAGGCCTTCTTCCCAAACTGGTCCAGGCGTTTGGATTCCCTATCCGGAGGGGCGGTAGGGAAGGCGGTTTGGGAGGCAGAGGCTTGGACAACCAAGCTCTCGGGGGTGGGATTTTGAGAGAGAAACAAGGGGTCGCCCGGAGCAGGGCGATGGCGTCGGGCCACGTTCCTATCCACAGGAGCCCCTGTGGTGGGCTTGGACCAGGTGCCCAAAAGAACGTCAGATAGTGCATCATTAAACGGCAGCACAGTCTCCGTGGAGGAAGCTGCCGGCTGAAGCACTTCCGTCAGGAGATTAGTCCTGACAGCCACAGTAGGCAATTGGAGGTGCAAGGCTCCAGCTGCTCTACGCAACACCGTTGCGAAATTTGCTCCCTCCTCCGTAGCCACGGGAGGAGACAGCATGCCAGTGTCAGGGGAAGTGTCTAGACCACTGGCATCCCCAAGTTCCTCTGCCCAGTCCTCATCACACTCACACTGCCGTGTGAGAGGGTCTTCCCGACCCCTCCCAGCTCTCCTGGTCCTCCTCTGGTGTAAAATATGGAGGAGGAGGGACATCTGGGACCCAAGGTCTCATCGACGCCGGAGCCGGCGTCGAGCGACGTCGGTCCGGCTCCATGTCCGGAACCGGAGAGAACCGGGGAACGACGCCGCCCGGAGCCCCGGGCGGCGTCGGGAACGGCACCGGGGAGATCGGCGCCGGCGGAGGCGTGGTTAGGTCAACCGGCGTCGATCGGGGTTGCGGTACCACCGGAGCCGGGATCGAGGCCGGGGCCGGGATCAAGGCTGGCGGGACAGGCGACGCCGGGACCGGAGTCGTCGGCGACGCCGGAGCAACCCCATCAGGGCCCGCGGGGCCCGAAGGCGCACCGGAGGGACCTTGAGGCCCGAAGAGGCGGGCCATGGCCGACAGGAATTCCTGTATCTGGGCCGGAGTCGCCCCCGAACGCGGGAAGGACGGGTAATGCGGGGGCGGCGCCACAGGCACATCCGGAGCCGCGGGGACGGTGCCGACAGGGGCCTCAGCCGAGTCACGAGACCGGCGAGGCGAAGTCTTAGAGCGAAGGTGCTTCTTAGACTTTTTGTGCTTCGACTTACCCGAGGAGTGCGAAGACTTGGATTCCGACCGGCGGGGGCTCCACGACCGGCCCCTCGACCTCTCACGGGACCGGGGCTTGGTGCGGCGCGGAGCCGACTGCCGGACCTCGAGGAGCTTTCGAGACCGCTCTCGCAAAGCCTTCGGGTGTAAGGCCCGGCAGTCAGGGCACGACTTCGTGTCGTGGTCTCGGCCGAGACAGTAGAGACACTCGTAAGTGCGGGTCTGTGATCGACATCATTCGACCATAGGCATCGCATGGC
Organism: Calotriton arnoldi; assembly: GCA_963921515.1. Classification (NCBI taxonomy): domain Eukaryota; kingdom Metazoa; phylum Chordata; class Amphibia; order Caudata; family Salamandridae; genus Calotriton; species Calotriton arnoldi. The sequence continues at coordinate 4,414,870 of CAWUFW010000156.1, forward strand.
TTGAAGCCGGGCATCCCTACCGACACCTAGGAGTCGAGAAGACTCGAAAAGAAACAGCGAAAAAATCACCAAAAAATTTAGTCAAAAATTGACTAGGGCACTGCTCTTCCCGGATCTGCGCTTACTGGCGCGGAAAAAGAAGAACTGACGTCAGCGCGCATGGGCGGCGTCTAAGTACTGCCCGCAACGTCATCACGGCGAGCACGACGCCTATGACGGACGCGGAGCCGCACGACGTCGCCTACCGACGCGCAAGGGTACTGCTACGCAAAAACTTTCCGGATCCAGCCTGACGCCTGGGGATATTTTAAGGTAAGGAATCTGTCACTAACGTGTCTCTTTCAGATAGGTGCCTCTCCAGGAAGGAGCTTTCGGCGAAACTGGCTATGCTCCTGTGTCTGGTATCTTGCAGACGGGTCTCGGACGTTCGAGCTCTTGATATCACCGGTAGGATGTTTACTCCAGATGGGGTGACTTTCACGTTACTAAGGCGCAGGTAGTGCCACACCAGGGTAATTTCCTATCCGCAGTTCCCGGATTCTCCAAAACTCTGCGTGGTTAGCTGCCTCAAGGCGTATGAAGAAATGACAGAGGAGTTTCGCCCCCCAGGAGAGCGACAACTCCTTATTGCGCTCCGGAGACCATTTAAAGCGGTTTCCTCGCCCACCATCGCCAGATGGGTTCGTTGGGTGATGCAGGAGGCTGGCATCAGCCTCCGTCACTTTGGGGCACACTCCACGAGAGGAGCCATGGCTTCTAAAGCTTTTGGCTTGGGTGCCCGCTTAGCGGATATCCTCAATGCGGCGGATTGGTCTTCGGACTCCACCTTTAAACGGTTTTACTTCAAACCGATTCTGAATATGGCTCATTTGGTTGTGGGCAAGCTTTGAACAGGCATAATCCTCGCCTCCAGTCCTGACATAGAATGAAAAATTTCCTAGCTGACGTAACAGAAAGTTTCAATTCTATTAATGACGCGGAGGCGAGGATTATCCCGCCCTGTGCTCCTGGAGGAGAACCCTCCCCGTACTGCAGTAAGTAATTTACTTGAATTTCAACTGTCTGTATTATGATTACTGTTTTCGGTTACACTGCGACATGTTTCTTTGCAGACTTTCGCAGTTTTGTTCCTCCGGTAATATGTCCCTGTCGTTTTCAGGTTCTGATGCGCACAAGCAGGACTCCTGAAGAGACGGAATGGGCTGTCTTCGCGCTCCGAAAGAGGAAGAGAGGACACTGACAATGGACTATGTTGGGCTAGCAGGCCCCTGATTGGACACTGGTTCCAGGCTCAGGATTGGTTGTTGCCATGTGTTTGTTTTTTCTGACTACCTTTCCCTCTGGTTCATGGGAAATGCAGTCTTTTGTTAATCTTAACGCTGCTATGCCAATAAAGTGAAGAAAGAAGGCATAATCCTCGCCTCCGAGTCCTTAATAGAATTGAAACTTTCCGTTACGTCAGCTAGGAAATTTTTCATTCTATATCGGCCACAGCAGAATTGATCTCATGTCTCAGGCTGCCCCAGGTAGGCAGACCATGAGCTCAATCTTCCAGTGTTTGAGGACACCCACGTGCCTCATAAATTGGGGATTTGAACATTCTAGATCACTTTATTCTTGACACCAGTCTTGAGTCCCAGGGTCTTGGATTCTCGCAAATTCTGTGCAATAACCTGCAGCTAAAAGAAGAAAGACTGGTCTCTATTAGTGTCTAGCTCATCAAGGATGTTGAATAAGCCCATCTTGGGGGTAGGGGTAATAAATGTATTAAGCACCTTAAAGAAAATCTTAGTCACTCCCTCCCAAAAGGTCTGTAAGACCCCACAGCATTGGACTGTATTAAGTGTCACTTTCAGCAATCATAAACACAGAATTGCGTCCTATGTGCCAGATCTTTATATCGGTGAAATACACCTTGTGTAAAGAGTTAAAATGCGCAAAAAAGGGACGAACCTGCCACCTCCCTGGGGGCTAGGAAATCCATCTATCAATCATCATTCTCCAGGGACTGAAGTCAGGCTCCACATCTCAAGCCAGAGAAAGTGCCTGGCAGTTTTATTACTTAAGAACTGTGCAGATAGTGATAAAATTGGGAGGTGCTAAGCCCAAATACCTCTCAAAGCTTGGTGAATGACCATATCAAGCTATGACTAGACAGTGCCCTCAGAGTGGAGATTCACAAAATGTCCTATCCATTAGGAGAGTTACCTGGGGCAGGCATGTTACAGCACACAGGGCAGTCTCGCTCATAAATTTATTCCTCCACCCCACTGCAGTCAGAGCCTCTCTGTGCCCGGAGAAACACTGCCATGTTGGAGGGGGGGGGGAGGGAACACTCTCCAGTGGACCCCCACCACAGAGAAATTGCAGAGTCAACTAGCTGTCCAACGCCCATAACTTAGATCTATAGGCCAGACTGGAGCCTCACAAAGAGAAATTTATTGACAGCTGCTAATTGGGATACTCTGCAGTAAGACAGGATATGTACCAATACCCTATCTAATGCCAGCACAGCATTTCACCATGGATGCTCTAGGGGCCCCATTATCCTATACAAATGTTCTCAACATGGAAACCACTGCATGATGAAAACTTGGAGGGACATGGGTAAAGGGCTCTAATCGAGGAAATTCTGTGTTAAAGTCTCCACCAGTGGAGCAATGCTTCCAGCCCAGCTTAGTAATTACGTTTATGCTAAATACATCCCAAAGTATTGGAAGCTCTCAGATGAGAAAGAAGATCGGACCATGATGTTCACTCCACCACACCTCTCTGACCCTGCATTAGGAAAGCCCTTGACTGGCCAAGTTTACCCCAAATCCAAAGCAAGTGCATTCTTAGACTATCACTGATTAAACTTTCAGAAATCTTTAGGCACCGGTTCAATTGTTTCACCAAGGGGGTGCCCAGATAATATTTTTGCCCCGTGAATCGAGGAAGGGTGCCCTGTGAGGGGTCGGGTGGGAGGTGGTTACTGCATGCTTATGCTCTGATGCCACAATGTGCAACTAACAGGCAGAATACAATAAATTAGATTTCAGAGTTAACAAGAGTTCTGCTGGGTCTTGATTCTTGGACAAATGACTGTCTAAATACGTCTTGTTGTGGCTAAGCAGATTCTTAGGGGTTAAATTGGCTGGGAAAGTGTAGTGCTACTCTCACTGGCCCATCCAGTTACGCATTATGCAGCATCAGTTACAACAATGTGCTCCAATTTATTTTCCTTTCATTGAAGCTGGGAAGATTTTCTTTTTTAAAAGCGTCTTATTCCCCATCGCATAAAAAAAGTCTGTTACAATAGGTGCACCATTTAGACTACTGTAGCATGCTTTTTAATAACTAAATCCATTCCTTTTATTTTCCCTTTTGAACTGTCAATGTGATACGCTGTCTGGAAAACTAGATGGTGGCCTTTTGAAACTTTCTCAAAGCATTTCCTGCCAATCACATTTGGTTATGTTCAAGTATGTTTACAAAAGGGTGGCAGAGCTAGCCACAGAGCAAGATAGCCGCTCTGTAAACCCGCTCCTGCCTATCAGGGCTGCCTTCAGGTAGCACAAATCTTTCCTCTGGAGCTGTTTGGCCAAATACATAGCACTGAGGATGGAAGACGCTGCCCCACCATCGGACCAGAGGCTTGAGGCGCAGCTTTCCGTGCCGACTGTAGATTTGACCGCCCCTCATTTCCACCAACAGCTATGGAGCGCACTTCCAGACTGCTGCCTGGCCATCCCTAGGACTGAACCCAGTCGGCTCTGCACCGGAAGCCTTCCCCAACAACACAGAGGCCCCAGAAGCGCAGTTTAGAGGCATGGAGCTCCAGATACAATACAGAGTCATGAGCACTGAAACGACCCGACTTGCCTGCGGTGGGCCAAAGGCAGACAACAGGTACAGCTGCCAACGCCCTTTTCTGAGGATTTCGGATTGAAAGGCCCATGACACTCAAGCACAGCCCTGCTCACCAATCACTCACGCTTTCTCCTCTAATCCACAGTATTGCTAGATCTGGGTCATACTGCCCTGAGGAAAGGCTGTGCAGTCTCTTACCTGTACACAGATAACTAAGGAAGCTCAGCTACTGACTATGGACCTTTGAAAGCACCCCAGATTGGGGCAGGTCATAACATCTCAGATACATTCTTCTCAGGTTGGCTTTGTTCCAGGTCCCTTATCCAGGAACCACATAAGGACACACGCTCATTTACTGTGGGCTTTCTCAGGACTTCAATAAGGAAACATTGGCCATTTCCCTAGACGCAGAAGAGGCCTTTGACTACATAGAATTGTCCAATATATTCTAAGTGCTGGACAGGTTTAGTCTGGGTCAACAGTTCATCACAAAGGTGCAATGGCTATACCAGATCCCAGAGGCACAACTCAATATCGAGGGCTTACCCAAAGCTTCCACATACGAAGAGGAATACAGTAAGGCTGTCCCACTATCCCTTCTCTTATTCCTCCTGGCGCTGGAGACGCTAGCAATTGCACTTAGGCTCTCTCCACATATACAAAGTGTGTCTGTTTAGTCATCAATTGTGAAGGCATTGCTATATGCGGACAATATCCTTATGACCATCACCGAACCGGCTGAATCATGACCAGCTCTCACGGACCTCCTGGACACCTTTTTCCTGGTTATACGGCTACAGGTGAACTGGAGTAAGTGTCAGGTTATGCCCATGTCCTGTGTCACCACACGGGCCTGTATTGAGGACTTCAATTTTAGATGGATACCATAAGGGATACAATACCTTGAGATTCTCATCAACAGAGGCCTCTCAGGCATGGTGGAGGATAACTCGATACCACTGTTAACTAAAAACAGGAATAACTTCAAGAGATGGTCGAATCTAGAAATGTCCATATGGGCTGTAAAAATGGTTATTGCACCCAGATACAACTATGTCTTCACGATGCTTCCAATCTTAATCCCCAAAACACTATTGGCACAAATTATATCAGCTATTAAGACATTCATTTGGGGGACTAACCAACCCGATTAAAAACTGAAAAATTCTACGCACAAACTGAATCGGGAGGACTGAAACTGCTGCATATGTCTTCCTATTATATGGCGCATCAGCTCTCTCAGCTAGTACACTAGTTGCACAACTCCCAGAATCCTCCACTATGGATCAGCATAGAGAAAGACATACTCCTATGTGATATGACCCTGGGAGCCCTATCCAAGCCACAACCCTCCCCTCCGCAGGCAGACAATCTCGCCTCCCAATCCCAGGAAATTGCAAACAGTTTCCATTAGGGTGTCTCAGGAAATGTCAGCCTGTGGAGTGTTTTTCATCTAATCATGGTATGGGATTTGATAAAATCCTTAATAAAGAATTGCAAAGGAAATGTTTACAAAGATGTTGCCGGAGGACTTCATTTTACACAATTTCTGAAAAATTAATCATCTATTGCTCACAAAAGTGCATTAGGCAGATACATTTTTTTCCCTCAAAAATGTCTGGACAACCCAAACTGGACAAAGCAACCAGTAAGACCTAACCATAGGTATCTTCCAAATTTGGTCAATTTTATTTCCATTTCCTGTTTTTCGGCCAACTGTAGAGGAGACGGATTAAGGCATGGCGAAGCTATTGACGATGCAAAAATTCAAAAACGGGGCACTTACAAAACGTAGATATTTAAATGTTTACTACAGGTGACAATTTCAAATAAGTCTTTGAAGAAGTCTATTTCACAGGCTCTGTCCCAGCACTCTACCACTTATGACCAATTGCATCCAAAAAGGTCTACAACCGGGGAAAGGAAGGTACTGTAAAACACAAGACTCTGGCCAATATGCAGCATATTTTCAAAACTGAACAGAGTACTCACCTCTATCGTTTTCAGTGGGTCATGTTCAATGCAACTGTCTACCGACAATCTGAATTCACAAATGGAAAGTAAGAAATTAGATGTGAACTAACGAGTGGAAAAGCACCATGCAATATCAAAGCTGATGAATAATAGAGAAAGAGAGCAAGCACATATTACAAACATTGGCACAAAGTAGTTCGCCCACTATGTTTGTGTGTTTTTAAGAGGCAAGAAGACAAAAATCTAACCATATTTTAAAATTATATTTGATATTCTTTCAACAAAATTATCCTTAAGCTTTGTTTCGATTTATTTGTTCATGGAGAAAGGTTGTAAAAATATTGTACGATGCAATCATTTACACATTAAATACATGGTTGATAGCGACAGCAGAAAGCTGTTCAGTGAGAGATGTTGTGGTTAAAGGAGAATTGGAGGAGAAAGAAAACAATAAGCAGGTATGTTTTTACGGGCTCTGGAATATTATATAGAAAAATAGCCACAAAGAAATTACCACATCTGGAGTATCTTGAGTGCAAAAGAGCAACTTTGAGTGACTAGGTGATGGGGATTGATCACACAACGAAGGTTATACTCAAGAGGGTTGAAGGGAGACTACATGGTACTTTTGCAGGAATTTTTTTTGGGGGTGGAGGGGGATGTCCCTCTTTGCCAGCATAAACCCTAAATTATCATGGAAGGTGAGCTTGTGCGAGGTCACCGACGCATGGGACTCTGAATAGGATAAATTGTGCCATTGCAGGGAAGGCCACTTCAAGGATAAACTCTATTTCTTCAATAATGGTGTCCCAGTACTTCGTAAGAAGGGGGGCTTTGCCAGAGTGTGTATATGAATGTATACTCGCAATCTCCAAATCCCAAGCAATGTGTACTCAGAGCCTTGCCCATTTTGTACAATCGGCTCCTGTTGTAGTAGGTCCCGTGTATGATTTTCAGCTGTATTAATCTCATAGGACTTAAAGTTACTTCTTTAGGATGGATTAAGGGTGCATCCCAGTCCACATTTTCCATGGGGCCTATATCTCTCCCCTTTAAATTTCGTAAGCATGTTGGGTTTATTATTTATTATGGTGTGATATGTTTGGGAGACCACCTTAGTAATCATTTCTTCTCCAAGGATCCTATTCTTCAGGGGACTATAACTGGGAACTGTTTCCCACTCTATTTTCTCTGCTTGCAGAGCACGATGTAGCTGGAGGAACCAGTATTTCTGCTTAATTGAATTGCTGACTAAAAGATAAAGAAAGACTCTTTGATGTGGTTGAAAGAATATGTTTGGGAGAAATGCATTACATGAAATAAGTGCAATATTTGAAAATCTTTACCTGAAGAAATGAGTGACAAACTCACCAAGGATAAAGATAGTGTGAAAGAAACACAAACTAAGAATACAACATCTGAATTAACCATTTATCTTTAGGTTAAGGGCATATGTTAACTATACCTCACGAACAATATATAATGCAATATGCTTTCTGCAGATTAGAGTAAACTGAGATGCTACTCAATAAGTGCAATTCATACAGGTAATTCAGTGTAAGAGTGATACATATTTTTGATAATGCTTGTGACATTGACCCTCACTCAAACTCTCTTTGCCCACAGTACCTTCCCCAGAAAACATTCCCTCATCTGGCAGTACTGATCCTCTGTAGCATACAGTGCAGTCAGTGCTGCCAAAAGGTGGGCTTGGGAGGTACTGTTTCTGAGGATTCAGCAGTTGATGGTGAAGATTTTGTTTACTCTACAAAAGTAAGTTGTGTTGGGAAATGGATGAACTTTTTCATGTGGGAGTTTCTTTCCTGGTACTAGTTATCATCAGCTTCATAGAGAGTCAGAAATAGAATGAAACGCATTTAATTTCCCCATTTCCCAGTGAGTGCTCATTGCTATTGTGAGGACTGAAAAATGGTTTTGATTTTAAAGACGTAATGAGCCTGTTGCCCAAGGTCTTTCGCTAGCTAAGGGCGCTGCATCAGCTCACGGATGGTGTTTACTGATGGTGTTCTGTTTGTGACTCTTGGGTTGCTGTGGATTGGATGGGTTGGCTTAGGTGGGGTTTACTACTGACAAGATGTCCTTGTGTGAAGCCTGCAGCCTGGGACAAACTATAGGCATGTGCTTTAGAGAAGGTCTGTTGATGGCCTCACTAGGCGTAAGGATCAGAGGACTAATGGAGGGTTGCATACTGAGAAGCTGAATTAACTGATGAGGAATTTGGATTAGCAGTGTCAGCAGAGCTTGGGGCCTACTTCAGATGTGCTGTGCGCGGCAAGCCTGGCTAGGGTGCCTGCTTCTTTTAGGAGATGCTAGCTTATTTAAACAGACTTGCAAGGCCTTGTAGAGTGTGGGCAGATTGGAAGCATGAATTGGTGTTTGCATTAAACTTCATGGCGGCCAGAACCTGTCTGAAGCAAAAAGTGGGTGAGGATCTTAAGTTAATTCTTTTCTTAGTTGTTTGAGAGAGAGGCATCTGAGCCTAGCTGTGAAGGGCACAATAGGTGGGTGTTAAACGCACAGATTTAGGATGACCTGGCCCATCCATGACAATGCAGTGGCAATGATTTAACACATTTATTTATACGGTTTTCTTCCAGGCCCTCTAATTCTTGCCTTGATTTAGCCAGTTTCTATCAATAAAAACATCCTGTGTGAGCAACACAGATAGAGCCATTAAAGTTAGCACGCAAGGGAACTAACGAACAATGCCTGCTTGTTGATAAAAAGAGCCTCAAGGCAGACACACACATCAGTTGTGTGCACAACCACTGTAAATTGCCAATGAATCGTTAGGCTTCTTCAAACAATGAACATTACATGAAAGCCTATGTTTAAATCTCTCATATAGGAGTGAAGCAAGTGCTTGGTATGTCATTGACATGTGGTAATGCAACTGAGTCGGACTTTATATTTAACAACGCTAAACATTAAATCCGATTTAAATGATTATTTAAGATATGTCTGTTTTTCTTGCCAGAATTGCACTACTTTAAATATAGATTTTCTGCACAATAGTCTGCAATCGTTTTAATTAGGCTTTTAAAGAACTACCACATTGTTAACTGACGAACTGTTAAGATATGTACTGCAACAGGCACATATAAAAGAAAAGACTGATATTTTAAGAAACGGATTCGTTGTCTGTTTAATCAAGCGTTTTGTCCCACTGCTGGATTGAGTGTTCGACTGATTATTAAAGCAATGCTAAAAAAGAAAACTGGGCAAAATGGCAACAGGTGGATCTACAATGTTAAACCAGAAACAGCCTTCTAATGCAAAAACCAAAGCCAGCACATAATGGAATATTGGTTGGTTAGATCCGTTTGTGTACTCAACAATGTACAGCCAAGCACACAAATTCTCAGTCATAATGGAAATGGGAATATACATTGGGCAAGCCTTGGAGTACTCTGTTAGAATTTCCACCCGTTCCTAGATCTATTATCACTCAGGACAAGGATTCTATATCAAGAGCCATCCCATGTACTAATCGGCAGAAGAAAGAATAAGAAGGTTGGATTGTATATGTAAAGAAGCATATTGAGGCAGCTTCAACCTACACCTCTTTTGGAAGTCTCCACAGTCCAAAACCGGTCATTTTATCTATATCCCTATCACCTTTACTTCACTCGCAATAACGGACTCAAGTACAGAGCAAAAGAAGCCTGAAAATGCAATGCTTTGTTTTTCAATATGTTTAGGTTTTAAAGTTTAAAAATTTAAGAAGTATTAAGTGACACAAAAGGATGAAAGTCTGAGAATACAGCTGATGTAAAGGAATAATTAAAGTGAATGATGAGGTACACAAATATCCTGATGCCAGCTGATTTCGGTTATTCATTCTGTAAAAATGTTTCATTTAGTAGCTTGTCATGTACTGTTTACTAGTCCGCATGTATTAAACCATGCAAAGATAACACCTCTAATAAAGGTTTATCTGTTTTGCAGTCTATGCCATTTTCACTTTTGTAACTCTGCACACCTTTTTATCCACTCTAAGCACTGGTTATATGGAGTAACTTGGCGAAGGTTGATGGCCTAACAGTATTGGAGAATTGAGGTAACAGAAGACTGAGGTATAGTAAATTATTGAATAGGTGACATTTATTGCCATCTACATTTAACTCGACAATCCACAGTAATGATTGCTGAGGATCCCAACTGAGAGGAGGCCATCAAACACTGGTTTTGGCTGGACTGGCTTCATTATTTTTGGTTCGGTTTCCTCTATTCCAGCTAGTTGTTGGTGAAGGTGAGCTGGTCTGCTGGGTCTTCAATTATTAGTTGAGGAGTTTGTTGCGTCTTGCTTTGCATGTGTTCTATATGTCCCTGCTCCATAAGCTGTATGATACTTCATGGAATGTTGCTATGCCACTTGCAGTGTTGGTGGGTCACTTGGAGAGCTGGTATGACTGCTACACCAACTGAGATCAGAGGCTGAGCAGTACTCCTGGTGGGGGATCGTTTAGATTTATTCTTGTAACTTGCAGCTGTACCTGATGTTTCCTGAACATATCCTAATATGTGAATAAAGAAGTAAACTTTTGCATTGAGGAGTCCGATGTTAATGAGACTTCATAACACTGGCGACAAGATTAAAGAATTCATCAGTGCGAAAGGAGCAAAAAGAAGAAGATTAAAGAATTGAGTATCCCACCAGTGTCGTTAACATCAGCCAGTTGACAAAGAAAAACAAGCATTTGAAATACAATAGGTCTCGCATTTTAGAAAGTTTGACCTATTGGTATTGTAAATGACAATGCCTTTTATTATTGCAGGTTTTTTAAACACATAAAAGGCATTGTTATTTACAATGCCAATAGCTCAAAATTTCACAATTGTGAGACCTTTTGCATTGCAAATGCTTGTTTTATCTATAGCAGCTGGTGGATATCTTATATCGGTAACTTGTTCCTAAATAAAATAGTTATACTTGCACACTTCCTGTGTCTCCTTACCAGTGTGCAACTTCTAAATGTAACAGAGCCCCCTTATGGAGGAAGAACAGGGGCATATGGTACACAGCACTGCTTTCTAAGCTGCTGTATACTGGCCGCCCTTCTTCACCTGAGTGAATGTCATGCTGTGGGTCAGTGTGATTTGTTATAAGTGTATTGCTCTACAATGTACTTTCAAACTGTCTCTCTTCTTCGAAAAAGAATATAGATATATTTTTTTAAAAATATTGGACCTTTATTCACCGTCACATTATACTGATCCATTGTAGGCATTTTGTGGTTAGCTGTCAAGAGTCAGACATGTACAGATGATGTGGGTGAAGGGCGGGTGGGGGAGATGGATGGGCCAGCAGATTGATAATGTGATTAAAAAAAATGTACAGTCTCTCTTCACCAGCACAGTCAATTAGAGAAATGGGATAGAACCAGTCCCTGATATTTTAGGCATGGAAATTCACACCCCCGTCGGTCCTCATTGAAGAGTGCTGGCAGGGCAGAGTGGTGACTTGCTCTTCCGCTGCACGTGTGACGGGAGAGTTGTGCTTTTGAAATGTAGTATCAATATTAAAACTGCACGCGTATGAAGGCACGACCTCTCCCACTAAACACACATACACACCTACCTGACAGCAAATGCAGAACTTATGCTGTCACAGAGAAGACGAGAAGGCAGTTTGTCAGGCTGAGCAGTGGGACGTCACCTTTAGAAATGTCAGGTTGCTACATTAAGAGTCGGCAATTCTCTTAGGTTTGCATTTTCACAATTGAACGACTTAAAAACCTTAAAAACAGGCATCTGTTCTTTATGGCAACATCTACTTGCCTGCTTGCCGTAGACCAAGTGCAGCATTCTGATTCCCCGCAGGACCGACTTTCGAAATTGAATGATAAAAACCAGACTGCCCTGTCGGTTCAGTATTAGTATGACATCACTTTGATACTCTTCCACCGGGCAATGGTAAAAAAGTGCACAGGCTGCAATACAAGCCAGCTCCCTGCCCTGTGGGTTGGTGGTGTTAAACAAACTTTAACACACAGAAGCGCAGCTCGACCACACAGGCCACTGCAAACCTCTATCAGGCGTGTGCGCGCGCACACAACCAAAGCTTTCATTCAGGTTGGAAGTGAGAAGACAAGACAGACAAAATACTTGTTAAAAGTATGATGTAGTTAATTTTGTCACATAAGCCTCGTGGCCCTAACAATGGCAAAGCTCTGCAGAGGAACATGAGGGCTGTTATGTTTTACGTGAACACGCTGCATTTAAAGGGCATTTATTATTTAAATGCATGCGTACAGACTGCACTCTGAGTAATTTTTAAAGTGAAGATTGAATACACGGACTGACATCGCAGAGGGGGAGCGGAAATACAACGTTCTGCCTTGTCCCCAGCTACAGCCTCTCTGGAGCCATGGGGTGTCTGCATAAGACCGCCTTAGCTCATTACGGCAATTATTTTTTAGTCAAAAGGTATTTAAACATTTAGAGAGGATGCCTGTGATTTACCTTGCTGACTGCCCTTCTTCCTGCACCGCTGCTCCTGGCTTCTGCTGCCGAGTAGTGGGGGTGGGGAGAGGGGGGGTGACGTGAGTACAGGACGCAGCAATGCTGGAAGGCAGTAGGAAAGTGAAAGGCATGTATGGCGCGCGTTTAAAAAATAATTATTAAAAGATGATCCCGCTCTTCTTCCTGCACTGCTGCTCCTGGCTTCTGAAGCGGAGTACTGGGGGCGGGAGAGAAGGGTGTCATGTGAGTCCGGGACGGAGGAAGGCTGGAAAGACATACAGGACTCGGCTACATGAAAGTAAAAGCGCAGTATGGCGGTATGGCGCACTGTTATAAAATGAGTAATGGATGTATGTAAAGAAGTTTGTGGCCAGCCACCCATAAGAAAACAAGCGCGTGACCGCCGTTTTACATATTATGTGCAGTCTGCACGCGGCGCTATAATGAAAGTGAAAGCGCGCATGGAGCTTAATGTTACAGAAAAGCATGTCATGCCTGTAGTACGAGAAACTCATTAAAGGAAACAGTGCCTACAGCCTAAATAAGACGTACTGTGCATCGCGCTTTCACTTTACAATAGCTGCCGCACCACACTGCACTCGTGGGGTGTGGAGGCAGCTATTGTTAAAGTGAAAGCGCAATGCAAAAATAAACACGCGGCCGCCTTTGCCAAAGCCGAATGAAAAAAAAAAGTGCTACCGACTAAATGAAGGAGACAGTAACGCCGCAAGTAAAAGATCCAGTTCGGGTGGGCGGGGCCAAAAGGAGACAGGGCGGTAACAAGGAGGGACTAAGAAGCCTCATTATCAATTGAAAGCCAGCATTTACCATGGACGATGACGCAAGCCAATGGAAAGAAGGGGCGGAGCCTACACTCCACTTCTGAAATCTCCTCGATTACAAGAAGCCTCGCAGAGCGAGCAGCGCATGCGCGCTGCAACGCTAGGCGAGACCTAAAAAGACTTCAACCAGCATCTTCATCATCAGACAGATCTTGTAGTGAGAGAGAAAAGAAGCCAATTCCTTACATCAGTCCCACATCATCTTACATGGTGTAAATGACCTACATCTAAGCACTAAGAGGTGAACATCTTTACTGGCTGTTCAAGTCCAGTTATCGCCTTGCCCTCAAATCTGGCAATGATCGTTTGGAGCTTCACATTCCTGCTGCTGGATGGAGTTTGTCAAAGCGCAGAGAAGACAGATTATGAAACATTGTTAGAAGCATAAGCAAGATATAGGAGCAGAGTACTTTCTGCTGTGGTCATGTACATACAAGTGCCATATCTTCAACAGTCCTTTGGTCAAAATAACAGCACCGTTTTGAACTATGAAGCAAGCAAGGGAGTTTGCAAGCTGTGTGCAGTGCTGTGAAGTTCACATCGGGGAAAAATGAGGACTGTAGAAAGGAAATATCACAAGTTGATGTTGCTGGCCAGTAGTTAGTAAAAAGTCTTCAGCAAGAAGAGGAGGTGTTTGGAACACTGTGTTTGCCAACGATCACAAGGGAAATCAAGGCATTTGAAGCACAGAAGCGCTGGGACATGAATAGGATATGAAAAGAGGGCTATACCAGCAAGATGATTTGCTGGAGCAGTACAGGGGCCGAAAACTCCACAGTGAGGAAGAGACTCACTATTTTATTGGAAATTCAGTGCCTTTTTTTTATTTAAAACTGGTCTATAAAGTGGAGGTACTGCTTTTTGGAAAGGTTTGCTCTTAATGCCAAAACCTTTTTCATTTACATGATATCGGAAACACTTTGTCAAGTAGTAAGTTTACTTTTGAATTACTGCGATGCACGTGCTCATCATTCCTTACTGAGCAGGTTTATGCTAAGTGACGGCTAGCAGGGCTCACCACTGTCAGTGGTGTAGTGTCATGTGAGTTAGCAATGACGGATCCCTTTTGGCTCCTGATGGACTCCTTAGTACTGTGAAGTAGGTGTTAGAGCGAAGTGAATGCAGGTTTAGAATGTGGAGTTTGCGGTTGCACACAGACAAAAAAAGACGTGTAAAAATAAGCTCCATGTATGGCATAGTCATTGGTGGGTGCCCATGCTTGGGAGGACGCTACAACTCGTGACGAGATAGGGGTTAAGTAACCTGAAGATCGACAGGGCTCTCCCAGAGTTTGGCGTGGTCCAGCAAACTGCTTGTGCGTGCCACATGTGCCTCCAAAGTGAGAATCGACGTTGGTGTATGTGAAGTCAAAGCACAACTCCAGCCAGTGTGAAGCATTTGAAGATAACAAAAGCTTCACTGAAGTCTACATATCGTTGGCCAAGAACCTGCTGGAAAGGTAGTAAAAAGAGGTACTACACTATTACGCAACCTAAAGCTATACATCATACGGAGTGATAATATTAATGACGGATGCAATCAGGTTTTGAAAGAGCAGCAAATTACAAGATAATGCTGCAATCATAAGCGCCGAGAGGCAGAAGTCAACCAGGTGTCAGACTGTACAAAGACGCCTAAAAGAAAAGCGATCCAGAGACAAGAAAAGGTCATCTGCTTACCAGCACTGATTGAGAGACATAATACCACAGCACTGGGTGTAGTGGCCCGAGAAGCAGTGCCCGGGTTGTGCATACAGAGCCGTCCATACACAAAGCGGCACACCACCAAAGCTGCGGGCGGCGGCTCAGCACAACACCTAAAGTCTCCATAAAAGTGAAGGGCTTCAATGGAGACCAAGAGGGAGGTCAAGGTTCCACAGACTGTCCAAGATGACTCAGAGGCCAGCGCAGCACACAGCCTTATAGATGGCATGGGTGAAGAGGGTCCTGGTGGACAGCAGACAGTGTCTGAGAGAACTCCACCCTCAGTGCCAGTCAATCTCATAAATGATTATAATGCGACCTTCCTGAAACCACCACCACCATTCGATACTGCCAAAAATCTAAATATTGGTGACAGAGGGACTGCTTGGATATAGACATTTGATGATTTAATTGATGCAATAGAAGAAGCAGATAAGAAGAAGAGTATCCAATACCTTAAGAATCTTGCTGGTGAAGTTGTAAAAGATGTCAAAAAGAAAATGCCGCAAGCTGGCGAAATTACATACTGTTAAATCAAAGCAGCCTTGAATCTCAAGTTCACCCAATGCCAAATGTAGATTACAAAAGGTAAATTTTCAGTCAAGAACGACAAAGTTGGTGAAACCATCAACAAATTTGTTGAGACTGGATACGCTCAAACACTGTAAGTTCAATTAATTTAATGATGAGGAACCTATATGTCTCAGAGTTATTGACGGATGCCTGTCAGATTCATTCAGAGGACAAATGCTGAGAGAACCCCTTAGCCTGGAGCGAGTTCTCATGGCTGCCAGAGCTGAAGAGCTTGACGATTGACCAGCTGCTGACACCGAGGCAAGAGGTGCCCAGAGTGAGTCAGTCATGTACATGAAAAGTAAGCCAAAGCACAAGGCAGAAGGACACAGAGTGATGTCTCCACGGAAAAATAAGTTGTGCTTCAAGTGTGGATTTTCATTTCAACAGGAAGGTAAATGTCTCGCAATTGGACAGATGGAAGGAGAACTAATTTTGTAACGGTTTGCAAGGTGAAGGAAAAAGTAAATGCGTCATAGCGCGAAGACAAAATGGCCGCCCCAACATTCCAAAAGCGACTTTCGACACACGCCCAAATGGCCAAGCAACAACACCAGCTGAGGCAAATTGAAACCAAAAGAAGTCGATGGTCATCTAAATCATCATCATCAAAAAGTTCTGCAGTATCAAGTGAAAGTGAAGAAGATGGGTGTGTAATGTCTATGTTTACCTCAGAAAAGCATGTGCATGCTGGACTGGCTGCATGTGAAGAAGAATACAGGTCAAAGAAAAGTCGACATGGAAAAAAACACCAAAATCGTTCAAACATTGTCCGTAGATCACACTAAAAGTAAACTGCTGCTCAATACGTTTTATTATCAACAGTAGTGCATCGATAAACATTATGCCCGAGGAGAAATAAAATGAACTATCTCCATTGCCCTGACTTACGCCATTGTAAACTAAAGTGTATATATGGGCTGCATCAGCGCCATTAATAAGTCAAGGTTCATTTGTAGCAACAATGAAACAAAAGAAAACAAAAGTACAAGCACCCATTCATGTACTTCAAGGTACGGCATCAAGTGCCTGCTTACTGAGCATCAGAACAGCTGCTGATAGGCACTGATATCAGTGAACTATAACATGAACGTTCATCACAAAATAGTGAGTCAGTTCCCTACGTTGTTTCATGGGTTAGGAAAACTCAAGATTATGAAAGTACAAATACACGTTAATGAGGACGCCAGTCCTATTGCTCAAAGACACAGACAAATTGCATTTCATTTGCAGCAAGCAGCTGAAAAAGAACATGAATCATTTTTCAAACATGATATCATTGAGTATTTCACTGGTCAGACGCCATGGGTTTCTCCTATAGTAGAAGTACCCAAAAAGGACAGTGAAGGAGCTGTACTTACCTGTGTTGACATGCGTCAAGCGAACAAGGTCATTGAAAGAGAATTACATCCAGGTCCGCACATTGCAGACATGATAACACAATTGAATGGTGTGAAGGACTTCTCTCGCCTCGACTAAAGGATATCATCAGTTGGAACTGAAGGACAATTGCAGGTATACTACAACCTTTTCTAAACATATTGGTCTGTTCCGATAGAAAAGACATTTCGGTGTGTCATCAGCTGCAGACCTTTTTCAAGATGTCATTTGACGTATCATACAGACTGTAATGAATGCTTTCAATTACAGTGAAGACATTGATTTTCGGAGATACACAGAAGGAGCACGATAAAGTTCTCACGCAAGCATGTCGTTTGCTCGCTGATGCAGGTTTAACTTTGAATACTGAGAAATGTGAGTTCCATAAGACAAAGTTAGAATTCTTTGGCCATATCTTTTCTGATGGGGGTATGACACCCTATCCAGCTAAAGGTCAAGGGTTGTCAAATGCTAGGCCCCCACAAGAGGTTTCCATGTTACGTTCATTCCTTGGCATGGCCAGCTACTGTTCCACATACATTCAAGACTTTGCCACCGTCAGTGCTCCGTTAAGGGACTTGACAAAAGTGTTTCATTTCATTGCCACATGAATGCGAGCAAAGCTTCAAGAAAATCAAATAAGCTATTGAGAATGCTACTGAAATGCATACTTTGATCCAAAGCTTCATACCGAGGTTGTTGTTGACGCCAGCCCTGTAGGGTTAGGCGCATTCCTTGCAGAGCACAGCGGACACCCAAATGCTCGAAGACATATTGTGGCATATGCCAGCAGAAGTTTGTTCCAAACTAAACGTCCTTATTCACAACCTGAAATGGAAAGTTTAGCACTGGTGTGGGCTTGTGAACATTTCCACGTATTCTTATATGGAAAGCCTTTTACACTTGTGACCGGTCATCAAGCATTGCTGATCATCTTTGGCAATCCAAAGGAAAAGATGCCACCTCGCATTGAACATTGGGGTCTAAGATTACAAGAATACAACTACACAATCATGCATCATCCAGGGAAAGAGCAAAACCCTGCTGACTATATCTCAAGAGTGCCTCTGCAGTTCCCTGGTACCCCTTCCAAGATGGCTGAAGCCTACATAAATTTCATTGTGAAATCAAGCATACCAGCTGCCATTTTGCTGGAACAAATTGTCACTGCCACAAGTGAAGATAGGACATGTTAAAACTAAAAGACATTATGGAATCAACACCCTCGACCTCTTACCAGTGAATACCAGAAGTTTAAAAATGTCAAAGATGAACTGTCCGTTACTCTAGAAGGCATTATCCTGAGAGGTTCGAGAATTATTATTCTGTAGAGTCTGCGATAACAGATAATTAAAGAGGCCCATGAAGGACATTGTGGAATTGTTGCCACAAAACGAGTTCTCCGAGACCTGTCATCTATGCAAATGCCTTTCATCAAAAACCGCTAAACATACATTAAACATGTCAGAGTTGCCAAAGCATGTATGGGAAAAATTGTTGAGGACTTCTTCAGTCCTCTTGACAATGGAAATCACCTGATGGTGATTGTTGATGAATACTCCCGTTTTCCATTGATAGAAAATCTTTCATCTATCACTCAAGAAAGAGTCATTGAGGGATTAGCTGGCATCTTCGTGACATGGGGTGTTCATGCGAATTTAAACTCTGACAACAGCCCACCTATCAACAGGTGAGAATTTTAATGTGAAGCATTAGAAGAACACACCTCTTTGGCCACAGGCCAATGGCCTTGTCGAACATTTCACGAATATTCTTAAGAAAGCTGGTCAGCATGCTGTATTGGAAAAGCTCGACCTTAAAACTGTCTTGAATTTTACTCTTCGAGATTACCGTTCGTTCCACCCCCCCTTCCAACTCTACCACAGGTAAAAGCCCTGCAACCTTGATGTTCGGGAGAGCCATGACGACCACGTTACCTCAATGGATCAACAGTAGATCACGTACTAAGGAAGACACCCGTTTAAAGGACTTGGAACAGAACAGGAGAATGAAGGCCTATGCAGACAAGTGCCGAGATGCAAAAGACGTTACTTTCACTAAAGGAGATAGAGTGCTTGTCCATCAGTCTAGAAAACGAAAATCTGATGATCCCTTCAATGCTGATCCCTTTCATGTTGTGACCAGCAATTGACACATGGTGATTGCTCAGCGTCCTGGGAAGTCCATTATGCGAGATTCCTCGCTGTTAGACCTGGCATCCCTGGCGTGGTTTTCCCCTGTATTTTTGCCTCTGCCTCCTGTATTTTTGCTGTGTGCTGAGTTTTGTTTTTGCTGCTCTAGATGCTTTGGGCACTTTGCCACTGTTGATCAGTGCCAAAGTGCAAGTGCTCCCTCGGTAAATTGTGAATATGGATTGGTGTTTCCATGATTGGCTTGTTTGACTTACTACTAAGTCCCTAGTACAGTGCACTGTGTGCCCAGGGCCGGTAAGTCAAATACCGTTAGTGGGCCTGCAGCACCGATTGTGCCACCCACACAAGCAGCCTTTCAAAGGGGTCTCAGACCTGCCACTGCAGTGTCTGCGCGCAGACTTTTCTGCAATGTAAACCCACTTGCCAGGCACCAACCTTCCCTTTTCTTACATGTGAGTCACCCCTAAGGTAGGCCCAAGGTACCCCTGTGGGCAGGGTGCAGTGTATGTGAAAGGAAGGACATGCACTGATGTGTGTGACATGTCCTGATGGTGAACTACAGTGTATTTCGTTTTTCACTATTGAAAGGCTATCTGTCCCATAGGATAGAATGGGAGTTTACTTATACCATCTTATAAGTATAACTTCCCATTGGGACAAGATAGAAAGATGGAGTTTAGTATGCTTGAACTCAGAATATAAAAATGCATCTTTTAATAAAGATGATTTTTATATTGTGTATTTGAAAATACCACTTTTAGAAAGTGGGTATTTTCTTGCTTAGCCATCCTGTGTGCCTCTACTGGTTTGTGAATTGACTGCCTGGCTTTGGAGTGACAGGGGCTGGGGATGTGCATTCACTGTAGACAGCCACTGGGGGGGTTGAGGTGTGTCCTGCCTTTCATGGATGTGTCAGGGCTGGGCTGAATAGACATGGGCTGCATTTAGAGTAGGAGGAGGAGGAGATTTCCTTTCACCTGAATGTGCCTGGACTGCCTTACACAATGCTGTCTCCACCTCGTGCCGGAAGCTACACCAGAGAGGACAGAACTGGTTTTGACTGAGCACAGAGCCTCTCTGCCACAAGAGAACAAAGAGAAATCCTGTATAAATATTGGGGCAGAGACCCCAGAACTTTAGATCATTTCTGGAACTCAAGAGGAACCTTTACCAAGAAGAAGAGCTGGAGAAACTGAAGGAGAAGCACTGCCCCTTTGCTGTGTGCTGTCTGGGGTTGGCCTGCAGTGGCTGTTTCTGCCAAGGAAAGGATAAGGACTTTGCTGTGTGCTGTGTCCCCTGCTTTAGGAAGATCTCCAAGGGCTTGAAGTAGAGCTTGCCTCCTGTTCTGAAGTCTCAGGGACACAATACTTCACCACCAGCTCCCCTGAATGTCCTTGCTGGGAGTTCTGACCTGCCAAGAGGT
The DNA here is from genome assembly GCA_963921515.1 of Calotriton arnoldi. Classification (NCBI taxonomy): domain Eukaryota; kingdom Metazoa; phylum Chordata; class Amphibia; order Caudata; family Salamandridae; genus Calotriton; species Calotriton arnoldi. The sequence continues at coordinate 4,435,256 of CAWUFW010000156.1, forward strand.
GCCTGTTGCTGAATTGGGCCTCTGGTGGTTGTTCCTGCTGTTGGGAGCTGGAAAAGAGACGCAACTACGAGAAGCGTGACGCATCCGCACCGGTTTCCGACGTACCGCCGCGCGTGAAGAATTTCCACGCATCGCCATTGTGCCGCTGAAGAAACTGACGCAGCGCCTGCTCGCGGCTGAAGAAATCGCCGCATCGCGTGCACCGATCTACGAAGTCCGAGATCACCGCACCGATTCCGACGCAGGCCCTGCTGTGCGGATGCAAGAACCAACGCATTGTGGGACCGCGGCTGGAGAGATCAACGCAGCGGCACATCGAGAACCGACAAGGACACCGGGACCGCAGTAAGAAACCGACGCATCACCTCCCCGCACAGTAAGAAACCGACGCATCACCTCCCCTTCAGTAAGGAACCGATGCATCACCTTCCCCGCGCGTAAGGAACCGATGCATCACCTTCCCTGCGGCTGTTTTTGTTTATGATTTTGACGCATCCAACGTACTTTGTGTGAAAAGTGTCGCATCTATAGTTTGCTATGGACTAAACTGATTTTACCTTCTAAGAAGTACATTTTGATTACTGTATTGTGGTTTTTTGTCGTTTTGGTCTGGTTTGGTTTAGATAAAGATTACTTATCTTTAGGTCTCGCCTGAGCCAGCGCGCATGCGCTGCTCTGCGAGGCATTTAGTAAGGGCTTTTCAACTCTGAACACACGCTTGTGCGTGTGCTTTTTTTTAATTAACCCGCGATTGGCCTTTGCATGCGTCTTTCTAAGAAAGACAGCACGCAATTGGCCCAAGGCGGATGCATGTCCCGCCTTCTTTCTCTCCTGGCCTAGGGAGCGAGCAGCAGCACGGCCGTGTGCCATCTGTTTTTAATTAGCAGCAGCGGCGCGCAGTGTGCCAGATGGAGGGCAGGCTGCATTCCAGTCTCAGGTTACTTGTTCTAGTTTTGCGGGAAAACGCCTGCTTTCGCCGTGCTTCAGTCTCCGAGGTGACTTGGAGTCGGATTCCAAGAAACTATTTACACACTATGTTCGCTCCAGAAAATGACGGCTTGCGCTCTCTGCCTTTGTCTTTGCCGGAGGGAGCCTTGCTTCCCTGCAGCCTCAACACTTTAGAATAGCATCGCTTTTCGTCATATCAGCGGAATTGAAAGCCGCTGCTGAGCCCCAATCCGTGCGTTTAACAACCCCCTTCACTCAGTCGCAGGGGGCGGGGCAGGGGGGATGCTTTACTTCTGTCAGTGCTTTTGCTTTTCGCCGCAAAAGAAGCAATTCTCGAATTAGCCAAGGTATTTCAAAGCACGGAAGCCTCTGATATGAGCTACTAAGGGGGCACTGATTGTTTTAATCCGGGATGGTATTTTTAGGTATGTTCGGAGTTGTAAATGCGTCCTTACTTGCATCAGCTGAGTCCCTCCCCCCCCCCCTTACTTTGCTGCACGAGCTGCTTTCACTTTTGCGGACGCGCGACTGTCACGAGTTGGATTCCGAGCCGCTTTCACTTTTGCGGCCGCGCGACTGTCACGAGTTGGATTCCAAGCCGCTTTCACCTTTGCGGCAATGAGAGAAAGCGCCTGGATCTTCTGCCTCCTGCTTCCCTCCTAAAGCCTCCTGCTACTCCTGGACCATTGTGCTTCTCCTTCCCACCTCTCGCTTTTCTTACCATCACCGCCGTGGCCCGGTAAGTGCCTTACCATATGTTTAGGGCATGCGCCCATCTGTATGTATATGTATTCACATCTGTGTGTGCTATGAACGGGTGAGTGCAAGTGTATGTGTGTGGTTGTGAATTAGTGGATGTGAGTATGTGTGCATGTGTGTGCTTGTGAATGGATGCGTGGGAGCATGTCTTGTGTTTGTGCTTGTGAATGTATGGATGTGAGTATGTCTGATTTGATTTTGATTTGATTTTCTATTTGTACAGCGCGTCAATGACCAAGGGGGTCTTGGGGCTAGCGTTTGCAAATTACTGTACTGAGGTAACAGAAAAGTTTGAAAAGAACTAGCGAGAAAATGAAAACAACCAGGATTTAAGATGTTTCCTAAATCAAGTAAAATTTAATTGACATTTAAGATGCCTTAACAGTCTATTCCAGAGCTGTTTTAGGCACTCACCAAGCACCGCGCACATGGGGAGGTGAAAACCGTAACAGGCTCACACAGTTCCCGCCATTGGAATGCGTCGTTGAATGCTGACCGTGCAATACCTCAGTATGACTTAGCAGGTTGATAAAATAAGGGCTCTTTGCAAGGTTTCACGTTTGGCTGTTGCTTATAAGTACTAACGGTGACACCCAATACTTAACAATGAGCCTTAAACGAGTCATGCGGATCCTACTCACTGTGCCCAGGGCCTGTGCTAGACAGATTCTGAAAAAAAGCACCACTTGTGCATCTCAAAGGCAAGGACCCCCTGTAACTGTACAAGGAGTGAGACCTAGAAGAGGCCCATGGTGAGCAGCTTACCAACTTCATTGCAGTATTCCAACACTGGAGGCACTAGAGGCCCTGCGGGCGATACACTTGACTGTGGGACCTTATAAGTGTTTAGTTATCCAACACAATATCCTTAGTGCAACAACATCAACTGTTGCATGGATAAACACTTATAAGGTCCCAAAGGCGAGACCTATTGGCTATGCCAATGCTTGTTCTAAAATGGTGTGGTGTCCATTTGTAGTGTTTTCACTGTGTTACTGTATGTTTGCACAAATGCTTAGTTTACACACTGCCTCTAAGATAAGCCTGTCTGCTCGTGCCAAGCTACCAAGGGGGTGAGCAGGGGTAATTTGAGAAGTGCATCCCCCTTACCCTGACTAGCAAGAAGGGTCCCTACTTGGACAAAGGTACCTACCTCTGCCCACTAGAGACACTCATTTCTAACACTCACATTTCCAACATGTGGCTCATCGGCCGTCAGGCCTTGATGTCAACGTAGAGACTAGGTCTGAAAGGACAATTGAAAACCCCTTGACTGCTGTTCTTACATCACCAACGCAGATCAAGGATACTTCTATTGCCTGTCCCCAGTTTCCGACGACACGATCAGGACGTGTCGTCAGAGCGCCACGAACACTCATAAAAGAGCAATGATTGTATATATGTTACTTTAAAAAATAAAACATTTTATTCAACAGAGGGGGAGATGTAGTGTCGTGTGAGTTAGCAATGACGGAACCCTTTTGGCTCCTGATGGACTCCGTAGAACTGTAACATAGGTGTTAGAACGAAGTGAATTGAATGCAGATTTAGAATGTTGAGTTCGCGTTTACACACAGATGAATAAAAGACGTGTAATGCTAAGCTCCGTGTGTGGTACAGTCATTGTCGGGTGCCCAGGCTGGGGAGGATGCTTCAAGTGGAAGAAAGGCAATAGCAGTGTATTTTTAAAGGACGTTTGTTTTTTGGTAACACTTTTTTGGGGAGGTACAGCTTTGTTTATCAGACATGGAAACAGAAAAGAGTTTGGTCAATATTTAAATTTCTAACCCAACATCTTATTAAAGGTGGTAGCCTGAAATGTAAACAATAAAGGATAATGCATTTACCAATGTTTAAGTGTGTTTAGACATTATTTATGAAATGAAGTTAGCTGGCTTGCACTTTTCTATACATTTAGACTTCTCAGAGACTTAAAGTTTTCTTTCCTTTGGGAAATTGATGTGCCAGTTTCATTGAAGTGTTCTGCTATATATTAGTATATTATCATTATAAGATTTACTCCTTTAGTACAGAAATAATCTAAGTTCAGAGGGCTTGAGTTAAGCTAGTATTTGTAGTCTGAAACCGTCATATTTACCAGAATATGTTCACCAGTGATTTCAATTAATTTCCGAGTTCTGAGATGAATTGTAGCAGAGTGAATTGGTGCTGGCGTGGGTAGAGGCCTGTTTCGTTGTTCCGTGTTGACCCCAAGTCAGGCTGCACCAGAGTCTGACTGCAGACGCTGCAGGTATAAGTGTGCTGTACTAATTTGTGGTGTGACATTGTGTGGGGAATAACTAAGTATACCGTTGTTTGTACTACTCACAAGATGCGCTGTTATAAGGGGATGAGTGAGGGTTAAAAGAGACGTGTTGCTAAATTCACTAGGTGTCCTGCTGTTTTGGGAGGAGTGTCGGTTGAAAGAGCTGTTGCTAAATTCTCAAAAGTCCTGTTTTGGGATGAGTGTGGGTTGAAAGTGACCTGTTGCCAACTTCATGAGGTGCCCTGTTTTGGGATGGTACAAGAAAAAATGGGAGACCCAATACACCCTTGGAGGCTTGAGTAATCAATGTATTAGTAGGTAGGTATGCCTACAAGGAATTTTCTAACTTGCACACAATTTTAGCATTCAATATGCAGATAATGATCGCAAGCTCCATCTAGTAGCTTACATTGAGTTATTTAGAAATTTAATTGACTCATTTCTAATAGAACAAATCTGCTACAAATGGTCTTACACGGGTGTAAATGTTTCAAGAAGTAAATTTATAATAAAAAAAACTTTCAAAGGGTACAAAACAATGATATAAATGTCTGTATAAAGCACATAGCAACTGAGAATTCCAGTTGATTTGATGTTACAAACACCTCATTGTCACTAGTGTGAACACCTCTTTCTAACAATATATACAACAGGAAGATGTGACTGATCAAACAGAAAACAGATCCTTAACATCAAATCATCTGGAATCCTCAGTTGCTATGTGTTGTTTTATACAGACATTTATATTAGTCTTTTGAACCCTTTGAAAGTTTTTTTCATTATAAATTTACTTTTTGAAACATTTACACCCGTGTAAGACCATTTGTAGCAGATTTGTTCTAATAGAAATGAGTCAATTACATTTCTAAATACCTCAATGTAAGCTACTAGATAGAGCTTGCGATCATTATCTGCATGTTGAATGCTAAAATTGTGTGCAAGTTAGAAAATCCCTTGTAGGCATACCTACCTGTTTTGGGATGAGCATGTGTTTAAAAAGACCCGTAGTTAAATTCATGAGGTGCCCTGTTGCCACAGGACAAGTGAGGGTAGAAATAGAACCATTGCAAAATTCACCAGTTTTCTGCTGTTATAGGATGAGTGAGGGTTGAAAGACACCCATTCCATATTGCTAATGAGAGGGTTGAAATATAAGTGTTGCTAGAATGAGCATTGAATGACACCATTTGCTAAGTTACTGGGTGGAGTTTGCTTGATACAGGTCTTGTTATGTTGTTACAAATCTGTATGTTTCTGATAGTGTTTTAGATGTGTTGTGTCTTGCTTTCCATACGTTCTATGTGCCCCTGCTCAACAAGGTTTATGATGCTCCATGGAGTGTTGGTGTGACTGTTACACCAGCTGAAATCAGACGCTGAGCAGGGAAGTCCCATGCTCCTAGTTGGGTATCCTGTAGCTGTATTCTTGTAACCTGCATCTGAACCTGTTGTTTCTTGAACCTATCCTAATGAGTGAATAAAGAAACTAACGGTTACACTGTGGAGTCCAGACCAGTAACTGCATTAATGGGATTTCATAACAGTTTTGTTCTGCGCTGCGGTTGGGCACGCCAGACTACAAAAGCATGTTACCATACACACAAAAAAAAAAAAACGAAATTCCAGGATCGAACTTACTCGCCCACGTGTGGTAAGCAGTAAACATATAGCGAACTTGCTGCGAGCTTTGGGTAATAATTTAATTCACAAGTACGCAAATAGAAGCCCACGACTGAGCGTTCTACTCTACTGGTGTCCAGGAGCAACTGAGCTCACAGTCCTCCAGAACATAAGCAGGGCAAGAGCAGAACGCGGACCTCACAAATGAATAACAACTCACATGTAGCAAGACCAATATGGCCATTCTATAAATCTAAACATCAAGTACTACTACAAGTCATTTAAAAAATGATTAGCGAGCAAACTCTCTACTAGCCAAAAAAGCCACGCACCAAAACAAAATTATCAAACAATGTTGCCACCAGTTCGATGGATAGCTGTTGGAAAAGAAAGAGGTCTTCAAACAGGTGAGGATTCAGGGGAGCTTGTTTATTAGAATAGGATCGTCACAAGGAGCTGCGCCAGCGTGTAGCATTACATTGCCTGCCACCCTTCCACTGTCTACACCAACTGACCTCCCTAGAACCATGATCCCATAGTTCTATGTTCAACATTCCACCTATGTCAACTTTCTACTTCTACATGTACTGCCTATCTCTATCCCACACACCTCCCCCCTTAAACATTATAAAAAGTGATACAACACACTATAACAAAAATTGAATAACAAAAACATACAAAGGGTATACCAATATATAATACATGCTGATAAGAGATAATATATTTTGGGGGCGTGGCCTGACGCGGCAAGATGGCGGTCGCACTCTAGGAGTGCTCCTGACCCCCCTCCGCCATCTGCCGCCATCCGCCCGGTATTCTTTGTACTCACCACCTCTCCCTGACCTGTGGCGACTGGGAGACTCCTGGGCAACGGCGCGGACGCTCCTCCGCCGTCCCCGACATCAGCCGCGTTTCTTCTTCGTCCCCTCCCGGGCCCGCGTCTCCAAAATGGCGGCGCCCGGGTGAAGACTTTGCTCTGGACTGCCGTTGAGGCGAACTCCCGCCCTCCCCTCCAGCGACGACCCGGCTCCGGAGGAGTCAGAGTGCCTGCGAGAGCAGCGACACCCGACGGCGGAGGTGCCGGCGACACGCGCTGGGGCCCGGAGCTGTGGCAGAGCGGCCGGCGGTGACGAAGAGCTGCTGGTGCCCACTGCCCCCTTCGGGGCGTCGCCCAGGGCTGCTCACGCCCGCGACTGGCCTCACTGGCGGGGTGGAGGCCTGAGGAGGCTCTGAAATTGCGGCTGCCTCCGGAGCTGACCCCGGGCTGAAGGAGGTACGATTGGGCGCGGGGCCCGGGTGACGGCTCCCGGTGCCGGCTGAGAGGCGCTGGTGTGGCTGGGTGTCCCCCTTCCCCCCCCCTCTCCTTTGAAGCCCTCGAACACCGCGTTGGATCGAGCGCTGGACCCGGGAAGCTGGGCTGCTCCTGCGACCTTCCGCGGGGGCTCCTGGGAGGCCTGTGGCTTGTGGCTGCTCCCCGGCTGGCGGTGTTGCGACCCTGACATCACGGGGCCTGCTGCCCTCGGCCGCCGGATCGGGTGGCGGCGAGCGGGCCCCGACCAAGCCGATAGCCCCGCCAAGTAACTTCTGAGGCCCCCCTGGGAGACCCGTGCCTGCTCCCCCCCGGCTGCAGTGGTGTGTTTTGGAGCTGAGGGACCTGCTGCCTTCGCCCATCGATCCGGGCGGCGGCGACCGAGCCCCGACCGCGCCGTAGGCCGTGTGGAGTGACTCCCTGGGGCCCTGGGAGACCTGTCCCCTGATTGCGGCGGCGAGACTTGGGGACAGAGCAAGGGCCTTGAAACCTGACTCTTGGTGGCGGCCTGCGGTGCTCGCGGCGGGGTGTCCTGGGAGGCCCGAGATGTCTCCCCGGCTGTTGCGAAGCGGCCCCGGACCCTGAGGACCTGCTGCATCGGCCGGCGGCGGGCCCTGATCGGACTGCTGTGATTCCGGATAACCGGTGAGCGGGGCCTGGGAGTGGGGGCTCGGCTGCCATATCGGGTGGCAGGGCCGGGGTGCTCCCTCCCCTCCCCCCCCCTTCTTATTGGTCCCCCCGCGCCCTCCCCCCCGTAGGTGTCTAAGCGGGATTGGGCTGGACGCAGCGGACCCTCACACCCCCCCCTACAACACATCTGGCAGACCGGCTGACCTCCCTGTGCGACCCCCCCTTGCTCCTGGTGCCAGGAGACACGGGGCGAAGTGGCAACCCCCTCGAGGCCGTGCCATTGTGGGATCCCCAGCCCTCCGGATCGATCTCCCCACTACAAACAACGGTTCTCTGGGTAGACGCCGGACGGCGATCGGCCGCCACACCGGGTGGCGCCGTAGAGGCTCGCGTCGCGGACCTTCGGGGGCCTCCCCCCCTCTCCCTTAGGCAGTCGCTCTCCAACTGGGTCTAAGAGCATCCCTTCTATCTACTACTGCTGTCTCTGACCCCTGCTACCTCTCCCTGTCCACCTCCGCCCTTTTACCAGACAGCGTCCTTCTTGCTACCGGATCCTGGGGCTGTGGGGGGCCCAGCGGCGTATCTTGCTATTGACACTGTGGAACTATCCCCTCCCGGATCTGGGGTGAACTGGGTGACGCCGGGTCCTGTCGCTCCTGGGGCACTGGGGGTAGACACGGGCCCTCCGAGACGCTCACGGCCCCGGACCTGAGTATTGACGGCCTGGGTGCCGGGATTGCCCTTCGCTTTCTCATCTTTCGTCCCCCCCTGCTGGTGCCGACCCGGCCACCCCCCTCCCTGGCGACAATGGGTAGGACCCGCCCCCACAGACCCCCGGTCCAGTGACCCAAACCAAAATAGACCAATTTACCACACTGGACCGAGATCCCGGACCCGGCCCGCTGGACGCCCCCAGCACCCCCAAGGGGGATCTCTCCACCATCCTCCAGGCGATCAGTGCCTCCCAACTCGCTGTCGAAAACAAGATCGGTGAAGTGAGGGTCGATGTGGCCCTCATACGCCAAGACCTGCGCAACGCCACGGCCCGTATCGCAGAGGCGGAATCTCGCATCTCCACGACGGAAGATGACATCGGCCAGCTCAAGACCCAAGTAGCCCGCCTTCAGACCCAAACCCTAGAGCTCCACAAAAGGGCCGAAGACGCCGAAACCAGATCGAGGAGGAACAACCTGCGCCTCCTGGGGTTCCCGGAGGGAGTGGAACAGGGGCGCACCGACGTGTTTGTGGAGGACTGGGTGCGATCATGGATGCCCAAAGATGCCCTATCACCATGGTTCGTTGTGGAGCGGGCCCACCGTTCTCTGGCCCCCACCCGGAGCCCCGGCCCGGCCCATTATTCTCAGGATCCTTAACTTCTGCGACAGGGACGCTATTCTTGGGGCGGCCAGGACCCAGGGCCCCCTCCAATTTCAAAACGCCCGGATCATGGTGTTTCCGGACTACACCCGGGAGGTCCAGGCCCAACGCCGCACCTATGATGAGGTTAAACAAAAACTCCGCACTATGGGCCTTCGCTATGGTCTCCTCTTCCCTGCCAGGCTCAAGATCATTTTCCAGAACAAAACTCTTTTCTTTGACACTCCACAAGCGGCATGGACCTGGCTCATGGAAGAACGGCCCCTGAGGCACCAACCAACTTCCTCCCCCACCCAGGAGGCCCCCCCACGGCCAAGGCGATCCCCCTCTGGCTCCCGGAGGCGCCGAAACAGGTCCCGTAGGGGTAACACACGTCGAGGGTGGCGTCCCACTCGACGGATGAGACATCCCGGCACCAGCCTTCTCCGGGTTCGGCCCGTGGATCTGTCTCCCCAGCCCGCCTGCCTCCTGGGTGACTGGAGTGGCGTCCCACGGCCCGCTGATATCACCCGCCACACTAAATCGGACTCTGATTTGTCCAGGAGTCCCATACTCCGACAATCCGAAACCGCGGCGGATCCCTGAGGAAGAACTCAGTCCGGCACCTCAATCTGCTCCCATATGGTCGAACCCATCTCTTTGGCCCAGCTGCTCACGCTGCCTCGAGGGGCGGCAACCCATCGCATATCGTCACTATTGGTCCTAAACTTGCTACATACTCCTCTCTAAGTCGCAGCTCAGACTACATGACTTTACCACAATGTCTTTCTATTATTCACCGGACTTCTATCCGAATGCAAGGAGGGGGGTCTACTTCCGCCACGCTCATGCTCAACTAATTGTTTTAGATTAGTGTTCGCCTCAGTGAGGATTTTTCTGTTCTGAGTTGAACTGTTTGATAGGGCGACAGATGCTTCAATTGCAGAAGTGTAGGGTGGGGGGTGTTGGGGGGTGCGGGAGGGGGGGGTGGGCCGTTGCCTACCACTGTTAACTGTTGCCGGCTGCCCACGAGCCGCTGGGGTTTTTATTGGTTTATATGTAAGCCTTGCACACTTCTCTGCTCTTGGAAGCGACACGAGACCCATTTGGACACGCGCTCTCGCGCTGACAGCTATGGCCAAGACACGCTCCCTTCCCTGAAGCCCGGGCATGACTACATTTCCAACCGCCCCTACACGCGCGACCCAATGTAATGATCTCCACAATGCATAGCCCCCTACACATTATATCGTGGAACGTCAACGGCTTACTAGACCAAATAAAACGCACTGCTGTTCTCCGCTGCGCACATCGTCATGCACCAGACATCCTGTTCCTCCAAGAGACACACCTCTTAGGCTCCCAATGTAATTTCCTGACCCGCTACGGGTTTGACAGGGTCTGGCACGCTGGTTTTGCGAGGGGATCCCGGAGTCGCCATATTAATGCGTAGGGGACTTCCCTTTACCCTGACCCGAGCCGATCATGATGCACTAGGCCGCTATGTGGCCCTGACGGGAGCGATCGAAGGCCAACCCCTCAACCTCCTGAATGTATACATTCCTCCTGCCACCTCGGCCTTGACAAGCCTCACACCACTGTTTTCCTCCTTCCCGCCGGGCCTGACGGTGGTGGGGGGCGACTTTAACGCTACCCTGCAACCTTCCCATGACACGACGGGGACCCCATCGGCGTCCCGCTTGGCCTCGGCGAAGCGTTTGTCAGATTGGTCCTCTGCCCTGGGTCTCTGTGACGCATGGAGGGTGTGGAACCCGCGCAGGAAGCAGTACACTCACACCTCAGCGGCGCATCATACCCACTCCCGTATTGACCTGTTCTTGCTGCCCGCTGTGGATTGTCAATGGGTCTCTGAGGCTAATATCCTCCCCAGGGGTATCTCCGATCACTCCCCCGTGTCCCTTCGTCTTGGTCACTCAAGGGATGCGCGCCCGGTGTGGCGTATGAATGCCTGGTTCCTGCAAGACGCAGACCTCATGAAGTCTCTCCGAAGGGAACTGGAGACATACTTCTCACTTAACACGGGTTCGGTATCCTCACCCGGGACTCTATGGGAGGCCGGCAAGGCGGTGATACGGGGGGTGGCCAGGGGTCTTGTCTACACGAAACCATCGGCGCAATCCGCTCGATTGATAAGCCTTGAGGCCCAGGCGTCACAACTGGAGGGTGACCTAGATGTCCCTGCTGGCACCAATTCCGATCGCCGGCTGACACTCCTCCGAGAAGAGATCTGTCAATTATCCCTAGACTCTGCTAAACTACTCTGGCGCTCCTCAGTGGCGCGCATATACGGATGGGGGGACAAAAATGGCAAAATGCTCCATAACCTGGTGTCCTACCCTAAAGCCAATCGCATCATTCCCGAAATTCGGGATGGCGACGGGTCCCGCCATACTCTGTCCCGAGCCATTGCTCAAACGTTTGCTACATACTACGCGACCCTCTACGAGCAACGACCCCCTGAATCCAATTTGACGTCACTGTTGGCTACCACCGGGACTCATCTACCCCGTCTCTCCCAAACCGACTCGGACTCCCTGAATCTTCCCTTCACCCCGGAAGAAATCCATGGGGCAATCTCGGCACTACACCCAGGCAAGACGCCCGGTCCTGATGGATACCCCCAGGAATACTATGCGGCCTGCCGGGACACCTTGGTCCCCCATCTGCTAAACCTGTTCGAATACGTGATTGACCGGGGATCTTTCCCGTCTGAGACCGACCTGGCAACCATTGTGGTCATTCCGAAAACACAACCACCTTCCCTTGAGTGTGCAGAGTACCGACCTATCTCCCTCATTAATACGGAGGTGAAGATTTTTGCCACTGTGATAGCCCAACGTCTCCGCCCCCATCTACAGACACTGGTCCACCCGGACCAATGCGGATTTATGCCAGGCCGCAGTACCCGCCACTGCATTCGCTGACTCCATCTGGCCCTTGCACACCGCCAACAACTCACCCCATATCTGGCCTTGCTCTTTATAGATTTTGAGAAGGCGTTTGACACGGTGGACTGGGGCTACCTTGGGGAGGTACTGGAGGAGATGGGTTTCGGTCTTCCCTTCCGGCGCCTTATCCGGGTCCTCTATGCGGCCCCCAAGGCGAGGGTCCTTATTAATGGTGTGTTCTCAGACGCCTTTCCCATTCAGAGAGGCACCCGCCAGGGCTGCCCACTCTCACCTCTCTTATTCGCCTTGGCGATGGAACCCCTGGCCTCCCTGATCCGGCAGGATCCCCTCATCCGAGGTTGGACCTGGGGCTCACATCTATGTGACAAAATCGCCCTCTATGCTGACGACGTCCTCCTCTACCTGGCGGACCCCGAGGGCTCTGGGCCGCGTTGTCTAGATGCCCTCGCAGCCTTCGGCCGGATCTCTGGCCTCAGGCTCAATCCGGCGAAGTCTACACTGGTCCCCTTACATCCATCACGGGCCTGTTTTGACTGGCAGGAGTCTATCCCTCTCCGGAGACAATCCTTCAAATACTTGGGGATTTGGGTCGCTCTCCTTCCTGAGCTTGAATGGGCCTAAACATTACGCCATTAATGACTAAAACGGATCTGAAGAAATGGCAAGCCCTTCCCCTCAATCCCCTCGGTCGGAGCGCCCTTTTTAAAATGATCATACTTCCCCGCTTCCTCTACATTTTGCAAAACATTACCAACCCCCTCCCCGGTAGCTGGTTCAAGGAAATAGACGGGCTCCTCAATCGTTTCCTGTGGGGAGGGCAGAGAACGAGGGTCTCCCTGGCACGCTGCCGCATCCCTCCCTATGATGGAGGCATGGGGGTGACTAATCTCCGCCTCTATTACCTGGCCACGAAGCTCATTGTGATCCACGACTGGTTTACGGGCGGCTGGACCGACCCTGCATACCGGCTGGAAACCACAACCACGGATCTTCCCCAGATCATGACACACCTCTATGGTGGACCCGTCCCTTGCGCTCTCCCCCCCATCACCCGGGCGGTCCTTCTGGCATGGCGAACGGCCCTTCGATATGTCAATTGGAACCAGAAACTCACCAGGCAGACGCCTCTATGGCATGGGACCTGGCTGAGGGAAGTATCTGATCTCCAAGGTTTTCGCCGATGGGACCTTATTGGGATTTCATTGCTGGGGGATATCTGGGTAGGGGATCACATCAGATCTTTCGCAGACTTGCAACGCCAGTATTCTCTTCACTCTTCTCAATTTTACCAATATTTACAATTACGCCACGCCCTCCACACCCACATACCCTCCCCCACCACCTTCCCTGAATTCAGCCCCCTAGAGGCCCAGGTACTGATGGGGAATCTGGGTAGCGGAGGGGTATCCCGGATCTACCGTGCCTTAGTAAACAATGGCCCCACGTCCCTGGACCCGTTACGGACTAGGTGGGAGGGCTGGGTGGGCCCCCTGGATGACGCGGACTGGAGGGACGCCCTTATGGCCCCTAAGACCCTGACAACCTCTTCCAAGTTGCGCCTTATCCAATTCTACTACTTACACACGGCATACCTGACCCGGCACGCATGTACAGCGCCCATATGAGACCCACCCCAGCCTGTACACGCTGCGACCATTCCCCACCAAACTTCTTCCACATGGTCTGGCAGTGTCCTGCTTTACGCGGTTTTGGACAGGAGTGGAGCGCGAACTGACACAGACTTTGGGTTGGACGGTTCCCCACGACCAGACACGTTTGCTTTTAGGGGTATTCGATGGCCTGGACGGATCACGGGCGGACAAGCGCTTCTTAGGCACGGCCCTAGCGGTCGCGAAGCGGGATATAGCAGTGCTATGGTCGCAAAAAAAACCTCCTTCTATGCAGAGGTGGAGACGAGGAGTGGACTGGTGCGGTGCTCAGGAGGAACCCCCTCTTTGAGGCCCGGGGGTGTCCTGGTCTCTTTGACAAAATATGGGGCAAATGGTTCAACCTATAATCCGATTGCGGGGTTGAAGGGGATTGACATCATAAATGTTTTATGTTTGTATAGGCCGAAGCTGAACTTTCATCACCTAGTGGCTCTCTGTCTCTCTTGTCGCTCCAAACTGTATCTTCCTACTACTTAAAATGTAAAACCAAGGCTTTGGGTTTTTTATTGTGCGTTAAAAATCAATAAAGTTGATTATCAAAAAAAAGAGATAATATATTTAATACAAGAAGTCGTTATCTTAACTGATAAACATCAAAACATGCTGGTAGATTCCTCACCCTTGCCTCCTATTTAAAGCCATAAGACAATGTTATCCCAACTGATAATCATCAATACGTGTAGGTGGTTTCCTCACTCTTGCACCCTGACGCACATATTCATTCATTCCAAAGTCATCTCTCCCTGACCATTTCCACCGCCATTTCGTGACACATCAACATCTTTCCCCAACATGTAACCACAACCACCACTCACACGATTATCGGACACATCATTTGTCTTACCAACACTTCCCTTTGTTCCACACAAACTTACTCAATGTAAATTCCATATCTTCCCATCTTCCAATCTCACAGCACTACTCAGAACCTTAATCACCAGCAAAGGTTTGGACCAATTGGCTGCACCTTTCTCAACAAATCTTGGTTTCCTTACACAAATGTACTGCCCTACTTCCACCCTGGGCGATTTGGTATTCACATTTTTTCAAGTTTAGTCCATTCTTGTAAAGACTACATCTTCCTTCTCATATCTTGGTCTGGTTCCATCCCAATTATTTTACCATTTTTCCACTTCAACCACCATGGAACCAATTTAGTAGACAGTTTCCTCCCCCTTAATAATTCAAACTGCATTTTGTCCGTCACAGAATGGAGAGTGACCCTGAAAGACAACAATCTTTCCAGCAGTGATTTTTTCATGGCAAATCAGATTTAATAGCCAGCTGGAAGGCTTCCTTTACCACCCTAATAAATCGTTCTATCTGACCATTTCCTTCTGGGTGAACAACGATGATCTCACATGTTTTACTTCAGACTCCTTCAGGAACACTTGCATTTTGTCAGATGTAAGTTGCACTCTATTATCCGAGACCAATACTTCAGGAATACCTTCTCATGCAACCAGATCTTCAAGAAATTCTTTCACCACGTCCGTTGTTAAATTACTCACCATCCTCACTTCTTGCCATTTAGAACAATAGTCAATTGGCATAATTTTTTAGGTTTTGCCTAGCGTTGGAACGAGCATGCGCTCCTCGCTCGGCGAGGCGTCTTGTAATCGATAAGATTTCTGAAGTGGAGGTGAAGCCCTGCCCATCATTTTGATTGGCTGGCGTCACCGTTTATGCTAAACGCTGGGTCGTGATTGAGAATGAGGCTTTTTTGTTACCGCCCTGTCTCCTTCTTGGACGGCCCATCCGGACTGGATTTTTTACTTGCAGTGTTTTACATTCTCCTTTAACTAAGGGGTAAGCACTATTTGTTTTCATTTGCGTAATGGCGACAGCTTGTTTCAGTCGCCTTTGGCAAGGCGGCCGCTTGTTTATATTTGCATCGCGTTTTCACTTAAGTGAAATCGCGATACAAATATAAACAAGCGGCTGTTCACCTAATGGCGACAGCTTGTTTTTGAATGTTTTCCTAACCTCGGACTCTTCCGCACCCTTACATATTCCCAGAAACCACATGACACAGGCCCACGCTGTTTCTTGTTTTTGGAGGAAAAAGGAAGTGGCAGTTCTCGGCCCGCGATCTGAAGCAAGACTCGGAGACCGCAGCCCGAGCGCCTCGAGTGGCCACCGGAGAGGTACGAGCTTACGAGGTCCGAGTTTTCCAAAACCGAGGCCCCGTGACGTTGTTCACCTGAGCCCCTCATATTCTTTTGTCACTCCCGTAAATAGTTCACTCTGGGGGTCCCTGGTTTTACGCGGCGATATCTCCTACCGTTATTTATTTCTTCTACTCTCTGAACTGTGGAGCTCTCTGGGTGAATGCGCCCGCATGAGGTTCCGTCTCTGTAAATTACTTTGCGGGTTAATGTGCCTACTACAGATATCTGTTTAGCCCGCGCCTTGTATTCCGGTGCAAACGGATTGGCTCAGAGGAGTTATGCCTTTGTTGCTGCGAATAATATTTTACCAGGAGGCTACAACTTCCAGTCGTGGTAAAGTAGCTCAGGTGGTGAACGCGCATTACGCACTAATATGTGTAAACTGGAGGTAAGTTATAGTTCCGTTTAGATAGATCTCTCATATGATAATTAGTTCGTCCTCTGTCGATATTTGGATTACTTACACAGGTCTGTCGATTTTGGAGCTGTGGATCCGGGTTCGAGTCTCGATGGCAGCGAAAACCTCCTGGGATTTTTGGGCAAATTACTTAATCTCCCCGTGCCTACCCTCCCAAAAATGAATCTGTCCTTGTGTAACGTAACTGGTGCTCATATAAATGCTCCAGTACCTTCGGGTCCAGTTCGCGCTACATAAAACTCTCCCAAAAAAGAGATAGCTTTGTAGGGTTAGCTGGTCCGTAGCAACTAATTGTGGGTGATCCCCGCCCCCCCGGCAAAATAACAACACAAATTAATGTTCTATTCCCATCATCAAAATTTAAGGGGTTTCTGCTCCTACTACATAATTTTTGGGGTACGGTTGTTGCGATAAAAAGGAGCACTTATTTTCATCTAAGAACTCGCAAAATGTTGATGAAATGGGTGCACGGCTCTATAAGTCAGACAAGAAAGAGGTGACTGACTAGTGTTTCTTTGTCTGCATTTAAGTTTCTGATCCCCTCCCCCAGGCCACCCTGCAACCCGCCTTCCTTGCTATTCGGCACCTGGTTGGAATTATATGGTGGTGTGATAGCTGAACCAGCCAGAGACCCAAATGTTGGGGAATTTGTTCAGCTTTTTTATTTCCACGTTTTTCTTTTTCATGAAGAGTCACTAAGTCGGCAACGTTCCATTATTATTATTTGCAGATTGCTAATTATTTTTATGAATATTAGACGCGAGGTTGTGTCGAGAAAAGGAGCCCAACGCATTTGTTGGCTTTAAATCGACAATCTCGACTAGTTGGCTAAAGAAATAGGTCTCGCTCTTGTTAAAGTTATTAAGGGGTGAAGTTATAAACATGGAGCAGTGTAACAGCGTGCGTCACTAAGATAATAGCATTTTCTGGAATATAGCATATTTATTTGTGACTGGTTGGGGAGCGTACAGAGCAGCCACAAGCAGCAGAACAAGCATTTGCAATGCAATAGGTCTCGCATTTACGTGAGTTTGAGCTATTGACATTGCAAATGACAATGCCTTTTATTTTTGTTTCCGTTTTTAAAACATAAATAAAAGGCATTGTTATTTACAATGCCAATAGCTTAAACTCGCGTAAATGCAAGACCTATTGCATTGCAAATGCTTGTTTATAGCCGACACCATAGAAAAGGGACCCATGAAGTCAATAGCCAATTTCTGCCAGGGACCATCTGGTAATTCTACCGTTGTTAAAGGAATATTCAAGGGTTTGGCCACCTGGTCACTTGCACTACAAGCCTTGCAATTTCTAACCCAACGGTCCACCATGGCATCTAACCCTGACCACCAAAAATGTTCCTTGATTTTCCTCCTTGTACTCGACATTCCCCATGCCCCTCAAGTACAAGTTTTATAATACAATCAAGCACTCAACATGGTGGTACAATTTTGTACCCTCTCAAAATTATCCCCTTACACACCGAAAGTTCATCCCTGATCTTGCAAAATGCACTACATTCGGCCCGCAATTGCCCTTCTCTTGGCCAACCTCCAAAGATATACCCTTTTACAGTTTCCAGTGTCACATCTTGTCCATTACTTGTGTCCTCACCGTTTGTTAGTTCTTGCTTTCATCTATTGGTTTTGTCTCCACACCCAATAACGTCTTTGTAGGTAAACGCCACCTCACACTCTCCGTCATTCGTTACACATTCGTCCATGCGGTCAGTTGGTAATCTCGACAATTCATAAGCAATAGTATTATTTTTGCCAGGTGCTTATTCTATTTCGTAATGGAACATTTGTAATTTTCTTTCCATCTAACTCCTTCTTATGGACCGAAAATACAGGCGGATTGACACATAGATCAATTTTCATCCCTAGTTCCATTATATGTGGCCACCCTAGGATTGTGGCTCCTTTTTTACCCACATGCATTTTTCCACTGCATTTCTTTGAACCAAATTCAATATCTGCCCACATAAAACCTTGCATCGAAATTTTATGACCAGAATAGCTATCTGGACTAGCATCAGGCTCACACAATTCCCTGCCAGGCCTCAACCTGTCAAACATATTTTTTCCCACAGTAGTATACCATGCACAAGAGTCTACCATGGTTTCAATGGGTACACCATCAATATGTACTACACAACTGGGTAACTTCATAGCTTTCTTACACTCAGACACCTGTTCATCATGCACACAACACAATACCTTACAAACTCCCCTCCTTATCTTTAACATCTTCCACAATTTGATTTACCTTCTTACCCATATTTTTACACACTCTGCTAAAATGGCCTTTCTTCTTGCAGGTGCTACATACTTTGTTTAATACCGGACACATTTTAGAATTAGCCAAATGGCTACTAGAACCGCATCTGAACAACACTTCTTTAACAGGTGTAAGTCCTCCTTCACTTGTCTTCACCTCCCCCATTCTACCTTTATTTTTTGCATCCTTTCTTCCACTAATAGCACTCACATGAGCAGTGCTGACACTTTCATTCCTTACCGTTTGTATGCATTTCTCCGATACCTCAATACTTCTTGCTGCATCAACTTCTGCTTTTAATGTTATTTCCCCACACAACCATAGTTTTTCTTGGATTATTTGCAGAGCTGGTCTTCATGAGAATTTGATCCCTCGACATCTGGTCATACGAAATATGTTCAAAATCACCACAAGTTACCGCTAAACACCTTAAAGCAGCAACAAACTGACTATAGTTTCATCTTCCTTCTGTGCTCTGGAATAGAACTTAAATCGCTCCATGACCACATTTATTTTCCTGCCAAATCTTTGCTGCATTTGTTTAACTGCATACTGATACACATCAATATCACCTGCATTCTCTACAGGAGGCAAATTTTTAAACTCTCTTAATCCAATAGCCCCAACCTATGTTTCAATAACGACAAATGTCTTTCGTCTGAACAATCATCCACCTCCAATACTTCCAAATACGCTTCAAACATGTCCAACTATAAATCCCACAATTTAGGTGGTTCCCCAGGTTCTGTTAAGAACAAGCATTTGCAATGCAATAGGTCTCGCATTTACGCGAGTTTGAGCTATTGACATTGCAAATAACAATGCCTTTTATTTTTGTTTTTGTTTTAAAAACATAAATAAAAGGCATTGTCATTTACAATGCCAATAACAAACTCGCGTAAATGCTAGACCTATTGCATTGCAAATGCTTGTTGTACTAGCAGTTCGGCTAGTTGCACAAGTGATGTTGCGCCTGTATTTAACAAAATGAAATTGGTTCTACATGAGCTAAACTTTGCAGCACAAACGTAGTCGACTTATCTTGGGCAGCCCATGTACACTGACAAGCAATACATAAAGGGAAACAGCAGAAAATTAAACAATTCTGGATTTGTGTCAAACCGGCTGAAAATTATCTCGCAAGGTGGAATGAAATATTTAGAGCCGGAAACAGGGGTTGTAGAGATCAAAACCCGTAAGCTTTGCGACACTTTGTGAAAAATCAAACTTTGCACACCCACCTCGACACGCCATGGGTTCCAGTGGTAAAGACTCCAAACAGTAGACGCGCTCGTCTTACCCCTGCAGTCTGTGTGCTCAGCTTAATTAACTTCATCACCTCTTGTGCGTTTGTGTGACCAGCTGCAAACGCTGCACTTACCACTGTCATGGTGAACATTTCGAGGCTGCTGCAGGGACCAATAGATGCGATTTCTAGAAACCGTCTAAATGCCAGAATCAAAAATCTCATTTAAAACAAACATTGGCGAAGCCAGCCGGTCAAGCTTTAATGTATGATCACCTTTCAACACAGGCATTCAAAATACTGTCTACACGCGTTGCATGGACAAATGCTGCTTATCACATTAAAGCCTACCCTATGGACTTTTCCAGTGCTGGGAAAAATACCAAATTGATTTCTTTCTGCATAGAATGTATGCAGGAGATAAAGAATTGAATGTGACAGTGTAATGACTGGAGTTGACTTTTTCAGATGTAAACTAGTCTCTCCTACATTTCAAGGGAAGTTCTTCCTGAAAGGTGGAGTGATACATCAATAGCCTAGCAGGAGGTGAGAGGTCAATACTCCTTGCGGTGGAGCCGAAGCCGACGCTAAATCTTGTTTAAAGAATTTGTAACAATACATCTTGCAGACAGCTGAACCGTCAAGCCACAGCTAAGTAGAAGGGAAAAAAAAGGTGGACGCTCACAGAAACAGTGGACCGACATTACATTGTGTTAAATGTTAGATGCAACAGTTCTCAAATGACATAGAGACACTGGAGTACAGGAAGAGAGCCGAAGTGGAACCAGATTGGTAGAGCCTGACAATGTACAGGTAGAATTCGAGCCCTCGTTTGAAGGCCTGTATGCATAAGGTCTGTAATAATATTTGTAGGTAAATATTTTGCTGTCTTGGGTTGTAAACATTCTAAAAGAAACAGCGAAGACGGCTCTTTGTTTGCTATGCTATTAAATTGGTATCAACAGGATTGCCAGTAAAATATATAACAATTGCTGAAACACAAGCGCGGCCCTGCGGCCGCGAAAGTTAATTGTTGTGAGAGAGAGGGGGAGCAGGAGGTGAGCCCGCGAGTGGTGCGCGCGCGCGCTTGGTAGAGTCTTCACTTTTCAAGCACTGCACTCGTGCTTGTGGCGCGCAACTGCTCGCTCCCGCAAGGTGGATGCCGCCACAAGCACGAGTGCAGTGCTTGAAAATGAGCAGAGGGACGGCTAAAGGCCCTCGTAGGCGAGACCTAAAAAAGGAGGGGTTGAAAACTAGCCACATTGTTAACCTGCATAGGCAAATCGTAGTATGAATTAAGTATGACTATCCCAAAAGTCACAGTACAATGTACCTAAGAATTTTGCACAAAATAAGTAAAGTTTCACACATAAGTAACCCAAGCAATGGTTGTGCAATTGGCAGCGGTGTGCCAATCACCGATATAAAGCCTTACTCACACTCTTTGTACACCTGCTTGCCAGGTGTCACAGTATCAATCAATCAATCAAATAACTTTATTCGCATTTGGAAAATGCATAAAAGTACAAATAATTATCATAATACAAATTGATCGAAAGATATTTTAAAACATTTAAAAACTTTCATTTTCTATATTTGCCTATTAGAAATAGCATAGTTTAAGTGCATCCGCATTTCTAAGACTAGCTACTATATATCATAAGAGGAATATTTGCACTAATCAAAGTGTTATTATATCACCATCACGTAAACAATTCATTTTTCTTTTACAGATTCAATTTAACATGTTAGCTAACTAGCAGCAATTTAATAAAAAACAGTATTAACAATTGATGTTGATTGGTAAAAATAATTACATAAAACAACACCCCTATTTGAAGATCTTCTCCTAGTCCGAAAAGCGGAATATAAAACGTTTGCTAATGTAAAACAAATATAGGGTATTTCCAAAGAGTAAAAAAATTAAAATAACCCAATATTTCATGATATCTAAAAACATACTAACAAATCATGTCTCAATATCATTAGCCACTCTTGTAGATCTAGATTTAAGGGCCATTCTTAAAAAGTTTACCACACAGGACAAGGTTAAAACATCTGCGGAAAGTTTTAAAAAGAGCAATGCCACGCGTGCCTGTCTGATACCAGTAGTCTGTAATAAAGACTTCAAAAACCTTTTTCTAGGGAAGTCATAAAATGAACAATTAAAAAGGAAGTGGAGGGTATCCTGCGGAGACACATTGTCGCTGCCGCAGGGCCCTCTCTCCCCAGGCTTTACTCTAAAGCCTGCTGGAACCGCTAAAATATGGTGGATAAAATTAAATCTAAAGCGTGTAATTAAAAATCTATCGTGGGCATTTGTCATGATAGTTAAATATGGTTCTATTTTCAAGGAGGTTTTAATTAAAACATGTTCTCTTACTGTGGGTTTAACCAACTCGTTGCTCTCACGTTGCGCCATACTAAACTTGAAAAACAACTCTTTGACAGCTGCCTTGTCCTTCTGTCTTATTATATCTGGGTCATCGAACAGTGCCTGCCGTCCCATTTTTTGTAGGCAATCCCGCACATATTTTAACCATGGGATCTTCATTACGTTAGCCAGGGACAGGCAATCCTGCACAACAAGCCTTGTCAGGCCTATCTCTTCATTTAACCAGACCTTTAACCAGTGAATTATGGGTCTAACAGCCACTAAATCTGAGATATAACTAGCTCCCAGTTCTTCATGTGCAATAAATGCTGGGGTGCTATGGGGAACCCTTAATAGGCGCCTCATATATTTGTTTTCTTCCGTTTGTAGGCTATTAATTTTCACAAAGCCCCAAACCTCACTACCATACAACACCTTGGCACAGCAGATTGAGTTGTACAATTTCAAAATCACGTCCGGGGTCCACAGCCCAAGCCTGCTTGCAAAGTTCGCAACTGAACCTGTGGATCTAATTAAAGACAGAGATTTCTCTTCTAATAACTGTTTAAAGTTAAGCTTCCCATCAAATAATATGCCCAAATAAGCAAAAACGGGGACTTTACCTAAGACATGTGAGCCAATAGTGTATTTAAATGATTTGACTGGCTTTTTCCCCATCTCCATTACATATGATTTGGTGAGATTGGGGGCCATCTCGAGTTTTTCCATAAATTCTACAAAACCATTAATTAAAAGTTGTAGACCATGAGGGGTGCGTGCCAATAACACCGCGTCGTCTGCATATAATAAAACCGGCACAGTTCTTTCTCCTATTCGTGGTACATCTGCCCTAATATCCCGCAGTGCCGCATCCAGGCCATTAATGTATAAAGTAAATAAGAAGGGGGCCAGAATGCATCCCTGTCTGACACCGCTTGAACATCCAAACCGATCCGTTACTTTTCCCTCCTGGGTATACCTTACTGCAGCCGTGGTGTGATTATGCAGTGATTGGAGTATATTTATTAGTTCTAAATCCACCCCCTGGTTAGCCATTACTCGCCACAACTTATTCCGGTTCACGCGGTCAAAAGCCGCCGATAAATCCATAAAAGCCAAATAAAAAACCTCCCCTTTTAACAGCGTATATTTAGCAGAAATAAGATAAAGATTAAGACACTGGTCCACAGTTGATTTCCCTAGGCGGAATCCGTATTGAACATCAGTGATTATATTAGCAGACTCGGCCCACTCCATTAGTCTATTTAAAATTACCCGCCCCAAGACCTTGGCTGATACATCTATCAAAGATATTGGTCGGTAACAATGCGGGCTATCCCGATTACCCTTTTTAAAAATCGGTACTATAATTGCCGAAGACCAAGATGTAGGCATTGAAACACTTATTGCCGCATTTAAGACCCTTGTTAATAAAGGTGCCCAGACCTGTACATTCGATCTGAAAAGGTCGGGTGGAATCCCATCTGGGCCTGGGGCCTTATTTCGCATCAGCCCTTCAATACCAACAGTGACTTCCTCCAACGAAAAAATAACAGAGGTAGCCCTTGTGGGTATGGTTGACAACCATGCTTCTGCCTGGCCAGACGAGTGGTTATATAGGCCCTGAAAGTATTCCTGCCATTGTTCCGGGAGTATATTACCACTTAGCCCTGGTTTATTTGGGTCCGCAAAACAGGGACTATTTATAACCCTCCAAAACCGTTCTGAGTCTTTCTGCTCTGCGGCTTCAAGGAGTTCCTCCCACGCTATCCGCTGCAATTGACCTCTACGTTGTTTTAACGCTGACTTATAACTTGCGCGACACGCCATCACCCTCTCTCTATCCCTAGGGGACTGCTTGAGAGCATCCTTCAAGTTCCTAAGGGTAAGAGAACAATGGTGGCTAAACCATCTTGGGGAATCCCCCTATGCCTACGTGGGTGTGTCTTAAGTAATTTAGTGACAAGGACAGCGATATTTGTGAAAGCCTTGATCAAGTCGGCCCCTTCCACCTCTGGGTCCAAGCAATTCATGATATCTTTAGCTCCTTGACCAAATAGAGCCGCATTGAACCCTGCCTCGTTTATCTGGGCCCATCTTAATCGCCTGCCTTGATCGATCGTGGATAATAATTGATCCTCTGTCTGTCTGACCACACTCTACTGTCTACATCAACTATTAAAATTACTGGGTTATGATCGCTAAATACACTGTGTAAAATATTAAATTTCCTAACAGATCTTTTCATTGCCTGTGAAATCAAAATATAATCAATAACTGAATGACACCCTCTTCCCTTAAAAGTGGGGTCCAACAGGGAGCCTTCCACAATATCGGCCATATCCAACGTGTGTGATAACCTGTGTGTGTGTAAAAGGCACGTCAGCTCCCTCCCCATCCGGGTGTGTTCCATATGCATACCCTTACTTAATGCACATGACGACCACACACCATGAGCCACCCTTAAATCCGGGCATGGATGACAATTAAAATCGCCTGCTACTATCATGTGCGTTGCGCCATGCCCGCTCCTGGTGAGACGGTCCAGCCAACCATCTAATTCATGTATACTATTTAAGCCCTGTGGTGTACATTGTATGGCATTATAAAAATTCAAAATAGTTACCCTACATCCCTTGGCTATGAGTCTAACCCCTTGTACATTATGTGAATCACAAGCCAAATCCTTCCACCTTCCCTGAATATTCAAATCCACAAACACAGTCAATCCCCCTTTGCTCTTCCGACTCGGGGTTTAATTGCTGGACAAAAGAAGGTTTTATATCCCTCTATAAAACACGTATTCTCCGTCGCCCAGGTTTCTTGGAGACAAATTATGTTAAAGTCCCTTACCAAGGAAAGCCAATGCATGCCCTCAAGTTTATTTGCTATACCAGCTATATTCCAGGATATGATTTTTAAAGAGCCATCATTCTTACTCCCATCAGGGTGATACACCCGACTATCTATCCCCGGGTGAGCTATGTTGCCCTCTCCAATCTCCCTACTCTCCTCACTGGAGGTTGATTCCCTACCCTCCAATGACGGGACTGCCTCCACCTCACCAGCCCACACGGACTTCCCTTTCTGGACGACCACTGACCCCGACGAGACAAAGGTCCCCCCACCCCTACATACAGGTAGTCAATCAATTTCATTCAGATCACCCAGGGGGGCAAAAACATTATTTAAATGAACCGGCCTGTCCCTAATCCTCCTGATGTTAAATTGATCCTGGTTCTCCCCAACCTGATTGACCATACCTCTTGTACCTGGTCTGCCTGGTCTATAAAAAAAGCCCAGAGTCAAGGGTTTTATACTAGTCTCCATATTAAAAAAATTAACTGCCTGAGAAAGGATTGACTGAACCAACCACGGATATCTAAAGGTGACAATCACACAGTCTCCAGAAAAACATTTCCTCATACTACCTATCCAGTTCACCCTTCTTGCCATTAAGATGTACTGAAGATCACGTGTGTTAAATTTCACAAATTTGGATAACCAATGGGCTACCTTATTAATTAATTGTGGGGTAGACTCCTCATTCGTGTTTATTTGGGCGGGTACACCTGCAAGAACAACTACATATGGACAACAGTCTGGTGGGAGATTTATTGTTGGCAGGTCAACACACTGATTCGGGGCACCTCTATTCGAGGTATGTTGACTTGACAACAATCTGTTATCACTAGTATCCCTCGAACAGGCCGCTTCCCTATCCACACCACCCTCGAGTGCCCTACTACCCTTTCCAGTCATGTCCCTGCTGCTTCCATCCCACGTATTAGAGACTACTATGCTACCATGACTATTGGGTATCTGGCTCCCCCCGCCTTGAGCATGGTGATGCTTTACCGGTTCTCCATGAAGCACAACACGTGCCTCTGCCTCAGTCTCTATCGGCGTAATGGTCCCTGGTACCGGATTACCCCTGCCCCCTTCAGCCTGCATACCTCGTTGATGTTCCACTTGTAATGGCCGAGATATCGGTGTTAAATTTTCTTGGCCACACATGCACCCTTTTTCCTGTGTTAGTTTAATGTGACTGCTACACACTTTCTCCAGCCCTAACAGTTTCTCCTCTAGACTAATTAACTTGCTAAGTATGGGCTCAAGTAAAACAGAGAACAGGGACTCAATTCTTTTCCAGGGATCATTATCACAGTCCCCCAAGGATGATATCAGGCAGTTCGATTGGGTTGGAGCTACTCCCTGACATACCGAGGGGCCCTGTGAAGCGTTATTAATATCATGTAAACTTGACTTGGGTTGTGTCTTCTTGGGCCTAGGCTTCTGTTTAGATTTTTGTTTTGATAGGGCACCACCCCTGTGATGTTTCATCGCGGGTTCTGGGCTAGTTATTGGAATATCTATTAGCCCTGCCCTTTGACCCCCCTTAGATCTAGTAATTCTGGTGCCGCCCTCATCATCACTTCCATCTACTACACTTTGGATATCGGCCACAATCAACGGTACCGGGGCCGGGACCTGGGCAAAATACAGATCCCCCTCGCCCAAAGTCCCTAGGTCGGGAACTCCAAACGGAGCATCCAAACCTTTGCTCCCCCTATCTAACACACCCCCATCAGCACACAATAAGCTCCTCTCGCCGCCTCCCCCCTCTGAGGTATTACACACATTTGCAGGTGATTGCGGGGCAGGTACCGGGGAAATCGCAACACTAATCCCCCTAGCGAGGATCGTTTGCAGGCAGTCACCGAGCCCAAAGAACGTCTCCTCTCGGTGAGCTGTATTTCATGAGTCAGTAATGATTCTGCCCGTGTTAAAAAGGCGTCCAGAGTCCCCGTTAAGCCCCCCCCCCTTTTTTCGGCATACGCTTAGCCATACCCCCTGGATATCAACAGTACCTCAAAACAAACAGTATCCCAGGGGTGTAGTGTTCGGGGGGTGGCCCAGCCCGGCCTCCTCCGGTCTCTGACGGGCGCAGACGGGCCCGCCCTTGGCCCGGGCATCGCCCGCGCGCGTCCCGCGCTGCGTGAGGCCTGTTGACCCTTTATCGCGCCTCCGGGCGCGGAAAGCGGCGTCACGGCTGGCGCCGCCGCTTGGGCTGCTGGGGGTTGGAGTCCCCTCGCGGTGGCCGTTCCCCTCACGGCAGCGGGAGCAGGAAAGGGCTGTCGTTCGCCGTTCCCCTCACGGCTGGCGCAAAGGTGAGAGTGCTTCCCGCACTGCAGGAGGCCTGTTGACCCTTTATCGCGCCTCCGGGCGTTGAAAGCGGCGTCACGGCTGGCGCCGCCGCTTGGGCTGCTGGGGGTTGGAGTCCCCTCGCGGTGGCCGTTCCCCTCACGGCAGCGGGAGCAGGAAAGGGCTGTCGTTCGCCGTTCCCCTCACGGCTGGCGCAAAGGTGAGAGTGCTTCCCCACAGTATCAATAACAGTACTGAGCAGCTGATAAGTAACAATAATTCACACAACCCAAGTCAATGGTTATGCAATTGAATTGGCAGGTGGTGTGACAATCACTGATAAAAAGCCGTACTCACAACTCCATGTACACTTACTTACCAGGTGTGTCAGGATCCAACAGCTGTTGCACCGAGCGATGATCAATATACCTGCCGACATGCACCGCACAATTGTTACTGGCAAAGCAACCTCAATCACTTGTGGGCCACAACGCAGGATGAGACAGGGCTGCCGACATGCACGCTGTTACAAAGCAGCTCCAGCTAGACCTGCACTTCACAATTCTATTACAGGACCGGAGGCTTCAGATTATGCTTTCTCTTTCTTTACTGCAAATCAACAGCAGCCAATCAGAACGTTTTACATAGATAGAAAAAACTACATTTCCCAGAATGCTTAACATAACCACCACAACCATAGAGACTAGCCCTATAAACGACTCTCTCCACATGAACACTTCCTCTTTCTTTGCTGCTCGCAGCTTAGTTAAGAGTTCCTATTTTATTCTTTCTTGACACTCTGTGTAATGCAATTTCAGGTTTCATATTTGCTATTGCTTATGCGTGCGTTTCTGCGTATGAATCTTCACTGTATTTCACTTTGACTTGGTGTACTTCTATTCTCTGGTCCGCGTCCCAGTGGCAGCGTGCTTACCGGCGACTCTCCGTGGTGTTCGGGTGGTGGCGAGCGCGATTGGGCTTCATTCGCGTCTCGCCCCCACCGGAGTGCCTTATACCCCTGCGCGGCTGCCCCCCTTAACGGCACGTCTGCAAAGCGGTTCGCGGTGTCTCCCCTGGTACGGGCCCGCGTTGTTTCCAGAGCCAGACATCGCGTAGCCCAATTGGGCTGGTTTTGGGCTCTTTTTGGGCTACGCGACGCCCCATCTCGTTTTTTCCTCCTCGCTCCGCGCGCATTTGATACGCGGTTCGGAGCCGTGGTTGTTATCTTCCATTGCCGTACCCGACGCCTGTCCTGGGCTGCACAATGGGGAAGGCCCAAGAAGAGTGCAGGCTTCTGGATTAGTTTGGCTCCTTGACGCCCTCTGGTGGGCTGCTATAATTGTGACTACAGCTTTGCTGAGGAGCAGTACAAGTTTTGTCCTTTTGCACTAAGGGTTTGCTCCCCCTTAACCGATTCCATTTGAATTTTTTGGCCTTGACAAACACGTGTCTTATTCGCAGTGTAACAGCTCGCGATGGAAGACTGGGCATACTTTGAGGAGGAGGAGGAGTACGGATACTATGAGGAGGAACATGGTCCCATCCTGGAAGACAACCTGGTTGATGTCTTAGATGCATCAGTGCAACAGTCCGTCAATAAGGCGGTGGAGGTGGCGGTCCCTCAGACGGTGAACAAGGCGCTGGCAGCTGCCCTTAAACCCATCACTGCGCAGCTTGAAAACTTTGCAAAGCGTCATGGGATCCTCCCTCAGGAGCAGACAAAGCCAACCGCGGGTCCCTCGGGGGGATCAACTGCGTTTAAAGCCAAAGCTTCGAGCTGGCCGCACGCGCAGGCCCTAACTAAGCTACCCCCTTTCCCCTCGGCGGATCACCAATACTCTGGGTCTTCAGAGCCGGTTCCATCTTCTTCTAAGAAGACTTATGACACCGACACAGATACCGACACGGATTTTACAGGGCATACCGCTTCCCCTAAGAAAAAGAAGGCTAAGAGGGTCCCTATCGATCCCCAATCCTCATCCCTTTACCAGACCGCGACTCCCTTTGACTTTAACCCGCAAGATATCGTCCATCCGAGATCCTCAGATTGAGCTCCTCCCCCGGAGGTGGCAGACTATTTGCACCAAAACCTGAGGCGTAGTTTTGACATGGAGGTGCGGAACAGGTTGAGGTCCGAGTGCCCCCGTCCGGACGTCCCGGATAAGGTGGCGGACACGCCTGACATCGACCCCAATATGCTAGCCTTTTTGAAGAAATTTGCTAAAGACCCAAAAAAGGGCATTGACCGTGCCAGGCGCGGTTGCCAAGATAAACTATTGGATACCACTGGGCCCCTGGCTAAAATTTGGGAAATGGCCTTAGTGGCCAAAGAATCTGGCGCACCAATTGATCCAGACAGCCTCGCAGGATGGACCCAGCGCGCCATCTGTTTCCTTGGAAAGGCGAACTGTGCCATTGCCACTGAACGCAGAAAGTCCCTTCTAATGCGAATGGACAGTAACCTTGTCTAACTGGCTTCTGCGGAACCAGGCACCTTGGCGGAAGGACTGTTTGGCGAGAGGTTTGTTAAAGACGTCTCCAAATACGTCGGGACCTTCACCTCTCTGGACAAGGCCCAATCAAACATCATGCAGGTGTTTCAGGCTGGCCTTTTTGGTCGGGCCGGGCGAGGCAGGGGCCGCTCGCCAGGCCGCCAGTATCATCAAGGTCCTACCAGAGGAGGATACGGCCGGGGCAGAGGAGACTATCAGGACCCCACCAGAGGCGGCACGTTCAATCCCACAAGACGGTTTAGTTGTCGCCGATACCACCGTGGAGGACAGAGGGGGAACTTCCAGCCCCAGATTACAGCAGGTAAGACCAATGCCTCTATCTCTATGTCCTCTGGGGCGGTCGCATTCGCCATTTCCTCGACAATTGGTCAGTCATTACTCAGGATGCCTGGTTCTTACAGACGGTACAGGGGTTCCGCATAGACTTCTTTCAAACACCTCGGCAAAGTGTTTTCCCCCCCTCTATCTTTTTCCCAACAAGACGGACTTTTTATAGATCAAGAAATAGCAGACTTGCTGGAGAAACACGTGGTAGCCTATTGCGACGACAGGCCTGTGGGTTTCTGCAGCAACGTCTTCCTAGTCCAGAAGAGGGGCAGGGGTTACAGGCTAGTTCTAAACCTGAAAGACTTCAACTCTTTTGTCATGTACAGACATTTCAAGATGGAGGGGATTCATCTTCTGACAGGCATTTTGAGACAAGGGGACTGGATGGTCCGTCTAGATCTCAAAGACGTGTACCTGACGGTTCCAATTTTTCCTCCTCACCGACGGTTCCTGCAGTTCCAATGGCGAGGCAGACGTCTGGAATATTTGGTCCTGCCTTTCGGTCTTTCCTCGGCTCCTTGGTGTTTCACCAAGTTGATGAAGCCAGTGACAGCACATCTCCGGGAACAGGGTATTCGGTTAATCATTTACCTGGACGATATACTGATAATGGCTCCCTCTGCTTCTCTAGCATCGCAACATTTGCAGATGACAATGACACTGTTAGAGACTCTGGGTTTTGTAATAAACAAGACGAAATCTGTTCTGGTCCCAGCGCAATCACTGGAGTTTTTAGGGTTTGTAATCAACTCTCAGACAGCCCAGCTCCAGTTGCCCAAACTCAAGTTGAGAGATCTGAAGAAAGAATTGAGGAAGACTCTCGACACACAAGTCATGTCTTTACTGGCGATTGCGCGCTTAGTGGGCCTTCTAGCCTCCTGCATACAGGCAATCTTTCCCGTCCGCTGCATTATTGGGCCCTTCAGCGTCTCAAGATCCAACACCTTCAAAAGGGTCTGTCTTACTCGGACCAGGTTCCGCTCACAGACGAAGTCTGGGAGGAGATCAAATGGTGGTTAGCCCACAGATAGTCATAGAATCCGATGCCAGCCGATCGGGTTGGGGAGCTCGATGCGGGGAGATTACCACGGGGGGCAGATGGTCTCTCCAGGAGTTATCATTACACATCAACTGTCTCGAGCTCCTGGCGGGATCATTTGCGATTCGCACTGTCTCACCCAAGAAGGTATTGTGCTGCATCCTCTTACGGATGGACAACATATCTGCGGTGAGATATATAAACAAGCTGGGGGGGGACAAAGTCCCCGATGTTGGCAGAGATCGCCAAAGACTTCTGGCATTACTGCCTTGCTCACCAAATAACGGTAATAGCAGAATACCTTCCGGGGCGAGACAACACAATAGCGGATTGGAACTCCCGTCACTTGAAAGATTACAGCGACTGGAAGCGCCATCCGGATCTCTTCCAAATGACTCTGTCATCTTGGGGCCCTTATCACATAGATCTGTTTGCCTCCAGGTTGAATCGGCAGTTGGAGTCATTTTTCAGTTGGAGACCAGATCCTCTGGCGAAAGCCACGGATGCTTTCACGCAGGACTGGTCCAAGACACTCAATTACGCCTTTCCCCCTTTGTCTTGATACCCAGAGTCGCGAACCAGATCTCTCTGCAGAGAGCGGAGGCCGTAGTAATCACTCCAGTATGGAAGGCCCAACCTTGGTTTCCAGTGCTGCTGAAACTGACGTGCGACTTCCCTCTTCATCTTCCCTCATTCCCGACGATGCTCCAGGGCCCTCAGGGAGAATTGCATCCTCTAGTTCTGGCGGGGCAGCTGTCTCTGATGGCCTGGAGGCTTTCAGGCAACAGTGGTCGTTGCCAGGAATTTCGGAGGAAGCTTCAACCTTCATCCAGCAAGCCTGGACGCCCTCTACCAGGAAAAGATACGGTTCTGCATGGAGAGCATGGTTGGGTTGGTGCTTGGAGAAGCACCTGGATCCCGTGGAGGCGGATCTCTCCCAAATTGTAAATTTTCTTTCCAAAAAGGCCTCAGATGGTCTATCGTATAGATCGGTTAACAACTTCCGATCAGCCATCTCTGCGGGGTATGCGCACAGTGATGGAAAACCGGTAGGTATGCACCCGGTGATATGTAAACTCCTAAAAGGAATACGTGTGGCGAATCCACCTAAGGCGAAGTATACTTCTTTATGGGATGTGTCTAAAGTTCTAAATTTATTTGATAACTGGCCTAAAAATGAATTACTTTCAAGGAAACAGTTGTCTGCTAAGTTGGCTATGCTTCTATGTCTATCAGCATGCCGACGTGTCTCTGATGTTAGAGTCTTGGATTTAGATGGTAGGATATTTTCTCCTGAGGAAGTGTCATTTGTAATTTCGGCTCGAACTAAAACTTTCTCCAGGTCCATTGATTACAATGCTTTTCCACTGAATGATAAATTGTGTGTAGTGAAATGTCTCAAGGTGTATAAGGAATGTACCCGGCCTTTTAGACCGGTCGGTTGTTCAAGGTTACTGATTGCTTTACAAAAACCTTTTAAGCCTGTTACCTCTGCTACTATCGCCAGGTGGCTCCGGTATGTAATGACAGAGGCAGGCATTGACACAGAATTATTTGGAGCGCACTCTGTGAGAGGGGCTATGGCCTCAAAGTCTTTTATGTTAGGTACCAGTATACATGATATAATGAGGGCAGCGGACTGGTCATCTAGCTCTACATTCAAACAATTTTATTATAAACCTGTGGGCGATGTTGCTTCTGTGGTTCTAGATAAGCGTTAAACTAGCATAATCCGAAGCCTACGGTCCTGTAATAGAATAAAAAATTTGCTAGCATTCGCGCTAAGAATTTTCAATTCTATTAAGGACACAGAGGCGAGGATTATCCCGCCCAGGGTACATTTATTGGTGATAACTGTCATGTTTTACCCTCCCTGAGACAAAGGTTTATTTCAGTTATTACGAGTACAGTTTCTATTACAGGTGCAGAACAGAAAGGCAAGTAACCAATCGCTTGGGTCTTCTTGGAAGGCGTATGCTACGGTCTTTATCAATGGAGCCTGCAGTTCAGTCTACAACGTTCTTGGTTGCTGTTTGACAAAATTCTAAGTGTTGCTTGGAAAATGGACAATTAAGTCTTGCACAATGCTCGTTGGGCAAAGAAAGAGGAAGTGTTCATGTGGAGAGAGTCATTTATAGGGCTAGTCTCTATGGTTGTGGTGGTTATGTTAAGCATTCTGGGAAATGTAGTTTTTCTATCTATGTAAAACGTTCCGATTGGCTGCTGTTGATTTGCAGTAAAGAAAGAGAAAGCATAATCCTCGCCTCCGTGTCCTTAATAGAACTGAAAATTCTTGACGCGAATGCTAGCAAATTTTGTATTCTTGCCTTAAACCATCGGCGCAGTCGCAGTATGAAAACTGGCCACCCACGTATACGTTGTTACGCAGCAGCCACAACTAGGTCGGCAACTTCCTGATCCTCGCAGTATGGAAAATGGCCACCAAATTGTGCGTGGTTACGCAGCAGCACAACTAGACCGGCAACTTCCAGATCCTCTGATCCTCACAGTATGAAAAATCACCACCGACGTGCGCGTCGTTACGCTTCAGCTACAACTAGACTGGTAACTTCCAGATACTACGATCCTAGGCTCAAGCTGGCCGCCAACGTGTCACATTACTCTGCCTGCAGCGGATGATTGACTGCTGGGGTGCCAATAGACATCCAATATGGCTGCACCTGTCAACCACTAGACCAGTAACCTTGATGCGCATACGTCACACATCGCTTGTCCGTAAATCCGTCGTTTCCCAGAGCCAACACCGTTGAATAGTAGGAATAATCAGGAGATCATCCAGGCTACCAAAATCTCACTAACTGCCGTAGAAAGAACCGAACATCCATATGGCATCAGCACAAATGCACACGGCATACAGGTTCGTCGATCACACGTTCCCATCTTCAACATCGACGCTCCATCTGCTGACGCCACTCCATCCCATCCTCGTCGCCATGGTTGGAAAAGAAAGACATCTTCAC
Source organism: Calotriton arnoldi (assembly GCA_963921515.1). Classification (NCBI taxonomy): domain Eukaryota; kingdom Metazoa; phylum Chordata; class Amphibia; order Caudata; family Salamandridae; genus Calotriton; species Calotriton arnoldi. The sequence goes on from CAWUFW010000156.1 coordinate 4,469,237, forward strand.
ACAGGTGAGGATTATGGGGAACTTGTTTATTAGAATAGGATCCTCACAAGGAGTGGGGCCAGCATGTAGCATTACAACAGTAGCCTAGCTAGACCTACTGCCACCCGGGCGGAACCCTAAGTTTGCCGCCTGGTGCAGGTAAGAGCGCAGGAGTGACGGGCTTGTTTATTTGAGGGGGTGGCAGCCAACGGCCAACTTGTTGGGGTTGATGGAGTGAGGTTTGTAAAGTACTTCCTCATGAAATTAAGTAACTCCATAATAATGTATTGATTGCATGACCTAATCAACTCCGGATACACACATGTACACAGGGGGCAAACGCAATTTACATAATATGCTAAAACATGTTGGCATGAGTACGTATTAACTGTTTGCGCTTTGGAAAACTGTACTAATGCATGTTTATGCTGTGTTGTACATTGCACATTTTGCATGTTGTGCACGAATAATGAGAAGTTTGCTTTAAACTAATAAGCTTTCGCTAGGATTTGTGTAACACAGGGCATTAGTATGGTGGGAGGTAAACATAATCGGTTTTCTTTCACGAATTAATATTCTTTTGTGTTTATTTTAGTGCGGGATTGGGCCTGCATGAAAATGGCCTCTCGTTCAAGCCAGCATGTGGTTGGCCTGATCGGCATGAAGTGCGCATGTGCCAAGAGAGGTTGCCTGCTCGCAGACTGCTGAGTGTACCCGATGATGCAATCCGTGTGAAGGCCATGTTGACCTGCGTCTTATTGTTTATGTGCCAAGATGCGAAAGCGACTGTGGGAACAGCCATCACTACGTGCAATGCGAATGTGAAAACGGATATAATAATAGACATTGTAGCTGAATGTATAACTATGAATGTTAGTAATATACAAATTCAATAGTCTTAAATCCTTCCTTTGTCAGAACCGGTATAGGATGGATTTGTGGGGAGAAATGGATGAGACGACCCAAGTGTGATTTTCGACAACCAGTCACAGACTGAGTTTCGATCGATAACGCAACATTGTAGGATAGTGAGTTAAGCAGAAAGGTATAATTGATATTCCAAATGGGGTGTGAGAGACGAGACGGAATCAGAGGGAGAGAGAGGAGAGAACGCAGAACAGAACCCATAGAGAAGATCCAAGACAGAGAGAGCAGTCCTGCACAGAATCAGAGAACTTTAGGTACGAGAACGTTACGGGAGTGCTGGGGAGGAGACTGCGACCGAGGAGGTAGATTAAGTGGGAGATTAATTCTAGTTGTTAGTGTAGTAAATTCTGCTGCATCTGTCCTGTTTAACTTTGTCCTCCGAGCCTATCTCTGGGGACCTCTTGCCACAACCTCGGCCAAGGAAGTGGTTTCCTATTTCTTTGGTGGGTATTGCCCTCCTTGTTTGCTTAAAGTTGAAAATATATTTTCTGCAAGTATTTATGCTGTACCTTCTTTCCCCTTCCCATGCATTGCTTTGATATCGGTGTAGATGATTCATTTTGATTACATTGCTTGATAATTTGTTCTCTTATATGCAATCTTGTATGTGCACTGACAATTTCCATTATGAGCATTATTAAGATAAAATCATTAACCGAAGAAATGACTTTGTGGTTATTTAGTTAAATGTTAAACTGTTTAGTAGTCACCATCAACTCTTCAACTAATGGTCCATCGACCAGAAGAAGAAGTTGAATTATTAATAGTTAGGAAACATACAAATGTTATTGATGTGACGTATAGTAATTAATAAAACTGACAAATTAAACCCCCAAATCCAGCGCCAGTCATCAGGGATCATTTATGGGTAATGTGTGATGGGCCCCGTTGTTTGATAAAGAAATTTATGCATGACGAGATTTCCTTTGGTCCCTGACGACAGGAATTTAGGGGTTGTGCTGGATCAGTTTTTCTGGTAGCAGAATGATGGTTATTATTGATTAGTTTGGCGATTTATTGATTATTGACTAAATGTTTAACAGTCTATGTAAAGTGGGTTAGTGTTGTGTTTTATGTAGTCTTTGGAACACAGGTACAGAAGGGTATCTGGGAAGCCGGCAAAATAGAAGTTAGCCTGAAATAAGGCAGAAGAAAAGTGTGAGAAGTGAAATCACACTGGAATAAGTGCATTGTCTATTTAAATTAGTGATAGTATTTAGCGTATAGGTGAAGAGAAAGAGTGAAATAGCGAAGGGTCCACCTGTGAAAATGTGGCCTTATCCCTGGAAGAGTAGTGAGACCTCCATTTTAAATAAAAGGTCCTCTTGTGAAATTTTGGCCTTATCCCTAAAGAAGTAACAGGTCCTCTCTTAGCTTGAGTGAAGGGAAGGATAGCGACATTGTTATACTTGCCGTATGGTAGCAAAGTTCTTGAAAGTGAAAAAAAAAAAACCTATCTCTTTATTAGTAAACAGACAGTGTGGTATTGTTTTATGTCGTGACTAATAAGTTATTGTAAAGAAAACGGACTTAGAAAAAGTGCCGATAATTTTTGTAAAGGGAGGGTCATCAGCAGGAGGAGAGGCTGACGTCACAGAAAAGCCGCGCTGGCATTGGCCAGACTGTAAAGACAGAGTGAGCTCCGATTGGTTGGTTGGTTGGTTGGTTGGTGCGAGCCGCGCTGGCATTGTACAAGGTAGCGGAGATGTAGAAAGCTCCGATTGGAGGAGATAGAGTGTGCCGCGCTGACATTGGTCAGGTATTTGGGGAAACAAAGGAGTTCGATTGGTGAATTAAAGCGGATCGTATTGATGAAGAATTGCATTAAGCCAAGTCGTTGACAAGCAACAAGAATGTATTTCGAACAACCGAAGCAGGAGAAATTGACTTTGCTTGGGAAAATTAAAAGATTTTTTAAAAAGGACAAGAAACTAAAAAAACAAGAAACAAGAAAAACAGTCACCCAGGCCCTCGTCACCAGCAGGCTGGACTACGGAAACGCCCTCTACGCAGGAACGACGGCTAAGCTCCTGAGACGGCTGCAACGCATCCAGAACGCCTCTGCACGTCTTATCCTCGACATCCCCCGACGCAGCCACATCACACCCCACCTGAGAGACCTGCACTGGCTCCCTGTCAACAAGAGGATAACCTTCAAGCTCCTCACCCACGCACACAAAGCACTCCACAACTCCGGACCAGCCTACCTCAACAGACGACTCAGCTTCTACACCCCCACCCGCCAGCTCCGCTCGACCAGCCTCGCCCTCGCCACAGTCCCCCGCATCCGGAAAACGACCGCCGGCGGCAGATCCTTCTCCCACCTCGCCGCCAAGACCTGGAACACCCTCCCCACCAACCTCCGACAGACCCAAGACCTACTGGCCTTCAGAAGACTCCTCAAGACCTGGCTCTTCGATCAGTAGCAGCACCACCCCCCTCTTCCCCCAGCGCCTTGAGACCCTCGCGGGTATGTAGTGCGCTTTATAAGTGACATGATTGATTGATTGATTGACAAGCAAGTAATAACGAGAGAAGGAGTTCCTATTCCTCCACCAAAGACACCAGCGTCTTATATGATGTTAAAATATGGTTATCATACATGTATTTGGCTAGAAAATTGGGTAGGATATACGAAGAATGATGGTATACTAGCTTTTCCAGAGCATGGTTCTTTTAATTTGGCAGTGTTAGGTAATTTGAGAGAAAAGATGATGAAATTAGATCCAAGACCTAGACCTACACAGTTTGAAGCCTTAGTGGAGTGGGAAGATGAAATGTACGAAAGAGAAAGACATAGAGGTGGTAGATTACATAGATTTACGTTTGGAAGATTTCATGATGAAAAACATGAAGACAGGATGAAAAGATGGAGGAATGGAGAGATTACTGAAGGATTGTATCCAGTTTTAATGGTAGGAGACTGCAGGAACTAAATGCAAAGAGAAAAAGAGACATTTAGAGCAATTTGGTTATGGGTACAACCCGAATGAATCTGATGATGAACTGCTGGATGATATATTAGTTAAACGACCACCACCCTATCAGGAGAATTCAGCGATGGTGACACCAAATGCACCATCAATGGAATCCCCAATGACATCTCAAACAACACCAGCTCCAATTGAAAGTGAAGTAGAGCAAGAAGGAGAAGTTGAATTTGCCATACAAACTAAAGAATTCGTTGAAAAATTGAATCAGATGAACATGAAAATAGATGCAATAACTGTGCCAGTGACTATAGGTCCAGCAATACCCGTTTTTGAAAATAGACTTATCCATGAACCTTCTTTAACGGTCCCATTAAATTCAGCTATAACATCAGCTAGTAGTAGAATTAATGATGTAAGTATTCAAAATGAACAACCCAATACAGTTAATAGATCAACACCTCCGACTAACTTAACAATTATGGAAATACCTAGGGGAATAATGCAGTTTCAGCATAAAAGGATAGAGTTGGATGAGATTCCCGGAAGTGAAGTTCTAATAGGACCAACTACTGAAGAATTAGATGATTGGGTGAAAGGATTACAAAGGAGAAAGACACAGCCGCAACCTATAGATGTATGTAAGTTGAGAGTAGATTTGGAAGAAATGATTATTGGAACAATAAGTCCAGAGAGGTTAAAAACGTATCAGGATGATGAATTGATGTGTCTGTGTAAGAGTATTACTTGGAAAGCGAAAAATCTACATTAGAGGTTAGTGGAAGCCGCAGAAGAGTTGGGAATGGACATAAGTAGATCAAAGGTGTTGCAGAAGACATATAGAGTGGATTTTACTGAAAAAGATATAGAGAATATGAATACCTCTGGTAGACGATTACAGGTAAAGGGGTTAATGGTTGTTTTGAGAAAATGGGGAGACGTAGAAAGATGGAAGGGTAGATGGATGAGGAAGAAAGAAGAATTGGCTGCTAAAGAAGTACATTTGTGTCCAGTAAGAGAAGTAGAAAATGTAGCTATGGAATGTCCCATGAGAGAAGTTCCAGGAGGAGGTTATGTGCATGTTCCGTGGACTAGACAAGATATATTATCTTTCACCAATGAGTTTCCTAGATTGAGAGAAAAGCCAGTGGAATGGTACAAACAAGTTGAGAGATTTGTGAAAGTGTCGAAAGTATTGTTGAAAGATTTAGATGGATTATTTGAAATTGTTGTCCCTGCAGATTTATGGACTGAATGTAAGATTACAGTTGATTGGCCAAAGGAGGAATATCCTAGGGATGCCAAAACAGGCGCACCTTCGGATGAGGTGATGAAAAAGTATCATCAAGTGATTACTTTCTTGAAAAGCAAAATTTCCCCTAAGGAAACTGATTGGGTAAAAATTGATAGAACAACCCAGGAACCGAATGAATCTGTTCATGCCTACTATGAGAGGTTATTGCAAGTTTTTAAGCAGTATGGTGGTTTTGAGAATATTGGAGATAAAGATATGGGTCACTTTGTGTATAGATTTGTGTATGGATTAAAACCTGAGATTAGCCAAATGATACAGCAGCATATGTTGTGTTGGCAAGCAAAAACGATAGATGAAATCTTGAGGTATGCGAAGTATTGTAGTGACGACATTGAGTCTCGTCATCGTAAGTTAAAAGAAAAGGTGATGTGGGCACAAGTAAAGGCAGCAGAGCAGCAAGAAAATCAGTTGAATTCTCAGGGTACAAATCAAATGGGAGAAGTTAATCAGAATGCTCAGAAACCAAGTGGAGGTAGAGGACAAATGAGTAGAGAAGAAGCGAAAAAGAAATTTCCTTGTCATGGGTGCAGAAAGTATGGACACTGGAAGAATGAGTGTAGATTAGTGCAGAGAACTACTGGAGGAAATCAAATTTTAACCCCACAGGTCCAGAGTGAGATAGTTGTGCAAAGAACTCCGCAGCAACAGGTAGTTACTACTCAATATCAGGTCCCGCAACCACCGTTACCACATAGTGTAAATGCTCAAAGATACAGTGCGGATACAGGGTTTCACGGAGGAGACCAGGTTGGTAAAAATACTAACACAAATGTGATTCCCCAATTTTGGATGCAATGTGATGGAAGTGATGTTGAATCGAATCAATGACGGTGCCTGAGGGGGAGGAAGAGTGCGTGCTTGGCGCAACTCTAGAGGTAGATCAGTCAGGTCCATTTGTTGATGGAAAAGTGGAAGGAAATGATATCACCTTTCTTGTGGACACTGGTGCTACCCGTTCTACTGTGAGAGCAGCAGAAATTCCAAACCTACCCCTCTCGGGAGAAACTATCCAGGTAGTAGGAGTCTCAAATAAACAGATAAATACTCCAGTTACTAAACCAATTGAAGTACATATTGGTCCTTTAAAGATATGCATAGGTTTGTAGTGTGTGACTCGAGTCCAGTTAATTTGTTAGGAAGGGATTTGCTGTGTAAAATGAACTGCACAATCTATTGTACACCGGATGGTATTGCATTTCAGACACCAGATGAGGATGTCGCGTTTAAAATGGTGCTAGCAAAGCAAGGAACAGAAGTGAATTAATTATTTTCACTTCTTACAGACAAAAGTGTGCCTGAAGAATTGATGAAGGTAGTAAATTCAGAGGTATGGGATTTCACAGGACAGGAGATTGGACTGATGAAGAAAGTGGATCCGATTAGAATTACAGTGAAAGATGGTATTGACTATCCAAATACACCATAGTATAAAATGAAGCCAGAAGTTATAGCAGGAATAACTCCTGTGATTGATCAGAAGATTGAACAAGGAATTTTAAAAGAACTAATGAGTAGTCCTTGTAATTCACCTATTATGGGATTGAAAAAGCCAAATGGAACATATAGAATAGTACAAGATTTGAGGAAAATAAATAAAATTGTTGTGCCTTGTTGTCCAGTTGTGCCAAACCCTGCAGTGATTCTATACCAAATCCCACATGATGCGGAGTGGTATACTGTGATAGACTTGTGTCATGATTCTTTTCGATTCCTTTGCATCAAGATAGCCAGTACTTATTTACTTTCCGGTTTGGAGATCGTGTTTTGGCATGGTGCCGAGTTCCTCAAGGCTATACTGAGAGTCCTTCAATTTTTTATCAGATATTGAAAAAGTGTTTAGAAGACTTGAGAATGTCTGAAGATTCTGTTTTGGTTCAATACATTGATGACCTACTAGTGGCATCAAAGACTCGAGAAGCCTGTGTTGCAGACACAGTCGCTTTACTGAACCATTTGGCAGAAGGAGGACATAAAGTTGTCCCCTGCAAAATTGCAATTCTGCCAACGAGAAGTCCAATATTTAGGTCATAAGATTGAGAAGGGAGTTAGAAAGGTAACATCAGAGCGTATTCGAGTGATTAGGGACATGAAGCCTCCTACGACACAAAAGGAAGTGCGAATGTTTTTGGGAGTGGTTGGATATTGCAGGCAGTGGATCAGTGGATTTTCACTGATGGCAAAACCTCTACAGAGGTTGACAAGGAATGATGTGAAAGATCCAGTTAAATTGGATGAAGAAAGTATGGATGCTTTTGTTAAACTGAAAGATAGTCTGTGTAAGGCTCCGGCATTGGGAATGCCTGATTATTCAAAGGATTTTGCATCGTATTGCAGTGAAAGAGATGGATGTGCACTTGCAGTTTTAACTCAAAGGCATGGAATGTCAAGACGGCCTGTAGCCTACTTTTCAGCTACTTTAGATTCAGTGGCTGCTACATTGCCTGGATGTTTGAAAGCAGTAGCTGCTACTTGTGAGAGTCTGGAACAGAGTGAAGGGATCATAATGGGTCATCATGTAAGGGTGTATGTGCCACATTCAGTTGAGATCCTTTTAACGAGGACACGGACACAGCACCTCACCTATAGTCGGCTGACTAGGTATGAGTGAGTGATTCTGGGAGCAGAAAATGTGACAATAGTGAGATGTACGAATGTGAATCCTTCTACTCTATTGCCGGATGCTTGGGATGAAGAAGTAAAGGATGAAGTTGAACATGATTGTTTGGATGTGACTGAATTTTGTACCAAACCCCGTCCTGATATAAAGGACGTTCCTCTTGAGGAATCAGATCGAGTGAGGTTTGTTGATGGCTCTTGTTTGCGAACTGAAAGAGGTATATTGAGTTCTGCTTATGCTGTTTGTACTGTAGCGGAAATCCTGGAAGCATCCTGTTTAAAAGGGATAAAATCTGCACAAGTGGCTGAATTGATAGCTCTAATTCATGCCTGTAAATTGGGAAAAAGTCAGAAAGTGACCATAATTACTGATAGTCAATATGGCTTTGGTATTGTGCATGATTTTGGAGAACTGTGGATGCAGAGGGGATTCTTGACCTCTTCAGGGTCCCCCATCAGGAATAGTGAATTTGTAAAAGAATTACTGGAAGCATTACAATTGCCAAAACGAATTGCAGTGGTCAAATGTGCCGCACATAAGTCAGGAAATTATTATGTGACTCAAGGCAACAGATTTGCTGACCAAGTAGCACAATACTGTGCAAAGAATGAGACTTCCATAAATCGGGGAAGAGCAAAAGAACATACGGTTTGTCAACTTATGTTTACTAACACTATTGAAACATGGGATGAAGTGAGACAGTTGCAGGAAGAGGCAGATGATGAAGAGACAGCAATGGGAAAAGGTAGGATGTAGAAGACGAGAAGATGACAATGTATGGGTATACACTGATGGAAGACCAGTCATGCCAGACAGTTTACTTTCTCGTATGGCCAGGAAGTATCATGGAATGACACACATAGGCCGAGAAGCCATGGTTAGATCATTCCAACAGACATGGTTCAATCCTAAGTTCAGGACTATCGCAGAGAGCCTTTGTCAGAGATGCCTGACGTGCCAACAGCAAAACCCAGGAAGAAAAACAATAGTTAGTATGGGAACCATAGGGAGAGCAGGAGGTCCTTTTACCAGATTGCAACTTGATTTTATTGAGTTGCCTTTCTGTAACAAGCTCAAATATGTGTTAGTAATTGTGTGTTTGTTTTCTAGATGGGTAGAAGCTTATCCCACAGGGAGGAACGACAGCCTAACAGTGGCCAAACTTTTGTTGAGGGAATACATTCCTAGATATGGTTTTCCAGGCACGATAGAGGAACACATTTTGCTAGTGAAACAATCAAACTGATTTGTGAAGCATTGAGTATTCAACCAAAACTTCATTGTGCTTATCGTCCAGAGGCTTCTGGAATAGTAGAGCAGATAAATGGCACAATAAAGAGTAGGTTAGGGAAAGTGTGTAGATCCACAGCACTGAAATGGCCTGACGATTTACCCCTAGGTTTGATGAGTCTCAGAAGCATTCCTGACAAAAAGACAGGACTAAGTCCTCACGAAATACTAATGGGAAGAGCGATGAGACAAACGTTTGTACCTGCGAACAAATTAATAAATATATCTGATGATCTCATCCTTGACTATTGCAAAGGACTGGCTGATGTAGTACGTTCTGTGTTTCATCAGGTTGGAGCTGCCGCAACTACAACACAACACAACAGACTCAAGCGCATTATCTAAGTCCTGGTGAATGGGTTCAGGTGAAAAGGCATAGAAGAAAAACTTGCCTAGAGCCCTGCTGGGAAGGACCATATCAGGTCATATTGGTGACAACCACAGCAGTAAAGTGTGCTGGTCTACCGAATTGGATCCATGCCAGCCATACTTATCGAGTCCCAAATCCACTTGAACCACGAGTAGTGCGGCATTTGGAGATCTCAAGTACAAGCTCTGAATCAGAGGCTGAAGCACAAGAAACTGGTGAAGTTGGAGCACTAGACTCTGAAACTGTTGAACATAAACTAAAAGACTCTGGAGAGCAGATTGAGGAAGAGTTGCCTAGCTCAAGTCAAGTAAAGTGGGTACCAGCTACTGGGACTGAAGAGACTGCTGTTGAACGAGAAGAGAGACAACTTCCTGATAGAAAAGAAAAAGATGGAAGAGAAATAAGTGAAAGAAATACAGAGGAAGAAAAAGAAAGCAAACTGAAAGCAAAAGCAAAGAAACGAAGGTATGATCTGAACAAGGAAGAAGAAGAAGTACAACCAAAAAGGGCAAAGACAAATGATCATTGGCCAAGTGGAGTGAAAAGACTAAAATACAGAGTGGTAAAAAGAAGACCTGAGAGCAAGTTGGAACAGATAAAGGAAGTTTCAGGTGAAATAGAACAAGGAGGGTCGGATAACGAATCAGTGCTGCGACCAAAGAGAGTGAGAAAACCAAACAAAAAGTTCAAGTCACCAGACTGGATTTACATAGTGTTGGAAGAGATTGAAGAAGAAGATTTAAACAAAGAAAGAAACAGCAATGACAGCCAGAAAGAAGAAAAGAGTGATCTAGATCCACCTTAAGAGACTGTAAACAAATTAAGGTGTCACGCTAGCAACTGAAGAGAATTTCCTGAAGACGTCTTGGAGATTTGGACTAGTTAAAATAAAAGAAGGGGTAAAGAAGAAAGCTTTTGAAGTGTGGGATCACACAAGATTTTTATTTTTGAACATATTTTTTAGAAAAAGAAAATCTACTAGAATTATATAAAGATTAGTATTACTATGGCAGATATACAGGAAACAAGATCTAGATGTAGTTTTATGCGTAGGTGTTATAAAGCCTGTCTATGTTTATTTTGTATATTAATAGTATTTTGGATAATATTAACAATTATAATACCTTTATATTTGATTAAAGAAGATACAATACATTCTAATAACTTGACAAGTCCAAAGGTAGACACTGACAGTAAGCAAATTCCAATTGCTCATTTGAAACAGATAGACGCTAATAGTTTGCATCATGATAGATCAGTTACTAATTTTTCCTCAAATGTTTTCACTAAACTACTCTATGAATATGTGGAAACAATGGAAGTGAAGGATTGTTATGTATGTATACAGTTACCATTGTCTGTTTCAGAGGCAGGGCTCGAAAAAACATAAAAAATGCACTAGACCTGCAGGTCTAGTAACCTACAAAATCCCCTCGACCTAAGTGAAATGCACTTGACCTCTGACTCTGAAAGCTGAGCAAATGTGACAAGCTAACAAGATTTAAAAGCATTTTTATTGCTCGTTTACTTTGTGAGCAATAAAGATGCCTTTAAATCTTGCTATCTTGTCACATTTCCTCTGCTTTCAGAGGCAGGGGTCCAAGTGTCAGTTTGTCTTCCTACTGGCCAGAAAGGGCGAGTAGGACCTAAAAATAGCTCGTCCTCAATTAATCTGACTCGCAAATGCGAGCGGTCGAAGTGAATTTTTCGAGCCCTGAGAGGGTGTGACATATCACCTTCCCTTGACATATGGTGTGACCTGTAGTGTTTTAACAAGCTTATTGTATAGAACAGGAAAATTAGATTACCACTATTCAAATGTAGATACAATTTTTTCTAAAGTCCCAGTAGTACCAGAGTTGAATAAGATAGCTCATGCAAATGTCATGGGAGATTTTTTCTTGACGACAAAGCCTTTAGATATAGCATATGCTAGTAAAAATAACTTAACGTGCAGATTGGAAAAGGAAGAGAAAATATTTTTGGAGATGGTAGAAGAAAGAAGGGCTAAGTTCCAGAGAAAAGCTGTTGAAGAGAAATTGAAAACACCACCTTGGGTTTTCAGAGAAGGCAAATATGACAAAAGCGAGACTTATGCTGCAATGGCTCTGGATTGGTCACAGAAGGGAAAATTATGCTTACGTAGGGAGAAGACTAATTATAATTCCTATTTCATCGGTTCCAGTGAATGTGAAGATACTTATAAAATTATAGGGGGTTGGGGATTAAAGGGAGGAACTGATCCTGTCTTACCAGGTATATATTATGTCTGTGGGAAGAAAGCCTATTATCGACTGCCAGATCACTGGTACGGGACATGTTATCTTGGGATTGTCTTTCCAAAAGTCTATCATGTAGACAAAAGTACAAATGGAATCGATGAAGTAAGGCAAGGACTAAACCGTGTAAAAGAGAAAGTTTTTCAGAAATTGTAGGAGATATATTTGGAGCATTGATACCTGGAGTTGGAGTTACACTGAATGCATACAAAATTCGACAATAGTCCACAGTGGTTGATCGTTTATCAACTGATACTGCCGGACGATTCTTGATGATTGACACAGAAATGATTGCCATGAGATCTATGGTTATGCAAAATCGACTTGTCCTTGATATATTATTGGCAAAAGAGGGTGGAGTCTGCGGAATGCTGAAAGTTCAACATTGTTGTACTTACATTCCAGACAAAAGTAAGAATTTGGAAGGATATATTCAGAATATCACTAATTTGCATAAGAAAGTAACCCAACTGGAGGTTGATGGTGTTTGGGAGAGACTAAGTAAAAGTTTCTCTACAATAACCAAGTGGTTTTCTTCTATAGGTAGTTCCTTAGTTGCAAAAATAATAGTACCCGTAGCTTTTGTAGTCACTATAATACTCATGATACGAGTGACCTATGTTTGCGTAAAGAAGAGTCGCAAAGAAAAGAAAGAAAGGAAATTGAGTAAGGAACATAAGGAAAGGGAAAGAGAGATAGAAGATATTGAGATGGAGAATTCAAAGAAAAATTGTATGAAAAATGTAAGGAGCAAGGGTCAAAAGATAAAATAACAGTATAACTTGAAAAACCGTATGTTTGGGATTTTATGATGGTAAAACCATCAAAGGGGGTATTGATGGAGTGAGGTTTGTAAAGTACTTCCTCATGAAGTTAAGTAACTCCATAATAATGTATTGATTGCATGAACTAATCAATTCCGGATACACACATGTACACAGGGGGCAAACGCAATTTACATAATATGCTAAAACATGTTGGCATGAGTACGTATTAACTGTTTGCGCTTTGGAAAACTGTACTAATGCATGTTTATGCTGTGTTGTACATTGCACATTTTGCATGTTGTGCACGAATAATGAGAAGTTTGCTTTAAACTAATAAGCTTTCGCTAGGATTTGTGTAACACAGGGCATTAGTATGGTGGGAGGTAAACTTAATGGGTTTTATTTCACGAATTAATATTCTTTTGTGTTTGTTTATTTTTGTACGGGATTGGGCCTGCATGAAAATGGCCTATTGTCCAAGCCAGCATGTGGTTGGCCTGGTCGCCATGAAGTGCGCATGTGCCAAGAGGGGTTGCCTGCTCGCAGACTGCTGAGTGTACCCGATGATGCAATCCGTGTGAAGGCCATGTTGACCTGCGTCTTATTGTTTATGTGCCAAGATGCGACAGCGACTGTGGGAACAGCCATCACTACGTGCAATGCGAATGTGAAAACGGATATAATAATAGACATTGTAGCTGAATGTATAACTATGAATGATAGTAATATACAAATTCAATAGTCTTAAATCCTTCCTTTGTCAGAACCGGTATAGGATGGATTTGTGGGGAGAACTGGATGAGACGACCCTAGTGTGATTTTCGACAACCAATCACAGACTGAGTTTCGACCGATAATGCAACATTGTAGGATAGTGAGTTAAGCAGAAAGGTATAATTGATATCCCAAATGGGTGTGTGAGACGAGACGGAATCAGAGGGAGAGAGAGGAGAGAACGCAGAACAGAACCCATAGAGAAGATCCAAGACAGAGAGAGCAGTCCTGCACAGAATCAGAGAACTTTAGGTACGAGAACGTTGCGAGAGTGCTGTGGAGGAGACTGCGACCGAGGAGGTAGATTAAGTAGGAGATTAATTCTAGTTGTTAGTGTAGTAAATTCTGCTGCATCTGTCCTGTTTAACTTTGTCCTCTGAGCCTCTCTCTGGGGACCTCTTGCCACAACCTCGGCCAAGGAAGTGGTTTCCTATTTCTTTGGTGGGTATTGCCCTCCTTGTTTGCTTAAAGTTGCAAATATATTTTCTGCAAGTATTTATGCTGTACCTTCTTTCCCCTTCCCATGCATTGCTTTGATATCGGTGTAGATGATTCATTTTGATTACAATGCTTGATAATTTGTTCTCTTATATGCAATCTTGTATGTGCACTGACAATTTCCATTATGAGCATTATTAAGATAAAATCATTAACCAAAGAAATTACTTTGTGGTTATTTAGTTAAATGTTAACTGTTTAGTTACTCATAGTCACCATCAACTCTTCAACTAATGGTCCATCGACCAGAAGAAGAAGAAGTTGAATTATTAATAGTTAGGAAAGATACAAATGTTATTGATGTGACGTATAGTATTTAATAAAACTGACAAATTAAACCCCCCAAATCCAGCGCCAGTCATCAGGGATCATTTATGGGTAATGTGTGATGGGCCCCGTTGTTTGATAAAGAAATTTATGCATGACGAGATTTCCTTTGGTCCCCGACGTCAGGAATTTAGGGGTTGCGCTGGATCAGGGGCGAGGGGGGGCCTGGTGGCCGATTTCTCGGGGGCAGGGCGAATGTGGTAGTCGACAGACAAGACTTGCTTCACCTCCAACCACCACCAAAAACAGTGCCGCCCGGGGCAGACCACCCCCGCCATTACATTGCCTGCTACCCCTCAACTGTCTCCACCTACCAACCTCCCTAGAACCATGATCCCATAGTTCTATGTTCTGCATTCCACCTATGCCACCATTCTATTTCAACATGGACTCCCACTTCCCAGGGCATGAGTCAGGGGTACACACGGGTGGACGGCGTCCCCCACTTTTTTCACAGGGTGGACGCCGTCCACCCTGCCAAGAAGTGTGGCCCCACTGTAAAATATGCTGAATTCGTCCCGGTGTAATTTACAAGCACCGGGACACATCCTGCAGCGCCTGCACGTTATCTGCTTTTTATCTGCAACAACGTGCAGGCGGGGAGGGGGCTCTCTTAGTTTTGACTCCTGCTGGGCCCATAACAAAGGCTGAATCGGAGGGGTCATCAGGCCTCCTTTTGTTGGAGTCTCCTGGCTGGGAGCAGTCAGGCGCCTCAAACCTGATGCAAATGCAGCAGAGGGGAAACAAAGGCTCACACCTTGTTAGCACTTCACACATACTGAAGAGAGGCAGCTTTTAACTTTGTTCAGGCTCTGTTTAGGAGATATGCATGCACTGTAAAAACTTCAGATGTGTTGATGTTTCCCAGCATTTGCACAAAATAAATAGCATTTGTATAACGCTTGCTACCCCTGAGGAGGCGTTGTAATAATTTAAATATCAATATTTCTTTTAAAGCACTATGGCTAGAGAAAACAACGCTGATAAAAGGTAACATTGTTTTATGTGTAGCGTACAAAAGTGTGAATCTTCTGCGTAAATCAGGAGGGTTTGCAAGTATGCTCGAAATGTGCTCAAATGTACTCATGATACACCTGCTAAACATATATGTGAGGGCTTAAGATCTGATGTCACTTCTTGTGATGCCAGTTCCTGTGATGTCACGCGCTGCGATGCCACTTGCATACTGATTAACTAGGTTAGTCCCCCCACTTATTTTTTTTTAGCACTTGTGCCCTGCCACTTCCTATCTATATCCCACAATAGCCTTCCCGCATCAGCACGAAACGTCACAGAGAGAAAACGCGCTGCAACACCACAACAGTGATGGTCGGCACGACATATATGCCAAAAAAATCATAACACGCAAATGCTAAAGGCTTGTTGACGAGGAAATGGGGTAGGTTGCTGGTGCTGTCAACAGTGGGCTGTTGCTAGGAAGGGATAGCAACGGGGGCCTGGCAATGCTTCTGCTAGCGATGCCGTTTCGTTTGTGCTAACTTTTTTAGATAATGGGGACTATTCGCCGGCATCTTTTGTTAGTTAACTACTAGTGGTGCTTAATGCACATACATGGTGCTGGGGTTGGGTAGTGGTCATGTTGACTGCTAGCTAGCGTGGGATGCAGGTTTCGCTGACACCCGTATATTACATGATCGCCGCTACGGGGCCTGAGATGGTGTCTCTTGGGGAAACAGAAAGAAGGTCCTTCGGGGAAGTACTTAGCGTACACTGACCTGGGAGCCTCTTCTGCCATCGCTACTGCCAGGAAACTTCTGGACCCTCCCAACTGCAACCAGCGAGCACGCCGGAAGTGCAAGAGCGGTGCAGCCAATCAGAGCAGCTCGGGGGCAGACGGGAGAATGGGAGGGTCAGCGGCTTCCCGGACCGCTGGGGCGGCCATCTTACTAAAGGAAAATCTTACAGACGCTGAAAAGAGGCTACGAGGGTTCGGTGAGGTGCTGCTGGGTGACTGTTTCTAGAAGCAGAACGTTCATGGTTTATTCCCGTAACTAAAGAACCACGCATGCCAAACCCGATTGTATACGCTACAGATCACTGGCAGCCCTCAACATTTTAGACAGGTGCAGCACTTAGGCTGGGATCGAACAGCACCTCGTGCGTGTGCAATCAAATCAATTTTGAAGAGGTCTGTGTAGACCATTATTACTTATTCTACTGCTGGGCTGCTAGAAATAACCGTGACCTACTAGTTAATGACTACATCTCAATACGTGGAAAATAAAACAATCAACACAAATACAGTAGTTTGTAAATGGCCCATTTTACTCTAACTTCCGAATGTTCATGTTTCATCTGGAAACCATCAGTGTGTTGATTAAAGTCTAAAATCCTACATAGGATTTTTTGTCCAGATCTCATCAGCAGGACCTCTAAGTCTATGTTGCCAAATTGTGGAACAGTCCTTGTTTTCACCAGCGTTATTTTAAAAAAAAATGAGCATTCAAAGTGGTGATGAGGAATATGAAAACACAGCAATCATTGAGTGTCTGCATCTGTGTGTGAGAGAGAAAAAAACTGAAAGCTTGTAAGAAACAGGAGATGAAAGTGAGAAAGATATGAGCAAGGTAAGGCAGTGTATAGGAGGTTATGTGTGAGAAGAGCAAGTGCTGGGTCGGAAAAGTCCTCTACATGGTAAGAGACATGTACCCCTGAGTACCCAACTGTACTGTTGTCTAGATTCCTGATGCTTATTTTTTGTCATGGGCAAATTCAGATCATGCATGTGTGCTATGACATAGGCCTGTCTCACTGATTGAGGTCCTGTTGGAACCGGAGGGGCGCCCAAGACGCTACCCTCAGAGTGATGAAAGGCTACCACCTTCACCAGGAGTTAAGCATCACAAGTGCAGTGGTGGCAGCATACTGTGTAGTGATCAGTAGTAGTGAACAGGACTTTTTTACCCTGTGTCACTGGAGTGAGGCCTACAGGCTCACTTATCTTTTCAAAAGTTCCTCTGCTGTGTGCTTAACTCACCCGTGGCCTACATCAGGTAGATGTATAGTGCTCCATAGTGCAGGAGTAGTGACTGCGCTAGATGTATGTGTGCCTGACAAGGGTACAGTAGAGGGATAGAGTAGTACTGTGTAGTGCATGTGTGGATAGTGCATGTACTGGGTGTATGTGTGCCTGAGAGGAGTATGTTACGTGAGAGATGTAGTGCTGTGCAGTACGTGCCCAAGAAAGCATGTGCTGGGTGTATGTGTACTTGCATGAAGTACGATATATGAAGGGTGAAATGTTGTGCAGTGCGCGCATGGTGAGTGTGTGTGCTAGCAGTGTGTGTGTTTGTAAATAGCACACCGTGGTTAAACATAGAAAAGCTTCAGTGCTGCACAGTGCACGGAGACTGAGTGTGTGTGCTGAATGCTTGTGTGCATGTAATGGTACAATGCATGGAGGAACAGTGCTGGACAGAAAGTGTGCTATGAATGTACACTAAGTGATCCTGCAGTGGTACATTACATGGAGGACCATGGATTCAGTTTTGGGAAGCCCATGCCTGCCCAGTGAAGACATGAGGAGGAGAGGAATCCCCCTACCTAACAGATTTGTGTATTGCTGCATTCCTGTGAGCTGGGAAGGGTCACACACTGGAGGGAAGGGAACAACTTTTGTACTTCAAGAGGTTGCTCTTTGAATCAGTGATAGATCACAAGTAAGGGACTTGGACAAATCCCAAGAAGGGAGATGGGCCTGACAAGGAAATCATAAAGAGTAGGGCTGGAGCATATATCACTGTGGCTGACATCCAAGTGTGAACTCTGGTCACTCCCATAAATTGTGTTGTGGGTCAATTAGCTTCAGAGACTTGGCTGCTGTGGCAGACATCTTTCATAAGGAAAGAAGAAAGAAAGTGTCCACTTCAAAAGAAGCAGAACCCCAACATAAAACTTCATTGACTCAGACCCTAAATCACATTTGCTGTCTGGAAAAGGATTATAAGAAGGGAAGGTTGAGACCCCAACATTTTGTCATCTGCCAAATAGCCAGACGGACTATGTGAGAAAGGGAAGCTCTGCAAGACTTCTGCCTGTGACCAGGACTAGAGGCAAAGGCCTGGTAGTCTTCCTGCTGGGTAAGGGGACATCACTCAGGACATCAAAATCACCTAGCCTGGAGCACCATTGCCTGCCTGCTTGCCAGACCAGTTTGCTCTGTGAGGGAGAGGAGAGCGTTGGAGGGAGCGAGGTCCAGTGGGGAGCTCTGCTCGAGAATTCCCTGAGCGAGGTGTGAGGCTGTGCACCGATCGGGCCGTTGCCCTGTGCATTATCGGCTCTGCGACCCCAGGATGCTAGGAGACGGCCACATTGTTCTGAGCTGAATCAGAAGCACTGGACGGGAAGCACTAAGCCACGCCACAGTGATACCATATGCCAGAGGGGTCACCGGTGAATTGATTTTGGGCCAGGTGCGCACGACTTGTGACTGTTAGAATTCAGTGACTCCGTATGCCAGGAGGCACCATCATAGTGAGGGCGATCGCATCAGGAGCGTCTGTGCCCAAATCGTGATTACTGCAACAACCCCGTATCCGTAGGGGCTGCCAGTACCACTTTGGCTAGGGTTCAGGTCGTCGCCTTGACCAAAGAAGCACTGCCTTGACCAGCTGGTCGAGCCGCACACTGTATCTGCACCTGACCAAGTTCCTGAGGTTCACCGAGACACTGTCGAGAGTTTCGCACCCTCGTTGGAGCTCTGGTCAGGAGCCGGAGGGTCACACTAGCACCCAACCCGCCGTTACCTTTTGTGTCCATCGAGCGAGAGCAGCTCCAATCACTGGAAACAGACCGGCAGCGCTGCTCGACAGGAAGAACGTGCACCACTGTGTGCTGCCACGTCCATCACGTGCGGCCGACTTCGCCATACAGGATCCGAACTTGTGAGTGACCGAGGAGAGGGCACGCGCTGCACTGCTGAACATTACAATACCGCCAGAGTGGGTAAGACCGAAAGTAGGCCTTTGGGGCCCTGGGGGACTTGCTGATAACAGTGTTGCGGCACTATAGGCACATTTGACTAATTCCTAAAAAGTCAAAGGTAGAACTCTTGAGTACGGCCTAATAGTTTGCATTCCCTGGATTCGGCCACCAGTGAATGGGGAATAACACCAAATACGTTACACGAAGAAGGGTGGGACAGCAATTTCCCTGATAACTACTAGCGCCCGACCTCAAGGGGGATTGTGATATTGCTTCTGGATGTCATATACCTTTGCATGTGTAGAGTTAGAAATAAAGTACTTTTTTTTTCTATAGAAGCGAGTATTGGACTGGACCCTGATTTATTGTGTGCACTGTTTGTATTTTGAGTTATGATTTGTGTTCACTAACCTGTATCTGTATCCCCCCCCCCCAAAGGAGCCTTGACTGCTCTAAAATAGCTACCAATGCTAGTCAAGAGCAGAAGGGGTACTTGGCCCAGTTGCTCAGGACCCTTAGTAGGCTGGGCCCCAGCACATCTGGAGTAAAAGGCGTCAACCACCAGCTTGGGTCCAGTAGCCTTGTGTGCCCTGTGGTCCATTGAAAGGAGTTCTGACAGCAATTAATAGGGATTTGAAGGTAAAGGGGTATTTGGATGAGAATAGAACATGTTGTATGTGTTTGTGAAAGGAGAATTTCATTGAGAGATGAGGGTGTGAGCGTATGTGTGTGAAAATGGGATGCAAATAGAAATGGGTCAGAAAGAGGGCGTTTGAGAGAAGGGTGTGAAAAGAAGATTAGAAGATATGTGAAAGTATGATATGAGACAGAAGGGTATGAGAGACGATAGTGAGATGAATGTCAGGAAGAGTAGCATGTATTATGTGCTTGAGAGAAGTGAGAATGCTGGAGAGAGAAGGGTTTCGAAGGATGGGACAAAATGGGTGTATAAATGAAAAGTGAATTCTTGCTTTGAAGCCAAAAGCACCTTGATTGCTGGGCTTTGAACCCATAATGCCAGCATTAGAATTACAACTCCTGTTGGATCTGAAAAGTCCTCTGCATGGTGACGGGCGTACACCCCTGCCCTGAGTGCCCAAATTGCATGGATATCTGGATCCCTCATTACAGATTTTTGGTCATGAGAGAACATGGATCACGTGCATTGCATGACCTAGGCCTATCAAACCGTAATGCGGACTGGTTAGACCGGGAGGGGCACACCAAGCGCTGTTCTCGTAAAGGTGGAGGCCTGCATGGAGTTACGTGATGCGAGCACCGTGGTGGCAGCATACCCTTTTTGTGTTCAGTAGAATCAGTAGTGTGGACAGGCCTTTTTACCTGTGTCACTGGAGTGGGCCCTACTGGCCCACTCGTGTTAAGTTCTGTGGCTGTGTACTTCACTCATCCTTGGATTGTGTGTAGCACTGGACAGCGCATGATACTTGCTTGTGTGCTGGGATGCATGAGAGTGTGCCTGTGAATGGTACATAACATGGAGGACTGTGGGTTCTATTTTGGGAATCCCAGGGCTTGACGAGACTTGTGGAGGTGAGGACTGCAACCCCCAGACAGGAGATGTGCATTGGGGACACTCCTGAGGGCTGGGGTAGGACACACACATTGAAGGGAGAGGAGCAGGACATTCTCTGAGCACATCTCTTTGATTCCAGAATTACTGGTCCGTGGAGCCTGGGCTCATTGTCAGAGAGATGGAGAGATTTATAAGGGACCAGGAAATCATGATAAAAGAAGACTTAGACCTTTGAACTTTTATGGGGCATATTTCAGTGGAGGCTGACAGCCAGGTGTGATCCTTGGTTATTCCCCTGGCCTGTGTTGGGGGACAACCAGAATTGGAGTCACTCCTGCTTTGACAAAGGGCAGTTCAGAGGAGAGAGCACTTCAAAGAAACTGACATCCCCAAACCGAATTTCAAAGGCAAAACACTAAATCACATATGTGTCTGGATTGGACCTATAAAGGTGAGAGCATGACTCCCTTACATTGTTGAACAGTGCTGTCTCTTCAAGAGAAGGACATTGCCAAGACTTCTAGTGGCTACAACCAGGACTGAGGACCAAAGTCTGTCAGTCTCCCTTCTGGGCTAGGGGCCAGCACCAAGGAAGACAAGACCACTTTCTCTGAGCTTGGAGCACCAGACTTCTGTCTGCCTGCCAGTCAAAACCAGAGGACCCTATGAGGAGAAGAGCACCTAGAGTCTGAGTACCTACCAAAACCAGTGGGCCCTGTGAAGAGGAGAAGAATGCCTGGAGGGAGTGAGGCCCAGCAGGGATTCCTGTTAGTGATCCCTTTGAGTGAAGTGCAAGATGACTGGTTCTGCCAAGACTGTTGCAGGAGTGTGGGCCGTTGCCCATGTCTGTGTTAAAGTCGGTGATCCCTGTGTTGCAGGCGAGGGGGACTCTGAAGTGTGGGCTGTCGCTTGTGGTTGCATGCAAGTCGGTGACACCCCGTGGCACCAGGTGGGGGCCATAGTGAAGACAATGCCATTGCGAAGTGCAGGCCGAGGTCCACGACCTCCCATGTGACCAGGAGAGGAGTTGGAACCACTGTGGAGTCATGAGCAACACTACAGAGGCGTCCGACATTGAAGTGGTCCCGCACAGACTGAAAAGGCTGATTCATCATCTGGGAAGAGACTGTGAAAGGACGTGGGCCCTCAGAGTTGGGAGGCTTGAGTTAGCAAAGAAGCACCCTGACCCTCCTGAGATTGCTGGCTATCATTACTTCTTAAGGTACAGACTTTTTGTTGCGTGGGACTAGCTTAGGCTGCATCTGGGAGTTGCATTATCGAATGAGGAATAACCATCCCCATGAGATGGGGCAGGGAGACTCCGGGATTCCACTCCAGATGGCACTAGTGCAAGGACCATTAATAGAACTGTGTGGGTTATTTGGTGTGTCGATTACATGCTTTGTGTGTTGACATTACATTTTTTTCTTTCATAAATGCAAGTATTTGACTGGACAGTCAACTTATTGTCTTTATTGTTTGTACTTTGAGTCTTGAGCCTGTGCATGGTTTACATCTATCTTCCTCTGAAGAGCCTTGGACGGCTCAGCCCAAGCTACCACTGAGAGTCAAGTGCTGAAGTACTTGGTCCATTTACTCAGGACCCATAGTAGGTCAGATGCAAAAAGAACAATTGATGGACAGAATGCAGAACAATGTCATACATTCATCCCAGTCCGAGATCTGGGCCTAAATGCATCGTTTTTTTGCTCCCCATGCCATTCCAGTTTGAACCCAGCCATATGCAAATCCGTCTTGACCCTGCGCCCAATGGGAAAAGTCCAGCCCGAACTGCCAGGCCAGGTCCTCCCTGGACTGGAAACAAGCATCCTAGGACTGGTTTCAGGGTTTCACCCCTCATCAGCCAGGATAGCTTGACTCCAGTGGCATGGAGAGCACGAGACCCACGTCTGGGCATACCCGTCCCACTTGGGGTGACAAATGCAAAAAGAACAACTGATGGACAGAATGCAGAACAATGTCATACATTCGCAGATATCTGAGCCTAAATCCATCGTTTTTTTGCTTCCCATGCCATTCCAGTTTGAACCCAGCCATATGCAAATCAGTCTTGACCCTGCGCCCAATGGGAACAGTCCAGCCCGAACTGCCACGCCAGGTCCTCCCTGGACTGGAAATAAGCATCCTAGGACCGGTAGTCAGGTAGGTCAGGGCCTGGGGCATCTGGAGTTAAAGGCCTCAATCCCCACGCTTTTGGGCCAGTAGCTCCCTTTTGCCCTGTGGCCCTCTGAAAGGGGTTCTGACAACCCCACAATGCAAAATGCTGTTGGGTGAAAAGCTAGGAACAGTGGATGTTATATGCAGGGCCACTGCGGTTATGCAACAGTGGTTAACAGAAGTATGCATCTAGGAAAGGGAATATATGTGGCATAATGCATCACAATTTGTAGCTGTATTATTCCTTTATTTTGCCATTTTACAAAATATTAAAAGTGTCTGGCCAAAGTTGGTCCACATTAGTACAGCAACTGAAAGGTGACCGGGAACACTTTGTAAAGGATCTGCCATTGCTCAGAATAGAGTGTAGCACATTTGTTTAATAATGTTAGAAACAAATTTTGGGAGAAATATTCAAATAATGCAGCAGAAGGTGCATTATGTGGCAAATGAGACAAGCATTGGCATAGCCAATAGGTCTCGCCTTTGGGACCTTATAAGTATTTAGTTATGCAGCACAATATCCTTACTGCAACAACATTAACTGTTGCATGGCTAAACACTTATAAGGTCCCAAATGCGAGACCTATTGGCTATGCCAATGCTTGTTTCTCTATCCCATGGGAAGTTAAAAGGAGTAGAGATAGGATGATTATCCATTAAATGCAGGATTAACAGAAGTAGATGTGTGGTGCGGCATCTGTGTGAAGTGTTTTGATGTTATGCATGAATGGCAGAGACCCTCCAAACTGTGTTGCTAATGCAAGCATGCATCAGTCTGTCCAATAATGGCATAGAAGCATCACATAAAAAGTAGCACTGTACAACCAGACATGGTATATGTTCTGAGAAATATATCCAGAAGCAGCAAGAAGCAACCTAAAAGAATGTGCATCATACAACCAGCCATAGTAAATTCTCCGAGGGGGCATCATGGAGCAGTAGAGGAACACCCATTATACTACCAGCCGTGGGCTCCTCCTGCATAATTTGTGTAGAGGAGCCCACTCAAGGGCAAAAAGAAGCAACCCAAAGGAGTGGGAAGCATACAGTCAAACAATAGAAATGCCACTATACAGCCAGCAGGCTCCGACGACTACACCCAGGAGTAGCAGAAGGGGCAGGCAAATATATAACCAGCGGCAGAAGACTGGACAGTCCGGCCGCTCAATCATCATAGTCTTTGAAAGGACCTGCCTATTTCATTCAAAAGCCTTCTTCAATACGACTCACTCTGTCAAGTTCGAAGGTTATTTGAAACATAGCAAAGATTGCTTTACAGCAAAGATAAACATACAACAACGTGGAGATTTCATAACACTGAAGCGGATGAAACTGACAACTGTTAGCTTAAATCCATGACCCAACAAGGGAATAAAATGTATGAGTTATCAAATAAATTGGCTGTTGGCTATTGAAATTAGTCAAACAGGCTACCCTCTACCTAAAGCAGAGGTGCATAAGCAATCAAAGAAGGGATCTGAAAGTAAATAAAAAAATAGGTTCGTGCTCATACAATTATTGTATTTATTTTTATATACTGATTTCCAAACCTCAAACAAGGCCAAAAGAACTTTAATGATGGTCCAACTGCATTATTTTTTATAGAGTCACACCCTTGGCGAGGTTGAGAAGCCCTAGGATTTGCATTGGGTGCCTGGACGCTCTTTTAGGAGCATGTTGAAAGGGTGCTTGTTGTTTGGCCTATGTGGAACATGCTGGGTGAAGCGTGTGGTACCAACACCGTGGTGAAACATGGTTTGCCTAATGCCACAACAGATATGCATGAGGTGTAGCAGAGAGTGTGAAAATAAATACTGTTGGCATTCAGATACTTATCAACTTTTTGAGTGGATCTAATAGACTATATTAAGCACCATCAGTAGCATCAAAACCCAACCTATTGAAGGCACTCTTAAACCCAACAAAGGAATACTATATGAAGTTCATCTTGGAGCGACAGAGGATCAACGGATTTGAGGAATAGGTAAACCATCAATTAAATGCTATACAGTGTCCACCCATGAGTGACTGAGGCCCAGCTGATTGGAGGCGCTTCTAAGCCATCAAGGCAGTGCTATATGGAGTCCTCCCAGGAGCTACAAAGGCCTAACGTCCTTGATGCGCAGGCTGCATAATTACCATACCTACAAGTATTTGCAGTCACCACTGTGAATGGGTTACAGCTAGTACACAGGTGTGGTTACCACAGAAATTAAGACAGCTCAGCAGCAACTGGTGATCTTGTGCGAGAATTAGGTTCTGAGAAGAAGAAAGAGTTTGGGTGGAGGGAATTAGGGACTTCAGCTACACAGAGGGATAGGAGAGGGTGAGAGGCAGGGGTTCTAGCCCTAGGCTCTAGCATGGAAATTACCACAAGAAGTTGTTCTTTGCCTGAACGCCTTGAAAGGGAAGGTTAAGAGAGGTGAGATAACTGTAAGAATGGTGGCTAATAGGGAGAGAGATCAAGGGGTAAGACAAGATGAGGGCCAAAGTGCAAGGTAAGGTCTCGTAATCAGAGTGACCCCATTGGTTGGGAGTGCACAGAAGAAATCAAACAACTTGGGAGGGAGGCCAACTCCTTGAGTCACCCGTAAACAAAGCCCATAGTCATAGAGTAAGATTAATTTTCCATGTTAATGGCGTAATCTGCTTACTATGTATGTGAGCCATTTAAACAACAAGAAGCTCCTCAGTAAGGTGCTCTGGAAAATTATTTTTTCAGCCCCTCAGCCGACAGAAAATGAAAACCCTGAAGGAACAGTCAGGCTGCAAGTTTCTTAACGTTGTGCGGATCAAAGGCCAGGCGTCTTTCAGGTTAATGTGGAAACTGCATTCTCGGCAAGCAATTACTGCAAATACGCTTATATATTACATCCTGCCGAAAAGGAAGAACACTAAACAAGGCGCAAAGACGAGTTGAACGACAATCGACTGCCACCAAACACCCTCAAATCAATCGTGCAACAAGCTACAATAAAACGTTTTAAATCTCCACTGAGGTGAATGGGGTCATCTTATAATAATTCTGAACTTGCTATGCCAATTTTCCAAGAAAAACAGACTGGCAGTGCATGGCTACGTCGGGACCGCGCCAGGACACAAAGAGCAGGAGGGCATTTCAAGCATATGGACATTGTCTAGATATTACGGAGCACGTGGGATCTGAAAGTATTTATTGCCACAAAAAGCAATGCATGTGTGTTCTAGCATGCTACATTTGAAATTGTCAAACGGAAACTTTCCGTGCAAAGTGTATTTGAACATATACAGGCAACCCATCACTACACCCGATGCATTGTCGCCACAACCCCGAGATGGTAATATAGGTGCATATACCACCGTTAATTCTATTTATATATATATATATAAATAAATGCGTGCTTATTTTTAAGTAGTCCGCTTGAAAAAGCAGGTTTAAAAAAAATAATAATAAGCCAACAGTGGAACTAAGATGAACGCCACAGTGCCCACATAACTATGGATTTACTGCCTTTGCCGCATAAAACAAAGAATCTAGCTCAAATGGAGGAAAATATTGCAGAGAATGTACCTCTCATTTGTAATTTTTTTTTTACCAGGCATACATTTAGAGATAATCTTGGTGCATGACGTGGTTTACCATGCCGCATAATCCTGTAGCGCCGACGGTGGCACAGCTGAGTGAAACCACATACACAAGAAAATAGAAGCAGCACAATGAACAAATGCACGGCAGCCATCAAGTGTGAGCACATATTTTACACTATAGTCAATGTTTCTATACACACCGAGTACAACATATATGGAGAAGGAGCGGCGTGCTAGCAGAGACCAGCAAACACATCGGACCTACATATACATTCACCACCGCAAACACAGGCCGAAATTGCACACGCATTCCTGCATTTGTGGGCACAACGAGCCCACTGCACGCTCCAGCGCCGTCCCAAAACCCAGCCATGCGGAACGCAGGCAGCGCCTCGAAAACCCCTAGTCAGCAGCAGGATTCGGCCGCGGGGGGAGGAGAGGGGCTGAGAACTTGCTTCTGACATGTCCGAAGGGTTCGTGTTTTCCTAAACAGGTCATTAGTACCAGGGCTTGGCGCAGCTGGCAGACATGAGAGAGAGGCTAATGTGCAGGTTGCTGCACACCCAGATATTAAGAGTTTGTACAGATGTAGCCCGGAGTGGTTACACCTGGTCTGCCTGCGCGGGGCGCAGTGCCGCTCGGGGCGCCGGCCATCTCTCCAGGAGGAATCCATTGCTGCCTCAGAGCAGGAAACGCACCCATCCAGGAGACCCCGGACACCCCCACAAATAATAAATGGTTGGGCCAGTCGCTCCGATGAAGATCTGGAGGGGCATTTATGGCGAAAACTGGCATTTCTATCCAAAAGATAAATACATCTCGCAAGCAGCAGCTTTCATGCTGAAACACAAACGTAAACAATCACTCGCCTGACAGGAAACGGCACTAACGAAGCCCCCTTCAAAAATAATCCCAAAAATACATCGAAAGGTTTTTGAAAAAGTAGCATACATCGATAACTATAACTCCTTTTTTATTAAACACACTATAAGTACACCCGACGGTTACACCAGAAACTAGTTGTTGCCTCAGGCGGGATACAAACAAAAAAAAAATCCAACCGGCTGTAGCAATTACTCAGAGCTCAGCCCGTCCGTTCACGTTGTTGGTTACTTGTGATGTGGTCCTGGAGATGAGCTCACGGAAAAATAAAATAAGTGAAGCGCTGGACAGCAGAGACGTCGGCAGCGTGAGAGAGGAGCGGGGGCGAGCGAGCGCGGCAGCCTGCTGAGCTGACCACACGCTCGTGCACAATGGCCATGTGTTTTCAATTATCGCCCCGCGTCTGGGCACGATAATTGGAAACAGATGGCGGCCGTGCGGGTAACCGCACGGAAAAGGCCATTGTGCACGAGCGTGTGGTCAGCTTTTTGAAGCCCCTTACATAAAGTCTCGCAGAGCAGCGCTTGCGCGCTACTCTAGGCTCGACCTAAAAAATCAAGGGTTAAATAGCCCTGTGAGTGAGAAGGCGGAGACAACCTTCCTAATTCCGATGTGAGCATTTGACTGCACATGGGCTAACATTAGCACTCCCTGGATAATCAAATGGACATTCTAATGTTATTTACCAGAACAATGGGAGCAGCAAAAGTGTCTGAAGAGACATTGAGATGAAAAAAACAATGTGTTGATGCCCCTCTTCCTAAGCCCATCCACGGCATTTGAGCTTCTTGTGAAATTGGTGGAGCACCGAAACAGGCCCTGTCCTGAACAAGAACAGCACAGGCTGCAGGTGCTGCCCTGCGAGGGCCACCAGTGCTGCAGATTACAATGCATGTTGCAGTTGTGTTAGCAATATATGTTATGTGTATTTGTTAAGCGCTCTATCACCCACGAGGGTATCCTGGTGCTGAGCTGGTGTGAGTGCCTAGCCCTGAATTGTAGGTTGGTTAATTGAAAAGCCAGGTCTTCAACTTATTGTGGAATTCAAGAAGAGAGGAGGCGGCTTTGACATGAGAGGCCGATCCAACCGTTAGGAGCAATGTAAGAGAACATCCATCCTCCTGGTCTGGTTCTGTGTATGCGTGGTATGTGGGTGAGGAGGAGTCCTGAGGAGCGCAGGTGACTGGGTGGTTGGTGGAAGAAGACGCAACTGTTCAGGTAGGTGGAGCCTGAGTTGAGTAGTGCCTTGAATGTGTGTGTGAGGAGTTTGAATTAAGCACATTTGTGTATCGGAGACAGTGGAGTTCTCTGAGCAGTGGTGTGATGTGAGTTCTGTGTGAGAGGTTGAGGATGAGTCTGGCTGCTGAGTTCTGGATGGTTTGGAGTCTCTAATGAGTCACTTGGTGATCCTGGCATAGAGGGTATTTCCATAGTTCAACTTGCTGGTGACAGCGGCGTGAGTGACAGTTTTTCTAGTGTTGTTGAGAGCCATTTGAAGATCTTCCTCAGCATCTTCAGGATGTGGCAGCAGGATGTAGTGACGGCATTGACTTGTGCGGTCATGTCTAGTTTGGTGCAGATGATTATTCTGAAGTTCCTGGCGTGGGTTCTGGGTCCAAATTCGGTCTTCCACCAGTTGGAGTCCCTTGGTGAAGTGTTCTTGCCAAAGATCACTACTTCTGCCTTGTCGGTGTTGAGCTTGAGACAGTTGGCTCTCATCCAATTAGCAACTTTGGTCATGCAGGCGGTGAATTTGTTTCTTGTGCTGGAGGTGTTGTCCAAGAGGGAGAGTATGATTTTTGTGTGGTCGGCCCAGGAGAGGATGTTGACGTGTGCGCGAATGACCTTGGCTATAGGGATCTTGTGTGGGTTGAAGAGGGTGGGGCTGAGTGATAAACCTTGAGGCACTACACAGATGACTTTACAGGCTTCCGAGGAGTAAAGTGCCATGCTGATGGCTCCTGTTCTGTCTGTTAAGAAGGACCAAATCCAGTGTAGAGCCGGTCCTTGGATGTTAATTTCCTGCAAGGTGCCTGATATGGATGGGGTGAGAGACCTTGTCAAATTCTACAGAGAGGTCCAGGAGAATGAGGCTGCTGTGTCTCCTCTGTCAAGGATCACGCAGATATAATCCGTGGCAGGGATGAATGCAAATCACGAGGTTAGGGTCTGTTCATCGCCCATGATGGGAAGTTGAATTGTGATGGTGACAGGGTCGGGTTGAGGGTTGAAGTTGCTATATGTGGAGTGATTTTGTTACAGAAGAATTCCAGGAGCTTATTGCAAAGGTCTTGTGAAGGGGTGATGTTGCTGGAGGCAGCAGGAGGTGCAGTGAAATCTTTGATGATGGCGAAGATTTCTTTGCTGCTGTTAGTGCTGGTGTTGATGCAGCCTGCAAGAGCTGTGAGCTTAGTATCTGCTGATGGTAGCATCTTAAGGCTGATTTGGAGATGTCTTTATCTGCGTTGTCTTGACTTGTTCTCCATTTGCGCTCCAGTTGCTTGCCGTTTCATCAGCCTGAATTCCTCTGTGTACTAGATGGCCTGTGGATGGGCTTTTTCTGTTGAGTTGCACTTGAGGAGAGCCAAGGTGTCAGCGCATGCATTGATGCAGCTGTTGAGGTTCTTGGTAGCTTTCGACAAGTTGCTGGTGTGCTTGGGCTGGTGCTTGGAAAGGGCAGAAGCCCACTCCTCTTCGGCGGGTGGTTCCGGTGTTGGAAGGTCTGTGGTGGTGCAGGATCGGTATGCTGTAACTGACAAGGGCATGGTCATTCCAAGTCATAGTTGTTGGCTTGTTGATTGTGATGTTGCTGACTGAGGAGAAAATCGCTTCCAATAGGTGTCCGGCCATGTGGGTGGGTTCAGTTACGTGCTGGGTGAGGCAAAGGTTTGCAAGGTTTTCTAGAAGGGCCATAGAGTTTGGATCAGTGCAGTCTTCAAGGTCAAAGTTAAGGTCTCTGAGGAGGATGAAGGTGCCGGTGTTGATGAGGGATGCAAAAAAGTCCGTGATGTTGCTGGAAAAATTGGTCCTGGTGGTCTGTATACGAGGATTCCGCCCAGGGAGAAGTTGGCTGTGATGCTATGAGGTGTTCCATGTAGCTGGTGGGGTTTTTTTTGTAGGTAATGCAGCTGATGGTATCTTTGAATATGATGGTGTCTCCACCTCTGGACGTGTGCTGACGGTCTTGCCTGGCAATCTTGTAGCCGGTGGGGATGGCTGTAGCAATGTCCATTTGCCGAGCTTGGGTTTAGCCATATTTTTGTGAGAAAGAGCATGTCCGGATCGTGGATTTGCAGTAGGTCCCATATCTTCGTGGCATGTTTGATAAGCGAGCGGGTCTGGAGGTGCATGCATGCGAGGGTGACGTGTTGTTTGGTCTCAGTGAGCTGTGCAAAATAGGGTCCCTCGTTCATATTTTTTCTCCTTTTGTTTGTCACTGTGGATACTTCGTCGGGTTTTTAATATTAGTATATATTGTGTTTTACTGTATATTGTATGTTACATATGAATTTTATATTTCTGTTTTTTTATGTGTTATCAATTGTCAAAAGTCTATTTTGATATAATGTGTTGTTTTTTTAGAAATTAAATAATCCTTTAATGCTATATCTCCACCATGGTGGTACATTAATGGGTGGGGCCGGTCTAATTTGACCTGGATCAGTACTGTATGCATTGTGTATATCGAATGTGAGTGAGTCAGAGTGTGTCAGACATCTGGTTTCCAAGGGGAAGTTTCCTTTTCTCTACTGTTTAGTAGTGCCCTGTTCCCTTTGGTAGTGGAGCCACCGCTTTAGTTTAATAACTATATTGAATACAGTGACACAAATCGGTTCAGGTGATACATATCTAATGTCCCAATGTAGTGATGCCTTTCATAGGGTTGCAATGACAACCATATATGCATTCCTCAGCTTAACTGCAACGAGAGACATACAAACAAGCAGGGCACGAGCAGTTCCAGAACTGGTATCTGTAGCTCCCGGACGGGAGGTGCATCTATGGTATGGAGCGGGCATCGAGCTCCCCCATCCCACGTCAGCCCACATCGGGCACACTCACAACACTGTAGTCCAAATAAAGTGCACAAAGCCAACATTCACAGAACACCTTACATTTATAACCGAGTGCTCAGGACTGGAATATCCATTTGTCAGTGATATTTTATGGCAGTGCATTAATGAAAGCATTTATTTGCTTGACCTCACATAAATGAAAGGCGAAGTAGGCTCTGACAGAATTATAATGTGTAACCTCAATGTTAAGGACAACAATACACAGCAAGGACTCAAACTACTGATCTAGCTTTTTATAAATTAATATTATGTCATTGCATCTTTCAAACAGAATAGCATCACCACAATTCTGACTCGGGTAGCTATTGTTACAAGTCTCACTGGGACAGGCACCCACATATTGAGAAAGATCGCCTGAAGAAAATAAAACATGCTGCAAGCTATGTAACAATCCTGCCATGGAGTAAGCTTTGAAACCTGATCTCTCTTAAATCTAGTGAAAAATCAGTTTGCTTTAACCTGACCTGGAGTCAAAGAATAGCTGCAAAGTGACCCCATATTATATTTGAATCCTACAAGTAATGACTTATTTGCCAATTGCACTTTACACTGGGGCACTTAATTTTATTTTTCCCATTTAAGGGACGTGCTTCGCAGTCCCAACATGCAAGTGGTGATGGCTCAAAATGCAGAACTATATGTTTAGAGTTCCACTTATAGCCTTTGAAAATAAGACAGTGTTCCTGCACTTTCAGCACAAAACAAATTAGATCAGTTTTGCCTACCTACTGTAATAGTTAGGGCCCTAGGCCCTCATACAGCCATACAAAGGACACAGACACATAGTTATGCTGTCTGGAACAAGCCCATGGCAAGTGCGCCTGGCCCCTTTTATTAGCAGGGTCACCTGACCGGTGACACCTGTGATGGATGAGTGTGTTGTGAGTGTGGAAGCCAGCCCTCAGGGAGTGGCTGGTGGAAACAATAAATGTCCAAACACTAGACCGGGTCCTGAAAAATACTACATCCCTCCCAAACTTTATTGAAAAGAAACAACAAGTCAAACCTATGGGAAAGAATAAAATAACAAAACAAACAACCACTGAGTCTATTCAGACGGTCTGCAGGACAGGATGAGTGGACAGGTGCAGCTGGGAGCACCCAGCTTCACGGTACGCATCCATAGTTTAACCATGGGACTCTGAGCACGAAATGCAGTGTGGATAAAGTTTGGATCTCTCGATCACCTGTCCGTGGGGCTACAGTCCGCATTGGCACTGTTACTCTGTCCCGCCTGGTCTAACGGGGTTGGAGTCTATTTACACAGATCATCTTGAGGGTGCAGTCCGCTGCAGAGATATCTTTGAAAATGCCCCGTCTCCATGGATGACCAACCTGCAAAGATAGAGGACGACAATACAGTGGTTGAAAGTCTTCCTCGACGGCCGTGCTGCTTCCCTGTACCCGATAGTGGATGAGCTTCAGACTTTCCTCTCGTGCCAGGACTCCTCTCTCATAGGGATTTCCTTGCTCTTTCTGCCGGGCTGCCACGGGACTATGTGGACTGTGCAGGGCCTCTCATAGCTGCACGAAGGCGTCGTTCAGGAACTGCCAACAAGACCGCATCCAGATCGCTCGTGAAGCCACAAAGGGTGGTTGTCTCAGGGTCTGTTTGCTCTGGGCATCAGGACTCTGGTGCATGTGCTTTCATCACATAGTCTTTGGGAGACCAGTCTCCCTCCGCGACCTCAGTACTTCCTAGTACCTGTGGTGGAGCTGCTGCAGACGCATCTCTCG
Source organism: Calotriton arnoldi (assembly GCA_963921515.1). Lineage (NCBI taxonomy): Eukaryota > Metazoa > Chordata > Amphibia > Caudata > Salamandridae > Calotriton > Calotriton arnoldi. Next base: position 4,502,231 of record CAWUFW010000156.1, read on the forward strand.
TGTTGGGGTTCCCCTCTCACCGGAATCCCCTCAGGCCCTTGCCCCTGGATTGCCACAGGCCTGTGCAGAGTGTTCAGAGACTCTTAAAAGCCCCACGACCAAGGTCACTGAGGAAGTCTGAACAGGGCCAGTGCCAAGTCTCACATGCATCCCCAAAGGTGGATGGGACAAATGTGCGACTATGCTCTCTTCAGCAGGCTTCAGGATCACTGGGTTTAACAGAAGGTTTCTGGGTGGCCAGCCTCTCACGACGCCAGGGAAGCCTTATTAACGTCTGGTTGTTGGGCAGGCGTACAATTCCACTCTGATGGTGTGAGGCCCCTTATGTAACGTATGTAATTCACTTAAAAAGGATGACAATTGCTGATGACTGTCAGTGATCTTCCTTGTGATGAGTCTATTACACTTCTTCTCTCCTCTTCTTTCATGTTCTTCTTTGCGATGTAGTACTGTGGCCCCATGCCACTCTCTTCTAATTTTTTCCATCTTCTTCACTACGTAGCAATTTTGCCATGCTCTTTGCCTTGATTCTTCCACAACGTGGCATCGTGCCACACTCTTCTTCTCCTCTTTTCTCTTCCTCTTCAGGACGTTGCCTTGTGCCATCTTGTCACGCTCTTCTTCCCTTTGACCAGGCCTCTCGATGTGACATGCACTTCACATGGACCTCTCTGGTCACGTCCTACCCCTAGGACTGATGCTCCTCTCCTCTGTTTCATGACCAGGCATCTAACTGTGACCTACTTTTCACATGGACCTCCCTGATCATGTCCTACCCCTAGGACTGATTCTCTTCTCCTCTGTTTCATGACCAGGCCTCTCGCTGTGACCTACTTTTCACAGGGACCTTCCTGGTTCCATCATAACCTTTCTGTAGGAATTGAATCTTCTTCTCGTGGACCTCTCACAGGCCTTCTTTCTCCTCATGGACCTCTCACAAGTCCTGTCCAGTCCCTGAGGGATCTTCTTGGCACTCCACTCCCTGGCTGGACAGTCACCTGTCTTTCTTCGTGTCTTCTTCACTCAAGGACTCACTGCTTGCACCTCAAAGCTACCCCATTTCAGCACTTTAGTCCTGCCCAAGTGTGGGTGTTCTAGGCAGGGTCAGTCACTCCATGTGACATACTCGGTGGGCCAACAATGGCCATACGCTATTGGGGTGGGCGACTGCTGCGACCATCTTCCTTATTCTTTCCGTTTCTTTTCTCCGAGGGCTCATTCACTTCTAGGTCTGGTATCCAGATTCCCTCTGCGGGTGGCCTCTTCTCTCATGGGCTCTCTGGTGCAGTCTTGCACTGTCCGGTAAATTACGGTTTCTCCATGTGTGTCATCTGCTCTCTGTCCCATATGCATGCAGCCCTTGCTTGGCTGGGACACAAATGTTCTATGCGGTGTCGCTAGCAGATGCCAAGGGACATCACAGTCACACTAACCACATGCTGCGGCAGCATTACTAACACTGAGATTTACTGCCTTGTCGCTTTACTGGCTTTTGGGCTTGATGGCTTCTGGCTCCACTACCTTGGCTGAATTCTTCCTGGTCACTTGATACTGCTCGTCCTTGACTTGCACTGAATTATACTCCTTGGGTGCTGTCTGTTCTTCACTACGGCATCTTTAAACTTCTTGGGGTTACATAGTCTCCCTCTCCCCTCGACAGTTCAGGTCCCTGGGTGCTGCCACCACTTCAGCTATGGGCCACAGACAACTTGTTAGCGCTGCCGGACTGTCCTCCATAAAGTGTTCACTTTGATCAGGTGCAGTAACCACCTGATGTAGTGACCTGCTGGTCACTGTTCTAGTTGTTTTAACACCAGCCAGTCCCCGAGGGCTGGCTTACACCCCTTCCCACACCCATCCACCACAGGCGTCACTGGATATGTGACCCTGCTAATAAAAGGGGCCGGGCGCACGTGCCCTGGGCCAGTTCTACTAAGTATCTAACTGTGTCATCACTATAGCTGCATGAGGGCATAGGGCCCAACAACATTACATTGGCGACGAGCAGGACCTGCCCGTGTGTGCAGCCGCCTCGTTTGGTGGTTGAAGGGGAAGAGTGCTGCCCGTGTCGAGGGCACCCCCTGTGTGTAGGCACAGGATGCGCCTGATGGGCTGCAGGGCATGTGAAGAGCCCCGGGGTGAAAGGTGACCGGGAGCCCACCCCGCACCTGGCGTGCCCGCAAGGAAGTTGTGGCACACGAGCGTGGAGAGACTGCGTGGTGACCAAGGAGCCAGTGGCATTCCTCTGCTATCAACTTGCTGAGGCCCAACAGACGCAAGAGCCGAGCGGAGCCCACCCGCATCGGAAGCGACGACCCGCCGGGCAGGAGGCGAGCCCGTAGGATGTCAGAGGTGCCGAGGGGCTGTGGCGGGAAGAAGAGTGACCCCGAACTGTATGTGGTCAGCGGGAGCCCACCCCGTATCTGAAGTGCTTGCGCAGTCGTCGGGCAGAAGGTAAGCCATAAGTGGGGAGACCGGACAGCGAAAAAAACCTGACGAGGGGAGGACAAGAGCGGAGCAGCGACCCGCTCCCTCCCACCCCCGCGAAGAACACTACCCCATAGCGAAGTTCCAGAGTCTCCGTGCAGCAGCTCCAGCCCCCCGCGCAGCGGGAGAACTGAGAGAGGCTGCGGCGGTGGGGTAGAGGAAGGGGGAGACAGCGGGAGGCCCGCGGCCGATCGGAACAGCAATAAAAAGTGCCCAAAAGGGGGAGGAGGTAACTGCCCGAGGCACTTGTGGCAGCGCAAGATGAATGCGGCAGTGAAGCAAGGCCCGCAGCGTGTGCGAATCTGCTGTGGCTGATCCTGGCACCAAAGAGGTGAATGCATCCCAGGCTGCAGTCACTGAAGCGGACTGGAGGAACGGCGTATCTCCCCTCTCAGCGGGTGAACTTGGCACCGGAGACCCAGAGAGTGTGACATGAAAGACGCCGGGAGGTGGAGAGACGCCGAGGAAGCCTGCGAATCTCGCCCCTCCCCGCCCACATTGTAAAAGAATTAAGAAAAAAAGACAGCAAAGCACCTACCTCGGTGCGAGCGGCTGCGGCCCCCAGTGTAGGAAGTGACCCGCGGCATCAAGGGAGCCGCCGAGGTCACGAGAGAATCCTGGCACAGCCATCCCTGCCAAAGAGTGGAGCCGGCGGCTTCGTGGAGCTGCGCTGCAGGCCGCCTCAGCCTGAAATGAAGTGGGGGCAGCCCCGGTCGGGCACCGTTGTCGGCCGGTGATGGTTCAGACCGGCAAAGGAAGGAGGGGAGAGCAAGGAGGCCCACAGCAACAAGGAAGCTGCTGGGGCCTAGAAATAAAGCAACACTGCCACCGAATGGTGTCACCGTGCCCAAGGTCGGCGCATTGAGTGACAGTTGCAGTTTGATGAAGGCTGCTGCAGTCAAAAGGCAAATAGAAGGAAAGTGACGGCGTGTCAATGTGATAGAAATGGGCAACACAATGACACCACAGAAAAGTCTGCCAGGACATACAGAGACTGCAGAAGGAGAGGCAGCTCCATGGTTTTTTTTTAGAAGTAAGAAAAAAAAAACACAACAGTGAAGGGGAAAGGCACAGCAACACAGTGTTATGTGTTGGATTGAGGCCCTAACATAGGTGCGCCGTTTCAGAGGCACAAATCCTTCGTGCCACAAAGACAGGCAGGCCCTTTCACCCACAAAAAGGCTCTTTCACCTACATTAGCCCTCCCTTCACAATAACGAGCAACAGAGGCTGTCCCTTATCTGACGTGTGCTCTGGGTGCAGAAGACGGTCCATCCTAAATACGTCATCTCCATGTCCAACAGTGACTAACCTACGTCACAACGAGTTCTTAGAAACAGACCCTTAAGCTCTTGGGATTTTCCCTAGCACAGGATTATTGATTTCTCCAAGAACTCATTAAATATGCATGAACCACTATTCCCTAAGGGTTCATTCCTGACGTCTTCCTCTGACCGACTTTAAGTCAATACTAACATTACAAGGCACCTATCAGGTATAAATATACCTCCCTTTGCCAAAGCAAACCAGAGGGGACCGAGACTTCCATGCCGACACTCTGACCTGAGACACTGCAACCTGCGTCATGCCACAGCTCCAGCTGGCAGAGGTCCATCCACCCATCCTGGGGTGTCCAGCTCGAGATCAGGATGAAGTCCCACTAAGGTAATGGGGTTAGACTAAATCCTAGGGGATTCTTGGCTCTCTAAGACCTACACACATGCTAGGTACACTTAGGTACATCTAGTTAGGCATCATAGGGGTATAGGCTTTATCTTAAATGCATTCTGCATTTCATGTATGTGTTCATTACTATTGCACAATGGTAAAACTGTACCATGCATTTTTATTTAACTGTACTGCTGGCCATATTTCTCTGCTACTGTCCAACAGTTGTTGCAGCACATATTACCAGTACTAGAATAACAACTGTGCAATAAATTTTATTGTAAACACACCCAACTGTTTCTTCTATGTACTTCTTTGAGATGAGTGACTGAATGAAAAGTAGTATATTGTTTCCACGATCCTGAGGGATCAGGGTTTTATGTTATGTGGTTGCCAGAAGCTATTCCCTTCTTGTTGTCAAGAAGTTTCTAGTGGCCTCTGAGCTAGCTGGTACACAGTAATTAAGTTTAATATACGCGATAGGGGCATACCGACCTCAGTCCTATGCCAAGCCTATAGTGTATGTTATTCCAATGCGCAGAACCTATCAGGGAAATAGGAACTATACTACATGGTGCCCAACTTGAATTTGGCACTTATTTAACAGTAGAATCTGAGTAGTTCAGTCATGCTTATTCTCAGAGACCCCTACTCACAAAACGCCAGAGACGTCTGGAGTGGGTAGGCACAAAATTCCGCCACAGCTGAGTAGGCAAACTTCCTATGTATTGGCTGTTGGTTAACCCCTTCCATGCTCATGACGAGCTGGACTCATCATGGCACACAGTGCTCGTGTGCTCATGACGTGTCCAGCTCGTCATGGAACCCAGCACAGGAAATCCCTCTGGTGCGGGCACCAGAGGGATTCCCTTTAATCCCCTAAAGCCTCGGGAGCTGGGGAAGAGCTTCCCCAGCTCCCGAGGCCCCCCCCCTGGTTTCCCTGAAATGACGATCGGCGCGCACGTCGCGCTGATGTCATTTCAGTGAAACTGAAACTGAAATGAGCCAAGAGGCTCATTTCAGTTTCAGTTTCTACGTGCTCAGGGGGCTATCTCAGCCCCCTGAGCACGTAGAAACTCAGGAGAGGTATCGTTGGAAAGGGGAGAATCTCCCTTTCCAATGAGTACCCCTCCCTAGTGGATCCCTGCTTGGGGATCGCCCCAGGAGGGCGATCCCCAAGCAGGGATCCACCCACTAGGCACCAGGGAGGGGGAGCGGCCCCTTGGGCAAGGGCCTTTGCTCCCCCATAAAATATTTGCCATGATTAGTCTTTCTGCCCCCCTGGGGGGTAGATGGGGCAGTAGCCCCAATCTGCCCCGGGGGTAGAAAGCCCACTAGACACCAGGGATTTTTATTTAAATTATAGTTAGGGGTGGGGCTGCCCAAAACGGGCATGCCGATGCCCCCACCCCCCGGCCACAAAATTAGTCTTTCTGCCCCCCCGGGGGGGCAGAAAGCCCACTAGATACCAGGGATTTTTTTTTAAATTATAGTTAGGGGTGGGGGCTGCCCAATATGGGCATGCCAATGCCCCCACCCCACCGCGCCGCAAAGGTACAGTTTTCTGCCCCTCCTGGGGGGCAGATGTGGGCAGTAGCCCCCAATCTGCCCCCGGGGGGGGCAGAAAGCCCACTAGATACCAGGGATTTTTTTTTAATTATAATTTGGGGTGGGGGCTGCCCAATATGGGCATGCCAATGCCCCCACCCCACCCCGCCGCAAAGGTACAGTCTTTCTGCCCCTCCTGGGGGGCAGATGGGGGCAATGGCCCCCAATCTGCCCCCGGGGGCAGAAAGCCCACTAGACACCAGTTTTTTTTCCCCTCGATACATTTAGGGGTGGGGTTGCCCAAGATGGGCATGCCAATGCCCCTACCCCTCCCCCACGAAATTCCAGTCTTTCTGCCCCCCGGGGCGCAGATGGTGGCAGTGGCCACCAATCTGCCCCCACCCGGGGGTTCAGAAATACCCTAGATGCCAGGGATTATTTTTTTTATAGGCCCGGGGTGGGGGCTGCCCAGAATGGGCATGCAAATGCCCCCACCCTACCCCCCAAAGAAAAAAACAAACTTTCTGCCCTCCCCAGGAGGCAGATGGGGGCAATAGCCCCTGATCTGACCCCCCGGGGAGGGGGCAGAAAGCCCACTAACCGCCAGGGATTTTTTTATATAGGTAGGGGTGGGGGCTGCCCAGAATGGGCATGTCAATGCCCCCACCCCAAATAAAATGCTACAGTCTTTCTGCCCCCTGGGAGGCAGATGGGGCAATAGCACCTTATCTGCCCCCCGGGGGCAGAAAGCCCACTAGCCACCAGGGATTTTTTTTTTACAAAGTTCGGGGTGGTGGCTGCCAAGAATGGACATGCCAATGCCCCCACCCACCCCAAAAAGATGTCACTGTCTTTCTGCCCCTCCCAGGAGGCAGATGGGGGCAGTAGCTCCTGATCTGCCCCCCGGGGGCAGAAAGCCCACTATGTGCCAGCGATTATGCTGGCTTTTTTATACGGAGGGGTGGGGCTGACCAGAATAGGCATCCCAATGCCCCCGACCCCCAAAAGAATAGCCACAGTCTTTCTGCCCCCTCGGGGGCATATCGGGGCAATAGCCCTGATTTCCCCCTCCCCAGGGCGGCAGAAAGCCCACTAGGCACTGACTTTTTTCGGAATGTGCCTACCTGTTGAATTTGGTTCCTAGCTCTGCCGGCACCCAGGGAAACCTAGCAAACCTATACATTTTTAAAACTAGACACCCAGGGGAATCCAGGATGGGCTGACTTGACTGGCTCTCACCAGGTTCTGTTACCCAGAATCCCTTGCAAACCTAAAAATTTGTCCCAAAAAAAACACATTTTCCTCACATTTCTGTGGTGGAAAGTTCTGGAATCTGCGTGGATCCACAAAATTCCACCCACCCCGCGTTCCCCAAAGTCTTTCGAGAAAAATGGTACCTCACTTGTGTGGGTAGGACTAGTGGCGGCGACAGGAAACGGCCCAAAACGCAACATGGACACACCACATTTTCACAGTGAAAACGGACCCTTTTTTGCAAAGTGCCTAGCTGTAGATTTTGAACCCTAACTCTGCCGGCACCTAGGGAAACCTAGCAAACCTATACATTTTTGAAAACTAGACACCCAGGGGAATCCAGGATGGGGTGACTTGACTGGCTCTCACCAGGATCTGTTACCCAGAATCCCTTACAAACCTTAAAATATGTCCAAAAAACACATTTTCCTCACATTTCTGTGGTGGAAAGTTCTGGAATCTGCGTGGATGTACAAAATTCCACCCACCCCGCGTCCCCCAAAGTCTTCCGTGAAAAATGGTACCTCACTTGTGTGGATGGGTCAAGTACCCGCGACAGGCAAGGGCCCAAAACCTATTGAGGCGACATCAAAATTACCTATCACAAACCAACCTGGTTTTGCAAGGGGGGGTCCCATGAGTTTTTGGCCCCGGGCTCAACGGCCATCTAGGGAAACCTACCCAACCCACACATTTCTGAAAACTAGACACCCGGAGGAGTCCAGCGAGGTATGACTTGCGTGGGTCCTCCAAAATTTTCTTACCCAGAATACCCTGCAAACCTCAAATTTAGCTGAAAAAAATCACGTTTCTCTCCAATTTCTGTGTGGGAAAGTTCTGGAATCTACGTGGATCCACAAATTTCCTACCACCCAGCTTTCCCCAGGTCTCCCGATAAAATGATACCTCACTCGCGTGGGTGGGTCAAGTACCCGCGACAGGCAAGGGCCCAGAACGTATTGAGGAGACATCAAAATTACCTATCACAAAACAACCTGGTTTTGCAAGGGGGTCACCTGGGTTTTGGCCCCGGCCTCAGTGGCCATCTTGGGAACCTACCAAACCCACACATTTCTGAAAACTAGACACCTGGGGAGTCCAGCGAGGTATGGCTTGCATGGGTCCCCAAACGCTTTCCTACCCAGAATGCCCTGCAAACCTCAAATTTAGCAGAAACAAATCACTTTTTACTCAAATTTCTGTGTGGGAAAGTTCTGGAATCTGCGTGGATCCACAAATTTCCTACCACCCTGCGTTCCCCCAGGGCTCCCGATAAAAATGGTACCTCACTTGTGTGGGTAGGCATAGTGGCTGAAACAGGAAATGGCCCAAATCGTATTGTGGAGACTTCAAAACTACCTATAACAAAACTACCTGGTTTTGGGGGGCACCTGGTTTTGGCCCCGGGCTCGCCGCCATCTAGGGAAACCTACCAATCCCACACGTTTCTGAAAACTAGACACCCTGGGAGTCCAATGAGGTATGGCTTGCGTGGATCCCCCAACGTTTCCCTACCCAGAATCCCCTGCAACCCTCAAATTTAGCTGAAAAAACCATATTTTCCACATATTTTTGCATGGAATCACCGTGCTGGCACAAATGTCCTACCACCCAGCGTTGCCCTTGTTCCCCGAGTAAAATGATACCTCACTTGTGTGGGTGTCCAAAGCAGAACTGGCTAAAAACGTATTTTTAAAAAATATAGCACTTAGAATTCTCGGTACTATACCCTAAATCCCTATGTTTTGGGCTCTTCCCAGTCACAGGCCTTTGGCCCACCCACACAAGTGAGGTATCATTTTACTCGGGAGAACAAAGGGAACGCTGGGTGGTAGGACATTTGTGCCGGCACGGTGATCCCACGCAAAAATGTATGGAAAAAGTGATTTTTTTCAGCTAAATTTGAGGTTTGCAGGGGATTCTGGTTAGGAAAACGTTGTGGGACCCAGGCAAGCCATACCTCGCTGGACTCCCCCGGGTGTCTAGCTTTCAGAAATGTTTGGGTTTGGTAGTTTCCCAAGATGGCCACCGAGCCCGGGGACAAAACCCAGGTGACCCCTCTTGCAAAACCAGGTTGTTTTGTGATAGGTAATTTTGATGTCGCCTCAATAGGTTTTGGTCCCTTTTCTGTCGCGGGTACTTGACCCACCCACGCGAGTGAGGTATCATTTTTATCAGGAGACCTGGGGGAACGCTGGGTGGGAGGAAATTTGTGGATCCACGTAGATTCCAGAACTTTCCACACAGAAAGTTGAGAAAAAGTGATTTTTTCAGCTAAATTTGAGGTTTGCAGGGGATTTTGGGTAGGAAAAAGTTAGGGGACCCATGCAAGCCATACCTCGCTGGACTCCCCCAGGTGTCTAGTTTTCAGAAATGTGTGGGTTTGGTAGGTTTCCCTAGATGGCCGTGGAGCCCAGGGCCAAAAACGCATGGGACCCCCCTTGCAAAACCAGGTTGTTTTGTGATAGGTAATTTTGATGTCGCCTCAATAGGTTTTGGGCCCTTTCCAGTCGCGGGTACTTGACCCACCCACGCGAGTGAGGTATCATTTTTATCGGGAGACATGGGGGAACACTATGTGGTAGAAAATTTGTGGAACCACGTAGATTCCAGAACTTTCCCACACAGAAATTTGAGAAAAAAGTGTTTTTTTCAGCTAAATTTGAGGTTTGCAGGGCATTCTGGGTAGAAAACGTTGGGGGATCCACGCAAGCCATACCTCGCTGGACTCCCCGGGTGTCTAGTTTTCAGAAATGTGTGGGTTTGGTAGAGTTTACCAAGATGGCCACCGAGCCCGGGGCCAAAAACCCAGGTGACTCCCCTTGCAAAACCAGCTTGTTTTGTGATAGATCATTTTGATGTCTCCTCAATACGTTTTGGGCCCTTGCCTGTTGCGGGTACTTGAACCACTCACACCAGTGAGGTTTTGGCCCTGGGCTCGGCGGCCATCTTAGGAAACCTACCAAACCCACACATTTCTGAAAAGTAGACACCCGGGGAATTCCAGGGAGGTATGGCTTGCGTGGATCCCCCAACGTTTTCTTACCCAGAATCCCCTGCAAACCTGATATTTTGCTGAAAAAAATCACTTTTTCGCACATTTTTGTGTGGTAAAGTTGTGGAATCATGGGGCTGACACAAATTTCCTACCACCCAGCGTTCCCCCAGGTCTCCCGATAAAAATGGTGCTTCACTTGGGTGGGAGGCCCAAGTACCCGCGACAGGCAAGGGCTCACAACGTATTGAGGCGACCTCAAAATGGCCTATCACAAGACGACCTGGTTTTGCAAGGAGTCCCATGACGTTTTGGCCCGGGGCTCGGCGGCCACCTAGGAAACCTACCAAACCACACATTTCTGAAAAGTAGACACCCGGGTGATTCCAGGGAGGTATGGCTTGCGTGGATCCCCAACGTTTTCTTCCAGAATCCCCTGCAAACCTGAAATGTGGCTTAAGAAATCACTTTTTTCACACATTTTTGTGTGGTAAGTTGTGGCATCACGGGGCTGACACAAATTTCCTACCACCCAGCGTTCCACAGGTCTCCCGATAAAAATGGTGCCTCACTCGGGTGGGAGGCCCAGTACCCCGACAGGCAAGGGCCCACAACGTATTGAGCGACCTCAAAATGGCCTATCATCAAAACGACCTGGTTTTGCAAGGAGGTCCCATGATGTTTTGGCCCGGGCTCGGCGGCCACCTAGGAGACCTACCAAACCCACACATTTCTGAAAGTAGATCACCCGGGATTCCAGGAGGTATGGCTTGCGTGGATCCCCAACGTTGTCTTACCCAGAATCCTGATATTTTGCTGAAAAAAATCACTTTTCTCACACATTTTTGTGTGGTAAAGTTGTGGCATCACGGGCTGACACAAATTTCCTACCACCCAGCATCCCCCAGGTCTCCTGATAGAAATGGTGCCTCACTCGGGTGGGAGGCCCAAGTACCAGCGACAGGCAAGGGCCCAAAACATTTTGTGATAGGCAATTTTGATGTCGCCTCAATACGTTGTGGGCCCTTGCCTGTCGCGGGTACTTGGGCCTCCCACCCGAGTGAGGCACCATTTTTATCGGGAGACCTGGGGGAACGCTGGGTGGTAGGAAATTTGTGTCAGCCCCGTGATGCCACAACTTTACTACACAAAAATGTGTGAAAAAGGGATTTTTTCAGCAAAATGTCAGGTTTGCAGGGGTTCTGGGTAAGAAAACGTTGGGGGATCCACGCAAGCCATACCTCCCTGGAATCCCCCGGGTGTCTACTTTTCAGAAATGTGTGGGTTTGGTAGGTTTCCTAGGTGGCCGCCGAGCCCCGGGCCAAAACGTCATGGGACCCCCTTGCAAAACCAGGTCGTTTTGTGATAGGCCATTTTGAGGTCGCCTCAATACGTTGTGGGCCCTTGCCTGTCGCGGGTACTTGGGCCTCCCACCCGAGTGAGTCACCATTTTTATCGGGAGACCTGGGGAACGCTGGGTGGTAGGAAATTTGTGTCAGCCCCGTGATGCCACAACTTTAACACACAAAAATGTGTGAAAAAAGGGATTTTTTCAGCAAAATGTCAGGTTTGCAGGGGGTTCTGGGTAAGAAAACGTTGGGGGATCCATGCAAGCCATACCTCCCTGGAATCCCCCGGGTGTCTACGTTTCAGAAATGTGTGGGTTTGGTAGGTTTCCCTAGGTGGCCACCGAGCCCCGGGCCAAAACGTCATGGGAACCCCTTGCAAAACCAGGTCGTTTTGTGATAGGCCATTTTGAGGTCGCCTCAATACGTTGTGGGCCCTTGCCTGTCGCGGGGACTTGGGCCTCCCACCCGAGTGAGGCACCATTTTTTTCAGAAGACCTTGGGGAACGCGGGGTGGGTGGAATTTTGTGGATCCACGCAGATTCCAGAACTTTCCACCACAGAAAAGTGAGGAAAATGTGGTTTTTTTGCCAATTTTTTAGGTTTGCAAGGGATTCTGGGTAACAGAACCTGGCGAGAGCCAGTCAAGTCACCCCATCCTGGATTCCCTGGGTGTCTACTTTTCAAAAATGTATAGGTTTGCTAGGTTTCCCTAAGTGCCGGCAGAGCTAGGTTTCAAAAACTACAGCTAGGCACTTTGCAAAAAAAGGGTCATTTTTCACTGTGAAAATGTGGTGCGTCCACGTTGCGTTTTGCGCTGCTTCCTGTCGCGGGCACTAGGCCTACCCACACAAGTGAGGTACCATTTTTTTCGGAAGACCTTGGGAAACGCGGGGTGGGTGGAATTTTGTGGATCCACGCAGATTCCAGAACTTTCCACCACAGAAAAGTGAGGAAAATGTGGTTTTTTTGCCTATTATTTAGGTTTGCAAGGGATTCTGGGTAACAGAACCTGGTGAGAGCCATTCAAGTCACCCCATCCTGGATTCCCCTGGGTGTCTACTTTTCAAAAATGTATAGGTTTGCTAGGTTTCCCTAAGTGCCGGCAGAGCTAGGGTTCAAAAACTACAGCTAGGCACTTTGCAAAAAAAGGGTCATTTTTCACAGTGAAAATGTGGTGCGTCCACGTTGCGTTTTGCGCTGCTTCCTGTCACGGGCACTAGGCCTACCCACACAAGTGAGGTACCATTTTTTTCGGAAGACCTTGGGGAACGCGGGGTGGGTGGAATTTTGTGGATCCACGCAGATTCCAGAACTTTCCACCATAGAAAAGTGAGGAAAATGTGTTTTTTTTGCCAATTTTTTAGGTTTGCAAGGGATTCTGGGTAACAGAACCTGGTGAGAGCCAGTCAAGTCACCCCATCCTGGATTCCCCTGGGTGTCTACTTTTCAAAAATGTATAGGTTTGCTAGGTTTCCCTAAGTGCCGGCAGGGCTAGCGTTCAAAAACTACAGCTAGGCACTTTGCAAAAAAAGGGTCATTTTTCACTGTGAAAATGTGGTGCATCCACGTTGCGTTTTGCGCTGCTTCCTGTCGCGGGCACTAGGCCTACCCACACAAGTGAGGTACCATTTTTTTTGGAAGACCTTGGGGAACGCGGGGTGGGTGGAATTTTGTGGATCCACGCAGATTCCAGAACTTTCCACCACAGAAAAGTGAGGAAAATGTGTTTTTTTGCCAATTTTTTAGGTTTGCAAGGGATTCTGGGTAACAGAACCTGGTGAGAGCCACTCAAGTCACCCCATCCTGGATTCCCCTGGGTGTCTACTTTTCAAAAATGTATAGGTTTGCTAGGTTTCCCTCAGTGCCGGCAGAGCTAGGGTTCAAAAACTACAGCTAGGCACTTTGCAAAAAAAGGGTCCTTTTTCACTGTGAAAATGTGGTGCGTCCACGTTGCGTTTTGCGCTGCTTCCTGTCGCGGGCACTAGGCCTACCCACACAAGTGAGGTACCATTTTTTTGGAAGACCTTGGGAACGCGGGGTGGGTGGAATTTTGTGGATCCACGCAGATTCCAGAACTTTCCACCACAGAAAAGTGAGGAAAATGTTTTTTTTTGCCAATCTTTTAGGTTTGCAAGGGATTCTGGGTAACAGAACCTGGTGAGAGCCAGTCAAGTCACCCCATCCTGGATTCCCCTGGGTGTCTACTTTTCAAAAATGTATAGGTTTGCTAGGTTTCCCTCAGTGCCGGCAGAGCTAGGGTTCAAAAACTACAGCTAGGCACTTTGCAAAAAAGGGTCATTTTTCACTGCGAAAATGTGGTGCGTCCACGTTGCGCTTTGCGCTGCTTCCTGTCTCGGGCACTAGGCTGACCCACACAAGTGAGGTACCATTTTTTGGAAGACCTTGGGGAACACGGGGTGGGTGGAATTTTGTGGATCCACGCAGATTCCAGAACTTTCCACCACAGAAAAGTGAGGAAAATGTGTTTTTTTGCCAATTTTTTAGGTTTGCAAGGGATTCTGGGTAACAGAACCTGGTGAGAGACACTCAAGTCACCCCATCCTGGATTCCCCTGGGTGTCTACTTTTCAAAAATGTATAGGTTTGCTAGGTTTCCCTCAGTGCCGGCAGAGCTAGGGTTCAAAAACTACAGCTAGGCACTTTGCAAAAAAAGGGTCATTTTTCACTGTGAAAATGTGGTGCGTCCACGTTGCGTTTTGCGCTGCTTCCTGTCGCGGGCACTAGGCCTACCCACACAAGTGAGGTACCATTTTTTTGGGAAGACCTTGGGGAACGCGGGGTGGGTGGAATTTTGTGGATCCACGCAGATTCCAGAACTTTCCACCACAGAAAAGTGAGGAAAATGTGGTTTTTTTGCCAATTTCTTAGGTTTGCAAGGGATTCTGGGTAACAGAACCTGGTGCGAGCCAGTCAAGTCACCCCATCCTGGATTCCCCTGGGTGTCTACTTTTCAAAAATGTATAGGTTTGCTAGGTTTCCCTCAGTGCCGGCAGAGCTAGGGTTCAAAAACTACAGCTAGGCACTTTGCAAAAAAAGGGTCATTTTTCACTGTGAAAATGTGGTGCGTCCACGTTGCGCTTTGCGCTGCTTCCTGTCTCGGGCACTAGGCTGACCCACACAAGTGAGGTACCATTTTTTTGGAAGACCTTGGGGAACACGGGGTGGGTGGAATTTTGTGGATCCACGCAGATTCCAGAACTTTCCACCACAGAAAAGTGAGGAAAATGTGTTTTTTTTGCCAATTTTGTAGGTTTGCAAGGGATTCTGGGTAACAGAACCTGGTGAGAGCCAGTCAAGTCACCCCATCCTGGATTCCCCTGGGTATCTACTTTTCAAAAATGTATAGGTTTGCTAGGTTTCCCTAAGTGCCGGCAGAGCTAGGGTTCAAAAACTACAGCTAGGCACTTTGCAAAAAAAGGGTCATTATTCACTGTGAAAATGTGGTGCGTCCACGTTGCGTTTTGCGCTGCTTCCTGTCGCGGGCACTAGGCCTACCCACACAAGTGAGGTACCATTTTTTTTGGAAGACCTTGGGGAACACGGGGTGGGTGAAATTTTGTGGATCCACGCAGATTCCAGAACTTTCCACCACAGAAAAGTGAGGAAAATGTGGGTTTTTTGCCAATTCTTTAGGTTTGCAAGGGATTCTGGGTAACAGAACCTGGTGGGAGCCAGTCAAGTCACCCCATCCTGAATTCCCCTGGGTGTGTAGTTTTCAAAAATGTATAGGTTTGCTAGGTTTCCCTAAGTGCCCGCAGAGCTAGGGTTCAAAAACTACAGCTAGGCACTTTGCAAAAAAAGGGTAATTTTTCATTGTGAAAATGTGGTACGTCCACGTTGCATTTTGAGCCATTTTCTGTTGTGGGCACAAGGCCTACCCACACAAGTGAGGTACCATTTTAACGGGAGACTTAGGGTAACACAGAATTGAAGAGCAACTGTTATTACCTATTGACTTTCGATGCATTTCTGCCTTCCAAATGAAAGACAATGTGTAAAAAATAAGTCATTTTGAAAAATGACCTATAATTCTCATGCTAGTATGGGTACTCCCAATTTCGGAAATGTGCAAATATCTACTGTTTCTAAAATCTACATTTTGTTCCCATTTCAGAAATACATAGGTGTCTTTCATAACAATTTTTCCATGTATACATTTTCCCAAAATAATTGCTATATACCCGGTACATAATAAAAAACCATTGCAAGATGCTGCTCAGTTATTGGCTCTGGGTTCGTCGGGTTCTTGGTGAACCTACAAGTCCTATATATCCCCACAACCAGAAAGGTCCAGCGGATATAACGGTATATTGCCTTCAAATAGCTGTCATAATTAGAAGAAGTTACAGGTGAAAACGTTGACACAAATGGCTGTTTTTTTCAACTAATTTTCAATTTTTCCTTTATTTAACTGTTAGTTTTTATAAGGAAAACTTTAAGGATCTACACAAATGACCCCTTGCTGAATTCAGAATTGTGTCTACTTTTCAGAAATGTATGGCTTTCCAGGATCCATTATTGGTTTCATACCCATTTCTACCATTAACTGGAAGGAGGTTGAAAGCACAAAAAATAGCAAAAATAGGCTATGTCCCAGAAAAATGCCAAAACTGTGTAAAAAAGTTGGTTTTCTGACAAAAGTCTGCTTGTCCCTGAAAGCTGGGAAGATGGTGATTTCAGCACCACAACCCCTTTTTGATGCCATTTGCAGGGAAAAAACAAGACGTTTTCATCTGTAGCCCTTTTTCGCATTTTTCCCCCAAAAAACAAAATTTAGCTGTATTTTGGCTAATTTCTGGGTCCCCTCCAGGGGAATCCACAAACCCTGGGTACCTTTACAATCCCCATGATGTTAGAAAAAAAGGACGCAAATTTGGCATGGATACCTTATGTGGTCAAAAAGTTACAGGGGCCTAAGCGCGCACTACCCCAAATAGCCAAAAAAAGGCTTAGCACAGGGGGGGAAAAGGCCTAGCAGCGAAGGGGTTAATCAAGCTTGAAGGAAATAGTTCCCGAACAATTGTGCCTTTTAAAACCTTATCTTAAAACCCTTTTGTAGGACATTTTGTTTTCACAACACAATGTCTGTCGAGGCAGCTGCTCCTGTCACTGGGACACAGGTCTCAAACGACGAAGAGGAAGCAAATGCAATACATTTTGCATCCAAAATCAGGCATACACTCACACAAAAACCCCTCAGACATGGTTTAACAGACCGAGGAGGTACAGTGATATTAATAGAGGCACACGAAGATTATCAAACAGATGTGTTCTATTCTTGGGTTACATTCCCAGCAATAAATGCAACAACTCAGACTTTTCATTCTTACATACATGAAAAAGTCCCAGCGGTCTACACTCCGTTTGAGGAGATTAAGATTCCGCTCACTGACCAGGACCACAATTTCTGGTTTAATGGTGCCCTACAACAAATAAATAAAACCAGGCTCGGTCCACTAGGTAGACCAGGAGCTACATGGCCGACATTAGCCGGCTACACACCACATCCTGACATTGATATAATGCCACAAGATGCACTGCTCTTACAACACAAAGAGTTGGTAAAACTCTTACAGAGCCATGACGCAACTCGTCATGAGGACACTTGGTGTCCAGCCCACAGTAGCTACAAATAACACAGCTCCAACACAGAGCACCGCTACTAAAATCACTCCACAAAACTTACACACAGTAATGGGTAAACTGCCCACGAAACGTGAACAGATTCCTTTCTGGGTAGCTCAGAAAATTATCCAGTTAGAAGCAGTATTTCCAAATACCACACCATTTGAAAGCATATAATGCTAACACTCTGCTTGCCCATGGGGATCACACCACAGTTAGAGGACTGCACCACTTGGGGTACAGTCTTTGCTGCCATATCTACCAGGAATCATGGTATTCCTTCCTTAGCGGTAATTCCAGATGTCTTACGACAGATACAGAACAAGTATGGAGCTGAACCAGCTCTGACCTTAGGTATGAAATTACTAGGTAACTACGACCAGGTATCAACAATAATACTAGCTAACATTAAAGGGGAAGCAGCTTCAGTGGCGATCCGCCAACACCTAAGAGAGGTCAGTCTTATAGACCAACCACAAGAACTTCCCAAAATAATTGAAACTGCATATGCAGAACTGGGAAGGGACAGATTGGGTGGGAAAGCTTTTAAAACCACAGCTAATGGGCAGTCCTGAGAAGGACAATTCTAAGCAGACACCTACTTCTTCTAAAAAGAAGTGGGATAATAATAAAAAACAAAAATTTTCAGAAAAGATTCTCAGTCCCGAGGTAGGTCTCCTCAACAGGAGCCCTCTGCAAAGAGGTATAACCTTAGGAATAGGGATAATATTAGGAAACCTGACAGGTATCAGGATACTGATACACATTCCTCTCGACAAACAACACAGGGAGAGAAGGAAAGTCAGCACACAAAGAAGAGCGCAAGCAGTCCAGGGACAAGCACGCTCAGGACTCTTCTAAAACAGAAGACAAGCCACAATCCAAACCTCAATTTAAAAAGAAGAAAGTTGCAGGTCTCAAAGTTAGACATGCACAGAATCCTAAGGACTCAACTTCTGAACGGGGAATGGGCTCAGACAATGCTAGACAGCGCGGCAGAAGTAACAATAGCTCGCCAGAACCTGAAGGAATTTCTGGACAGCAAAATTGAATGATTACATCACGGTGGGAACACCAGACAAAAGGGTGAGAGTCCCACACAAGTTATAAGAAATAACACTCCGCATGGAGGAGGACAAACACAGGAAAGTAAAAGGTCTCTTTGCGAAGAACCTATTGTCTGGTTTTGACATACTGTTAGCAGAACAAGATTAGCCGCCAGCATTCGTCAGGGAGCGCCCAAAGGGAGAAAGTATATTTTTCCTGCATTTTCCAACCATGTTCCCGTTCACCTTAAACATACATATGCACGGGAGTGGGCAGTAGCCCAAGCTCCAGCATTGTATAAAAATCACGCTGGATGGGATGATGTCTCAACCCACCACGTGATCCCATTAATAGTTTCACCACATGCTCAAAGACAATATCGTATTAAGCAAGAAGCTAAAAACACAGGTCAGGGAGATCTTAGATCAACTTGAATACCAGGAGATCATTGAAAAATGCACTTCACAAAAGAACAATCCTTGTTTCACTTATCAAAACATGATAATACATTTCATCTAGTTTTCATTTACAGACACTTGAACACTTGCACAAAGACATATGCTGTCCAACATGCAGATAGTGCCGCATTAATGAATAACATTATGCGGGAAAAAATACAAAACGACACTTGTTGTCTCAAATGGATTTTTCTGTCAAACTATAGCACCTGAAAACAGGTACCTAACAGCATTTAGTATATTAGAGTCCCAGCGACAATTTTTTGTCATCTCCCCGTGGGTATAAGAACAGCTCAGGGGTATTTTCTGAAAGAGTTACTGAATGGCTAAAGCACTTTGATGAAGAAGCGTTGTCCTATATGGATGATATTTATCTAACGGACGACCTATTGGGGAAACACTTGACCAGGGTGAGCACCATTATTATGGGATTCGCCTCTGAGGGCTACAAATTTAATTTTGAGAAATCAAAAATTGCCCACCTCTGTGTCCTATTTTTTGGATACTAGTTTTCAAGTGAAGGGAAAAGCCTGGCAGCTAACTTTTTAGAAAAGTGTGCGCTGCTCCAGCCTCCAAAGACATTAAAACAACTTCCAATCAGTACTGGGATTCCTAGATTTTGGCAGAACATACATTTTGGATTTCGCAGAGAGAGTAAAACCTTTCTACGACCTTTTTCAAACCTGACTTTTCAGTCAAACACTGGACACAAGAACACACCAATATTCTTTGTTCACTCCAGGAAGATATTATTGCTTCCAAACACATACACACACATGTAAACTTGCACCACTTGGTACTCAGTATCATTTTGGGTCAATGCGGGTACACTTATTAAACCTTTAATGAAGGTGAAACTGTACCAATCGCATACAAATCTCATCTGTACACAAACACAGAAATGAGTTTTAATTCAACAGAAAAAAATTCTGACAACCATTCAGACTGCTGTAGCAAAAGAAAGAGCACTGGCTCATGGGATGATGCATTATTGTCGTCACCCCAGTACCGGGGCTAGCATTCCTAATGCCAAAGCCTTACATCCAGAATGGATACAAAGGGCTAATTCTTTTCCTGCATCAGACTTTGAATCCAGATTTGTTCCAAGTTTAAAAACAGGCATTCCTGCAATATGAAAAAGAACATCATCTACCAAATGAAATCTTGCCTCTAGATCTGTATGAATTTTTAAAATTTACACTGATAGGTCTGCCCCACCGTCCGCCTTTGTTAAAGATCAGATGCTGGATGGCAAGTTCCATCCTCATTGCACCAAAAAAACTACCTCTAGGTAATAGCACGGCTCGGTTGGCAGCTTTAAAAGCCCTGATACTTCCACTTGTAAACACGGGTCGAGAATTCCCCACACTCATTGTGTGTGATTCCTTTTACTGTGTGCAATCATACAATAAAGCATAAAACGCTTTGGGAACAAGTAGTTCAGTTGAGAAACGAACTACCTCTGCCCACTGAAATTTTGCCTCTCGATCAGTACGAATTTATAATTTATACTGACGGATCAGCACAACCCGCTACAGGGAGTAAGCAAGCTTACAGTGCAGCGTGCGCAATCGTTAAAGGTCGCATGCGCGATGGTAACTTCCGACCAATGGTCACTAAAACTCAATCTCTAGGAGATTGTACAGCTCAGCGAGCTGAACTACAAGCATTCAAACTGGCACTTGAAAATACAGATCGAGAATTCCCCACACTCATTGTGTGTGATTCCTTTTACTGTGTGCAATCATATAATAAATATTTACACCATTGGGAACAAAATGGGTTTAAAGATGAAAAAGGTGGCATAATTAAACACAAAAATTATGGGAACAGGTAGTGGAGTTGAAAAACGACCTACCAAAAAAAACTCACGTGATTAACACGCTGAGTCATCAACGTGATGGCGTGCACGTTGAAGGGAATTCATTGGCTGTAGAAGCCACACAGGGGGCTGTTCACACAGCTTCCGTAGCTGCGCACACTCGTTCAACAACGAGAATAGACAGTTAGAATATGGTGGCTGTAATTGCTTCACGCAAAGGCAGCACAGCAGTGCCTAAGAAATTTCCACTCATATACTCCTACAAGTTAGGTGCAAACAACATTCCATATGCTCAGATTCCTGGAGTGGGGGATAGAGTATTTCCAAATATGGATAGTAGGCAGGAATTAATCATTTAAAGCACAGAAGGGCTTGGGCTCCGCGCATTCAGGGATAATAGCTACTATTTCTTCATTGCAACAGTACTATTGGTGGCCAGGGTTCATAAGTCATACTATTGACTTTGTCTTGAACTGCAACATCTGTAAACAGATGCCAGGCTCCACCATCACAAGACCCACGCAGATCCCATTGCTAGACAGCATCAGACTGTCCACTAGATTGTGTCGTGTAACAGGACCACTGCGGCCCCTCAAATTTTGAGGTGACTTAAAAATATATCTTGGTGGCAGTGGATCCGTGCTCAAGTTTCCTATAGGTATGGCCTCAGCACTCAGCTGACGCTCAAAACTGTTATAGAAAGATTTGCGAGTCAATATCAGGACATACGCAATCAACGTTACACCCTGACTGTGGCTCCGCGTTTGGCTCTCGGGCTTACAAAGAGGCCATGGAAGGGATGGGCGTAGCTTTGCGGTACTCCTCTCCAACACCATCCTGAGGGAATTTAGGTAGTGGAAAGGAAGAACTGGGGCATAGAGCAATCCTTAACAGCTAGGGTATTAGGCGGGGTGTTAGTGAGGTCAAACTCTTATATGGATTCAGGGGGCAATACACACCCAGCCAAGAAAGCTCTCTAGGAGGTCTGACTCCATTTACGAATGTGGGAACCTGATCATAAATGTGAAGGCACAGTGGCGGATGAAAACCATTCTGTATCTATGATCGTTTGGCTGTTTTACAGGAACTAAAGGAAACAAAGAAACAAACAAAGATTCTGTCAAAGTGAAACAGGCCGCCACTAGGAAGTCGAGGTAATCACGGCAAGACCTGTCTGAATCCCAAAAGTCGGGGATCTGGGCAGAGAGAGATAAAGATCACGGACACAAAGGAATTTGGCCCCTCATACAGGAAAACCCGTGCCATTCCTTGAAGTGAAAGGAACAAGAACTGTACTTTTGCCGCATCTTGCCGTGAAAAAGGAAAACAGATTCATTTCAAATGAAAGAATCAAACAACACTATGTGGCCAATACTGAGCAGTAGGCCTCGTGAACTCCTCAGTAGTAGACGTCCCTCTCACTACTATTCAAGAAATTCAAACTGAAAAGCTCATCACGTTTGAGAAATCAAATCCATGGAGTGGGGGACTATGCATCAATGCAATGGAACTAGTTCTCCTTGAACCAACCTTTCAAATTCAAAATAAAAGTCAAGACAACACTCAAGTTGCAATTTGGCCAAAAACAAATGTGTACACCAACGTTTTTCAACAAAAGCATCAAATAATAAAAGCTTCAACGTTTTTCAACAAAAACATCAAATAATAAATGCTTCAACGTTTTTCAACAAAAGCATCAAATAATAAAAGCTTCAACGTTTTCAGCAAAAACATCAAATAATAAATGCTTCAACGTTTTTTCACAAAAGCATCAAATAATAAATGCATCAATGTTTTTCAACAAAAACATAAAATATTAACTTCCCCATCTGAACGTTTTTCAGCAAAGACATCAACTATTAACTTCAACATTTCAACGTTTTTCAACAAGAACAGCAGAAATAACTTCAACTAAACACGATGCAATTTCAACAATTGATCATACAGCTACTGGCTATTTCATTAACTTTGATACGTTTTCCATGGCTCCACGTGAACAGGAAGCGAAGCCAGCCCAAAAACAAACAACGAACATGCAAGTACAAACTTTTGAACCTTTTCTTTTTCCAAAAGATACAGACCTGGCTTCACCATGAGTAGAACTAGGGAGTATTTCTGGGTTCATCTTTTTCTGTTCTGGCTTTGCTTAGAGCTAGCTTTTAGTATGACTCTTAGTGGATACTTTCTACAACACAGGATCAACATAAAACTGAAGCCACGTCCATTTTCAATTCAAATGCAAAAGAGACTTATAAATGTATTCGGCCTGAACAAGCCTTTGATGTATTTAATCATCCGGTTTTTAATTCTGATTAATGTATTTTGAACTTTCATTCATTTTCATTCATTTTATCATTCATTCAGTGATGTCATTACCTGCAGTAAATTTTTCTGAAAATTGGGTTACTGATACAGTGAATAATATGCTGTCTGTTTTAGGAATAATTGCTACATTTTCAGATCATGAAATGTTAGAGATTTACACAATTGTAATGCATCTAGAAATGTGGTTGTTTAAACACCAGTAGGAACGTTGCCAAACACCACCAAACACCATCGCACGGGGGTGGAATAGTTGACATACATCAGCAGGGGCAACATTAGATGCCATTTACAAAACAACAGGACAGACCCAGTTAGGAAAGTATGGGTGGTTTGGCCTTTTGACACAAATACCTGTCACAAAAATGATTCCTGAACATCACCAAGGGACTTAGTATACATAGGCCAGACCTACGTTATGTACAGATAACATCCAGAGGTAGTGAATTCCTACAGTGTAGGGAAGTTGTGCCTTTTTTTGGCTAGAAGCCCCAACACTGACAGTAGTGAAACGAAAGTTTCCTTTGTAAAATTCAATGCTTTAGACAATCTGAAAACCATGCTTGTGCAGCACTTTTATTTTTCATTTCACATCAGCTAAAGAAATATTTTTCTTTTTTGCAAAATAGCACTCTTAAATACAGACTGCCGCTCTTTCCTTTTTGATAAATGTTATCTTTCACATACAAGCAGTGTGATACACCTTGGGAATGTGAGAAGTTGGCCTGGTATATGCTGTCCACTAATTATAGTGGGCACCTTGCACCAGTCCAAACAACCCCTTATTGGAGATAGGTTAAAGACAACCTTATTGAAAGCTATCCTAGTGGTAGCTATGGAGAGCAGCCTTCAGGCTAAGTCTTGAAGGAATGTAAAGCAGCTTGTTTTACCAGTCTATAATCTCTTGAGTGATCAAATGAAAGAGCACCACACCAGGTATATATTCAAAATATATGTATTTATTGCTAAACACACCCCTCTAGTCTCTTTATGAGGCTAGAGTTCAAAGTACACAAGTTATAAGTTATTTAAACACAGTAATAGCACAAATACACGTTTGGGCCCTAGGGGCGTACCAAACCATATACCAATAAAGTGGTATAAGAACCACGACTGAACTAGACACTAGGCCTAGAGCCTCTAGACGTGCTTGGACCACAAGGAACCACCCAAGGTAGTGACACAGGGGACCCACGGGGGACGCGTGCAGTGTAAATACACAACCGCGATACGCCGTTGACTTCTATGGAGAAAGTCGCGATCAGGAAATTAAAGAAAAGGGACACTTAAAGGAGGACTTGGAGCAAACCCTTTGAGAACTAGTACTTTGAAGAGTCTCTACCCAAGGGAGCACCGGAGTACTCGTGTTACCTCACCCAGGGAAGCCGGGTGCATAGGTGCCTTTCGGGGTCGGGTTTCGTCGTCGATTTGAATGGCGATCTGCTGCAAAGTGCTGCTGGCGACCAAGTGGAAAGTGTCCGGGTGGATCCAAGAGTGGATCGGAGATCTGAAGAACCTGAAAGCAGAGGGGACAGAGTCTGGGTCACTAGCCAGTGACCAGGAAGGCGATGGACAGATGCCCACCGATGTCGAGTGCTTCAGGTGCGTTGACGGTCGTCTTGACTCTTCAGCCACGAGGTCCAGGAGGCGTTGTCGGCGACCAGGAGCAGGATTCGGGCTGGTACACGATGTCTGTCGAGTGCTGAGGTGTCGGCGACCGGATTGGACCCAACAAGCCTTGGCAACGGCAAGTCTCGATGAAGATGTAGATCGTCGATGGTGCAGACCAGCAAGGTCTGGGGAACTCACCCAGCGAGGGTAAGTGAGGGCAGGCCTGGAGCAACCAGGATGCCCAAGAAGAAAAAGATTGGCCTTCGTTAAGGGCTACTAGCCAACGGGCTAGCGACCGCGAAGGAGCCTCGAGACGCCGCACGTGGAGCTGGCTCACAGGACACTCGTGGAGTGGAGGCCAGTGATCTTCGGTGCAGTTGGTGCTGGAGGCTAGGGCTACTCGGAGCCCAAAGCACGACTTCGTGGGAGACCCAGAAGAGGATGCACTTGCAAATGTGCTCGGTGTCCAGGGGTCACGGTCTCACGTCACCCACGATAGCTACGGGCCTCAGCTTTGCTGGGGACTCAGGGTAGCCTCGGGGAAGTCTGAGAATCTACCTCTGGTGATGCGAAGACTTCGGCGTCCGACGGGAGCTTCAGAAATGCAGACCAGACAGATGCGTCTTTGGTGCCTGCCAAGCAGGGGAGTCACTCCTTGACCCCAAGGGAGATTCTTCTGTCCTCTAATCTTGAGTAGAGCGTCGAAGGTCCAGGATTCTGTTTCAGAGTTTCGTCCAGGGATAATCTAAAGTCCTAAGGACTGGGTTCCTATACTTATACTAAGTTTAGGGGTTGGACTACTCTGTGGCCCCACCTATGGGTGGGTCAGGGCAGAGGGGTGGCTACACCCCTTTCCCTTTGTCCAGTTCGCGCCAAAGCAGGGGCTGCAAGCCCCTGATCCGGTTTGAACTGGGGTATGCACAGGGACACCAAGTGTGCCCCCAGTGCAGGACTTCAAAGCACCCGAAAGTGCTCCCGCCCAGCCCCAATACACATTATCCTGTCTGGGGAGGTGGTCACACCTCCCTGGGACAGGAAACCTATTGTCCAGGCCTCCCCTGCCGGAGTTTCGTCCAGCAGCAGGAGGCCAGACTCGTGTCTGTGGCAGCAGCATCCATTTTGTGATGCCAGGGCTTTGGAAAGAAGTTACCGGGCTAGCCAGAGTTAACATGTCTTTCCCTCTAGAAGGGTGGAATGCTACCCCCGCCGCCAGAATTGGCGGGGGGTAGTATTCCTAGATGTTTGACACCAAACACGACATGTTTAGGTGCAGCCATTCCAAAGTTAGCATTTAACGCGAGGTTATAATGCGCTTAAGAGTATATGGTCAGGCTGCACTACAAACAGCATCAGAGAAGGGTCTCCGAACGCTGCAGAGGGGCCCTGCTCATGCAGGGGCACCCCCTCACATAGGAACCACGCACTCTGCCTTCAGGATTGATAAGGCCTGCCATAGGAGTGACTTATAGGTTTATATGTGTGTATGTATGTAGTGATATAGGTAACCTATATCACAGTAAGGGGTGCATGCACCACCTTACCCAGGCTGCAGTAGCAGACCTGTGGTGTCAGTTTGGATGGCCTTCCAGGGGTGGCACAATACATGCTGCAGCCCCTGGTAGGCCTCTGAGGTACCTATGCCCTTGGTACATAGTATACCATATACTAGGGACTTATAAGGGCACTCCAGATTCCAATCAGAGATGTGCCTAAGGCACATGGAAACCTTTTACAGAGAAAGCAGATAGACTGGGGCCCTGAATAGCAGGATCCCAGTCCAACTAAGTCATAAACCAGCAAAACACCATAAAAAAGTGGGGGCAACCATATAGTCAGATTCCACCTTCCTACATAACCCCCCCAAACGAAAGGAGATAAGGCTAACCTTGGCCAGTTGAGCCTTCATTGACTAAGTGGTCATATAAGGAAGCACCTGCACTAGCATGGTTGCCCCCTGTCTTATGGTCCACTAAGCAATCCCTTACCCTAAGGGTATGAGAGGGTCTCCACCATGGGGAATCACTACCTGTGGTGTGCTTAGGTAAAGTACAAGGCTGGTGAGGTGTCTGAGTAGGGAAGTGAGGCCCTAGGAATGTTGGCCTCAGCTTCCTCAGATCACTGGTCACCATGTATGCCTGTCTTTCCATGACTGAGTTGCACTTTGCTCTAAGGGTCAACCTTTGGCTGCCTACAGCTGGGGGTTGGGTCCCTTTGGATGGACTACTGGAGGGACAGGGCAGGTCTGGAACCTTCAGGTCCCAGGTTTGCCCTTGCCTACCAGTGTCCTTCTGGGGGAGGTCCCTACATAAAGGCATGGGGGATCCCTCAGTGTGTAGAGGAGTTTTCACCTGGCTAGGGCTACTAGACTGGGTGCCCCTAATCTGCTGATGGGGGGTTCCTCTGGACAGGGGGCCCTGGGGGTCCACTGACCTCCCTGACCTCTGCAGCCCTGGGCTGGCTGAGGCAGGGTAGAGAGGGGCAGGTTACCTGCTCCAGACTGGGTACCACCTTGGAAGGGTCCTCTGCCATCAGGGGTGTGGCCAGGCCAGGCCTGACTACCTCTGGGGCAGTTCCTTCACTAGGGGTAGGGTCAGTTCCCTGAGGAGGCTGACCCTTACCTACTGTCTGGAGGGAAGAAGACTTTTCTTCAACCCTTGTGCTCTCTTTTGGGGGAGAGTGGGCCATTCTTTCAGGCTCCATCTCTCCAAATTCTTGGGCTGGGGCTGTGGCCATTACAGCCCCACTAACCTGTACAGGGACGCCCAACATCCTAAGGTGGGTTTGGTGTTCAACTTCAGCCCAGGCTGAAATCTCCAGATCATTGCCCATCAGGCAATCTACAGGTAAGGTGGGGGACACTGCCACTCTCTTTGGGCCTGTGACCCCCTCCCAGCTGACATTGACTATGGCCATGGGGTGATCTGTTCTGACACCATCAATGTTGGTCACCTGGTATTTAAACTCAGGTAAAAGCTGGTGAGGGGGGACTAGTTTCCCTGCCACCATGGTGACACTAGCCCCTGTGTCCCTAAATGCCACAGCTTTCTGACCATTAATCATTGGCTCCAGTCTGTACCTGCCCATTGCTGTGGGACCCATGGTAAAGGTGGCAAATCCTACACCACCATCAGAGTCAGAGGAGTCTGTTGAGGGGTCCCTGTCTGAACCAGGGCCCACCTCTGTTCCTGTTGCAAAAGCACCTAACGTTTTGGGTGCACTACTCCCAACTGGAGGATTACTACTGGTAGTACCAGGAGGGGGGTAGTAGTTGCTGGGGGAACATTTTCTTTATTGCCAATCCTGGGGCAACTGGGATCAGATTTCCAGTGCCCAGGCTTTTTACAGACATGGCAATATGGTTTCTTTTCAGGAGAGGAAGGAGTTTGGGACCCACCCCCAGAAGAGGGATTTTGGGGCCCTGTAGTGGACTTATCCTTAGATTTATCCCCACCTTTCTCTTGGGACTTAGTAGAATCTTTCTTCTGGTCACCAACCTGATTTTTAGTCTTTACTCTGGTTCTGACCCATTTGTCTGCCTTCTTTCCCAATTCTTGGGGAGAGGTCAGATCAGAGTCCACCAGATACTGGTGCAAAAGCTGGTTTTGACAATTATTAAGGATCTGCTCCCTCATAATCAAATTGTACAATCCTAAAAAGTCATGCACTTTGTTGCCATGTATCCAACCTTCCAGAGCCTTAGTAGCACAGTCTACAAAATCAACCCAGTCTTGAGTCTGAGCTTTTTGGGTGTCTCTGAACTTCAACCTATACTGTTCAGTGGTTAGGCCAAACCCATCTATCAGAGCACTCTTCAAGACTGTGTAATTGTCAGCATCCTCTTCTCTTACAGTGAGGAGCTTGTCTCTACCTTTGTCTGCAAAGGAGAGCCACAAGATTGCTGCCCACTGCTGCTGGGGGACCTTCTGAACTTTACAGGCCCTCTCCAGTGCAGTTATCCATTTGTGGATGTCATCCCCACTCTGGTAGGGAGGGACAATCTTGTTTAGGTTTCTATGGTCATAAGACCTTTCCCTATCTTTAGGGATATTGCTGCCACCATGGGACTCTAGTCCCAACTTTGTTCTCTCTCTAAAGAGATCTAGGGACTCCCTGTCTAAGGCTACTTGCTTCCTTCTGAGTTCAAGCTGAGCTTCCTCATACTGAATCAGCCTCTTTCTTCTCTCATGAGAGGATTCCCTCCTATGAGATGAGACAGAGCTCCCTATTGAGGTGCCAGAGTGGTTAGACTCCTGAGAAGGAGATCTAGACTTTCTGGGCACACTCATAATCCTTCCTGGGGGGACAATGTGGGTATCATCCTGATCATCCTCTTCATCTTCCACAGGAGGGATTGGGTTATCCAGGTCAGGGTCATTGTCACCCTTCTGGCCAGTTTCAGAGGGGGGGCTGGGGGTATTGGTACCCCTGGTCCCTTCCTCTTCTTCTGCCCCACCCTCAGCTCCTACCCCTTCAGTCCCCAAGGGCTTACTAAGGTCATATGCCACCAACAACTCTTTAAGGTGTTGGGTGGTGGGACTTTGGCCTGTCCTTAATTTCCTCAAGTTACATAATGCTCTCAATTCCAAGAATGGGAGGGTATCATACTTGGAGGGAAGAAGCCCAGTGGCTTCTGGTAAGGATTCTCTAGATCCTACCTTTAAAGACATTACTAGTGTGGTGTGGTGTATGCACTACCTACTCTAGTGTGGCCTACTAAACTCTCTTGAGTTGTAGAAAGGGTGTGCTATCCCTTAACACACAACTCTAAGTTCAGTAGAACTTACTGTATTCTAAGCTTAAATTATATGTACCTTAGATACCTTTAGTGGTTTTCAGTTGATCAATTCAATTGAGATTATCTGGTAAAACAATAGCAAGCTGGAATCCCACACGCTGCACACCAATGTGAGAAGTTGGCCTGGTATATGCTGTCCACTAATTATAGTGGGCACCTTGCACCAGTCCAAACAACCCCTTATTGGAGATAGGTTAAAGACAACCTTATTGAAAGCTATCCTAGTGGTAGCTATGGAGAGCAGCCTTCAGGCTAAGTCTTGAAGGAATGTAAAGCAGCTTGTTTTACCAGTCTATAATCTCTTGAGTGATCAAATGAAAGAGCACCACACCAGGTATATATTCAAAATATATGTATTTATTGCTAAACACACCCCTCTAGTCTCTTTATGAGGCTAGAGTTCAAAGTACACAAGTTATAAGTTATTTAAACACAGTAATAGCACAAATACACGTTTGGGCCCTAGGGGCGTACCAAACCATATACCAATAAAGTGGTATAAGAACCACGACTGAACTAGACACTAGGCCTAGAGCCTCTAGAAGTGCTTGGACCACAAGGAACCACCCAAGGTAGTGACACAGGGGACCCACGGGGGACGCGTGCAGTGTAAATACACAACCGCGATACGCCGTTGACTTCTATGGAGAAAGTCGCGATCAGGAAATTAAAGAAAAGGGACACTTAAAGGAGGACTTGGAGCAAACCCTTTGAGAACTAGTACTTTGAAGAGTCTCTACCCAAGGGAGCACCGGAGTACTCGTGTTACCTCACCCAGGGAAGCCGGGTGCATAGGTGCCTTTCGGGGTCGGGTTTCGTCGTCGACTTGAATGGCGATCTGCTGCAAAGTGCTGCTGGCGACCAAGTGGAAAGTGTCCGGGTGGATCCAAGAGTGGATCGGAGATCTGAAGAACCTGAAAGCAGAGGGGACAGAGTCTGGGTCACTAGCCAGTGACCAGGAAGGCGATGGACAGATGCCCACCGATGTCGAGTGCTTCAGGTGCGTTGACGGTCGTCTTGACTCTTCAGCCACAAGGTCCAGGAGGCGTTGTCGGCGACCAGGAGCAGGATTCGGGCTGGTACACGATGTCTGTCGAGTGCTGAGGTGTCGGCGACCGGATTGGACCCAACAAGCCTTGGCAACGGCAAGTCTCGATGAAGATGTAGATCGTCGATGGTGCAGACCAGCAAGGTCTGGGGAACTCACCCAGCGAGGGTAAGTGAGGGCAGGCCTGGAGCAACCAGGATGCCCAAGAAGAAAAAGATTGGCCTTCGTTAAGGGCTACTAGCCAACGGGCTAGCGACCGCGAAGGAGCCTCGAGACGCCGCACGTGGAGCTGGCTCACAGGACACTCGTGGAGTGGAGGCCAGTGATCTTCGGTGCAGTTGGTGCTGGAGACTAGGGCTACTCGGAGCCCAAAGCACGACTTCGTGGGAGACCCAGAAGAGGATGCACTTGCAAATGTGCTCGGTGTCCAGGGGTCACGGTCTCACGTCACCCACGATAGCTACGGGCCTCAGCTTTGCTGGGGACTCAGGGTAGCCTCGGGGAAGTCTGAGAATCTATCTCTGGTGATGCGAAGACTTTGGCGTCCAACAGGAGCATCAGAAATGCAGACCAGACAGATGCGTCTTTGGTGCCTGCCAAGCAGGGGAGTCACTCCTTGACCCCAAGGGAGATTCTTCTGTCCTCTAATCTTGAGTAGAGCGTCGAAGGTCCAGGATTCTGTTTCAGAGTTTCGTCCAGGGATAATCTAAAGTCCTAAGGACTGGGTTCCTATACTTATACTAAGTTTAGGGGTTGGACTACTCTGTGGCCCCACCTATGGGTGGGTCAGGGCAGAGGGGTGGCTACACCCCTTTCCCTTTGTCCAGTTCGCGCCAAAGTAGGGGCTGCAAGCCCCTGATCCGGTTTGAACTGGGGTATGCACAGGGACACCAAGTGTGCCCCCAGTGCAGGACTTCAAAGCACCCGAAAGTGCTCCCGCCCAGCCCCAATACACATTATCCTGTCTGGGGAGGTGGTCACACCTCCCTGGGACAGGAAACCTATTGTCCAGGCCTCCCCTGCCGGAGTTTCGTCCAGCAGCAGGAGGCCAGACTCGTGTCTGTGGCAGCAGCATCCATTTTGTGATGCCAGGGCTTTGGAAAGAAGTTACCGGGCTAGCCAGAGTTAACATGTCTTTCCCTCTAGAAGGGTGGAATGCTACCCCCGCCGCCAGAATTGGCGGGGGGTAGTATTCCAAGATGTTTGACACCAAACACGACATGTTTAGGTGCAGCCATTCCAAAGTTAGCATTTAACGCGAGGTTATAATGCGCTTAAGAGTATATGGTCAGGCTGCACTACAAACAGCATCAGAGAAGGGTCTCCGAACGCTGCAGAGGGGCCCTGCTCATGCAGGGGCACCCTCTCACATAGGAACCACGCACTCTGCCTTCAGGATTGATAAGGCCTGCCATAGGAGTGACTTATAGGTTTATATGTGTGTATGTATGTAGTGATATAGGTAACCTATATCACAGTAAGGGGTGCATGCACCACCTTACCCAGGCTGCAGTAGCAGACCTGTGGTGTCAGTTTGGATGGCCTTCCAGGGGTGGCACAATACATGCTGCAGCCCCTGGTAGGCCTCTGAGGTACCTATGCCCTTGGTACATAGTATACCATATACTAGGGACTTATAAGGGCACTCCAGATTCCAATCAGAGATGTGCCTAAGGCACATGGAAACCTTTTTACAGAGAAAGCAGATAGACTGGGGCCCTGAATAGCAGGATCCCAGTCCAACTAAGTCATAAACCAGCAAAACACCATAAAAAAAGTGAGGGCAACCATATAGTCAGATTCCACCTTCCTACAGGGAATACCTCACGAACAGGAACTATGCTTCTCATGGTTTCTAATATTTAAAAGACCAGTCTGAAAAGACTGCAACTGCAACATACCTGTTCTCTGATGCCTGTTTTTTGCAGTGAAGAATGCGTGGTCATCATCTGTCTGACACTTCCAAAGGAAACGCCAGCGGCATTTGCCACCAGGCTGGAATTGCTGAAGTCCCATGCTTGGCTGTGTCCCAAGCGTATTCCCATCAAACCAAAGCATTCCTTGCAAATCCAGTGGGTGCCTTTTTGCTTCCTTTAGCTAGCACAAAGGTATCGATTACAGCACCGGCTGCCTCAGAACCAGCAACTGGCTGCACTATTCTGTGCTCCCACAACGATTTTGCGAGGTATTACAAAGGTCCGTCCCCTGCAGTAACTAGCAACAGAAATGTTGTGTCTCTCAGCCAGCACTTTTTATCTCTATTTTGCTAAAACATGTCCTGAAACACATTTTTTCTCTTATTGTTTCAACTCTCACCGAGTGCTTGGAGCTTTCCCTCTAAATTGACCTTTTTTTTCTTTCTAAAGAAAGCATGGTCTTCTGAACAGCTTGTAAGAGTTTTCAATTTTATAAACAGGAACTTTTATAAGTAACTACTGGCTCTAAGAGAGTATTTTTTAATGACACTATAGATTTTTCCTGTCTCCACAGAGTCTATAGTAATTTTACATATTTTAACAGCTGCTATTTTTCAGCTCATAAACCACTCTCATGCAACTACCTGCCAATTATATGCAAATGCCTATTTTAGTCACGTAGTTTGCTTTTAATGGGTTATTCACGATTGTCAATAGATTGGAGTGGGTGTTATGTGTTGGATTGAGGCCCTAACATAGGTGCGCCGTTTCAGAGGCACAAATCCTTCGTGCCACAAAGACAGGCAGGCCCTTTCACCCACAAAAAGGCTCTTTCACCTACATTAGCCCTCCCTTCACAATAACGAGCAACAGAGGCTGTCCCTTATCTGACGTGTGCTCTGGGTGCAGAAGACGGTCCATCCTAAATACGTCATCTCCATGTCCAACAGTGACTAACCTACGTCACAACGAGTTCTTAGAAACAGACCCTTAAGCTCTTGGGATTTTCCCTAGCACAGGATTATTGATTTCTCCAAGAACTCATTAAATATGCATGAACCACTATTCCCTAAGGGTTCATTCCTGACGTCTTCCTCTGACCGACTTTACGTCAATACTAACATTCCAAGGCACCTATCAGGTATAAATATACCTCCCTTTGCCCAAGCAAACCAGAGGGGACCGAGACTTCCATGCTGACACTCTGACCTGAGACGCTGCAACCTGCGTCATGCCACAGCTCCAGCTGGCAGAGGTCCATCCACCCATCCTGGGGTGTCCAGCTGGAGATCAGGATGAAGTCCCACTAAGGTAATGGGGTTAGACTAAATCCTAGGGGGATTCTTGGCTCTCTAAGACCTACACACATGCTAGGTACACTTAGGTACATCTAGTTAGGCATCATAGGGGTATAGGCTTTATCTTAAATGCATTCTGCATTTCATGTATGTGTTCATTACTATTGCACAATGGTAAAACTGTACCATGCATTTTTATTTAACTGCACTGCTGGCCATATTTCTCTGCTACTGTCAACAGTTGTTGCAGCACATATTACCAGTACTAGAATAACAACTGTGCAATAAATTTTATTGTAAACACACCCAACTGTTTCTTCTATGTACTTCTCTGAGATGAGTGACTGAATGAAAAGTAGTATATTGTTTCCACGATCCTGAGGGATCAGGGTTTTATGTTATGTGGTTGCCAGAAGCTATTCCCTTCTTGTTGTCAAGAAGTTTCTAGTGGCCTCTGAGCTAGCTGGTACACAGTAATTAAGTTTAATATACGCGATAGGGGCATACCGACCTCAGTCCTATGCCAAGCCTATAGTGTATGTTATTCCAATGCGCAGAACCTATCAGGGAAATAGGAACTACACTACAACAGAACCAGCTGTGGCAGCTCAACGTGGGTGAACAAAACAAAAAAAAAAAGTGCAACTGCATGCAGAGAAGTGCCTGACCCCCCCA
The DNA here is from genome assembly GCA_963921515.1 of Calotriton arnoldi. Lineage (NCBI taxonomy): Eukaryota > Metazoa > Chordata > Amphibia > Caudata > Salamandridae > Calotriton > Calotriton arnoldi. Next base: position 4,536,169 of record CAWUFW010000156.1, read on the forward strand.
AGACTGTTGTGTGTGGGGTGAAGAAAGGACTACTGCCTCAGTCGACAAGTGAGCACTGAAGATAGTTTAGGCGGAAAGGCTGCCAGAGCCTGAGAAGGAGAGATGCGGTGAAGCTTAGTAGCCACAGGTGGTCACCGCAGCAAGCAAGGACACTGGAAGTTTTGCCACCAGGAGAGAAGGCAGCAAGTCCCTGAACGGCAGAGGAAAAGGCGCTACATGCGTACCCAGTGGCGAGAGGACGCCACCGCAAGTAGATGAGGCAAGAGCTCAAGGAGAGGCGTTGCGCAGAAGATGTACCCCAGACACGGATGGTACGGACTGGAGCACAAGAGTCAGCACCCTCAAGAGAGGTAACCTGCCAGAGGTCAGCGGAGGATGACCTGCAAGAGATCGGTGAAACGGTGACCTGAGAAAAGGTCGGTGAAGTTGTGACCTGAGAAGAGGTCAGAGTGACGATGACCAAAGAAGAGGTCAGAGAAGAAAGACCTTGAATAAAAGAATGAAGACTGAGAATGAGTATTGACAAGAAGGTCGCGACGACAGGTCTGGTCACCGAAGGAAGAGAATGCATTGTCCTAGGGGTTGGACAGGACCAGGGAGAATCGTGTGAAGTGCACGTCACTCAGAGAGGCCTGGTCAGTGAAGACGAGAAAGAAGATGGGACTAGACCGCGTCGCAAAGTGAAAGTATAAGAAGAAGGAAACTGTGTGGCATGATGCCACCGCAAAGACATCTCAAGAAGAAGAGAGAAGAAGAGAGGAGTGTGTGATCTGTCAACTCGCACACCAGAAGGCAAAGGTGACATGTGCAAGAACATCTGGAATGTAGCACAGTACTTGGAGAACATCAGTGGCACTTGGAGAAACTACCAAACTACCTATCCATGAGCCTTCGGAACACCTGGTGATTGCAGATGCGAACAGGCTGGACCATTCGTGACATCCACCTTTGGGGTCGCACGGGAGACTGGACGGTGAGACTGCTCGGACGTCCTGAAGAAGAGGATCCGACCACTCCACACCAGACCGTGGCGACCCAGGGGCAAAGGCCTCAGGGACGACGGGGAGAGCGAGTCCCACCACGAGAGATGAGTCTACAGCCGCCCTTCTGCAGGTCCCAGGAAGACGAAGATTTTGTGCTAAGTGGCAGGAGTAAACAACTACCCTTCAGGTGGAGTTAGAGACGTGAAGGTGGGACTCGTAGCGCTTCCTCCACACACCTAGAGGGTGGGGTTGGAGCGACACGGCGAGGCACACCCAGTCCAGTGGAAGCCTGGTGAAGAGGGCCTACGGGACATCCCGTGAGAGGAGAACACCTGCGAGAGGGGCATCCGAGTGAGAGGGATGTCTTGCAACTACTCCACCATTTCGTAGAGAGAAGCAATGCTGCCTGTGTGGAAATGCCATGACAACCAGGACTGATTGGTGAAAAGTAACATCTATCAGATCCACCATCACTCTACCTGCTCCATCACCAAGAGAGCTATGCCTAGAAAGACATTGGTGTCAACTTCCATGCCCAGAGTCGAAAGAGGACCGGATCCGCAGGGCACCAACGAACTGTGCCAAATAGAACTGGTGGTCCCAGTTGCTGTCGTACCATCGTCTTTGCTTTGCAGGCAGCTAAAGAGACTCAGTGGGAGTTTCTGTTATCTTGTCTTATTTTGTTTTATTCTCTCCCACAGGTTGGACTTTATTGTTTCCAGTTTGAATAAAATTTGGGAGGGATGTAGTGACCTACTGTCACTGTTCTAGTTGTTTTAACACCAGCCACTCCCAGAGGGCTGGCTTACACCCCACCCCACACCCATCCACCACAGGCGTCACTGGACATGTGACCCTGCTAATAAAAGGGGCCGGGCGCACGTGCCCTGAGCCAGTTCTACTAAGTATCTAACTGTGTCTGTGTCATCACTATAGCTGCATGAGGGCCTAGGGCCCTACAACATTACACCTATGGGCATTAGGTGGCACTGCAACACTATTTAGAGGCCCCAAAAGCTTTTCTCCTCGACGGTTCATTTGCTGAAGGGGAGGCTACCCTCCAGACCAACAGAGCAAGGTGAGAGGGGCTTTGCGGGGCTGTCCCTTACTCTAGGCAGCTTTGCCATTTACCTCAATATCTGCATTGCCAGATTATAACTGCAGAGTGCGGTGTAACCACACGGCCGCTATGTGGCTCTGTTGCGCTAGTCCCAGGCCACAACAGCTGCCCTAACGCTGTGGGCCTCGCACTCTAGGCACTGAAGATGCTGGACACTTTCCCTCAAAGTCCCGGCGGCTGCCCTGATGCCACTGGTCATCTCGCCCTCACGGTAGAGTGACCAGATACCCAAAACAAAAAACCGGGACAGGTCATAGACATTGAAGTAGGACTACCGATTACATTGGTGGCTGGCTGGATCATGGTGCAGGCAGTGACCTCTGACTGCAGTGAGCAGAGCAGGGTCATGCTGGCGGTTCAGGCACACTGTTGCCCAGATGGCTGGCATAATGACATTCTTGCTGCGTTGTAGAAAGAGAAGGGAAATCCAGAGAGAAAATGTCTCTCTTTAAAGGATTTCCCTTCCCACAACAACCTCATCTGTAGTGACGTCACGCCGTGACTTCTCCAGTGGTGAGAAGTGAGCATGGGCACGTCTTTTTAACACCAGTTCGTATGCTCAACTCAGCCACTACTAAAAAACCGGGACATTTCTGCGCATTACCAGGCCACTATCTAAAAACCGGGACATTTATTCAGTTTGAAGGAAGGTGTCGGGACACCGGGACACTTCACGAAAAACTGGGACCGTCCGGGGAAAACCAGGACGTCTGGTCACCCTACCTCACGGGCATCACAGGAGCTGATGCAGGGTAAGCAAATGCTCGGCAGGTGCAGCCTCTGACTCATCGTCCACAGCAGTGGGCTGGCAGAGACGCGCACTCCTTCTCCTCGCTCGTCCAGGCCTCACCTTGTGCCCGCCTGGATGCTTTACTCCTTCTTCGCCAGGATAGAGGGAGGTCAGGCCCGACACCAGCAGGCAATCACGCCATGGGCAGTGGGCAATACAAGCTCCGATGTGCAGGAGCTGTACCGGCATGCTGTACACAGTGCGGATGCCTTGTACTGGTGGTGGCCCTTACTGCCCTGTCATGGCCCCTCCTGCAGTCCCTTCGGCGCTTCTCAGTGGGTGCAGCTATGTAACCCGTGCAGCGCTGCAGAGGCAGGGTCTATCTTCCTGCCAGGGGTGTGGGCTGCTTCCGTCCTCCCCACGCTGTCGGGACTCGGCATCCAGCTGCCGGAACCAGGCTCACAGCAACAGGACGTCTCCCACCATCTGGCAGCACCTTCCCGAGCCTGCAGGCTCCTTTCCTTTGGCCCTGTACCCAGCGCTGGTGCTTCACTGTGTAGTCCTCTTTCTGCCCACACAGTCACTGCCGAGACAGTATGGTCAGGGACTACCGACAATCCCCCTCCCTGTCCTGCGCCTTACCACAGTTAAACAATTAAAGCAATTGGACATGAGAGGAGTTTTCTTTGGAAGGCGGGGTCTCGCGACCCCCGGCCGTATTTATTAAAACATGAAAACAAATTAAAATTTGAAATAAACAATATTTTCACAAGCATTTTTATGCAGAAAAATTAGACATTAGGTTACAATCAATGTAGACAGGTATCAATGGCTAACCTTAACAAATGTCTAATACAGCGTGTTTCCTAACCGAATCTAACATCATACTTATTACTTTTCTGCATATCCTAGTTTTGGGCCTACGGCAAGGTCGCTAACCGGTGTCAAATCCTTATTAACCAGCTACGCCCTCACGTATGAGTGTGCATGCGCAGAGGGCCCGTTTACCGAGAGGGTACTTCCCCCCTCCCGGTTACCCCCGTACGCTCCATGAACTCCATTACCCAAAAGGGGGCCCTTGCACTCTGCGCCGTTTAATGACGTCATCGTGCACGTGCGGGGTGGCTAACCAGCCCAAAGAAAGCGTGACTCCCCTCCCCGCACCCATCCAACCAAGCGGATGTACCGCCCCTGGAGTTCTGGGAGAGACCACTTGCCCCTCCCCTGGGCGACCCCATTCAAGAATGGTGACGCCCCTAAGGACCTTAAATTGACTGCTCACCGATCATGACCTTACCGCCTGACCAAGGACTATCAATAAATACGACAATTATGTTACCTGCAAACGGGAAAAAGGCCTAAGGACAAAGTTTACACAAAACCTTACTGTGCAACCATAGCTTGATACTTGAGCCTGTAAACGGGAAAAAAGGCCTAAGGAAAAACTCACACCAACTCACAACTACAGTGAAAACGAACCTAAAATGATACAATCAACATACAAACGCAAGAGTCTGCTTCAGGGGCTGGTGGGTGGGAAAGATTATTCTGCGCCTTGACGAGGCACGGGGCAAGCCTGGGGAGTGCGGGAACAAGAGGGCGCCTCCCGCGCTCCCCCAGCCTTTTAACCCCTCTGGGGGCAGACCAGTTACAACTGGTCCGCCCACTCTGGCTCCCCTCCTTTGACCCGGAAGCAATTAGATTGCTTCCGGGTCAATGCAGGAGCCAGCACCAATCGGCGGTGGGGCGCGCCCGCCGTGTCATCAAGACGCGGCGGAGGGGCACGCCCCACCACCGAGAGTGCAGGGGGAGGAGGGGGCCGGCGCCCCGCCATACGTGCGGGGGGGCCGAGCGGCCCCCCCTTTCCTGGAGGCCTCTCGCAGGCATATTGGCAGCGTGGAGGCGCCCTAAGCACAGCGTTAGATGTGACTCTTTTCCCCATTACTTAGTTCTGCTGTGCCGGTCAGCTTTACGAGTGCAGGGGCCTCACTGGAGGATGCCGGTGTGTGCACTGGATGACCGCCTTCTTGCCCTGCAACCATCGACATCCAGCTGGCAGTAGGTGCGGGGGTGAGCCTTAGACTCTGGTCACACTTCTCCCATGACAAACCGACGCTGCTGCCAGCGTACATGCGGGGCATGTCTCGATCGTCACCATTGTCATAGTTAGGGCACTAGGCCCTCGTGCAGCCGTACAAAGGACAAAGACACACAGTTATGCTGTCTGGAACTGGCCCAGGGCGCATGCGCCCGGCCCCTTTTATTTACCTGACCTGTGACACCTATGATGGATGGATGTGGGATGAGTGTGGAAGCCAGCCCTCAGGGAGTGGCTGGTGGAAACACTAAATGTCCAAACACTAGACCGTGTCCTGCAGGACACTACACCTACCTCGCCGTTGCTACAGCGCTTTTGAAAAAGCTATAATCTGAACAGGGTATACCTTAATTGTCCTGAATTCAGACACAAGTAAACAACTAAAGTGAGAACTTTAATTTTGATGATTACTTTGTAATGTTAGTACTGACATGATTTTGAAAAACTGTTGTGCAATGCACCAGTTTAGTTTTACAGCCCCCCAGTACTTACAATGTCCACGTCTTTCCAATAACCCAATGCAGAAACTGGTAAAAGCATTGCAGATGAGCATTCAATTCATATTTCACATTTTTATCTTTTTTTTCTGGGTTTGGATGGAGGTAGAAAAAACATTGGTTACCCACCTGTTGCTTACTTTAACGATAGCTCTGCATCGCATGCACCTCGGCTACTTGGTACATGCCATGCGGTATAGATGGTTCCAAGGAGCAGTAGCGGCTGGTGTCCGTGCTGAGTGGCTGGGTGGGGGTGCGGGGGACTAACTACTACAACAAAAAACAAATAAAAAAATAACTTACCTGCTGCATCGCCGCTCTTCTCCTCACCAGCAAAGACTCCCAGAATCCTCTGCAGCCAATCCTGATGCTGCTCTCACTCATGAGAACAGCGTCAGGATTGGCCCGGGGTTGACCGGAATTACAACGCTGCTGTTGACTCTTTCTCTGCTTGCTCTTCATTTTTTGGAAAAAGGAAGGAAGGGAGAAAAGGAAAAAAGCTGTGCGCAAGCAGTTCTGCTGCGTCGCGGGTGTCTCTTTTGTCGGGGGTGCGGGTCTCTGAAGCGGCCTGTGGTCTGTTTCTTTCTTGGTAAAGGCCCCCCCTCATCGGACCTTGTTTCATCAGAGCGGCAGGTCTCCCCTCCTCACAGGCCAGAGGAAAAGAAATTAGAAGCAGCACATGAAGGCGGATCCTTCTCTTCCTCAATCCAGAAACCCTCAGTCTGCCGGGCCAGGGCAGCTCGCACTGTGCAGCAAACTCCCTCCGACATGAAAACTATCGAATGCAGCGACTGCACTCACGGACCTGTTGTGACATAGCACGTTTTTGTCCCGTTTATGCACTGCTGTCACTTGGCTCTCAGTCAGTCGTGTTTGTCGACCAACAGTACTAGCCATGCCGGAATTTGTAGGCTTTTAGTACGACACGTGAAACTACAGGTCCCACAATGCATTGTGGCGCTCCCTAAAAAAACAAGCGCAACTAACATTTTTATTGCATGGGGAACGTATATTTATCAGAGCGTCTTGTTAAATAGAGTAGGCTGTGTCCGGTTTATCACAGCGTCCAATTAAATGGCACAGATTACTTTCGGTTTATTAGGCGTCTTCTTAAATGGCAGAGAATTTCGACCATTTTAACTAATGGAAACGGATATTGCAAACATAACAGGCAGCTGAACTGCTCACCCATTTAGTTGTATGTGTAAATTGCTGCTTGCTCCTGTCATTCAGCTCCATACTCTGGCAGGAGCTTAAGCCCAGAGTCCTCACCTACACACAGCCGGAACGTTTCACCGAGACGCCTCGGGGTTGCCATCCACCCTGGTGGGACTACGAGTCCCAGGGTGCACCAAGGGTCACAGCCTTCCTGCTTCCGCTACCGCAGGTGAGGGGGAGGCGCTTCCATCGCGCTATATAGCGCAGCCTCTCCCCCCGCGGCGCGGGACGCCCAGGATCTGAAGGGGGCATCTTTTTTTTTTCGTTTGTTTGCTGCTTGCTCCTGTCATTCAGCGCCATACTCTGGCAGGAGCTTAAGCCCAGAGCCCTCACTTACACACAGCCGGAACGTTTCACCGAGACGCCTCGGGGTTGCCATCCACCCTGGTGGGACTACGAGTCCCAGGGTGCACCAAGGGTCACAACCTTCCCGCTTCCGCTACCGCAGGTGAGGGGGAGGTGCTTCCATCGTGCTACATAGCGCAGCCTGTCCCCCCGCAGCGCGGGACGCGCGCGGGCGAAGCCCGGGCCAAGGTCGGGCCCGTCCTTGCCAGGAAGAGGCAGGGCAGGGCCACCCCCCTTGGTTCCTGAATCATCGTTCCATCGGCACTGGCAAGACTGTCCGGGACCCTTAATTTAGTCGTTTGTCCTCAACATACTCAATTCATCCGGCAGAAGCGCTAGCTTGTTCCTTGCAACTCCTAGATGGACCTGGTGGCGAATACAGGGAACTTGTAACTCAGAGTCCCACAGGAACAACACGCGGAACTGCTCCATATTAAGTTGTTTATTAACTGAGGCACATTTCAAATGCATATATTGTTTCTTATTATTTTTAGCTTATAACCTCAGTGTTATTGTTTTGGTATACACCTCGTGTATCAAATATCTTCCGTTTTAAATCCAATCTTGGTCTTGTGCCTTAGTTGGCTCTACGCCTCACTGGCTTGCACTAGGGGTGCCCCTTCCTTGAATTAAATATGGGCAAGCGCATTTGTGCAGTAAAAAAAGGGCCCCAGGTCTCCATCCCGGCCCCTTTGTACCAAACCTCAATAGATAGGATGCTCCAGAGGGCTATTGGGGTGGTGTCAACCGAAATAGAACTAACGGAGAGGCGTCTGTCTTTAACTCCAGACTTATTCAGACCAGGGCCTGAATCACCCATTCCTCAATCAACAACTCCTGGTTCTCCACTGAGACCAACAGAATCCCTGTCTAGAACAATTGAGTCATCCTCACCATCACCTAAACAACACCCAGTGAAGCCAAAAACCCGTAAAGGTGGCATCTTTACCACCTCTCTTAAGACCATCAAACGCAAGACTGGAAATGGGGCAGAAACCAAGAGAAGGAAAAACCCAGATATAGCAAACAGCGCACCTGAACTAGTTAGCAGTGATAGAATGGCTGAGCCTTTTACCAACCCCCTAACAGCTTCTGACTGTCCCACTTGGGTGAGGAACCTGGTAGTGGAGTTGGAGAACCAGATGAGAGCTATTGTAAAGGAAGAGCTTGCGCTCATACTCAAACAAGTAGGTACAGGGCAACTGACTGAGATGAGCAGCAAGGGCAATTCCCCTGGTAGAACCACTCTTGTCCTAGGGAAGAGGAAAGACTGTAGCTCTCAGACAGTCAGCGTAGCCCAATCTTTCACTGGCCAGAAGGGGTCCACGATGGCTCCAAACCCCGCTGCCCAATCAAGTGCCGGAAGGGCAGAGGCTCCTAGTGCCGTGCCGGCCGTTAACATCCCGGCACGTTTTGAAAACCCTGCCATACATCTATCCCATGATCCTAGGGCGACATTCGGCCCTGCCCCTCCTATGGAGGTCCCACATAGAAGAGGGCCCGTCCATATAGAACAGAGGGAAGGCGGGGAAAGGCTACATCCAGCAGTGGCCGAGGTTACAGGACCAGTGCAACAGATGAGACCGACCATAAACCTACCCCCAGCCTCACTCCCCTATGTCATAATATTAACAGGGGTCCCTGAGATCAATAATGGGCATAAAGAATCGCAGCTAGATTTAAGGAATAAGTGTCTTTTTTGGTTAACCAGGCACAAGCAGTTTACCTATGACAGGGCTGGGGAAATTTTAATGGTTCGAAGAGTGGGATGGGTGGGCGAAAATCCCAAAACAATCCAAGGAGATTGCATAGTTATCAATTTTAGCAACCCCCTGACCGTACAAACAATTGCAGGCCAGTTTGCTAGCACCCAAGCACTGCGCACGGATGTCCGAGCTTACACTTTGGACTTTTTCTATCCAGGCAACTACATTCTGCCTTGGACTCCAGTATACAGGGCCCCAATAAATAGATTCCAACCTTATCCAATAGCAGCCCAACCCCTTAGACCTCTTTTTAACATCCCAGTGGCAAACAGATATGGGCCCCTCGAGGAGGTGGATTGACTCGGGTTGCAAGACCGCTATAACCCCAACACTGGGACGGGGGGTTCAAGAGGGTAGCTGGGATGAATACTAGTGGGAAACAGGCACAGCATATCCACAATAGCAACGAAGACGAACCAGGGGACCAACAACCCTCATCTCTCTGGGGAGCCTTAGATCATTACGGGATAGGTGTATCTATGCATAATAATCCATCTTTAACTCCTTTCGATTATGTAACCCCTAGCCAAGCTAGGAGTGTTCCTATAACGAAAGAAGCCGAAGTAATTCCCATGGCTCAGCCAGATGTTATTCGAAGTCCTAGTAACAACTGTCACAATGCACACAGTGGTAATTCTTCCGCCGGTCATAAGTTAAGGATCCTATCCTGGAACATCACTGGAATAAAAAACAAACTGCACTGCCCAGATTGGGGGCAGTTTGTAGGGAAGCATGATGTGTGTATGTTTCAGGAGACTTGGGCAAGAGAGGATATAGTGAGGGGGGGCTATGCAACCTTCAACGTCGAGGCCACCTCAGGGGGAAGAGGCAGGCCCTCGGGGGGCTTATGCACCTGGGTTGCCACCCACCTGGATTGTACCGCGGTTCAGTTGAACACCGCATTCAACGATATCCAATGTATTGTACTCACTTTTCCCTTTAATTTAAAACTTGCTCTCATTAACATCTATTCCCGTCCTGTAAACATCACACAGGAATCCCCGACCATAGATCTACTTAACACCTTCATCGACACAGTACCCCTAAATGTTAGACTGATTATTGGGGGAGACCTTAATTGCCAATTTGAGCCCTTGGCTGCCCCCACTGATGCCCCTTCTAGCGACGAGGATAGTCTTTGGCTAATCCCTGATCCTCAAATTCCACCGGTAAAGGCCTGGACTCCTCTGGTACTCCAGATAAATGCAGTAACCCTAACCCACTCTTTGAGGGCGTGTAACGGCCGTACCAAGTCTGACCAGCCAGGGAAGATAACCTTTAATAGACCAGGACAATCTTCCCTGCTGGATTATATTCTAGTGGAGACAAGCATTTGGCGGTGGGTGGTTGACTTCGCTGTCATGCCAAGAATTGACAGTGATCATAACGTCCTGATAGTGGAGTTGGAGCCCCCAGAATTTTGTAATGCCACGACTATTGGCACCCCTGTAGGTACCAACTTAACTCTTGCCAACAATCGAAGAAGAATAAAGTGGGGAAAACTCAAGCAGTCACCAGACAAGGCAGCCGCATTATATTCTCTAATCATCTCGCCCCTAATGGAAATGGAGTCGGCTGCCGCAAAACTCAACACTCCACAAACCATTAGTAGATTAGAGGCACTGCATGAAGAATTGTCAACAAGCCTGACTAACATTTTTAACCCTTTGACACATTCTAAGCCCAACAAGGGTGCTAAGCAAACCTGGTTTAATAACTCTTGCCGCAAGGCAAAGGGTGCCCTTATTGACGCTATTAAACTCAAGGATAGATCCTTAATAAAATCAAGCAGGGCCCAGTATCGAGATAGTATCAAGCTAGCCAAGAAGAACTGGGAGCTTGAAAGGTGGGACGACATCAAGGCAGCGCTCTTTAATAGGGACATGAAGAAGTTTTGGTCTCTATTTAGCGCAGACGGCAGTATAGAGAACTCAGCGTTAGAGCCAAACATCGCTGCAGCCGCATGGAAGCTGCACTTCCAAGCTCTCTATTCTACTGAGGAACCCATAGAGCCCAAAGATGCAGCGTCTCTAGCAACTATAGGGAATCCTAATGAAGACCCCCAATGGATTACTCTAAAAGAAGTTTTAAATGCAATTGGGAAGCTCCCCCTAGGTAAGGCCCCTGGGCTAGACAAGATCCCCGGGGACTTATTTAGGGAGGAACCTAATATTTGGGGACCCTATCTCTGGGCAATATTCAACGCCATTCTGTTAGGCATGAAGATCCCGGATACGTGGTTAGGGGCCGAAATCTTTCCAGTCTTTAAGAAAGGCTCACCCCTCTTGCCCTCCAACTACAGGCCAATCAGCCTGATAGATGTCACCCAGAAATTGTTCGCCAGGATCCTCCTTGAGCGACTTCACTCTTGGATGGAAGAGCGGGAAATTCTGAGTGTGTATCAGGCCGGGTTTCGGAAGAATATTTCCACCATCGACCAGCTCTTCAGGCTCCAACTATTATTCTGGAAGACGGTGTCAATAGAGGGTGGCAGCCTCTATTTGATTTTCGTCGACCTTAAATCGGCCTTCAATCTGGTCCCCCGAGCCAAACTGTGGGAGGTTCTTGAGCAGCTGGGTATCCCACCCTACCTGTTGTCACTGATTATGCGATTGCATACAGGCAACTTTGCCCAAGTCAGGTATGGGAAATATGGAGAATTGACCCCCGCTTCCCAGTTAACAGAGGAGTGAGACAGGGGTGTGTGCTGGCCCCTACCCTGTTTTGCCTTTTCATCAACGCCTTGGTGGCCCAACTAAACGAAATAGCGGACAATGACGCCCCGAAGCTGGCGCAAGGCAGGGTGCCAGCAATGATGTTTGCGGACGACACTTTGCTGTTGTCCAAGTCCCCTATGGGCATTCAAAGGATCTTGGACAGTTTTTCCTTATTTTGTAAAAACCGAGGGTTGGAGATTAACACCACGAAAACCAAATTTATGGTCTTCAACCCGGCCAAAACATCTCGCCCAAACCCCTCCTTAAATGGCACCTTGTTAGAGAGGGTGACTGTCTTTGAATACCTTGGTGTCACATTGTCCGAAACATTCGAATGGGGCCCACAATTAGACAAGGCAGGCTTGAGGCTAGCGCAGATGGTGGGGGGTATCACTAAAACCTTTAGGAATTCCCTATACAAACCGCCTGGCCCGGTTGCTGAAATATATAAAGTTCAAGTAAGGAGTGCTGTAATGTACGGGGCGGAATTATGGGGTCACCGCCCCTCTGGCGGATTGGCCAAAATAGAGAATTAATTTATGAGAAAGCTCTTGGGCCTATCGCCCAGCACTCCCCTCATCCCCTCATCCCCCTGCGCCTGGACCTAGGAATCAAACCCATTGCAGAGGAGATCAGACTAAGACCATTGACCTTCTGGCGCAGACTGTGGGCGACCCCTGAATTAGTATCCTACCAAAAAGAACTCAAGGGGGTCCTGGGACTTCCGGGGGCTGGAAAACTGCCATGGCTCAAGTTCATCAAAGAAGCCTGCGCTAGAATAGGCATGTTTAACTTGTGGAGCAGTCCCGAGGAAGTGTCCCCAATAATATCTCGACTTCAACTCGTAAGAGCATATAGATCGCTCAAATTAGCCGATCTGCAGGGGAACACCAAACTCGGGCCCCTAACGGCTGACTTCTTCAATATAAAAGCCGGGTACCTTTTTGATCCCTTTCTGGACGATATACAGCCCCTTATGGCTAGGAAGCTGTATATCCAGTTTAGAACAGGGACCCTCTCGGTTAACGCTTTTACGAATAAATGGTCAAAAGATCTCTTTGCTGGATGTCCCGCTTGCAACAGTCCTGAGGAGACTGATATTCATGTTTTTTTCTTTTGCCCCGGCTACAAATCTGCCAGACGACGTTGGCTCATACCACTATGTAGGAACTTGGGCTGTACACAGTGTTTGGAGGTGTATAGAATTCTAAGATTTGACACACACCCCCCCCCATAGTTTTTGCCGTGTCCCGATTCCTCAATTCTATGTGGCACAGGCATAGGGCCATTTGTAATATATCTCAGCAACTGTAAAAAATGTCCCCTCCAATAATGTTGTTATTACTTTTTAAAAAAATTAAAAATGTTATCTGGTTTTAACCATCTTCGTTTTTAACTGGTGTAAAGTCATTGGACAAACTAAAATGTTTCTCTGGCCATATTTTGTAATCTGCTATCAATGAAATGTCATGATTTCTCCTAAAAGAGCTATATATGTATGTATATGTATTTTTTACTTTTTATGGCCTTTTATGACCGAAATAAAGTTGAATGGAATGGATTGGCCTGAGTGCCCTCGATTTGCGCTCCCAGGGAGACTGGGAGCCTGTGACTGCTGTCTCCAACCCAGTAATGCAGCTGGGGTTGGAGAGAGCTTCACTGCACATGCCGCTTTGGCCAGCCTGAGACGGCCGGCCAAACTGTCATGCGCACTGAATCACAGTGCTCACCACTCTCCCTCCGTGACTGCTTCCCCCTGCGATGTCCCCGCCCCCAAGACTTGCCCGGGGGAGAAAAATAAAATAACAATAAACCTTGTTTATTATATTTTTATTTTTCAACTTTTGCAGCTGCTGGTGTGGGGGCGACGCTCCACCACCATAGTGGAGGAGCCGCCCCTGCCAAGGAGGTAACTCAGACCTTCCAACCTTAAAAATATTTTCACTGTGTGCGAGGAGAACGGTCTTGAGGTCTTGAGAGGAAGAGGGGCTTTCAGCCAATCACTGCCCTTCTAGTAATGGACGGGGTGAGGGGCTTAGGACCTGAGATAGCTTGACTGAACCCACCTAGCCTTCCCCAAAACCAATCACAAAAGCTTCTGAGACTGCCACGGATGTCCTAGGGAGGTAGCAAACCCCCTGTTGGACAGACAGGGGCCAGGCCTCCACACATTAGCAGGAACCCTATTCTGTGCCGGGTTTTCCAGCTCACCCTGCCTTTCACTATGTGATATTAGTTCTTCACGGGAGACCATGTGAAGAGAGTCAATATTGTGTAACACTCGGTGGCAAAGTGTGAGTTGGAAGGTCTGGTAACATCTGCCCCCGCGCTAAATGGCTTGCACGGTTCCATCTGTATCAGAGACATGGATAGTTGTGAGCAGTAGGCGGAAAGTGAGCTGCGAATGGAGCGCAAGGCGCAGGGGCTTGTTTGTGACTCCACATCCACAGCTTGCAGTGGTAGGCCCTGAAAGGAGGGTGAGGGTTCAGAACCAAGCCATTCTGTCAGACTCTTGGCTCTTTCACTGTATGCTTACAGATGCTGGATGTTGGGGCCCAGTCCTAACCATTGCTGTCTTAACGCATGGGCACGCTAAGCCGTTGCCCGGGGGTCCCACAAGCATAGGGGCCCCGCGCAGACCAGAATTTAACACAAATTTTCCGTTAAACATTTTTATTCCTGTGAGTGGTTGTGTAGGCAGGGCCCAGTTCACTGCTTTGCCCGGGGGCCTATAATGCTGTTAAGACGGCCCTGGTCCTAACCCTGATAGGCAGTGGACAAAGCTTTTTAAAGCTGCCTGCTGCGAGAGTTTGTGACATGCAAACAGCTGAGATGGGGTGGCTAGGCTGCGTAACACCGAAAATCCATGACTTCTCACTCAGCCCCAACCATGATCACAGAGCTGCAGCAGAAACTAAACCCTGAACTGACACAGAGCAGGCCAGTATCCATGCAAAGTGTTTGATGATGTATAATTTGTATGGACACAGTAGTTCAAGCAACTACTAGAACTGTGCATTGCGTGATTAAATGTTTTATTGCAGGAATGCAGTAACAGTAATGAATCTGCATTACTTTAACTCCTGATGATTGGTACTTGGCCGAGCAGTTAGTATGTATGCACTATTTTACAAACTATCAACAGAGAAACATAACCACATCAGTTATTGTGAACTTGTCTAATAAACTACTCACCAAAGATGAAGAACAAGTCCTCCAGCTAGGACTTAAATTTGTTCCCAACTCTTGTATGGATTTTGCCAGACTAAAAACTGAAGCAATTAAATTTTTTCGCAAAATCAGACTTAAAGCCTTTTTTGCAACAAGGGATATTCCAATTTTTCAAGAACCATCTGGGCTGGCCAACAAATCCAACTTCATCCCCCCAGCACATACCATTCCGAAAGAGATCTTAGCCTATGAGCAAGTCGTCCTTTCTTCAATCCAACAACTGGAGCAGAAAAAATTGTATTGTAAAAACAACTTAACCCTTGCACAACAAAGAGCAATAAAGGCCCTGAAAGAAGACGACTCCATAGTGATCAAAGCGGCCGACAAAGGGGGTGCGGTGGTGATTTGGCTGAAGGATATGTACCTGAAGGAAGGAAGAAAGCAAGTTCACAACCTCATATGGTACAGACCAATTAAAGAAGACCCTTCTCGAGAACTTAAAGATCAGATAAGCCAAATGGTTAAGACTGGCCTGGAACAAGGTGTATTAGGAACAAAAGAGTTTGAATTCCTCACCAAGAAACATCTCAGGACTCCAGTAATATATTTCCTTCCGAAAATTCATAAGCACTACAGGAACCTCCAGGAAGGCCCATAGTATTGGGATGCGATTCAATCATGGAACCTATTTCCAAGTATGTCGATACGTTCCTTAAACCGTTTGTGACTGAGGTTCCAACTTACCTAAGGGACACTACTGATTTCATCAACAAAGTGGAAGGCACACATTTCGATCAATTGCAGCATTGGCTGGCCTCCTTTGATGTGGTCTCCTTATACACCCAAATTCCACAAGATGAAGCATTGGAAGCCATAGAGTTCTATTTGGATTGCAGAACACGATCTCACCGGGTTCCAACGGATTTCATAGTGCAATTAGCGGCAATGGCACTCAAAAAGAACTTTTTAAAGTTTGAGGACACCTTTTATTGGCAAATCAAGGGGACTGCCATGGGTTGTCCCATTGCTCCAGAAATGGCCATACTGTACATGGCAAGATTCGAGGACAGGTTCATTCACAACAACAATCCTTTTGTACAACACCTTACCCAATGGTACCGGTATATTGATGACATCTGGTGCTTGTGGAATGGCATGGACACCAAATTGGATGGATTCCATGAATGGCTAAATTGTAGACACCCGGATTTCCAATTTACCCTGACAAAAAGCCAAACGAGTCTGACCTTCCTGGATGTTGAGATTAAACCTTATCATCATTCACTCATGACCGCGCTGCACAAGAAACCGACGGACAAAAATGCAATTCTGCATTACAATAGTTCTCACCCCAGGAACCTTAAAGATAACTTACCTTATGGACAACTACTCAAGATCAGAAGGAACTGCTTTCGCAAAGAGGATTTTGAGATCCATGGGAATGCCTTTTGTGAACAGCTGATAGATCGGGGTTACCCCAGAAAACTGTTAAAGCATGCTTTAAAAAGATCTTGGTGCACGCCGAGGGAATGTCTACTTACTAAAAACGCGAGGCCAAAAATGGAGAAATTGGTGTGTGTATCTACATACGGTCCACACACAAATACATTTCGTCAAATTATTCTAAGGAATTGGCATTTAGTGAAAAATTTGGATTACAGACTAGAAACACCACTCTTTGCAAAGAAGAAGAACATGATCATAGGCCAGCGTATAGTACGAGCCGAGTTAGCTCCTTCCACCAAAAATCAGGATCTTAGAACACATTGCAAATTGAAACCATTGGTAGGCCACCACAAGTGTGGCAATTGCATAGGATGTGGCACTACACTAGAAGGTATTGAATTCACACACCTCAACATCAAATGGACAAGGAAACAATTCTCCAATTGCAAAACGAAAAATGTGATATATGCGATTATTTGTCCATGCCCAAAAATTTACATTGGGAAGACCAATCAGGAGATCAGACAACGAATTGTACAACACCGCTCAAGGATAAAAAACAAAGTGATGACTGCTCCCATGGTGAATCACTTCATTGAAAAAAACATGATAAACGAGAATTCAAATGGACCGTTCTATCTGTCATTAAACAACACCCAAGGGGAGGTGATACAGAGTCATTTCTACTCAGAAAAGAAGCTTACATGATTGCTAGATTCAATAGTATCACCAACGGTTAAACGAAATGTCAGAAACGGGGAAAATTTAAGATGTTTTTCTAACACAGATCCAATCCACAACTAGCTGCTTCCCTCGAGGACTCTGTCTCCCAGAATGCAACAAGTTGGGTTACAGGCAGTGCTTAATTTGAGCCTGTGCTTTCCGGTGCTCAGCACCGGCACTTAATTGGTTTCCGTTGCTCGGCACCGGCACCTAATTGTCAACACCATACTTAGAACAGTCTACCACATGGTGGCGCTGCTCATCTAATTTAGAGATGAGCAGAACAACGGTTGTTTAGGAATAAAATATACATTAAAATAGTGCTAATACCTGCCTCCCCAGCCATTCCTTTAGCTTTGGGGACCTGGAATAATCTGAACTGTCACATTTACATGCGAGAGAGATAGTTAGTAGTTGTTTTGGCAGCGATGACAAAGGTGATGGGTGGTGCAAGCTGCAGTGGCCTCCTGGTTAGAGCCCTGGCACTTAATATTTTACAAATTAAGCACTGGTTACCGATACTTAAATGCCCGGTACCCGGAAGTTAACTGTGTTATTGAAGCGAGAACAAGACCCCCCACATTCGTTCACGAGTACCCGATTCAAGTAAGCGTGTTTAGTTATCTAACTAGGCGTTGCAATTTAACGGGCCCCTTGTTTCCCTCCACTAAAACGGCATGTAACATTGTATCATTTTCAGTTCGGAAGTGAACTGTCTCATTGAAGCGAGACGAAGCCCCGCTACAAGTGTCCATGATCTCCCGATCCAAGTAAGCCTGTTTGTTTTGAAACCAGACGCCGCAAACCATTAGGCACTCTGTTTCCCTTTACTTAATCGGGTTTTAACATTGTATCATTTTTAGCATGACCGATTAAAGATTCAGCGCTGCCGCGCTTAAGAGAATTACATTTCCTGAGAAAACGGCTACCAGGTACCTATATAACTTGCATCGGACAATAAATGTAAGTTCCCCTTTTCCCTCCATATTACGGAATTACCAATGAGCGCACTTGAGACAGCGCCCATTCTAAATGGATTGTTTACATTGCAGACGGAGTCATAAGAAACTCCTTTGGACCCCTGTGGTTGCGCCCCAGTGAGAATAGGAAATCTCTTTATCAGGTACCAATATGACTCACTACCACAAGTACATAGTGTGCAGGAGATTTTAGAGATCTATTTTTCAACAGCTTCCATTCTTCCCTTTTAGATCACATCCAGTCTACGCCCTGAAGAGAAACCACTCTGGGACTCGAAACGCGTCAGCACTATACACCACGGGGATTTTGCATTTAATGAATATTGCCTTTTGTAGGAAAGTTATAGAAATTTTCACCTACTAGGCTCAATATATTATCCCCCCGTGTTCAGCAGCACCACGATTTGTTTTTATAATTTGGTTGCAAAAAATTGCTCAGTTGCTGCTGGTGTTTTGTAAACTAAGACTGGTTTTTGAATGTATGTAATTATTGTTGCTCTGTGTACCACAATGTTTGTTTTGTTTCACTTTTAATTTGTGTTCGACATGTAACCCTTGGTCTGATTCATGTAATAATGTGACGATATCGCTAAAAAATGAAATTGATATAGCAAATAAATGGTCAAGACCATACAATTCATTTAATGGCCTTCAGCCTGTTAAATAACCGTAACAGCAACTAAAACGTGACAGCTAGTACACTTTTTTCCTGTTTCATTAGTAAGGCCCTGTCTAGCCGCCCTGGGCCAAACCCCTTTTTTGCTCTTGCCCTCACTCATGAGAGCAGCGTCAGGATTGGCCTGAGCGCCCTCGATTTGCGCTCCCAGGGAGACTGGGAGCCTGTGACTGCTGTCTCCAACCCAGTAATGCAGCTGGGGATGGAAAGAGCTTCACTGCACATGCCGCTTTGGCCAGCCTGAGATGGCCGGCCAAACTGTCATGTGCACTGAATCACAGTGCTCACCACTCTCCCTCCGTGACTGCTTCCCCATGCGATGGCCCCGCCCCCGAAGACTTGCCTGGGGGAGAAAAATAAAATGATAATAAACCTGGTTTATTATATTTTAATTTTTAAATTTTTGCCGCTGCTGGTGTGGGGGCGACGCTCCTTCACCATAGTGGAGGAGTCGCCGCAGCCAAGGTGGTAGCTCAGACCTTCCAACCTTACAAATATTTTGACTGTGTGCGAGGAGAAGGGTCTTGAAGTTTGGAGAGGAAGAGGGGCTTTCAGCCAATCACTGCCCTTCTAGTAATGGACGGGGTGAGGGGCTTAGGACCCGAGATAGCTTGACTAAACCCACCTAGCCTTCCCCAAAACCAATTACAAATGCTTCTGAGACTGCTACGGATGTCCCAAGGAGGTAGCAAAACCCCTGTTGGACATACAAGGGCCTGGCCTCCGCACATTAGCAGCAACCCTATTCTGTGCCGGGTTTTCCAGCTCAGCCTCCCTTTCACCATGTGATATTAGTTCTTCACGGGAGACCATGTGAAGAGAGTCAATATTGTGTAACACTCGGTGGCACAGTGTGAGTTCGAAGGTCTGTTAACATCTGCCCCCGCGCTAAATGGCTTGCACGGTTCCATCTGTATCAGAGGCAGGGATAGTTGTGAGCAGTAGGCGCTGCGGAAGGTGAGCTGCGAATGGAGCGCAAGGCGCAGGGGCTTGTTTGTGACTCCACATCCACAGCTTGCAGTGGTAGGCCCTGAAAGGAGGGTGAGGGTACAGAACCAAGCCATTCTGTCAGACTCTTGGCTCTTTCACTGTATGCTTACAGATGCTGGATGTTGGGGCCCAGTCCTAACCAGTGCTGTCTTAACGCATGGGCACGCTAAGCCATTGCCCGAGGGTCCCACAAGCATAGGGGCCCCACGCAGACCAGAATTTAACACAAATTTTCGGTTAAACATTTTTATTCCTGTGAGTGGTTGTGTAGGCAGGGCCCAGTTCACTGCTTTGCCCGGGGGCCTATAATGCTGTTAAGACGGCCCTGGTCCCAACCCTGATAGGCAGTGGACAAAGCTTTTTAAAGCTGCCTGCCGTGAGAGTTTGTGACATGCAAACAGCTGAGATGGGGTGGCTAGGCTGCGTAACACCGAAAATCAATGACTTCTCACTCAGCCCCAACCATGATCACAGAGCTGCAGCAGAAACTAAACCCTGAACTGACACAGAGCAGGCCAGTCTCCATGCAAAGTGTTTGATGATGTATAATTTGTATGGACACAGTAGTTCAAGCAACTACTAGAACTGTGCATTGCGTGATTAAATGTTTTATTGCAGGAATGAAGTAAATGTAAATGTCCAGTATTTGTAAAGCGCACAGCTACCTCCGGAGAGGTGTCCCGGCGCTGGCGGCCGTCGGGAAGATTAAGCGAGCTATTGCCCAGAGTCACATGGAGCTGGGCTGAACTGCCGCCAGCGCCGGGGATCGAACCGTGAGCCCCAGGATCCGGAGTCAGTCGCCCTGGCCGCTGCGCCACACCTCTTCCCTAACAGAAATGAATCTGCATTACTTTAACTCCTGATGATTGGTACTTGGCCGAGCAGTTAGTATGTATGCACTATTTTACAAACGATCAACAGAGAAAATGTGTTGAATTCCATAGTAAATCTGTATTAGTTTACCTTCATGGGAACAATTGACCGAAGTTTAAGGTAGCTTAGGTTGTTATCATAGTTACGGTAGGCAGCATATATGTATTGCACAGTGGTAGACACCCCTGTCTATTTATGGCTCAGCTGTTCTTTTCATTCAAATAGTATTTTTTGATTTCACTGTAACGTTTGTTCCCATGCATGGATCTGAACCAAAATTGCCAGTCACTTGGCATAGTCAGCTAAGGTCCAGCAAGCCAATTTTAGTGAATATATGTGCAGGGGAATATAAGTTAAAGACGTGAAAATAGTTGTGTATTCCCATGTTAGCTCCCGTAGGACATTTTGCTTGCGCCTACTGCAAAACCACTGAAAGGATTTATGCCAAACCTGGCATGAAAGTAGAACTTTACTCAGAAAGCATTCTTTCATTGGTGTACATCCGTTCAGTAGTTTTTCAGATCTAACCCTTTAACGAAGATGCCAGTTGGGCTCGAAAGGGTTTACGGTTTTGGATATCAGTGCCATTTTAAATCACAAGTCGTAACAATCAGAACTCGTGTCAATCAGATATGAATTTTATAGCAAATTGAAACTTGTGACTTTTTCAAAATAATCCAGCTCTCAAGGAACCCAACCCAAGGGAAGTGCTGGAGGGACATAGAGGCATGGAAAAAATTGCCAAACAGGTTTAAGGGGTGAAAAGGCACCATTTAGTGCTGAAAATCGCAATTTTAATTAAAATCACACATTTTCACTGAAATATATGAAGATAAATGGTCCAGTTGATAACCAATGGTGCCCCAGCCAAAAAAGACTCAGGTGGTGGTGATTGGCTGCCATGGGCAGCTGTACAGGGCTATGCGCAGTGGGGTTTGGCTGCCCATGGTGGGATGGGGCAGGGCCTGACCACAGGCCAGGCTTTGCACCACCACTGCAGCAGGCTGAGTTCAGGGTGGCGGATCTCCATCAGTGGACTGTTCGGGGATAAGGTCGGACCATAGACCAAGTGCTTCAGCCAACCCCCACTGAGTATGCTCAAATACCATGTGCAGCAAGGGTTATCTGACCACGATGGGTTGAGCTGTTGCAGGGATTCTGCTCAGGAACAGAACTGTGCTTGGGACCATAGAACATCAGTTGGTAGGGAGTGAGTCACCATACCAGATCGAGTCTGACTAGCTATAGTGTCTCACTTGCTCTCCTACTCATAACCAGAGAAAAAAGTGAATTGACATCCCAGAACACAACACTTCCGACCCTCTCAGGGATCGCGGTAACAGAACACCCCCTTTCGCTCACTCACTCGTACTTGTCCACAATAAGATATGACAGAGACACAAAGGAAGTTTGAAATGTTTATTTAAACTATTGTGCTCTAGAATGCAGTATACGTGCCCCAATAAGAAAACAACTGCCTAGCAAAAATACCATCCGCATTGTCAATAAACCGTATATTATGAAAAGCCCTGTCATATTATAAGACAGAATAGCCTAGCCCCACCCCTACAGGAGCAAACTGATTATACAGCAAAGATCTCTGGGTTTGGCAGCAGACCCCGTACTTTAGCATACAAAGATGGACGTTCTACATCTCAGATACAGCCATGATCTTCTCTCAGAAAATATCGGTCTCTCTGTGTGTTACATTGCTGTGCATACCTATATGACAAGGTTCACATGTTTATAAACAAAAGCTGCATTTCTGTGTTGTGTCTAGGTGCGAGGGCCTGACCAGAATAAAATAACAAGGGACATTGTTGTTTGACATTGTCTGCAGTTCAGATTAAATCACAGAACAGAACGAGAAAACAACTGCAGGTTCTGTGTGAAAATATAATATGGCACAGAAGCAACCGTATTTATATGGTAACATGTGCAAAGCTAATGCAGTCTGTGTCGTGCACAGTTAGACTAACATAGTTAAATCTACAATGGGCCCTGTATAAAACACATGACATCCTCCCCTTGGGCGGGAAGGAAGTACGCCATGGGCTGACAGAAATCAGAAGAGAAGCAAACTCAAAGCCTGCATTAAGAATTAATCAGTCTCATGGGTCAATAAGTGACAATTTGAAAAGAAAAAATATCCAATTAATGCGTGTCTAAGGAATCCAGTATGTAAGCGGCTATTGTAGAGGCATAGGACTCCATGATGGGGTCCGCTTCCATGTAGATAGATAAATCCGCGGCCCAGTTCATAAGTTCCAAAGAACATACATGATCTTCAGCTCCAACAGATGCAGACAGTGTCACCGCGCAACCTGCGTTGATTTCAACAAAACTCTGATCTAGCAATCGCTGTGCCAATGCACAGGAGCTCCTGTTGGCCATTTGCTCCAGACTTGGATTTTGTAGAGGTCGCAAACCCAAGGTACAGTCCTGATAATGGGCCACAAAAGGGACTCATCAGCAGTTCGAGTTCCAGGGCAGCAGGTGTCTGTAAAACCAGGCATATGTCCAGTGCCCATTGAAAGGGGCACCAGATGCAATGAAATACAGGTTGCACTTAGGTGAAGTAAGCACGGCCGAAGGTTAAACATCAATCCACATCCAACGCCTGCAGCAGAATCATGTCAAAGAGCAGAAGCATGCACTCACGCTAGTGCTGGAGCGATGCCAGGTCCAGGGCGGTTGCAGAAGGAGCATGCATTACGGAACAGCAGTAACAGGATGAGAATGCCGCAAATGAGGAACAGCAGTACCGGGAACCCACCGAACACGCTGGAAAAAATAGAGTGTATAAAGGCCGGAATTACTCCAAAGATAGTTTGGAAAGAAGTGACGAGGGCTAGTCTACAAGTTTTAAAAAATGGGCTAGCATTAAATATTTGATGAATCAGTTCACCGAAACGCAGGGGTAGATTTGTATTTAACAATGACTATTTTAACAGTCGTTCTGGCCACCTGCAATTCGAAGGTCTTGCGGGCAGACATGAGAGACACTTCTTGTTGAAACAATAATGCTTTGAGCCTGCTTAGCTTATTGAAATCTTCTTTCAAACTGGGAATGAAGGCCACAGTGAGCTATCTACAACTCCGTGTGGAGGGGGAAACAGGACGTTGTTGCAACAAGTGACTAACTGGGAAACTGACACAATATACAGGACTCCCACCCGCAACAGTCTTGATTATTAAGCATGAGATAGCTTTCATTTGAAAGTACAGTAATGAAGGGAACAATTGTGGGAACTGGAGTTCCTTTTAAATAACAAGCCAAATTAGGAGCTGAAACATTACAAGCGCTGTGGATTTTAACATGTTGACAAACAAGTGAATGACCGGCAGTCGAGTTGCTCTCCTCTTCCGTAAGAAAAACTTCTCTATCAGTACGCTCACAGCGATAGGTAAATGGCAGGGACCATAACTCATGGATGTAGCTGCTCCCAAGGGACTCATATCTACCTATTGGAAAATGTTTTATACAAGCTGTTAACTGAAATGTTGTTATGGGCAAGGAGATAACTCTGTGTATTAACCACACCGCTGAAGGGGTTTCAGCCACAGTGAATGGGATTTTTTTCTAATTTCTCTAAATGTAGCATGGTGTAAGTTGCATCTTTCATAGCCATTAATTGTTGTTTGTGTGTTAAATTAAATGGCAAAAATAAAGCAGTACAGTTCAAGTAATGCCAAGGAGCACGTCCATTTTTCAGTGTTTGAAGCGTCCAACTAAACTGCATAATGGATCTAAGGTGACACATGATACAATACAATGTTGACCTATCATTCTGTACAATATCAATAACAGATGACACAATGTTATTCAAGTTATAAATACGGGATGATAACATATTAATACTATTGTCTACTACAGTAAGTACTTTTTCCAAATTGTCTTGATCAATTTGTCTTAAACGTGTAGCCACTTCCATTTGTGATCATTTCCAAATTTCATTGTACGCTGCATATAGGAATCTTTTAGAATGAGGGGACTTGGGTCCTAACAAAAAATCCAATAGATTCATGTCCTCGGACAGAAGAGACAGATGTTGTTTCACTGCAGCTAGTGTAGAATGTTCTAACCATTGGTGGCATAGTTTACCCACTGAATAGGTAGTAATAATGTTAGAATGGGTTGACTGTGAATACCGTGGATTTGGTCTACTTGATTTGAAACGAGAAAACGAGCGTGACAACCATTTGTGTCTACTGGCCACAATAACCACCCACCAGGATTTGAAAATGAATAGTTAAATGTTCCATTTTGTATCATATCATTTAACTGGGTTTCTGTATAATTGGTGTAAGATTGCCAATTATCAAAGCGATAATAGAAGGAATTGAGGGGGCATTCAATTCTTTAATTTAGCCAATCCGAGACAAGTAGTTTGCTGGACCATTTCATTTAAGAAAATAATTTGTGTGGGAATCAGGCAAGCTCGAAATAGAGTTTCTGTGCACTTGCCAGGCTTTTGTACCCCAAATTGATTTCAGGTCAACATTGTCTTTCCAATAATCATAACCCTTAAGGGCCAACTGTTTGGCATATTATTTTTGACTGAGTTGGTACTAATTTAAATTAGTATGACATCGGGTCTGAAATGTCATAACTTGTAAAATATGTATACTTGTCTGTCTGCGTTTTTGAACTTCATTCCGGGGTGAACTGTGCTGGGAGGTGAAGCCGTGTGCTCCCATCCCCCTTCTGTTTGAAAAGGCTCCCTTGAGCCATTGAGCTGACGAGCTTTTGGAGATGCACCTGTGCGCCAGTGAGAGGTACTGAGACCTGAAAGGATTGTGGCAGCTTGCTCAGCAACCCCAGATACATTTTGTTTTTTATCTCTACTGATGAAGGATAATATCCAGAAACACATGTGTCTAGAGATTGACAGCACTAACCTGCACCAACCTTGGTAAACACTTCAGCAAAAACTCAAGTAAGCATTTAAAATGAACTGCATTTACCATAATGCTAAGGGGTGAACTGTGCTGGGAGGTGAAGTAGTGTGCTCCCATCCCCCTTTTCCTTGTAGTGGAGTTGGACAATGTTCAGACTGAGTATAATTATAATGGGGACGCTGCCCACTTGCCCTATGCAGAAAATTATGTCCATAATGATGGTAGCAGAACATCTCAGTGTAATTAGAGTAATTAAGATATAAATCTTCCGATTCAAACACAGTATACTATTGCAATTCAGAAAGCATTGAATTCACAGTATCAACATCCCAATCATCTGATTGTAAATCCGGTAATATTACATCACCCATAGAAACATTGAACACATATGGAATCTGTAGGGTATCAAATCAACAGAGGCTTTGAGCCCCATCGGCAGCCGGGGAGAAGCAGCAATGGTGGTGTTCACGGGCTGCAAAGGAAAGGCGTGTGAGGGCTCACTTCTGGGCATACTATGGAGAATTGGCCATATGGTGTAACTTGACATGTTCAATGGAAACAAAGCGATTTTCTTTATGACGTGGAAGTGGTGGCAAAAATCACAGTTCGCCTTCCCAGGAGACTAAGGACTGGAACAGGAGCATGGTATGTTGGGCCGAATTCCTTCCTGAGAGACACTTTTTTGCAAACAAGGTCTCCAATTTTAGGAAGTCAACCAGATACAGGAATTTGAGTCTCAGTACTCAAAGAAGGAGCCGGAGGCAAATGTGTGCGAGCCAGAGTGTCATGGTACTTTTGTAGATCCTGCAAAACAGCACAGTGGTTATCTACGTCGAAGGTTGCGGCTGCCGCCACAACGTCTGGACCATCAAGGTCTGAAACATACATCTTGAAGCCAAAGAGCATTTTGTACGGGGTGCGCCCACCCAGAGATCTTTTAGGGAGATTATTTAATGCCCTCTGAACCCAATAGAGATGACAAAACCCTGTACCTAATACTCAAGCTGTTAAGGATTGCTTTAGGTCACGGTTCATTCTCTCCACAACAGAATTGCCCTCAGGCATGTACGGAGAAGAAAAATGAACTTGCACACCCATAGACTTCATTGAATCACGGTACACCTTAGAGGCAAAAGCCAGACCTTGGTCCGAGTGGAATGCATGACAGGCATAAGTCCTGACAAAGATTTGCAAATCTTTAATAACAGTTCAAGCGTCAGCCGAGCGCTGTGCCCAAACCCAGAGGAACCTGGAGCAAGAATCAACTGCAACCAAAATTAATTTGAAAGCAGTATCTGAAAGTAAAGGACCGCAATGATCAAGATAAGCACAGTCGAAAGGCTGATTCAGAATTAATAAATGTGTCTGCGGTGGACAAGACACAGTAGAACTTTTAATTTGTTGACAAATGTCACAACATAAAACATATTTTTTGGTTTGCTGGTATAAACCTTTCCACCAATAACGTTGTTGTAAAAGGAAATAGTGGCAGCCACTCCCGCAAGTGTGGAAGCGACACTTTCATGCGCGGCAACCATTAAAGACTGTCTGCGGTCAAGGTTGGGTATCATGTGATTACCAACCCCAGTTATAGTTACAAAAGGAACCTGATGCTCATTCAGGGAATATTAATATTTAGAAGGAAAACCTTTAGGTAAAGTGGTGACGGCCTGAGAAGCATGGATGGCAGCCAAGATGTCATTATCAACACATGTTCTAGAGCGTGTTACTGCTGCTATTTTACATGTGGCTACTGCAGATTTGGCTGCCTCATCAGCTATAGAATTTCCTACTGCGTGTGCTCCCACACGTTTATGACCCAATGTATGGATAGCATGTGTACGTGGCAATTTATCCTTAAAATCTGTCACCTTAACCCAAATCATTTTATGCTTGATTGTGCTACCTTTGGAATACCTAAAGTCATTTTGTCGCCAAAAATGCAAGTTATCATTAAATGACTGTACACAATAAAACAAATCACACACAATGAGAGTAGGGAATTCAGGATCTGTATGCTCTAGGGCAAGAAGCAAAGCCTTCAGTTCCACCAACTGCGTGGTATAGTCTGCTGGAGACCTTGTGTGGGCAACAGTAGGTTGAAAACTGCCATCCGACATAGTTCCTAAAAGAACTGCGCATGCCGCGGAGTATTGCTGCTTAGAACCGATAGCCGGTTACGCAGAACCATCCGTGTAGATAATACATTGATGTTCATTAAGTGGAAGACTAGAAGATGGTACTGGATAAACGTGCTCATATTGCAAAACTTCTTGTGTCTGTAAAGCAGGGTCGAAGACAAAGCCTACATCAACCGCTGTTAAGGACTTAGATCATTGAATCCACCTGGGATGAAGGGCTTTTGAATTTAGAATGCTAGCTTTCGTGACCGCCTCTAAGGCTGGCACAGGAGAAACGAGAATAATTTGTTTACCTTGAGCCAAAGGCTGTTCTTTGAGGACGGCCATCTGGACAACAGTTCACATTTTTTCAATGGAAGCAAAACGCATTTCCGCCGGGGAATATAAATGTGATTTATATGCAATAGGAACTGTATCTCCTTCATTAAATGTAACATAGGTAAAGCCAATATAACCTGGTACAAGCCAGATAACCAAATTAGTCGTATTAAAACTTGTATGTAAATGTCGCATTTCAAGCAAATCAGATTGGAAAGATCTGAGAATCACAGTATGTTCAGGCATCAAAAATCAGGGCGTATCAAGGCATATAGCGATTTAATACGTTGAGCATAGTCCGGAATGCAAGTTCTTCCAAAATTTAAAAAGCCAAGCAAAGATTGTAGCTTCTTAAGCATATTAGGGACTTGCAAGTGTGCATATTTTTCTAAAGTGAGGGGCCAAGCTCTTACCCTCATTGGTTAAGTCGTAACCAAGGAAAAGGACACTGAGGAAAGCAATATGTGATTTGGAAAAATTGAACTTGTAAACAAGTGCCGCAAACAACAAAATTATGCGATCCACTTTAGCTAAATGAGAATTCAATTCATCATCTGTTAAGTAGATGTCATCAACATAGGACAAAGCATCAGGGTCAATATCATGAAGAATCGACACAATTCGAGCTGCAAAACACCCCAGCTATTTTTTTACCCCTTAAGCAAACATGCGTATCGAATCTGGGAGCCGAGGGCGGTAAACGCGGACCAATCATGGCCAAATTATGACTGAAATGTCATGTGTGGTTTTACATTTTTTGCGAACAATATTGTTAATGAACGCCATACTATGTGTATTTTGGACAGCAAAAGTGCAAATATGACTATTCAAATGTCAATAATCTAATACCAAAGGATAAACCTGGGCAGGTTTCGAAACCGGAAAAAGCAGATTATTCATCTGTGATACACAGGGTTCAATCACTCCCTAGTACTCTAATTGAGTAAGTGTGTCCTTAACAGCCGCTTTGGCATCTGGTCTAATTGGATACTGCGGTTGAGGTTGTGGAGTGGAACAGATAGGAATTACATGGAAAGGAGAATCTTTGTCCCATCCAGGGTGATTCTGATATAAAGCAGGGGCCAAAGCAAGGGCCCATTCAGCAGCATAAGCTTGTTTAACTGCTTCTGGAACCAGATGCGAAAGGAAGGGAGGATAACATCCTCACCTTAGGGACAAGCAAGAATAAAGGGAGATGGCCAATCTACCTCCGCCAAAAGAATGTCATAAGAAGAAGTCAAATCGTCCCAAAATATAGCTTTAATGATGCGTTTGATGTCACCTTCAATTTGGATCTCTAAGTGGGAGAGACTGTCAGGGGGGGGCCACGCGGGTGTCTGCGGTTTCTACCGTGACAAAAGTTTCATTTGCTCTCACCTCCAGAAGCTGGCGGAGTGTCTTGCACACAGTGGTGACTTGTGCCAGGCTATCAAGGAAAGTCACCGCCCAGCTCCTGTCCAGGACAAGGGTTTTTACCATCTGGGGCATATTTCGCTGTTAAGGCAGTGTCACGAGTCGCGACCAATCACCCCAGACGACATGAACGAGGAATGGTCTATTCCTTATGTGGCCGATCCTTTTCTTTATTTTTAGCCTACCTTCAGAGATAAGCAAGAGGAGGAACAGTATTCGTCATGGGATAATCAGGACTACAACGATCACAAAGATTATGACCTCTTTAAATCTTCACTGCTTCCCAGCCATGTGAACTACGACGCGAACGTCAGCCCCGCCCTCCCCCAGCATACAAGGACGGAACTAGAAACTCGAAGAGAGAGCCCCAGATTGGGAGGAACAACAGACCCAGAGGAAGCAACGGACATGGTGAAAAAGAAAGATGCCAAGGAAGCCAAACGCCCAACCCCGACGGAGGGACTTCAAAAGGGATCATTCACCTTAGCGGTGGAACCGGAGCGGGACTCAGGGGACAAGGACGAAGGACCGGCAAGGACCAGAGAGACACTAGGAGGCCAACGTTCCCGCCCAGCCACGTTCCAGGAGGAGCGTGGCATGCACAGGTGCATGCCAGGATCTGCGGAGGAGGCGGGTAGGGGCACGGACCACTCCTCCATAGGAGGGAATACCTGTCACTGTAAATGAATGAATATTCACCACAAGGAACACTCGTAATGCTTTGCGTCCTGATAAAAAAACATTAATAGAACTGTCTTCTCTTGCTCGTTTAATATTAGAAGCAGTGTTCCTCCCACACTCCCTTCCCCTGATACGATCGATCATGAATAGAATGCTGACCTGTGCCTTTTGTTCTTTTTTTTTTCTCCTTCACCTGTTCTGAGGAGAGGAACCGCTGACCTCTGTGATGAACCCTGATACCAGTCCCCCAGGAAGAAGAGAAAGAAGGGCTTTCCTTAATTATTTTCTGTGTTGAACCTCGAATAAAGCAACATAAAAACTCACTATAGCAAGTCTGTGGCCATTGTATCCCGCAAAACCTTACAGGCAGCAACTTTTTTTTCTGGAAAGGGTGCTTATAAGTAAGTGGTTGATCCTCCTTTTTGATTTTCACGTTAAAAGAGCATTGTGTATCCCATTTGGGTTGCACATACTCTCCTTGTCTACGATCAGATCACCCTCCTCTGTCATACTGTTGATCAGACGAGTCCTGAAACGAGGAGAACGAGTATCAGGAACCTGAAATCGATCAGGAGTCTTAACTTTAGAGAGGTCACGAAAATCGCAATGCCGTTCAGAGTATTCCGGGGGTAGGGTACGGCCACGAGGTCTGCCCTTTTGTTGTGGTTGTTTAGATGTATCCCATGGTTTCTTCAGAAAATCACGGGCAGGGTGAGCATCTTTATAAGAAGTTGGTTTGATAAGGGTGGAAACAGAAGGTCAGGTCCCCAAACTCTTACATCCTAAGGACGTATACACCTGTAAAATGATAATAGGCAACTCACGTTTGCGGTCAGCAATAGCCACGGCGCCAAGTTGCTGGCGTATAGCCAAAGAAGCTGCTTCACCTTTAACATTAGAAAGAATCATTTCGGAGACGAACACCAGGTCGGCCTGAAGCCACAGCTATACCTTAGTTGTTCAATTCGGAAAGCTTGCGTCACTCAAATTTTGGTTGCGAGGATGATGACACTACAAATTAAAGACTTTAACCCAAACTGGTCGATCCTCTCCAATACAGTGAAGTGCAGGCTGTGTGGTTACAAACTTGAATCTTTCCCTCACTTACTTTGCTGCTGCCCCTCGCTACTCTATCCTAGGCGGATGTTATTAAAGCCACTCTTTCTAATTAATGGCCTAAGGACCTGTAGTGACGCCACGACCTGGATATTTACCACCACGGTCCCCTCGGAACTGGCCCGAATTGTCAAAAACAACCCACTTAAGTGCAGCAATGATCACTGATTAATAAAATGCACATGGCATCTGGTTTTACCACATGATCTTCTATACAATGACTGCTGACTGTAAAACACAATTGTATTCTTTTGATACTACAAGATGGTGATGGACATATGGTACTCAAGTTCTATCAATCTCAATGCACTGTGCACTTTGACTTAATGGCAATTGATCCTCTATGAAATATCTGCTGACTGCAAAATATGCATTTTATTTTCTCTGATATCACAAGATTGTGATGGACATATGGTACTCAAGCTCTACTAATCTCAATGCACTGTGCACTTTGACTCAATGGCAGTCGATTTTAAACAATCGTATTAATAATAAGATATGTCCAATGTGCTATATTGTTAAGGTTTTAATTAATCACACAATAAACTTATTTCTCTCTCTCATTTCGGAGACAACCAGAAAATTAACAACCAAATAAAATAAAAACAACAAATTAATTGTGGCAAACACAGTCCCCCAGGTGTTGCAGTCGGCTAAAGGGAGAACCAGAACATTAGGTAAAAACATGGTTAAAATTCTAAGTTCTTCCTGTGGACCCGTAAGGGGAAACACAGCATCAAGTTGATCAATTTTCTGGGTAATCCAAAATGGAATGTCCTCACAATTAGGTGGGCATTTGCCCATAACTGAATTCACAATTACTGGACTAATAACAAGTCCCGGAGCTTGGTGTCCCTGCGCAGTCGCACCAGCTCTATCCTGACCCACCAGAAAGGCACGGGAAACAAATTGTATCAAGCGTCTATCTAAAAGAACCACTTGGTTATATAAAACACACATTTCCACCAAATTTAGACCAGCTAAATTCGAATAAGGTGTAAAGCCTGCAGGAGTAGCCCAGGTGGCCCCGACAATACTTAAGGGGCCCATTCAAACAATGCCAGGGACATGGGGGAGCAAACACAACAAGATGATTGACGGAGTGCTGAAACGTTTTAACCACTCACATCCAGTCACAGATCTGGGTTTAACCCATCATTCTTTTGCTCACTATGCCACCCCAGTTTGGACCCAGCCATATGCAAATCAGTCTTGACCCTGTTCCTCAAGGGAACAGTCCACCCCGAACTGCCAGGCCAGGTCCTCCCTGGACCGGAAACATGTATCCTAGGACCGTTTTCGGGGTTTCACCCCTCATCAGCCAGGCAAGCTTGAATCCAGTGGCACAGTGAGCAAGGGACCCACGTCTGGGCATACCCTTGGCCACTTAGGGCGAACATAGCAAACACAACAAGATGATGGACGGAGTGCTGAAACTTTTCAACCACTCACTCCCAGTCATAGATCTGGGTTTAATCCATCATTCTTTTTCTCACTATGCCACCTCAGTTGGGGGAGGGCGCCATTAAACCAAGTCTGGTGTTCCCAGACTGTAAGAGGAATGTCAAGGACTGCATAAGGACGATAAGCATTCGGTGAGGCAGCAGCAGTATAAGAATGAAACATATTGTCATTAGCGTCGACAGCCGGGAAGGTGACCCAGGAATAAAAAACTTCAAAGCGGTATGATGCACTTGCTTCACTCACAAAAACTCCAGGTGCCCCGCTTTAGGGACACCATGCTGAAGTAGGTATTGAGTAACCGTTGGGCGGCAGTTCGCCGCAATTGCAATGGCCATAATTAATAAGCAAAGAATTCAAAAAGGCAGTACAAAAGAGGGTATACACCTTTTAATATTCAAGCTTGAAAAACCAGCAGAACTAGGTGATTCCTAAAACCGTGGAGGATAAGTCCCAAGCACCATGGACGTCTCCGGAGAACGGTGCGAGGTTATTGTGGAAAAGCACAAGCGCAACTCGGGATTCCTGCAAATAAGTACCAGACCAAAAGTTGGCAGCGCCATGTTGCAGGGATTCTGCTCAGGAACAGAACTATGCTTGGGACCATAGAACTTTAGTAGATACGGACTTAGTCACCATTCTACATCAGTACCATGAGCCCGAGTCCGACTAGCTATAGTGTCTCACTTGCTCTCCTACTCATTACCAGAGAAACAAGTGAATTGACACCCCAGAACACAGCACTCCCGACCCTCTCAGGGTTCGCGGTAACAGGAGACCCCCTTTCGCCCACTCACTCATACTCATCCACAATAAGATATGACAGAGACACGAAGGAAGTTTGAAAATGTTTATTTAAACTATTGTGCTCTAGAATGCGGTATACGTGCCACAATAAGAAAACAACTGCCTAGCAAAAATACCATCAGCATTGTCAATAAATCATATATTATGAAAAGCCCTGTCATATTATAAGACAGAATAGCCTAACCCCCTTAACCTTCTACAGAAGCAAACTGATTATACAACAAAGATCTCTGGGTTTAGCAGCGGACCCCGTACCTTAGCATACACAGATGGACATTCTACATCTCAGATACAGCCGTTATCTTCTCTCAGAAAATATCGGTCTCTCTCTCTGTGTTACATTGGTGTGCAAGGTTCACATGTTCATAAACAACCGCTGCATTTCTGTGTTGTGTTGAGGTGCGAGGGCCTGACCAGAACAAAATAACAAGGGACATTGTTGTTTGACCTTGTCTGCTGTTCAGACTGAATCCTAGGAAAGAACAGAATGAGAAAACAACTGCAGGTTCTGTGTGAAAATATAATATGGCACAGAAGCAAACGTATTTATATGGTAACGTGTGCAAAGCTAACGCGGTCTGTGTGGTGCACATTTAGGCTAACATAGGGAAAACTGCAATGGGCCCTGTATAAAACACATGACACGATATAAGGCCCGGCCACAGGCCAGGATCTGCTGCCAAACCCCACGCATCAGGGTTTGGAAGTTAAGTACATCCTAAAAACATGAATTTAACTGAATAAAAACACAGT
Organism: Calotriton arnoldi; assembly: GCA_963921515.1. Classification (NCBI taxonomy): domain Eukaryota; kingdom Metazoa; phylum Chordata; class Amphibia; order Caudata; family Salamandridae; genus Calotriton; species Calotriton arnoldi. The sequence continues at coordinate 4,570,094 of CAWUFW010000156.1, forward strand.
TAAAACAGAGTTATGATTTTGGCTCAAATATCCAAAACGAAAACAACTGATTTTCGCCAGTTGTGGTTAGTAACCCACACAGCACACATCATAACTTGTGCATGTGCCATGCTTAAAACAACAATTTGCTGGCCGGGCAAAGGCTATAAGTCTCCTGGGTTATTACATCCATGACCTCAGTAGAGCTCACCATATTTTTTAAAGCACTCCGAGCTGGAGCTCTGTGCTCTTCAGCTGGAGTACAAGGCCACCATGTGGTTGTTTTTTATGGTTGTACTGTGTAGTCTGAAAATGTTAAAAGAAAGAATTAAAGATAGATTTTTTTAAATAAAGCCTTATTAAAAAATATGTATTACAATTTTTGACAATCACTATTGTTAAACATTTCAATGTGTGAATTTATGAAATATACATTTGATTACAATTATTGGTGACAAAAACAATAGATCTGCTTTATGTGTGCTGACCCTTCATTAAGCCAATAGGTCCACTTTTTACATTTTGGTGTTCTGACCCTTTGACAGTGTCAGTAGGTGTGCCTTACTCAAAATTGCACCATTTATACTGCTACATCACATAGTCAGCCGTGCACATCTGTAGGGGTTGTGTGCCAGCGGGAGGGGGGTGGTTTGGGCGCAGGGCCAGGCCTATGCCAGGTTTCTCATGCAACCCCTCCTCTTTATATAAACGTTTGGCCCCGGAGGATAGCGTCCCAGGGCCTCTAAGAGACACGGGGGCTGCACAGCCCCTCCCTATTATATGAATATGAATAGTGGCCATGGAGGATGGGGTCCCTGGGAAACCATGGATGCTTGGGTAGGAGGGCCACACAACCACTTCCCTATAAAATATATTGTGCTGACCCTCCAAAACACAGTGGCTTGTTTTTTTAAAACATGAATTTGCTGTAAAATGTTTTTAAAAATGATTTGACCCAGATGGGGTCCCTCTGGGACCACCCCCAACCAGGTCTAAGGGGGCAGTGTATCCTAAGGATTTTTCTAATGAAAAGCAATCCTTACTATAACTACCCATAACTATAACTGGGATTTTTATATTATATATATCACTCACGGGGTCAGTTATAATTCATTTTATTGCAAGTAGACACGTTTCGGCGTTTGCCTTCTTCAATACTTGCTACAAACAAGAAGACACAGCAGATGTGATTTTAAATATAGGCAGACCTACTCCCATTGGTCAATTCTTTATGGTGAGCAAAAGAGGATTGCTGCCGTCCCACTAGAAATGCAATGTCTATGGCAGCCATTCTTGCTTGGTGTATATACAATGTGGATCCAAAGGGTAACACCATGCGCTATGCTGATCATAACCATTGCATCATGGAAACATTAAACCTCTGATGGCTGCACAGCGCAATGGTGCTTTTCATTCATTTGTCCCACATCAAGCCAATACATGCAGCCCTCTGTCCACCAAATCGACTTGATATTCACTGCATCTCACGCCCTGAATTGTGGCACTTGAACAGTAATTTAAAGTCAGTAAATGCCCCTCACCTCAGCTGTACTTCCAACCCATGAGACACTAACCAGCAGGAGTCGGTCAAATGGCCATTCATCAAGTAATTCAATAATTGCCAATCAGAGTCGACGGGAGCGTTCACGTAAATCCATCTCCCATGGCTGTGTTTTTATTAAAGGGGGGCACACAACCCCACTCCCTGAGCCTATTATGGCCCTGAGGACCCCATCCCCCAAGTGCACAAGAGTCTTGACAATCCTCCAGGCTGTCCCATTGTGAGTTCATGCGGCTCCCTACTGGAGAATACATCTAGGTTTGTGGACATTTTTCTGTTTCCGTATGCTGTGAACTTACCATCATATATCCATGACTCAATGGATTTTCTGAATCGCATTGGCGGAATATCATGGAAGACGGAATATGTAATGGCACAATAGATGTGGTCTCGCTGTACACGTCTATCGTACATGAGGATGCCTTAAGAGCCAGTGAATATTTTTTAAGATCATCCTTGAGCCTGCTGAACCACACGCAAATGCTTTTAGACATGATGTCTTTTTGCCTAACTAATGTTTTTATCTTTGAAGAGAAATTTTATCAACAAAGCAGAGGTACGGCCATGGGCACTTTATTTGTGCCTATATATGCGAATTTGACAATGGGATATTGGGAGCCAGAGTGTGTTTGGTCAGAAGAGAACAAGGACAGAATGGAGAAGGTGGTTCTTTCGGTACGTTATATCGACAACCTGTTTTTAATATGGGAAGGAGAAACAGAAAAACTGTAGTGTTTTGTAAAATCTCTAAATAATAATGATCTTAAATTAAAATTTACTTATACTATTAGCAAGCAAGAAATTGATTATCTGGACATACGAGTATATATAGAAAATGGGAAGATCTGTACCATCTTGTTTCGTAAATCGACTGCGTGCAATAGTATCCTGGCTGCCAATAGTGGCCATCCCAAAGCCCTAAAATGGAGCGTGCGGTATGGAGAGTTTCTGAGGGCTCAAAGAAACTGGTCAGAAGATCAAGAATACGAAGCACAGCTCAATGAATTGTATAAGGAATTTAGGAGATGGGGCTATCCAGTGACTGTATTGAATGATGCGAAAACGAGAGTAAAGAAGAAGAGAAGAGAAAACGTATTGTTTCCAAAAATGTCAAAAGAGGAAAAAAACAAAGATAAAGAAAGGTTGAGATTTATCACTGACTTTAACACATCAAGTAGAGCTATTAGAGCAGCATTAGAAAATCACTGGAAAATACTAAGAAAGGATGAAGATATCAGAGGCCAAACTTCCGAGCATCCCAATGTCACATAAAGAAAGACACCGTCTTTGGCTGATCTCTTAACTCAAAGTTGTTTTCATAGATTAGAGAAAAGAGCAGCAAGACAGAATTGGCTCAGGACCAACGGCTTTGTGAAATGTCACAAATGCAAGGCGTGCCAATATGGACAAAATCGGACGGATATTAAAACTTTAAGTGGTGAAAAGAAAAAAATCAAGGAGAGGATACTATGTGAAATGACACATGTGGTACACATCTCAGAATGCAGATGTGGGAAGCAATACATTGGCAGTACGGTGAGCAAGTTAAAATTGCGCATTTTACAACATATGAGACCAATTACTAACAAAGATTTTACTTATGCCATGTCCAAACATATCTGGAAGGAGCATGATGGAAGATTGAACAATTTTACATTCTTTGGCATTGAACATATCCCATTGAAAATCAGAGGGGGAGATCGTGAATTGACTTTGAGAAAATCAGAATCAAAGTGGATTATAACAATTGAAACTGAGATCCAGTGGGGCCTAAACACAGATGCGGAACTATATACATTTTTATAAGGTTATTGAGAGGCCAGGGTGTATACTGGATATGAACGCAATCTAAACAAAGTGCTCCACTGCTGCGGGAGGGCCTGAGAATTTGCAATAATGACCGAATTCTTTTACCTTTTTGATCTTTTGATCTTCTAACCTTGCTTCAATGCATTTCTGGTTATGCTGTTCCCAAGTTTGAGATATGGACTATGTTCTTGCATACATAGTATGATATGAGATGGAAAACACAACTTTTTCTCTCTTCCCCTCCCATATATACACATACATAATGAGAACTAGGGATCCATTAATATGTGGTAGGGATAATATTGTGTACTTCACAGGCATGAATTTAGATATTTATGAGATGGAGGATGAAAATCAATGTTGTTATTGGTTGTGTGGAGGGTAATCATACAGTCCCTCTTTTTTTGTGACACCCTAATTCCCAGGAATCTTATTATGCGAAACTTGCACATGTGATATAAAAAGAATGAATGAAATATGAAAACATTGCGGATTTTGCACATTATATGGGTACTGTGAACCATTTGAGTGTTTTAGAGTTGGCACTTGCACTTTCCTATGGGGTACAAGTAAAAGCACAACTTGTTTGTTACCATGAGGGGTTTGCGAACTTTGCACATTGAGAAAAGTACTGTAGAAGTAATCAATATGAATGTGAAGCACTAGCACTTTCATTTATGCATGCAGCATAGTTCAAATGAAGGAATGAGATATAGAAATTGCGAACTTTGCACATTACAAAGATACTGTGAATCAACTGAATGTCTCAGGGTTTGCACTTGCACTTTCTTATGGAGTACAAGTAAACGTAAAACCTGAGTCTATAGTGAAGGGTTTGCAAATTTTGCACATTAATAAAAGTACTTTACAAGTAGCCAACTGCAATATGGAGCACGAACACCCTCATATTTATGTGTGCAGTATAGTTTGAACTCTTCCCAAAGTATTAATTAACATTAACCCCTGCCCCAGTCTGTAGAGTTGTATCCATGAGTTAGGTACTTCACCTAAACAGTGGTAGATTAATGTACTGTATTAACTTTTACAGTTTGGAGAATGTTGTGTACTTCGTGATAATATATGTGGTAAATTGGAGACTGCAGTCCATTTCTTTAAAAGTTTACAATTGATTTTAAATAGGTGGTGGGAGGAGAGTGGTAGCCCTTTAAAAATGACACTCTGTACACTAACTCTATGACCCAGTTGAAAGCTTTTGCCAAAACGCGTAGGTCTGTTTTCCTCTGTTGCACGTGCACTCCATCGGTGGTTAAAAGCTTCTTTTTAAAAAAAAGTTTGCCACGGACTCGCGGATGGATCCACAAAGCTGCGGCAAAATTTTAAAAAAAAGACGTGTGGGCTCCTGCGCGTCTTTTTTCTAAAGCCCCCAGGTGGGCCAAAACCCAGGGGCATGAGGGTAATCAATGAGGGGGGGCTCATGGGGCCCCCCTCCTAAGCTTTTCTTAAGCCCCGGGGACCACCACCTCCTGAACACTTGTACTGAACACTATAAATGTGGTGGGGCCACTCGCCCCCCCTGCTGTCCCGGGGACTGCCACCTCCCTGGGGCACATACATTATTTAATAAAAAAAACAATGCGGGGGACCGCCACCTTCCCAGGGCAGTAATAATATGCGAGAGAGCCACGTGGCTCCCCTTCTCCCCTGCTACCCTGGGGACCGCCACCTCCCTGGGGCAATGTAGTATACAAATGCGGAGGCCCACTCGGCCCCCCCACTGCCCCAGGGACTACCTCCCCGGAGCACATAAATATTTTATTATTTAGAATGCGGGGGAGACCCTATGGCCTCCCCCGCAGCCCGCCACCTCCCCAGGGCATTATAGTTTACAAATGAGGGGGGCCCCCCGCTGCCCTGGGGACCACTATCTCCCCGGGGCACAAACACTATAATGAAGGGGGTCCTTTGCGACCCCCCGGCCCCAGGGACCACCACCTCCAGGGCTAAAGTTAACATCGGAGGGGGGGCGTGCGGCCCCCTTTCATGGAGCCCTAGATGGCCTTTTGGACCGCCAACCATCAGGGCCTGCTCCAACAATGTCCCGGGGTGCCCACCCCTGGGACATTGAAGTTTGCAATGGCTTTCCCGCCAAACCATAGCAAACTCTGCTCTGCTATCAGCAAGCAATAGCAGAAAATGCTTTTGCTTGCTGAAAGCGGAGCATGTCTGTTTCCCTGCCCGCTGTCAAGCAAGCAAGGAAACAGACAAATTGCTTTGAGATCCAGGGAGCTGCATGTTAGCAGCTTCCTGGGTCTCAAAACAATGCCTGCTCCCACAGGAAGCGGGAAGCCCGCGTCCCCATGGGTGCCCTGGATGGGACCAGGGCACGCATTCTAGAGGCTAGGCCCCGGGAGATGGGGTCTCCAGCACCGAAAGCCCCCCTCCCTTTAATAATAATAAAAAAAGAAAAGACTGGGCCCCGGAATGGGGTCCCCGGGGCCAAAATCTGCCCGGGAGTGGGGCCATACAGCCCCCCTCCCGTTTTTTAAAATAAAAAAATGTTTAAAAAGGGGCAGGCCCCTGGGGATGTGGTCCCCGGGGCTGTAATCGGCCCGGGAGAGGGTCCTGCGTCCCCCTCCCTAGTTTGTATACATTCAAAAAAATAAATAAAGGGCAGGACCAGGGGGATAGGGTCCCCGGGGCCAAAACTGGCCCAGGGAAGGGGGCCCACGCACACCCCTTCCTTTAATTAAAAAGAAAGAAAAAAATAGATACTCACGGCCCCGGGGGATGGGGTCCCTGGGGCCGTAATCAGCTCGGGGTGGGGGCCGCATGGCCCCCTCCCCATTCTTAAAATTCCTGGCCCTGGAAATGGGGTCCCAGGGCCAAATTCAGCCCAGGGAAAGGGGGCCATGCGGCCCTCCTCCCATAAAAAATAAAAGAAGATAGGCCCGAGGGATGGGATCCCTGATGCCAAAATTGCACCGGGAGGAGGGGCCGCGCACCCCCTCTCTAGTTTTATGCATTTAAAAAAATAATAATAAAGGGCAGGCCCCAGGGGATGAGGTCCCCGGGCCAAAATTGGCCCAGGGAAGGGGGGCCACGTATCCCCCTTCCTTTAATAAAAAATAAAAATAGAAACACCGGCCTCGGGGATTGGTTCCCCTGGGCCATAATCGGCCTGGGGAGGGGGGGGCGCATGGCCCTCCATCCCCATTCTAAAAATGCCTGGACCAGGGGGGATTGGGACCCCATGGCCAAATTCGGCCCAGGGAAGGTGGGGCCCCTCTCCCATAAAAAAACAAATTCGGACCGCAAGTTGCGGGAAGCCCCAACCCCTTTCTCCACTAATCTGCAAATGCGCCTCCTGGGGCGCTGCTGGTTGGGGGATGAAGTCCCCTTGACTGCTGAGGGTCCTTAGGGGCCAACAAGACCTTCTGTTACCTCCAGTAAGTCTCACACAGCTGGATTGCTGACAGGTGGTCTGAGGCCATGCCCCCTTTCTCCACCACTTTGCAAACGTGCCTCTTGGTGCACTGCTGGTGGGGGGATGATGTCCCCTTGCCTCCTGAAGGCCTCAGAACTAAAGTAGACTTCTTCCCCCAAACAGTAGGGCGCCAGGAGGCATGTTTGCAGAGTCGTGAAGAAAGGGGGCGGGGCCTCTGATGACCTCTCAGCTATCCAGTTATGTGGGTCTTACTGGAGGTAACAGGAGGGGTAGTTGGCCCCCCAAGGACCCTCAAGAGCCAAGGGGACTTCATCCCCCAACTACTAGTGCTCCAGGAGGTGCTTTTGCAGAGTGGTGGAGAAAGGGGGCATGGCCACTGAAAACCTCTCAGCAAATCCACTGTGTGGGACTTACTGGAGGTAACAGGAGGGGTAGTTGGCCCCCAAGAACCCTCAATGGCCAAGGGGACTTTATCCCCCAACTAGTAGTGCGCCAGGAGGCGCGTTTGCAGAGTGGTGGAGAAAGGAGGCGTGGCCACCGAAAACCTCTCAGCAGTCCCACTGTGTGGGACTTACTGGAGGTAACAGGAGGGGTAGTTAGCCCAAGTCCTACACATCGGGAGTCCTGAGAGCTAGTCAGAGGCCCGCCCCCTTTCTCCACAACTCTGTAAACGTACTACTACTAATTCACTGAAAAAAAACAAAGGTTACATGGACGTTATAGTTAGGAAATGAAAGGAAATGGAATGAAAAAAACCTCAGAAATTCACTGAAAAAAACAAAGGTTACAGAGACTTTATAGTTAGGCTAATGTTTCACTCGTACAAAACCAGAGAAATTCAGCCGTTATAGTTAGTGAGCTAACTATAACTTGCGCCCCTGCAATGCACTGCTTATGACCTCACATATTACATTACTCATGACATGGTCAGTGACATCACTGATGACATCATCCATAAAATCTCTGACGCACCCACTCACACCCCCTTATAACCTTTCAAACACCCACTCCAACTTTCACACTACCATTGTCAAACCCATTCACACCCATACCAGTACTTACACAGCCATTCACTGATTCATAGATCAACACACACATCCACTCACTCACCCATACAGCCACTCACACCCACTCACTCACTAATATAGCCACTGAGATAGCCACTCATATGCCCATACAGCCACTCACACACTGAGTCAGTCACCCATAGAGCTACTCATACACCTACTCACTCACCCATACAGTCAATCGCACAGCCACTTACTCACCCATACAGTTACACACACACTCACTCACTTACTCATATAGATACTAACATGTACTCACTCACCTATACAGTCACTGACACAAGCACAGTCACTCACACAGCCACTCTCACATTCACTCAGTCACACATACAATCACTCACATACCCATCACTCACCTATACTGCCTTTTTCATACCTGGTTACTCACCCATATACCACTGACACATACACTCACTCACCGACACAGTCATACACACACTCACTCACCCATACTGCCCCTCACACATGTACTCATTAACCCATGCAGCCACTGACTCACCCAGTCACTCATCCATACAGGCAGTCACACTGCCCTCACCCACCCACACAGACACTCAGACTCCCATATAGGTACTCAGACAACCAGCCACTCACCCATACAGCCACTCACGTACCCACTCACACACCCATGCAGCCACTTAGACACCAACTGATAGACTGATACAGACATTCACAAAACCAGACACTCACCCATACATTCACTGAGACACCTAATCTCTCACTTATACAGTCCGTCACATAGCTGCCAAGGTTTCAGATTGCTTATGTGTGACATTTTCATATTTTCAGTGTAATTATCATTGACAAATTCAAAGACTATGAGTGACATGTTCTTGCGAGCAAAACCAAGAAATTAAGATAAGTGAAACATATAAATATCAGAAATTACACCCATTTGAGGAATGAGAAACTCCAAGATCAGTGTGTGCTGTGAATATCACCATTCATACATGACCAGTTATACATTCATGAACAAGAATGTATGTATTTCTTACCCCTTTTTGTTACTGACTTTGTCCAAGAGGGTAGGAAAAACCACTTAGGTTCTACTCCATCCTGTTGTGGTGAAACATGTATGATGCAGTCACTGGAAACACAAACATAGATTGTCCAATCCAAATAACACAGAGTGCCACCTTCTTAGAACGGGAGAAAAATACCTGACAAGGCAAAAAACCTGTTTCTATGCTAAAAATAGTAAGGGATCCCTTTTTCGTAGCTCGGCTTTCAAACGCTTTGTAGAAGCGCCCAAGAAACCCACAACGAAAGCGATAGGTAGGAAAAGTGAAGTACCAAAAATTAAGATGAGACGGGGAAAACAAAACGTCCCTCCCGTACTCACCGACGAGTGTCACAAAAGATAATCCAGTCATAGGCAGAATGGCGCGAAGTCCAACAAGAGAGAACCCAACGATGCAGAAATCGGCGTCCTGAAGAGAGGAAATCCAAAGCGGAGCAAAGCACAACGGAAGCAGCGAGAATCCCAAAGACGCTGCAGGCAAAGTCCTTCCGGCAGCGTGAACCGGAGGTAAAACCAAGCGAGGAAGTGAAGGCGATCGGCGTTTAAATACCCGCTGCCTTCACACGGAAATCCCCGCAAGTGCACACAACCATGAAATCCCAGCACACACAAAAAAAGTAAGGAAAAAAGGAAAAGACCGAAGCCCAGCGGGACTCTCACTAATCACGGGACCTAACAGTACCCCCTCCCAAACGACCCCACACAGGACGAGGCTTGGACGAATGACGTACATGAAATAAACACACCAATCGGGGGGCATGCACAAACTGGCAGGTTCCCAAGTACGGTCATCAGGGGTATAACCTTTCCAATCCACCAAATAAAACAGTCTACCACGACTCCTCCGGGAATCCAGAATAGTAGTAACCTCAAACTCCTCATGCTCATCGATCACCACAGGAGGAGGTTGTGGCAAGGTCTGGGAGGTCCTAGTGTAAGGTTTCAATAGAGACGTATGGAAAACAGGGTGTTCCCGGTAGTCATCAAGTAAGGCCAGGTTCATGGCAACTGGATTTACTACCTGAATTATCTTGAAGGGACCTATATAACGAGGCTGTACCTTCCTAGGGCCCCCCAATCTCAAGTTCTTAGTGGCTAACCAAACCATATCCCCTGAAGCATAGGAAGGGGCTGGACAACGACGTCTATCTGCCTGCTTCTTCATACTGATCTTAGCTGCCAATAGATGGTCTTGTGCCTTTTCCAAAATTTCTGCCAAAGCATGACTCAAGTTGTGTACTGCTGGTACCCGTCCCGAAGGTTGAATAGGTATAGCCTTGGGATGAAACCCCATAGAACAAAAGAAAGGGGTCATACCCAAGGCTGAATGTATGCTGTTGTTATATGCAAACTCAGCTATAGGGAGCGCTGTTACCCAACTGTCTGTTAAAGAAGACAATAAACAACATATATACTGCTCCATAATCTGATTAGTACGCTGCGTTTGTCCATCCGTCTGTGGATGATAGGCGGAAGACAACCGAAGCTCCATTTTCAACGAGGAACACAATTCCCTCCAAAAATGGGAAATGAACTGCGCCCGATCAGACACAATGGCAGTGGTTATACCATCTAATCGTAACACCTGAGAGATGAAAACATCAGCCAGTTCTTTAGCTGTAGGGACTTTAGGCAATGGTATGAAATGAGCTGTTTTAGTAAACAGATCCACAACCACCAATATGGTAGTGCATCCGGCTTCCAAGGGAAGATCAATAACAAAATCCATACTAATAGTATGCCACGGAGAAGGGGGTACAGGTAGTGGGTGCAACAGACCTACAGGAGGGGTATGTGAAGCTTTACTGACTGCACAAACAGGACACGATGTCACAAACACCTGTATATCATGCCCTACTGTGTCCCACCAAAACCAACGAAGACAAAACTCCTTTGTCTTAGTCATCCCAGGATGTCCAACTAAGGAGGAGGAATGACACCAGGTAAGCACTCGATTCCTCAATTCTGGTGGTATAAACAATTGGTCACCATGATACAACATTCCATCCTTCAACTTAAACAGTGGAATGTTCAACCACGGAGTCATGTCAATGTCTCCCAACTCTTTCTTGACCGAAACAAGGAATTCATCAATGGAGGTACACCCAACAATCTTATCCCCTGAAATCATAGGCCTATCTTCAGGAACAGAAACATCATCAAAGGGAGCCACATGTATACGATATAGGGCATCAGACTTAGCTTGTTGAACAGCAGGTCTATATGTGATCGTAAAATCATATTCGTTAAAAAACAACACCCGTCTCATCTGCCTTGGCGTTAGAGCCCGTGCAGATCGAAAGAACTCCAGGTTTTTGTGGTCTGTGTATATCGTGATGGTATGCCTGGCTCCCCACAAATGATGTCGCCATTCCTGAAAGGACATCTTGATAGCCAACAACTCTCTTTCGGCCACAGTATAATTCTGCTCAGCCGATATCAACTTTCTGGAAAAGAAAGCAATGGGATGCATGAGTCCCGATTCTACATCCCGTTGAGACAATACCCCCCCACAGCATATTGTGAAGCATCTGCCTCAACAAAAAAAGGAAGGGCAGGATCCGTATGTTTAAGGATAGGAGCTGTAGTAAACTTCTCCACCAATGTCTCCAAATACAGTTGGGCTGCAGAAGACCAAACAAAGGGCACCCCTTTTCTCAAAAGGCTTGTCATAGGTGTTATGATGTCCGACAAATGTGAGATAAAACTCCTAAAGAAATTAGCAAACCCCAAAAGTACCTGCACATCTTTCACACAAGTAGGAGTTGGCCAAATAGTGATTGCCACAGTTTTCTTAGGGTCCATCTTGATACCATCAGAGGAAATGAGAAAACCCCAAAACTCCACACAAGACACACTAAACTTGCATTTGTCCAGTTTCACAAATAAACGGTTATCACGTAGTTTCTGCAATACCTGCTTTACATGTAAGTCATGTTCCTCAGCAGTTTTGGAAAATATCAAAATATCATCGATATAAACAATTACGCTCAGATCTAGATATTCCTGTAACACTTCATTAATAAAAAACTGAAAAGCAGCAGGGGCATTACATAAACCAAAGGCATAACACAATACTCAAATAAACCAAACTTAGTGCGAAATGCGGTTTTCCATTCGTCTCCCTCTCGGACACGAATGAGATGATAAGCTCCCCGCAAATCAAGTTTCGTAAAAACCGTTGCATGCCTTAACTGATCCAATAACATCGGAATCAAAGGAAGTGGATATTTGTTTTTAATCGTCACCTTATTGAGAGCTCTGTAATCAATACAGGCGCGGAGATCACCTTTTTTCTTTGGTGTGAAGAAGATGAGAGATGACACAGGGGAAGAAGATGGTCTAATAAACCCAGATGCCAACATCTCATCCAAATAAGTCCGCAAATGACGCTCCTCTGGTTCGGATAGAGCATAAATGCGACTACATGGCAAGATAGCCCCTGGAATCAAATCAATACGGCAATCAAAGTTCCTATGTGGGGGCAACACACTAGCTTGGACTTTGTCAAATACATCAATGTACTCCGCATAAGGGGGAGGAATACCACTGTTCTCTACACAAGTACCCACAGCACACGTTAATGGTGAAACCCAAACCGTAGCTTCCTGATAACAATGCTGCAAACAATATTCAGAGTCCAGTGTAACTGTACGCCTCACCCAGTCTATCTTTGTGTTATGAAGCTGCAACCAAGGTACTCCAAGTATCACCCCAAAAGAAGGAGCATCAATAAGATCAAAACTAACGGTTTCAGAGTGCCCGTTATCACATATTACCAGGAGAGGCTCGGTTTGCTTAGTTATCAACCCAGATGACAAATCTGTGCTATCTATAGCTCTTACTGGTTCGGGTTGTTCTTTATACACACAAGGAACATCCTATTTATCAGCCAACTGTATATCCATAAAGTTCCCGGTAGCACCGGAATCAAGCAACACTGAAATGGTAGTCCTCCTGCTTTTAGTAAGAACCAAACTAACTGAGATAGTAAAATGGCGCGGTACCCTTTGGACTGAACCAGCAATATCATATGGGTTACTGTGAACACCTTCTTCAGAGCACGTTGTAATTACGTCTTTTTTCACAAAAGCCACTGATTTTCTAGACATAATACTGGAAGGTTTCACGGGACATTCGCGGGCGTAATGCCCTCTCTTCCCACAATACAAACACAAATTGTGTACCCGCCGTCTTTACTTTTCTTCTTTTGATAAAGGACCCCGCACCCCACCAATTTGCATAGGTTCAGGCATGGATTTCGACCCTACTTCTTCTTTTTGTTCCCCTCAGACAACTATCACACGGGATGCCTGAAACCGACTCTTCTCCCCTTTTCGTTCTGACAACCGACGGTTCAATTTAACCACCAAATCAATGAACTCCACACAATCCTCTGGAGGGTTGACAACCTGGGATACTATATCCTTTAACTCTTCACAGAGGCCCTGATAAAATAAAGATGTTCTTTTCTCGAGGGGCCAATGCGTTTCAGATACAAGGTGGTTAAAGGAAGAGATGTAGATCAACAAGTCCTGTTTCCCTTGTCTTAGCTTGAGCAATTCTGCGTCACTAGCCTGCATAAACGCATGCTTTGCAAACAAACGACGCATTTGCTCCTTAAAAGCTGGAAAATTATACAGTATAGGGTCATCGCTGTCCACCAAAGAGACAGCCCACATAGCTGCTGTACCTGCCAAATAATAAATAATAAATGCAACCTTTGCTGAATCATCAGGGAATGCTGTGGGTCTACACATAAAGTGCAAATGGCATTGGTTCATAAATATGCCAAACTTATTGCTATCTCCTGAAAACCTTTCTGGAACTGCCAAAGGAACCGGAACAGGAGTAGTGACAGTGATTGCTACAGGAGGACCCCCACTAGCCCCAGTACTAGGATTTCGGTCAAACTGAAAGGTAGCGGGCTGTACTACAGGCCCTTGAGTCTTAGGCAGAGGACCAGGACTTCTCCCCCAAGGATGTTCCCGGGCTTTAAAAACATTCAATTCCTGGTGCAACCCAGGGTTCTCTTAACTCAACTCCTGTACTTCTGTCTGAAGATTAGAGAGAGCTAACATCAACTCCTGCATTGAAGGACCCACCCCAGCTCCCCAATTGTCCAAGGTCATCTGGGTCAAATTTTCCTGCACCATTTTCGCTCGGGCAGTGTGTTTTTCGTGGGCTTGGTTTTCTGTTCCGCCACCACTCATTGGTGAACCCAACACTGCAGGAGCGAAGAATGTCCCAATCCGCTACCCGTGCCTTAACCACTATTGCCTACATATATAACAGCAACCGCAGAAGAAGGCCCCGGGAGAAGGTGGGGGAAAACAAGGGAAGAGAAAACAAAACAAGGTGGACTATCCGTCTAGGCTCCCCCCTCTCTGGCTGTAGATGGGACACAGGGAAAGAACAGGTAGCCTTTTGGGAAAGAGAAAAAGAAGATAGCATTAAGCACTGTGTGCTGTAAATATCACCATTCATACATGACCAGTTATACATTCATGAACAGGAATGTATGTATTTCTTACCCCTTTTTGTTACAGACTTTGTCCAAGAGGGTAGGAAAAACCACCTAGGTTCTACTCCATCCTCTTGTGGTGAAACATGTATGATGCAGTCACTGGAAACACAAAGATAGATTGTCCAATCCAAATAACACAGAGTGCCACCTTCTTAGAACGGGAGAAAAATACCTGACAAGGCAAAAACCCTGTTTCTATGCTAAAAATAGTAAGGGATCCCTTTTTCGTTACTCGGCTTTCAAACGCTTCGTAGAAGCGCCCAAGAAACCCACAACGAAAGCGATAAGTAGGAAAAGTGAAGTACCAAAAATTAAGATGAGACGGGGAAAACAAAACGTCCCTCCCGTACTCACCGACGAGTGTCCCAAAAGATAATCCAGTCATAGGCAGGATGGCGCGAAGTCCAACAAGAGAGAACCCAACAATGCAGAAATCGGCGTCCTGAAGAGAGGAAATCCAAAGCGGAGCAAAGCACAACGGAAGCAGCGTGAATCCCAAAGACGCTGCAGGCAAAGTCCTTCCGGCGGCGTGAACCGGAGGTAAAACCAAGCGAGGAAGTGAAGGCGAGCGGCGTTTAAATACCCGCTGCCTTCACACGGAAATCCCCGCAAGTGCACACAACCATGAAATCCCAGCACACACAAAAAAGGTAAGGAAAAAAGGAAAAGACCAAAGCCCAGCGGGACTCTCACTAATCACAAGACCTAACACCCAGCTGGCGGGAAATTAAAAAATCTACCGTCGGCTGGAAAAGACTTTTGTTCTGTTTCCTAGCTTACACTCCTGCAGACAGGGAAACAGAACACATATTGCTCCCGTCTAGAGGGAGCAAGTATAAACAACTGCTCCCTCCGGGTGGGAGCAATGACATTTCCCACACTATGAGGGAGTTGGCTGGGGCCATGGGGGCCCTGGGGCTTCTTCCGTGGCCCCCAACGTGTTGTTTAATAAGCCTGAGAAGGCTTGCAGAGGGGGGCTGCACGCCCCTCTTTCCTGTTTAATTGCATTTGGCCCCAGGGGATGGGGTCCCCTGGGGCCTAGTAAGGCTTGGGGATGAGGCTGCGTGGCCCCTCTCTTCTTTTTAATCCCATGTGGTCCCTGGGGATGGGGGCCCCAGGGCCAATGAAGACTTGGGGAGGGGAGCACGCTGCCCCCCCTTTTTTAAATGCATTTGACTCTGGTGAATGGGGTCCTTGGGGGCCGAAGAATGCTTGAGGAGAGGGCTGCACACCCCCTTCCCTGTTTAATTGCATTTGGCCCTGGAGAATGGGGTCCCCGGGGCCCAATAAGGCTCAGGGACAGGGTCCACACTGCCCCCTCCCCATTTTAATTACGTGGAGGCCCCTGGGCCAAAGAAGGCTTGAGAAGGGGGATCGCATGACCCCTTCCCTTAATTATGTACTTTGGCCTTGAGGATAGGGACATTCCATATGCAGCATGGGGTTGGCTGCCTGTAGGGGGTTGGACACAGGGTTTGGCTGCAAGCTAGGCCCTACGGCCAAACCCACACCGCGCATGACCAAAGGCCATGTGCGGCATGGAGTTGGCTGCCTCGGGGAGGGTTGGCCACATGGTCTGGCCAAAGGCCAGGCCCTGCTGCCAACCCCCTGCCGGGAACGACCTAATGTAATGCGCGGTGGGGGTTTGGTTAACATATGGCAACAAAATATTACTTTACGTAAAAAAAAACTTACAAATTCACTGAAAAAAAAAAGTTTAAAGTGATGATATAGCTGGGAATTGTTTTATATTTTACTTTACATTTAAAAAAAACCTTAGCAATTCACTGAAAAACCAAAGATGAAAGTGACGTTATAGTTGGGTTACTATGTCAGCGCCAGCATAACGTTTTGACTAAAAATAACTGAAATTCACCAGTTACCTTGCTCCCCAGCCATGAACTGCTTATGACCTCACATATTTCATCACTCATGACATGTTCTATGACATCATTTGTGACATCACTGATAACATCTCAAATCATATAATTGATGACATCATCCAATTAGTGTGTTAGTTTGTTTTATAGTTTACAAAGTGGCTAGTAACTCCTATATTAATTTTCTACCTAATTTTATACAGCCTGTGTTCAGCTAATGGGTGTAAGTGTTTACAAAACACTTTTGCTCCCAATGTACCATAGGTATGTAGAAATATTGAACATGTTATACATCTTTGTATTCAGGAGTAACTCTGTATGCAGGTGACAGTTGACGATTGTATCCAGTATGTTCCACACAGGTGTTTTGGTTGTGCAGAAAAAGTTTCCAACAGTGCAAAGATTCTATGTAGTAGATACTAAGGGCATCATGTATGGGGTTTTGATGTAGGAGAGCGCAGTAAGTCACCTTGCTGCGCTGCCCTAAGTCAAAGTGAAAGGGCAGGAATGCGTCTTATTTATCCAATACGGTGCATTCATGTCCTTTCCCCCTGCGCTGGTGCAGTTTCAGCAACCTAGCGCCAACCCAGGCACCCTTGCAGTAATGTGCAAGGGTGCCTGTGTTGTAGGCAGGATTGTTTTTGTGCAGGAAGGGGTACCTTCCTGCACGAAAACATTCCATAGAGGTGTTTTTCTCCTTCTATGTGTGCTGCAGAATGCAACACATAGAAAGAGAAACAAATGAGGAGAAATAAAGTTATTACTCCTCATTACACCTGCCCTGGGGAGGTGTAAGATTTTGAGGCATTCCCAGGTTTACCAGGCCTTGGAAATCTGGGAATGCATCAAATCCATGGGAGCTGCGCGGGAACACCCCACCCCACAACACCCATGGAACGTCTTCCTTGCGCAGAGTAAGGCGACGCAGCGTTTTGCGCTTCGTTGCCTTACGCAAGATATATGAGGCCACTCAAAGCCACGCAATGTGGCTTTGTGCTGCTTCATAAATCTGACTCAGAGCCTTGCGTCACACATGTACCACATTGCATGGTGCAAACGTGTTGCCCCTAAGTATTGTAAGCAGCCTTGAGTATGTTGACAGAATCATCTCAGCATGACAGTTTCTACATGAGAAGGAAGACAAAGGTACTAACCTATGTACATGTGTTTGATTAGCTTCAGAAGATGGGCGATCAGTAAAGTTTTCACTACAGTATGAAGGCTGCAGGTAGTATCATCGTTAGCATCGTCAAACCTTGGGTATTTAAAATTAATAGTGTCTCTTTGGACAAGTTTTGCATAGAGTGAACACTGTTCTTAGTAGATACTTTTTAATACTCAGTGGTGTATTTCTCATGAGAGTTTCACTGTCTGAAACAGTGTGGTACAGAGTAAACTCTCTCCATAGAGTTAACACTGTTTACAGTACTCACTTTTCTACTCTTATCCACTTCATTTCTCACTGTATGTTTGGTGACTGTGAAGGGTTTGAAACAGGTACAGGCAGTCCGAAGTAGGACATTAGTTATGTAACAGAAGTTGAGTATCTGGAGGAGCTTATTTTTTTCCTTACAGTTGTGTATAGATTGAACACCTTGTGCAATAGGGGTTCCCATCTACTTGTGGTCGATTGTTAATATGAACTTGGCTACCCATGTAGTGTATGGTATAGGATCAATGTTGTACTTAAACACAAGTTTGCTTCACCTAATGGGGTTGTATGTGTGATGGCATTAATGGTGCTTCATATTATTCTGAGCTAATTTCTACTTACTTTCAGAACTCTAATGCCATATTCGTTTATAGAGTAATGTGTACAAAAGAAGCTTGGATGATGTCATCAATGATGTTATTTGAGATGTCCTAAATGATGTCATAGAACATGTCATCAATGATGTAATATGAGAGGTCATAAGCAGTGCATGGCAGGGACGTAACTACAACTGTTGAATTTATGTGGTTTATTTAGTTCAAAGCGTTACGTTGGCACTGAGATATTCACCTAGCTATAACATCACTTAACCTTTGTTTTCTTTTCCAGTGAATTTCTAAGTTTTTTTTATGTAAAGTAAAATATAATAAAAATTCCTAACTATAACCTCACTTTAA
Source organism: Calotriton arnoldi (assembly GCA_963921515.1). NCBI lineage: Eukaryota > Metazoa > Chordata > Amphibia > Caudata > Salamandridae > Calotriton > Calotriton arnoldi. The sequence goes on from CAWUFW010000156.1 coordinate 4,588,453, forward strand.
CCGTTTATATATATATATATATATATATATATATATATATATATATATATTAAAAGCAATTCCCCAATCTCCATATGATTGAAGAGTCGGCACTCGTACTCATGGGTATTCTCCCGTTTATTGCATGGTTACATTAAACACACGAACACCACAGGGACGCGTTTCGGCAGTCTCGCTGCCTTTTTCGACCTGTTATGCACCATATTGGTGCTTCTTTTAAAGCTTTACATTGATAAAAATAGAAGATGCCCTTTGTTCAACATTAACTGGGTTCGCGCTTGTATGTGGGAAAATAATAATTATATATAGGAATACTGCACAGCTACAATTACTCAGAAAAAGCGCAACAGGGTAAAGCCTGCAAATAACATTGCTTTCAGTTCTTTTAGCTACCTGTGCTGCTGAGAGTTATACCCTTTAGTTCGTCTTATCTCAAAGAAAAAATCCCATCATGCATTTTAATGTTACTGATCTGGTTACACTGAACACACAGATTTAAGTTTCAGCAGCATGAAGTCGCCACTGTAAGTCCTCCTCCCTGGTATTTGGATATTTTTGTATTAACAAGTGAGGTGTTTTCGAGTGAAATAACAAAATGTCCTTGAAAACAGAAGCACATGGAAGGAGCTGATAATAACGACGGGGCGACTGCGCTGGAAATAATCCTGTCTAAAATGGCAGGAAATGCATGACTTTTGGGTTTTTAGAAAGAGACATTATCATGATGCCGTTTTTAATTGAAGGACTTGTAATAATCCAGTCCGGGTTTTGCAAGTAACATTAAAATGCATGATGGGATTTTTTCTTTGAGATAAGACGAACTAAAGGGTATAACTCTCAGCAGCACAGGTAGCTAAAAGAACTGAAAGCAATGTTATTTGCAGGCTTTACCCTGTTGCGCCTTTTCTGAGTAATTGTAGCTGTGCAGTATTCCTATATATAATTATTATTTTCCCACATACTAGCGCGAACCCAGTTAATGTTGAACAAAGGGCATCTTCTATTTTTATCAATGTAAAGCTTTAAAAGAAGCACCAATATGGCGCATAACAGGTCGAAAAAGGTAGCGAGACTGCCGAAACGCGTCCCTGTGGTGTTCGTGTTTTTAATGTAACCATGCAATAAACGGAAGAATACCCATGAGTACGAGTGCCGACTCTTCAATCATATGGAGACTGGGGAGTTGCTTTTTCCACATTTCTAGCGCTAGCACCACCAGCGTTCAGGCAGCACGCCAGTTTACCGCACTTTGGATTTCGTATATATATATATATATATATATATATATATTATCTACTGGCGGTCGCCAGTAAATAGTTATAGTTAGGACTTATTTTCCATAGGAAATCCGCAACATTCTATTTGAAATAACTTTGGCGCCGGTTGACGAATCTTCGCGAAATTTTCAAACTTGTTGGGGCGCTCCGGTCCGCTCCTATCCTGAAAGTCTCGGGGTGATTCGTCAAGCGGGGGCCGAGAAAAAAGGGTTGTCCCAAAATGTGTTTAACCCATTCATTTTTCCATAGGAACCGTTAGTCGCAGCTACAGCCCGAACTGCTGAACGGAATTACACCAAATTTGGCAAAAAGGTAGCCCTTGGTTCAGAGTCGTGCCTTTTGCTTAAATGGTGTAAATCCGTTCAGTAGTTTCTGAGAAAATCACAAGTAAAATCACATATATATCTATGGCCGCGTCGGATCCGCACACCCTGAGCGCACCCTGCGCGCACCGTCCCGATCACGAGCTGCATGCTAACTGGCTGTCAAGTGGCTGTCAACACCAAATCAGGAAGTGTTGGCAGCCATTTTGTCCCTCGGTAGAAGCGAGGCAGAAGAAACAAGTGCGCAAAACGCACAAAGGGGGCAGGGTAGAAACACCCTGACCCCCTAGGTCTGCTCAGGGGTCCCACAAGGACCCCCCTGGGCAGAAAAAAGCATTAAAAAAAATAAAATCGGCGGGATGCGCTTAGGGTGCGCGGACCCCGCTGATTAAAAAAAAATCGAAGCGCGGTCTGCCGCGCTTCGATGCTATTTTGCCCCTGGGTGGCCCAAGTCCCGGGGGCATGCGGGGGGTGGGTTTATATTTTATGTGGGGGGCCTCTAAGGCCCCCCAAGCCCCGGGGACCGCCACGCCCCGGGGCTTTAAATGAAAAATGGTGCGGGAGGGCTCTCCGCCCTCCCGCAGCCCCAGGGACCGCCACCCCCCCGGGGCTTCTTTTTTTAAATATTAATAACCTGTGTGGGGAGGCTCGAGCCCCCCCACACGCCCCGGGGACGCTACCTCCCCGGGGCACTAATTAAACAAATGTGGGGGTCCATTTCGGACCCTCGAAGCCCCGGGGACCACCACCTCCCCGGGGCTTTGTAGATGTTGGGAGGGGGCCGCGCGGCCCCCTCCTGGAGCCTGTGGTAGCCCTGGGGACCGCCACCCCCAGGGCCGGCTCCTGCAGTGTCTCGGGGTGCCTACCCCGGGACACTGTAGTTTGCTATGACAGGACGGGAGCCTCGCGGCTCCCGTCCTGTCATAGCAAACTGCTTTGAATTTTGGAAGAGAGAGCAGGAAACCTGCTCTCTCTTCCAAAATCCAAAGCAAATTGCTTTTCCACATGGGGAGCTGCATGTCAGCAGCTCCCCATGTGGAAAAGCAATGCCGGCTCCCGCAGGACGCGGGGAGCCGGCGGACCGTGGGGGAGTTGGGGTCCCCCCACGGTCCCCAAAGGATAGGGCCAGCCCCGGGGTATGGGCTCCCCGGGGCAAGTAGTGGCCCGGGAGGGGGGCCACACGGCCCCCCTCCCCAAATTAGGGAAAAAGAAAAAAAAGGCCGGCCTCTGGGGATGGGGTCCCCGGGGCCTAAGGAGGCCTGAGGAGGGGGGCAACGTAGCCCCCCTCCATGAAAATAAAAAAAATAAAAAAAATGTGCCAATGACCCGGGGGATGGGGTCCCCGGGCCGAAATTGGCCACGGGAGGGGGGCCCACGCGGTCCCCTTCCTGTTCCGTTTTTAAAAAAACAATAAAAGGGGGTCAGGCCCTGGGGGATGGGGTCCCCAGGGCCCAAAATAATTGAAAAGAAAGGGGGCCACACAGCCCCCTTTTTAAAAAAAAATCCCCCCCAAAAAATCCGGCATTGCGCCGGAGGCCACGCCCTCCTTGGCAGCACTCTGCAAACGCGCCCCTGGCGCGTTTGCAGAGGGAGGAACGAATTCCCCTTGAATACTGGGGTCCTGGGGCCAACTAGCCCACCAGGAACCTCCAGTATGCGCCAGGGGCTGCGTTGCAGAGAGGTGTTCTGAGGCCACGCCCCTTTTACACCTCTCTGCAACGCAGCTCTGTGGCGCTTAATGGAGGTAGCTGGTGGGCTAGTTGCACCCCAGGTACCCTCAGGATACAAGGGGAGTTAATCCCCTGACTTAAAACGCGCCACGGGGCGCGTTTGCACAGTCGTGAAGGGAGGGGGCGGGGCCTGAGGTGACATTTGTGCAAACACGCCCTGTGGCGTGTTTTAAGTTTGGGTATTAAGTCCCTTGAATCCTGAGGGTCCCTGGGGTCCAACTAGCCCACCAGGTACCTCCAGTAAGCGCCACAGAGCTGTGTTGCAGAGAGGTGTAAAAAGGGGTGTGGCCTCGGACCACCTCTCTGCAACGCAGGCCTGTGGTGCTTACTGGAAGTACCTGGTGGGCTATTTGGGCCCCAGGGACCCTCAGGATTCAAGGGGACTTAATACCCAAACTTAAAACACGCCACAGGGCGTGTTTGCACAAATGTCACCTCAGGCCCCGGCCCCTCCCTTCACCACTGTGCAAACGCGCCCGTGGCGCGTTCTGAGTTACAGGATTAGGTCACCTTGAATCCTGAGGGTCCCTGGGGCCCAACTAGCCCACCAGGTACTTCCAGTAAGCACCACAGCCCTGTGTTGCAGAGAGGTGGTCCGAGGCCACGCCCCTTTTTACACCTCTCTGCAACGCAGCTCTGTGGCGCTTTTTGGAGGTACATGGTGGGCTAGTTGGACTCCAGGGACCCTCAGGATTCAAGGGGACTTAATCCCCCAACTTAAACCACGCCACAGGGCGTGTTTGCACAGTGGTGAAGGGAGGGCGGGCTTCAGGTGACATGTGTGTAAACAGGCTCCGTGGCACGTTTTAAGATGGGGAATTAAATCCCCTTCAATCCTGAGGGTCCTGGGGCTAACTAGCCCACCAGGTACCTCCAGTAAGCGCCACGGAGCTGTGTTGCAGAGTGTTGTAAAAGGGGCGTGGCCTCTGAACACCTCTCTGCAACGCAGCTCTCTGGCGCATACCGGAGGTATCTGGTGGGCTAGTTGGCCCCTAGGGACCCTCGGGATTGAGGAGGAATTAATTCTCCAACTTAAAACGCGCCACAGGGCGTGTTTGCAGACATGCCACCTCAGGCCCCACCCCTTCCTTCACCATTGTGCAATTATTCCTCTAAAATCAGCCGAACTACGAATTCCGATTTACTCACCTGTTATCAGGAGAGACCTCAGTGCTGCATCTTTGAGCCCAGTACTGATCCTGAAAAGTAATTTTAACCGTACTTACCAGTAACTTGAATTTCCTTCCATAGGCTAACATTGACTGGTTTCACTTGGAAATTCTTCTAACTGTGGAGTTTTGGAACTTTATAATATTCCTCTAAAATCAGCCGAACTACGTAATTCCGATTTACTCACCTGTTATCAGGTGAGAACCCAGTGCTGCATCTTTTAGCCCAGCACTGACCCTGAAAAGTAATTCTAACCGTACTTACCAGTAACTTGTATTTCCTTCCATAGGAATCCATTGTCTGGTTTTCAGCAGAAAAGTTTCAAAGTGTCGATTTTCACAAACTACAAATATTCCTTAAAAATCGCCTGTATGACTTAAACGCATTCTTTCAACTGTTTACAGGAGATGCACCAGTGCTGGATCCAGGATCCACCACTGAGTAAGAAAAAGTAACGATAACACTACTTACCTGCTAAGTGAATTTCCTCCCATAGGATAACATTGGTGATTCTATGTGAAAAGTTTCTAAGTGTCAACTTTTAAAATACAATAATATTCCTTAAAAATCACTACTGTAACCAAAACGCTTTTACTCAACTGTTTACAGGAGATGTCCCAGGACTGAATCTAGGATCCAGTCCTGTGGTTAGAAAAGTAATCCATAAAGTAACTAATTGCATTTAACTAGAAATTCACATTGAGCTCAATGTTGCATTGTGTTTGAAATTGTGTTGCCCATTGCAACAACTGTAACTACTGTACTTAAAAGTCTATTGCCTATTTGCAAAGTATTTAAACTAAAGTAATTCAGTCTGAGAAAGTATATTTTGTAATGTAATGTATAATGTAATTACAATGTAATTTAAAAAATAAAATATGTAAAAATAAATAGTTTAAAAAAATGTAGTAAATCAGTATCAAAAAAATAAATATAACAATTAATACATTTAAAAATTGTCATTTACAAAACCTTTGAAATTCACTGAAAAAAACCATAGGTTTCAGACATGTTATAGTTAGGAATTAGCATTTAAAAAACCTTTGAAATTCACTGAAAAAACCATAGGTTTCAGGCACGTTATAGTTAGAAATTAGCATTTAAAAAACCTTACAAATTCACTGAAAAAACCATAGGTTTTAGGGACAGTTATAGTTAGTTGGACATTGCACTCGTACAAAACCCGTGAAATTCTCCCGTTATAGTTAGTTCAGCTAACTATAACTCGCGCCCCGCAATGCACTGCTGATGACGTCACATATTACATCACTCATGACATGGTCAGTGACATCACTGATGACATCACTGATGACATCTCAAATGACATCACTGATGACATCATCCACGTGATAATTTCATGCACCTCCTCACACCCTAATATAACCTTTGATACACCCACTCTAAATTACAGACTGCCATTCGCAAAACCATAGACACTCCAACACCAATAACTACATACCCACTCACTGATTCTTAGGTCTACACACACATCCACTCACTCACCCGTACAGTCACTCATACTTACGGTCACTCAGTACTGACTATCATATGCACTCATACTCCTATATAGACACTCAAACACCACCACTCATCCAGAGAGGTACTCACACACCTAGTCAGTCATGCAAATAATTAAACACACTGCCATTTACTCACCTATACAGTTATACACACACCAGCTCACTTACTCATACAAATACTAGCACATTCTTACGCTCTTATACAATCACTGATACAAGCACACACTCATCCATACAGTCACTCTCACAATCACACACTCTCGCTTATAGCTATTTATATACTCCAACACACATATATACTGCCTTTTACATATGTAGTTACTCACACATGTACCACTGGGACATACATTCACTCACTAACACACTCTTACACACACTTACCCACCCATACAGTCTATCACAGATGCACTCTTGAAACCATCCACCCAGTGAATCACCCACTCACACATCTATGCACAGAGTCGCACACACCCCACCCACACAAACACTCAGGCACCCATACAGATACTCAGACAACCAATCAATAACTCATATAGACACTCATGTAGCTATTCACAAACCCATGCAGCCACTTACACAGCAACAGACAGACGGATACAGACATTCACCCAGTTTAGTCACTAACCCATGCATTCAGTAAGATACGTTTAATCACTCACTTATAGAGTTAGTCACGCACCTACTAAATCATCCATACAGACACTTATACACCCACTCATTCTTCAATACGCCTTTCCCTATATATATTAAAAATATTTAAACTTTACAGAAACAAACAGTCACTGGATGATGTCATCAGTGGTGTAATTTGAGATGTCATCAGTGATGTCATCAGTGATGTCACTGACCATGTCATGAGTGATGTAATATGTGACGTCATCAGCAGTGCATTGCGGGGCGCGAGTTATAGTTAGCTGAACTAACTATAAAGGGGGAATTTCACGGGTTTTGTACGAGTGCAATGTCCAACTAACTATAACTGTCCCTAAAACCTATGGTTTTTTCAGTGAATATATATATATATATATATATCCCAGTGGCATTGCCACTGGGTAGCTATACTTAGGACCATGTTTACATAAGAAGAGCGTTTGTTTTATTTTCTATTAACTTCAGGGCGATTTGACAAGTCTGCATGAAAATTTCTAAGAAAAGCTCATTCACCTCAGCTCCTTCGTAAGTTTTGCGCCAATACGTCAAGCGGGGCCAAGAAAGGGGGGGGGGGGGTTCTTGCAAATCAGTGATTACCAGTTCCCATAGGAAACTTCTGTCCCAGGTACAGAAAAGACAGCTGAATGGAATTTGCTCTTGATGATTCCTCTGTCACTTTCTCCATCCCCCCTCCCCCCCTAGGTTACTTACAGCTGGTACAGTGTGGACTTCAGGAAAGAGAAAGGAAGATGGAGAGAGAAGAAGATCAGAGAGGGAGACGAGCGAAAGAGAAAAATGGATGGATGAAAAGGGCGAGGTAGATAAAGTGTAGGAAGGAAGTGGGGTTGGTTTGAACATTTTTCTATGGTTGCTTTCTAATCCCTGTCTGACCTTGCCTTTACTGATAGACCTCCACTCGCTCCATCTGAGTTATTACATTTGCTATTTCATTTACCTTCTCAACTTCTCCATTGCTTTGAGGATTATATGAAAGTGACTTGGCATGCAACTTACCACTTTGTTTCATGAATTCTTGCATAGCTTATAGTAAGAATTGTACTCCATTGTTGATCATAATCTGACGTGGACATCCTCTTAAGCTAAAAACTTTTCTTTTTTTTCTTAACAATTTTATTTTGCATTTTGAATGGAATAACATGACGCACAGTAGCTTTCCTGGTGAAGCTATGCAAAAAATAAAGTACGGGAAGCACAACCCCCACACTTTCACCAAAGGCAATAGTTATACATGCAGTACCACCCAGCTCAATACAAACAAAAGAAAACCTCGAGCCCCCCCCGCCCTCCCAACCAGCTCAGTGGGTCACATCGATCAAGACGGGTGTTCGGCTCCTGAGGAGTTACCTTCTGCATCTGAGGAGGCCATGATGTATATCTCAAAGGTCCTCAGTCTTAGACATTGTCATACGGAGCCCCCTGCCCTTTGGAAACATTATATGCAAGTAGTGAAAGGACACCAAATTACATCAAATTTGTCCACACGGTCATGAGCAATTGCTGTTAGTTTTTCCATGGCATATATAGACCAGGTCTTTCCCCCACCACATGTTCAAGGAGGGGGCTTGTGGCTATTTCCACATCTGGGCCCCACACAAACATGCTGCTAACAGGTGGGAAAACAATCGCACCTGTGGGGTTGTCGTGGGGAATAGGCTATCCGCCACCGGGGTCCCCTAGGAGGATTGTGAGTGGGTCGTGGGGTAACAAGACATTCTTAATGGCGTGTGTCATGTGGAGGACTTCGACCCAGAATGTGTGGATTACCGAACAGGACCACCAAGTGTGTAGGAATGTGCCATGCTCACCACACTCCTTCCAACTAGCTATACACTTTTCTAAGGACTTGTTTACCTCGTCTATTGTAGATTTTCAGATAACCTGTGTACTTGGGGGCTTATTTATGAGAAGATTGTGTCACGTTTGCACCACGCAACGTGGTACAAGCGTGACGCAAACCTCGAAGCCAGATTTTTGAAGCCACGCAAAGCCACTTAGCGTGGCTCTGAGTGGCTTAAAAAATCTGGGGTAACACAGCACAAAACGCTGCGTTGCATTATTCTGCACTGGGAAGGCGTTCCATCGGTGTTGTGTGGGTGTCCCCATGCAACTCCCATGGATTGTGAGGCATCCCCAGATTTACAAGAACTTGTAAACCTGGGGATGCGCCAAAATCTTACACCTTCCCAGGGGAGGCGTAACTTGGAGAAATATCTCTATTTCTACTTGTTTCTTCCTCTATGTGTGCTTCATCTGCAGCACACATAGAAAGAGGAATATGCCTCCAAGGATTGTTTTTGTGTAGGAAGGTGTTCCTTCCTGCACTAAAGCAATCCTGCATGCAACACAGGTGCACCATGGTGCAAGGGTGCATGTGCTGGCGCTAGGCTGCTAAAAGGGAGCCAGCAGAAGGAAAAGGACAGGAATACGCTGTATTGCCTTAAATACGGCGCATTCCAGCCCTTTCCCTGTCACGCATCACAGCAAGGCGGCTTGCTGTGCTGCACTGCATTACAAGCTTGTGAATGAGCCCCTTGACGTCTAAGAACATTCTGTAAGAAGATTGTGTGTCACAGAGAATGCTGGGTAACTGTTGGGATTTGGCAGTAGCTTTTGCCTGAACTTCACCTGTGCACCCTAGCTCGCTAATGAAGTATTTAGCTCATCTTTTCCGAGGCGACAACTTTCTCGGAGTCAGGGGGCAAACAACATGGGCCACCTTTCTTTTGTTGTCTGGTTCGCCTCTTTGAGGATTTACTGCATGCAGTTGGTTTTGTCCTGGAGACTCGTATCAGTGGTGCACAACGTGGCAGGTGGGAAGTGTGCCTGCACAGCCTTTCACAAAGGGGGTTGCACATCACAATGTAGCAGTCGGAAAATAAGAGGACTCACAGAAGAACACAAGGCAGCTTCACAGATGCAATCAACATCTGCACTGAAGGACGTGTAAAAATCCAAGCACTGCAAGCCCTGCATTCAGTGCCAGGCATCTTTTTTTTTTTTTTTTAAACAAAAAACTGTATTTTATTGATTTTGAAGAAAACATCAAATCATGCAGTGCGTCATGACCGTATTAGACAGAATCCATCGTTTGATATACACTAGGAGCATATATGATCGAATAAGACAAAAAATACATAAGTGGAATTGTCCATTGGTTCGAGGCTCTTTCAAGACAATGATACATGAACCAAGACATCGAGCAAGATATATCAGAAAACATCAGTGCCCACTTGGTCGTCAAAGAAACAGCAAACACAAGTACCCAGTTATCTGTTCAATCCTCTATCTCAGACCCATCCTCAATGGAATGATCATCATGAAACATACCCAGCATTTGGGCCCATTGCATTATAGCCTCAGATGCCCCCTCATCATTGCGTTAAAGCTGCATATGCTGTTCCTCTGCTACCCCCCCCACCCCCATTCTAGCAGGCCCCTCAACCAGTGTGTCAGCATCGGGGCCTTTATCCCCATCCAGCCAGTGGCACTCGCCTCTTTGCCAGCAACAAGGCCAGCTGGGCTAGCCGATAGGGGATCTTGCGTCCTCTAGGTCACTTCACCACGCCCAGGAGGCAGGCAAGCGATGTCAGCGGAACGGTGAGTCCTGCTGCTGCTACCACATGTGCCCAATACGTTTGAACTTAGGCACACTCCCAGGCTAAGTGTAAGAAAGTGGCACCAACCACCCCCACAACATGCACAGACAGCGCCCCTTGCGGACTCTATTTTATTAAGGCCATACAGAGTAATGCATGTACGATGGGAAAAAAAGAAATGCAGAAGTTTAAACCTGTTCTTACAGGACACAGTGCGAACAAGATGTAACGCGATTTCCCAGTCCGGATCAGAGATGGATGTGCCCAAATTCCTCTCCCAGGCTCTCCGCGCAGGGTACTTTTGCGGCTGCATATCACTTCTAAGGGCTTTGTAGAAATGTGTAATGAGATGGCGCCCCTCCCCCCACCCTCTGAGACCATCAAGGACTCCCAAGGTACCAGGAGCCGCCAGGAAATCTGTCCAAAACTCCCTTGCCACACTCTCCAACTTGGCGTAATGGAGGAAATGTGCTGCCCCCACTCCAAAAGTGTCCTTTGCATCTTGAAAGGATATAAAGGTGTCCCCGGGTCAACCCTCCCAATGGGAACAATAGTGATTTGCAGACATTAATTTTTAGACCGGAGACCTCACCGAAGGCATTCAAGAGCCTCAGCAACAGCAGGATAGACTCCCCAGGTGAGTGCACATATACCAATGCATCGTCCGCATACAGCTATACTACATGGTTAATATTCCTCACCTGAAACCCCCAGTGTGCCAATTCTGTGCACAGCAGCAGTGCAAGGGGCTCAGCTGCCAAGGCAATCATTAGTGGCAAGAGGAGGCACCCCTGTCGAGTGCCCCTCTCCACCATCCAGGGTTCAGACAGCTTGCCTCCCACCTTAATGCGTATAGAGGATGCGGTGCACAATAGTTGTATCCATGCACAGAAGCTAGGTCCAAACCCCTTAGCACTGCCATCAGAAAGGCCCACTCCACTGTGTCAAATGATTTTTCAAGGTCCAGGGAGACCAGGGCCCTCCCCTACCCCTCATCTATGGCATCATGCAGCACATGGGTCAGCCTTCAAAGGTTATGCGTGGTACTACGGGCCTGCATAAAACCACATTGGTTCTCATGAACCAAATCTCGGACCACCCCACCCAATCACGTCGCCAACAGTTTACATAGGACCTTAAGGTCTGTGTTAAGCATAATCAGAGGCCTGTATGCATATGAATACACTGGGTCTCCTCCAGGTTTCAGCATCAAACACACCACCCCGTCCCGCATAGTGGGTGGTAAAAAGCCCTTCTCCTTTGCCTCCAAATAAACTTCCAACAATTTCTCTTTAAAGGTCGAGGAATAAGCATGATAGAATTCTGCAGGGAATCCATCACTGCCAGGGGCCCTGAACTTGTTCATCGCCTTCATGGTGCACCTACCTCTTCCACTGTGAATTCCTCCTTTGGTTCGAACATAGCCTCCCTCTGTAGTTTGGAAAGCCCCACCCAAGCAAGGAATGTGTCCATCCAACCCTCAGTGTCAGGTGGGCCAGCCCAGAATACCAACTTAAAATGATCCAATAGGGTTATCAGAATATTCCGCCGCCGGGCTTGTAGATGTCCCTGTGTATTCCATACAGACAGAATAGGGGTTATCTCCGTTTCCCGCCGGAGAATCCATGCCAGGAGTTTGCCTGATCTGTCCACCTCCCAACTGCCAGTAGGCTCTTAGGCCTGTTTTATCTAGAGTGTCCCAGAGGGAGCAGACCTCCCTGTGGGCTGCCAGCCTATCTGCACATACCCCTGCTGTGTGCACCTCCTGTTTCTGTAGGTCTGCTAACCGGCGCACCCGGTCTTCAAATCCACTATTAGCCTTCTGCGCACCCCATAAAAAGTACTAATACATTCCCCCGCACTACCGTTTTAAGGCCTCCCAGTTGACTGCCCTGGTGGCCAAGGCCCCCCAATTATTTGTGATATAGGTTTCTATGGCAGTCCACAAGTGACGTCTAAGTAAATCAGAGGGCATACGCCATTTTCGACTTCCATTCAGCCTCCCATCACAGTCCAAGACCAGTAAGGCTGAGGAGTGATCTGACATAAAACCTGACCATATGCGTGACTGTTTCTATCCGGGTGTGATCCAGCCAACCACCAAAAAACGGTCAAACCAACTGTAGGTATTGTGGGTCCGAGAGTGACATGTGTACTCTAAACCGTCAGGGTACAACATGCGCCATCCATTCAAAAGACCCACATTTTGCATCGCCCTCTCCAGGGCTCCTGTCATCAGCGGTTTGGTACCATCCCAGGGTGGGAACCGATCCCTCCCTCCATCTAGAACACAGTTAAAATCACCCGTCCATAGAGTGGGAGACCCTACACTATCCAACAACACCTCCTGCAACCCCTCAAAAAAGCATCAGTCATCTATATTGGGAGCATATGAATTTAACAGTGTAATCTCTGTTCCACCAAGGGTACCCTGAATCAGTACACATCTCCCCTCCACATTCGCCGCACTATAAGTGAGCCTAAAGGGGACCCCAGGGGCCACCCAAATTACCACTCCCCTGGCATAGGATGAATAACGGGCAGAAAAGACTTGACACCTCCACTCCTTCATGAATTTCTTACTTCCATAATCCCAAGGTGCATCTCCTGCAAACAAGCAATTTGAATCTTATGGTGTCTGAGGAAATAATGAACCCTATTTCGCTTCGTTTAATCTCGGAGCCCTCGGACACTCCACGTAACTATACGAATTCGGTCAACCATATTCATTCCAGAATTCTTCTCCCCACTTACTACAGCAGCAGCATAAAGCCAATTAAATGGAGGACGCCCCCCCTGTAAAGGAACAAACAATGAATTAAGTAATCTATACACGAGGGTCCCAGTCCTCAAGACATTGCGCTTCCGGTGTCAGAGGCCGCGTGTAGCGTGTCCTCCTCTCGCTGTACAGAATTCTCTCCCATCCCAAGCTGTTGCTCTGGAAGGGCCAGAGCCATGGTACCACCCTTTTGTATTTCCACCCTTGCAGGAGCAGTTCTCTCAGGGGATTGATAAGTGTCAGTTCCTGGTCCCACCACCTCTCTCCAAAGCAAGCTCTGCGGTGACATACCCCTCCATGTTTCGGACCTCCAGGAGCTATTACGGTCCCTGTGCACCTTGTCCCACACCTCCGACCAGCACCAAACATCTTCAGGTGTATCAAAAAAGTGTGATTTGTCCCCGGACAGCACCTTCAATCGAGCTTGGTAGAGCAGCTTATAACGAAGCCCCATCAAGCGAAGTTTAGCTTTGATTTCCAGGAATGTCTTTCAGGCACCTTGGACTTTATTTGTATGGTCTGGATAAATGGAGATCTTAGGTTTTTCATATTTGGCCGTGTCAGTTTCTCTAGCTGCTCTAAGAATACTGTCCTGGCTCTTATAATTTAAGATGTGAGCAATAATAGCTCTCTGGGGAGTTCCAGGTCGAGGTGGAGCCACTAGAGCACGATGCGCCCTCTCGATGGTGAACATAGGGGGACAGCCCATCAGGCCTCAAAGTGCCCCTAATCCAGGCTTCCACAAATTGCTCAGGATTGGCCCACTCTGCTCGCTCCAGGAATCACAAAAGGCGCACATCGTTGCATCGGGCAATGAATTACATCACAGACCGAATGGGGGTAAAAGGTTGCTTTATTAGCAATAATCAATTCAATTACAATAATGCAAGCAAGACTAACACAACTCAAATGTAACCCCCCCGCCACTCCTACTTGATCCCCATGAATTTTCCCCCATATTGATCCCCCATGAATTTTTCCCCATATTGAACCTCGTTCCCAACCCCTTAGTTTGTCCACCTTCCGACCTCCAGCCTCATTCCTCTGTCATCTGTTTTCCCTCTGTCTTAAGCTATTCTGCCAGCCCCAACCCTTCCTGCCTGCCTCAATCCCGTCCAAATCTGCCTACGGGAAAAAACTAAACCTCACTGAAGCCTGCAAAAACCCAAACCTAGCTCCTAGGAAACATAAATATCTGAACTGAAGGGAGGGTGGGAAGGGCACGAAAAGCGAAGCGCTGCTGCCTACCTGCCTCAGGGGACCCCCAACTGACTAACTATTAGAACGCGGTGTTTGAAAACGCTGCGTTCCAAAGCAGGCACCTTGCCTGCATGCGCTCGCTCTGGGCCATTCCATCGGCCCGAAGCAGCCCGGGGGTGGACATTCTTTGAATGCCACCCCCAGGCTCCCCCATCGGGCAATGAATTACATCACAGACCGAATGGGGGTAAAAGGTCGCTTTATTAGCAACAATCAATTCAATTACAAGAATGCAAGCAAGTTTAACACAACTCAAATGTAACCCCCCCGCCACCCCTACTTGATCCCCCATGAATTTTCCCCCATATTGATCCCCCATGACTTTTTTCCCCATATTGATCCCCCATGACTTTTTTCCCCATATTGATCCCCCATGAATTTTTCCCCATATTGATCCCCCATGAATTTTTCCCCATTTTGAACCTCGTCCCCAAACCCTTAGTTTGTCCCCCTTCCTACCTCCTGCCTCATTCCTCTGTCATCTGTTTTCCCCCTGTCCTAAGCTATTCTGCCTGCCCCAACCCTTCCTGCCTGCCTCAAACCCGTCCAAATCTGCCACCAGGAAAAAACCCTTAACAGGCGTTTTTCCTGTCCCCCCCCCCCCAAAGTATTTGAATTGTGCAAAGTTCCCCATTTGAGTCAAAATGAAGTCAGCATTTCAAACCAATTCCGTAATTAAATAGATTTAATGAAAATGCCAGAAACATAAAAACGCATTGACCTCAATGTCGCTCCAACAGAGGAAAACGACCTGACCAATAAGAGACTGCCGCCAATACAGCCCTTAACCCCAAGGGTGCAACCCCAACATATCAGATAACTTTTCTTTGATATTCACCAAATACAATTTGTTTGCTATAAACAAAAGGTGAACCCCGTCGGGCCTGAAAAATTGAAAATCATCCTTGCTGATATCCTCATGAGCTAGCCAACTTATCCCATTAATAATGGAGAAACAATGAAGCTCTCTATTGACCTTTCTCCTGGCTCTGTCCACTGCGGAGAACTTTTCAGCACCCCTCCACACCCTACTTGATACCAGAGCAGTTAATATCAGTTTTGTGGTAGGCCAAGACGTGTTGATCCGTTCTAAGTCAGCTTTTATCTCAATAAGTAGACCCAGGCCCGAAAGTTGCACCAAGTCATTTTCCCCAAAATGAATAAGTAGTACGTTAGGGCATGGCTTAGAAGAAAATAACTCATTTAACAACGGCAACAATTGACCCCAACGCATGCCACTTTTTCCCCACCAATCAATCTTAATGTCCTCAAAGCTAAAACCTAGGTTAGGTCCATAATGGTTTCGTTCAGCCTGCTTGGCTGCCCACTTAATAAAGGAGTGTCCGACGATCCAGACGCTTGCCATGGATGCCGGTTGTGTCAACAGGGTACCTAAAAAGAAAAAGATGTTAGGAAGGCCAAAACAGATCTATAACTCGTCTAAATCTCTAACATACTTTAAACAGCAATTAGATGACCAGCAGCCTAAACATTTCAGCTGTTGCAGTGAAAAACCCCCTCTAACAGCTTCTGACAGCTTCTGAAGCCGCGCCTATTCTAAATGAATGTGTACCAAATTCCATAGGGTTAAGACCTAAGATACGTAAAGCTTTCCGTAAGACTGCTAAGATTTGTGAAGCTGTTAAAACAGAACCATCCTGGTGCTGAAAAACAAATTCTCGTGAATAAGAGTTCACTGCTCTAAATTGGAACCAAGCTGAAAATGGGCAAAGCGGGCCGCTGAGCTTCCACAATACCACAGTAGCCCCTTTACCTTTTTGATCCGTTTTTGAGGATTCCAATAAAATACGTAGAGACTGTTTTGTGGTTGAAACATTAGAGGCTTTTAGCCCCTGAGAGGTTGACTTACCCAATTACTCCGAGATCCTAAAGGCCCCAAAAAATAACCATAACATGCAAAGCTTGAATAACAAAAATTCAAAATGGGAATAGCAAATTTTTTGTAAAATTGTTATGATGTTGCCCAGTAATGCAAGAGATATAGGCTTTCTCAATACAGTACAGCGCTTCTTTATTTTAGACCAACCTTGTAAAATTCTCCTACCCAGTTCTCCTAAAGATGGGTCATACCCCCAAAAACACTTACCATAGAAAGAAACGCCTGACAGTTTTCCAGCAATTGTAGTGGCATATATATTCCTATCAATATTGTCCAAAACGAACCGTAAAATATCATTGCTACTATTTCGTCATTGCTGCGACAAGCAGCACCTAGATGTAGGAATTCAGCCCAAGCTCTTCTGTAAGCTAAACGTGTACTGTAAGCAAGAGAGTGTTTAACTAAGTGCCGTATCTTTAATCTGCTAGCTCCCATACCTCTTGAGGAATCTGAGTTTTCACTGGGTCTGCTCCAGGTGCCAAACCACGGAATCTCTGCCACTGGGAACGAGATAACGCATCTGCTATATTATTATCCAAACCTGGGACATGCTTAACTCTAAACCTTACATTGAACATCAGGCAACCAAGCATGAATCTCTGTAACATTTTAGCAGACGTCTATCTTTGGCCTTTTGACCATTGACCAGGTCAACCACAGTTTTGTTGTCAACATGAAAAAGAACGGTTTTGTTTGCTAACCTTGTGCCGCAAACGGCCAACGCTACAATCAGAGGAAAGAATTCAAAAAATGCTATACTACGCTTTTCTGTAATCCAATTCTTTGGCCAGGTTTCAGCACACCACTTGCCATCCCAGAAGAGCCCAAAGCCATTGGCCCCTGATGCATCAGAGAAAATCTGAATTGACCATAGAAAATTTTCGTCTAAAGACCAAATGGTGACTCCATTGAAGACCTTAAGAAACATAATCCATACTTCGAAGTCAGCTCTCATTGAAAGAGACACTCGAACTCTGTGATGAGGTAAGGTAATACCTGACATAGCAAAACCTAACCGTCAACAAAAAGACCTGCCAGCTTTCACCACTTTGCAAGCAAAATTCAAATGACCCAATAATCGTTGCATCTCGAACAAGGTGAGTTTTTGAGATAACCTAGCATGTCCCAAGAAATCCAAAATCTCTTTTACTTTTGCTAACGGCAATCTGGCTTCCATTTTTGTGTCAATTTTAATGCCCAGAAAAATGAGACATGTTGCAGGGCCCTCTGTTTTCTCTTCAGCCAGAGGCACGCCTAATTCCTTGGTTAGAGCCTGAAAAAACTGAAGCGCTCTGCTACACTGTTGAGACTTTGGTACACCAACAAACAGAAAGTCATCCAGATAATGTGACACTTGAACATGACCTGATCTAAAAGAGAAAACCCATTGAAGAAATGAGCTAAAATCCTCAAAAAGTTGACAAGAAACTGCACACCCCATAGGCAAAACTTTATCGACAAAATATTGCCCTTCAAAATGGATACCAAGCAATGCAAAATCTCGTGGGTGTACAGGGAGTAATCTAAATGCAGATTTAATGTCGCATTTTGCCAACTCCGCATGTGAGCCGGCTTTCCTCACCAGTTCAAGAGCAACATCTACTGAAGCAAACTGTACCATAGTATCTTCTTTAGCTATGAAATCATTCACTGACAAACCTTGTGGCCATGACAAATGCTGTATCATGCAAAATTCGCCATGTGTCTTTTTTGGAACAACTCCCAAGGGAGAAATGATGAGGTCGGGAAGAGGCCAAGTAGAAAAAGGACCAGCCAATCTGCCCTCAGCAATTTCTGAAAGCAACTTCTTAGCAATAATGTGTGGGAATTGATTAGCAGATTTCAAATTTAGAGCAAACCTGCGGCATCTAGGACCTTGGTAACCCAGACGGAAGCCTTCTTTGAAGCCCCACTCCAATTTTAAAGCTTTGTCCCGCATAGGATAGAACTGAAGCCAATAGCATAGCTTGGGAATATCAATTGGGGTAACTGCCCTTGTAGTTAGGCTGGAATGGAGCACCCCGCCCTCTACCCTGACCAACGGTATACCCTTGGGCATGTTCGCTGAAACACTGCAAAATGGCGTGCTTACCACCGCATTTTGAACACTCATGTCTGTATTTACAGGGATTCTTTTGGCAGTACCCTTGGTTAAAATTCCAGCACGCTCCCGGAATAAGTGATTGAGGTTTGGCCCAAGTACCCACCCCTCCCGAGGTGGGTCTGTTAAGAAAAGGCCGGTGAGTAATAGCAAGTCCGCTAGCAGTATGCAAGGTAGGAGGAGGCCTCTGTGGATACATCCACTGAACCCATAATTCGTTGTCAACCTCCCCCCAGGGTTTATCGGGATCAAGGACTAGCCGGGCTCTAAATTCCTCATCATAATGAAGCCAAGCAAAACCTCCAAATTCGGACTGAGCCTTTCTGATTGTATCCAAGTATTTAAAAATAGACACTGATCGATCTGGAAATTTCTCGCAATAAACACTTGCGAAAATCAGAAATGCTGAGGTCCAAGAATCTATTTTGGTACTAACTCTGGGTCTCTTAGCTAATTCTCAAGCTTCTTCCCTGGAACCCTCTTTAGATTGGATTTTTCTGTGAAGCAACTTAAAAACATCAACAAACTCACCTTTCCAAATTTTCTCCTTGGTAATCCTGTTTAAATGAGAACCGAGAGGCATAGATAGACCCATGTAAGGGAGCCTTATTAAACCTGGTACTTTTTCTTTATCCTCTTGTTCTTTAGACGCTGCATCATTCTGAGCAAGTTTGTCTGACCCCGGTAGCTCGCCCTTGTCCTTACCAGTACTAGGCGGTAACGGTTGTTGTACGTCCGAAGGTGTCTCACAATGACAGCAAACCTTAGCATCTGTATTTTTACCTTTAACTAAAATCTCGTCTGCTTTGCGCTTTCTAATATGGGCATTACCGCAAGGATGACTAAATTGCATCTCACCTGACTGAAAGGGCTTGTCCAGCGCTGAATACGCCTTTGTGCAGGCACTTTCACTGCCGCCGGTATGTCGTTTGAAGTCCTTCCAGCTCCGTTCTGACTCCTTCATCTGCAAGATATGAGCTTTGGACATCTTATTAGTGATCCCCCCCCTTGCTGGACTGGAAAAAACTGGCAACGACGTCCTCATCCCCAGCCCGAATTTCACCCTCTTCCAGCTCAGAAAATTCATCAGCCCCATTATCAAAACCTCTTGAAAAGCCCCACTGCAGGATGGCTGCGCCCCATCCCCTACCCCACCATCAAAATGTCTCCAGTTAACCGCTTTTTTGAACTGCTCAATTTTGTGGTTAGCCAAAGGTGTTGGGAAAATCGCCTCGAGATTTACCATTTGTTGCTGAGGAAAAGAACAGGACGCTTTAGACCTGTTCAACGGTGTATCACTGCACCTGATGCCCTTTTGCAGCCTTGTCCCATCGTTGGCCTGCAGGCCGTTAGAACTCGCAGACATAGGAGGCTTCAAAAGCAGCTCTGATGAAGTAGTGTTTCTTTTACCCTCATCACTAACCCATACCCATTGACGCTGCCCTTTTAGCGCACTTTTATCCCCAACTGAAAAATCACTGACACTGCCAACCTCAAGGCCTGAAAGGAGAACATCTGTACTCTGTTTAGAAGGCAAAACCTGACTGCTCTTGGCTGATTTTAAACCAGAATAGATTTTAACGCCAACCCTGGAAACGTCCCCAGTGGACAAAACCGCACTGCTTAAAGCAGACTCACCACTCTCAACAGAAATCACCGGCGAGAGAGACCTCTCACCAGACGCAGAACTCACACTTTTTGACAAATGAAATTTGTTACCAAATATAGGAATATCACGTTTAGCAGTTGTACTTAGGCAAGCAATATTCTGATTAACATCAAAATTAGTCATATGTAAATCCCCACTAGGTGGCGCCATCACCTCACTTTCAACCAAAAGCACATCATCTGTGCTGCCACAGTCCCCTTTAAGAGAGGTTGCTTTCTTGAGAAATCTGCCTCTGACTGAGCGTGTGCGAGACCTGCCCCTCCCTTTCCCCAAACTTGAGGAAGCAGGCTGCTGACAAGAGGTGAGAGAAGAATCCCCTTTCAAAACCTTACCATTACCACTGCGCAATTTAACAGAAACAGTCTCAGGGGAGCTGTCAGATAAAGAACAAGCTAAAATAGCAGCAGAAACCCAATCAGAAGAAGCCCTTTTTTTATTAGATAAACCAGTCCAGGCTTGACCCAGCACCCCTGGGGCCAATAAATCCTCCCTCCCTGCCTTGCAAAGCATTCTCAGGGCTTCCCTAACCTCAGCGGCGGACTCAGCCATCATTTAAATAATAATAAAGCCAAGCGCTGAGTCCAAAAACGCCATAAACAGCCCGAAAAGCGAAGCGCTGCTGCCTACCTGCCTCAGGGGACCCTCAACTGACTAACTATTAGAACGCGGCGTTTGAAAACGCCGCGTTCCAAAGCAGGAGCCTTGCCTGCACGCGCTCGCTCTGGGCCATTCCAGCGGCCCGAAGCAGCCCGGGGGTGGACATTCTTTGAATGCCACCCCCAGGCCCCCCATTGGGAGCGCCCCTCCGCGTCCTCCACTCTCGCCTCCAGGGCCCTGGAGTGAGACGTGACCGCAGCGACCAGTTTCTTCATGATGCCACCTCTGACTGCAGCTCCTCAATGTAACCTCCTGCCAGCTGGACTTTATCAGAAATCTTACGGAGGTCAGTACGTAGGAGATTAACTTTGAAGGGCCAAGGTTTCAATCTTGTTTTCTAGGGCCACACAATACCCCTTAATAGCCTCCATCAACTCAGCCCAAGTGGGTTCCGCCACCTTCTGGTCAGTGTCTTCACCCCCTCTACCAGGTGTGGTACGTGCACAGTGGAAGCCAGGGTGATGTGATGCTCTAAGGTATTGCCTTGAGGGCCCCCGCCTGTCTGTTCCGGCTCATGGTTGTCACAGTTACCCGGCCCAAACAGTCACTTTGACCAGCCGCAGAGTAAGTCCACCTCAGTAAGTGGGGGGGAAAGGGCAGCACACCCCCACACCAGCGGATCTCCTCAAAGCGAAAGGAGATTCGGTTCCCCAAGCGTCAGCAGGCGTAGCACCTACCCTTTGCCACAGGTACTAGTGGGGGCAGGGACATGCCCCCCAGACTCTGAGCAGGAGCTTTAAGGACTTACAATCAGTTTCAGCTCTGGAAGGCCTCCAGAAGATTCTGGCTATTTCTGTCCGGTGTAGTAATCCCAAGGGCCCGGCCCAAAAGGGCGCCACTCACCATTACCAAACATTTAATTTCTGAGGGGTCAACCCAACACAGTTAAAGGAATCTCCCTCTGTATGTTCCTGGGGAGAGCGACAGTCCCTATGCCAACCATCCCACATTGCAATAGATTTAATCATTTGTGGTAAGGTAGAGTAGCACTCAATGCAACCTTTCCCCCTTACTCTACAGCGATTGTCACTTGCAGTAAAATAATGACAATGCAGATTCAATTACAAAGGCAGCCAACAAGTTTTGTGCTGAAAACTGTCCCTTTTCAAAGCTGACGTATAGGTAAATAAAAGCAAAAATAATATATTTTTCAGTAGTTGCCTGTTCAGAATGAAAGCGAACTTGATTTCTATGTTTTCTGTGATTCTTCACTGTAATTATTTTTTTCATATCAGGTATTATGCTTGTCAGCCGACTACACTGGAGAGATTCCATGAATGCAGTGGGATACCATAGGCATTTCGAAAACTGGAGATATGTGGGGCATAAAGGTGATGAAAGCTATGGATTATTCCCAGGCCTTTGGATATGTGCAGCCAAAATAGGCCATCACAGTTATAGAACCAAAACGCAAGATATATGAGACTATCCACCTTCTGAAGAGTAAGGCATAGATTGCTCTGTACAGAGGAAGGCAATGCATGTATGTATGTATATATATATATATATATATCACTGCTGCAAGGTTGTCCACCTGTAAGTAGCACTCGAGCAACAGCTTGATTCATGTGTAGGTAAGGGCGGGGAACCGCCCGTAGGAGCCGCTCCATAGTGGTATTGCCTGACGCGTTTCGAATCACCATATGATTCTCTTCAGAGGCTTAAATGGAACGGTGTGCGCAACCGCTGACCCACTTCTGACACACCCCCCCAATGGGAGGCTCGAATGAAACTGTGCCTTCTGGGAAGTGTAGTGCGGGTAGCACATAATCAAGTCCTGTATGGACCCCACAGGTGGGCCCGTCCACGATTGTGTATACAGCTGCTGTTCCACTTTCGTGGCCACAATCTTACGGGGTGGTGCACACTCCGCGGCTGGACTGCCGCGTTAAAATCACTGCTCCAAGATACACACACACACACACACACACATATATATATATATATATATATACACACACACATGCACATATGTATATTCATCAGTATATATATATATTCATCAGTGAGCTATATTATCTACTGGCGGTCGCCAGTAGATAGTTATAGTTACAACCTATTATCCATAGGAAATCCGCGACATTCTATTTGAAATAACTCTCTTGCCGGTTGACGTATCTTCGCAAAATTTTCAAACTTTATGGCCCGCTCCGGTCCGCTCCTACCCTGAAAGTCTCGGGGATTCGTCAAGCGGGGCCGAGAAAAGGGGGTCCCAAAACGCGTTTTCCCCATGCAATTTTCCATAGGAAACTTTAGACACGGCTACAGCCTGAACTGCTGAACGGAATTACACCAAATTTGGCAAAGAGGTAGTTCTTGGTTCAGAAAGAACCCTTTTTGTTAAATGGTGTAAATCCGTTCAGTAGTTGCTGAGAAAATCAAAAGTAAAAGATAGTGATATCTAGGGCCGCGGATCCTCCCGAGCACGAGCTTTATGTTAATTGGCTGTCAACACTCCAAACCAGGAAGTGTTGGCAGCCATTTTGTCCCTCGGTTCGGCTAGTTGGCCCGTAGGGACCCTCATGATTCAAGGGGGCTTAATCCCCCAACTTAAAACGCGCCACGGGGCGCGTTTGCACAGATGTCACCTCAGGCCCCGCCCCCTCCCTTCACCATTGTGCAAATATTCCTCTAAAATCAGCCGAAATACGAATTCCGATTTACTCACCTGTTATCAGGAGAGACCTCAGTGCTGCATCTTTAAGCCCAGTACTGATCCTCAAAAGTAATTTTAACCGTACTTACCAGTAACTTGAATTTCCTTCCATAGGATATCATTGCCTGCTTTTTGCTGAAAAAGTTTCTAAGTGTTGATTTTTGAAACATACAAATATTCCTCTAAAATCAGCCGAAATACGAATTCCGATTTACTCACCTGTTATCAGGAGAGACCTCAGTGCTGCATCTTTCAGCCCAGTACTGGTCCTGAAAAGTAATTTTAACCGTACTTACCGGTAACTTGAATTTCCTTCATAGGCTAACATTGACTGGTTTCACTTGGAAATTCTTCTAAGTGTGGAGTTTTGGAACTTTAAAATATTCCTCTAAAATCAGCCGAAATACGAATTCCGATTTACTCACCTGTTATCAGGAGAGACCTCAGTGCTGCATCTTTCAGCCCAGTACTGGTCCTGAAAAGTAATTTTAACCGTACTTTACCAGTAACTTGAATTTCCTTCCATAGGCTAACATTGACTGGTTTCACTTGGAAATTCTTCTAAGTGTGGAGTTTTGGAACTTTAAAATATTCCTCTAAAATCAGCCGAAATACGAATTCCGATTTACTCACCTGTTATCAGGAGAGAACCCAGTGCTGCATCTTTAGCCCAGTACTGATCCTCAAAAGTAATTTTAACCGTACTTACCAGTAACTTGAATTTCCTTCCATAGGATATCATTGCCTGCTTTTTGCTGAAAAAGTTTCTAAGTGTTGATTTTTGAAACATACAAATATTCCTCTAAAATCAGCCGAAATCCGAATTCTGATTTACTCACCTGTTATCAGGAGAGACCTCAGTGCTGCATCTTTCAGCCCAGTACTGGTCCTGAAAAGTAATTTTAACCATACTTACCAGTAACTTGAATTTCCTTCCATAGGCTAACATTGACTGGTTTCACTTGGAAATTCTTCTAAGTGTGGAGTTTTGGAACTTTAAAATATTCCTCTAAAATCAGCCGAAATACGAATTCCGATTTACTCACCTGTTATCAGGAGAGACCTCAGTGCTGCATCTTTCAGCCCAGTACTGATCCTGAAAAGTAATTTTAACCGTACTTACCAGTAACTTGAATTTCCTTCCATAGGAATCCATTGTCTGGTTTTCAGCAGAAAAGTTTCAAAGTGTCGATTTTCACAAACTACAAATATTCCTAAAAAATCGCCTGTATGACTTAAACGCATTCTTTCAACTGTTTACAGGAGATGCACCAGTGCTGGATCCAGGATCCAACACTGAGTAAGAAAAAGTAACGATAACAGTTTTTAACTTCTAAGTGAATTTCCTTCCATAGGATAACATTGGTGATTCTATGAGAAAAAGTTTCTAAGTGTGAACTTTTAAAGTACAATAATATTCCTTAAAAATCACGACTGTAACCAAAACGCTTTTACTCAACTGTTTACAGGAGATGTCCCAGGACTGAATCTAGGATCCAGTAATGTGGTTAGAAAAGTAATCCATAAAGTAACTAATTGCATTTAACTAGAAATTCACATTGAGCTCAATGTTGCATTGTGTTTGAAATTGTGTTGCCCATTGCAACAACTGTAACTACTGTTCTTAAAAGTCTATTGCCTATTTGCAAAGTATTTAAACTAAAGTAATTCATTCTGAGAAAATATATTTTGTAATGTAATGTATAATGTAATTACAATGTAATTTAAAAAATAAAATATGTAAAAATAAATAGTTTCAAAAAATGTAGTAAATCAGTATCAAAAAATTTATATAACAATTAATACATTTAAAAATTGTCATTTACAAAACCTTTGAAATTCACTGAAAAAACTGTAGGTTTCAGACATGTTATAGTTACAAATTAGCATTTAAAAACCTTTGAAATTCACTGAAAAAACCATAGGTTTCAGGGACGTTATAGTTACAAATTAGCATTTAAAAACCTTTGAAATTCACTGAAAAACCATAGGTTTTAGGGACAGTTATAGTTAGTTGGACATTGCACTCGTACAAAACCCGTGAAATTCCCCCGTTATAGTTAGTCCAGCTAACTATAACTCGCGCCCCGCAATGCACTGCTGATGACGTCACATATTACATCACTCATGACATGGTCAGTGACATCACTGATGACATCACTGATGACATCTCAAATGACATCACTGATGACATCATCCACGTGATAATCTGATGCACCTCCTCACACCCTAATATAACCTTTGATACACCCACTCTAAATTACAGACTGCCATTCGCAAAACCATAGACACTCCAACACCAATAACTACATACCCACTCACTGATTCTTAGGTCTACGCACACATCCACTCACTCACCCGTACAGTCACTCATACTTACGGTCACTCAGTACAGGACTATCATATGCACTCATACTCCTATATAGACACTCAAACACCGCCACTCATCCATAGAGGTACTCACACACCTAGTCAGTCATGCAAATAATTAAACACACTACCATTTACTCACCTATACAGTTATACACACACCAGCTCACTTACTCATACAAATAGTAGCACATTCTTACGCTCTTATACAATCACTGATACAAGCACACACTCATCCATACAGCCACTATCACAATCACTCACTCTCGCTTATAGCTATTTATATACTCCAACACACATATATACTGCCTTTCACATATGTAGTTACTCACACATGTACCACTGGGACATACATTCACTCACTAACACACTCTTACACACACTTACCCACCCATACAGTCTATCACAGTTGCACTCTTGAAACCATCCACCCAGTGAATCACCCACTCACACATCTATGCACAGAGTTGCACACACCCCTCCCACACAAACACTCAGGCACCCATACAGATACTCAGACAAGCATTCAATAACTCATATAGACACTCATGTAGCTATTCACAAACACATGCAGCCACTTACACAGCAACAGACAGACGGATACAGACATTCACCCAGTTTAGTCACTAACCCATGCATTCAGTAAGATACGTTAAATCACTCACTTATAGAGTCAGTCACGCACCTACTAAATCATCCATACAGACACTTACACACCCACTCATTCTTCAATACGTCTTTTCCTATATATATTAAAAATATATAAACTTTACAGAAACACACAGTCACTGGATGATGTCATCAGTGATGTCATCAGTGATGTCATTTGAGATGTCATCAGTGATGTCATCAGTGATGTCACTGACCATGTCATGAGTGATGTAATATGTGACGTCATCAGCAGTGCATTGCGGGGCGCGAGTTATAGTTAGCTGGACTAACTATAACGGGGAATTTCACGGGTTTTGTACGAGTGCAATGTCCAACTAACTATAACTGTCCCTAAAACCTATGGTTTTTTCAGTGAATATATATATATATATATATATATATATATATATATATATATATATATATATATATATATATATATATATCTCACTGAAGAACAATTCCCTAGAAACTCTAACCAGGATAAAAGCAAAAACAGGTGAAGACCAGGGAACCCTGGATGACTCAAGGGGAAGAGACAAAATGGGGCCTCACGTAGATGGCTATAACAGAATTGTTCCTCAGATACAGCTGACAATCTTGCATTGAGTACACTACATACGCACCATGTTAAACAACAATCTGCAGGATAGCTTCGGATCATGGTTTAAGAGGCTGTAATTTAGTAGCTACGTCCTTTCTCATGTGGTTGAAATGTCCAGTTATTTTCGTTGACCATGAATACAGTAATATTCATGACATATGTCTGACATATTGAACCAAGATGTCAAATTACTAAATAGATGCATGCTCAACTTCAGGTTTTGTTGATGTTTTATTTTCTGAAAACAAAAATAACAATCATTTTAAAATGTTGGTATAAACCTGAACCAAGAGTCCAACTGTGAATCTTAATTCTTTGAACCACCCCTGAAAATAAAGTACTGTTTTTTAATTGAATCCTCTCTATCAGTGAGTGAAACATCAATCTTTGATGAGTTTGATGAGGTAGCTACAGGCCTGGATGACTGTTCAGACCCTTTATCTAAAGGATAAGTTAAAGCTTCGGAAATAGTCTTAGCATCTTAATTTGTGCCATGTACTGGCTCTAAGGGGGAGGTTCTGTTGGTCTGAGTAGAAGGAAAATAATTTTCATAAGTTATGAACAGCTCTATGAGAAGCACTTGCGTTGAAATATTTCAGTAGTGAGGTAGAATGCATTTTAACTATGAATGTCATCATTGCAGGAATGGGGCAGTGTAGTCTTAGTTTTATGAGGAAAAATATCAAATTGTCTTTGCCTCATGGATTTTGAGTGCAGTAGGAAGAAGGTACTCTACCATAGAATCCGAAGTACTGCGATGCTTTTGGCGCTTACAGTACTTCAAAACATTATTATGGGGGTTGTAGGTTTTCTTTTTTAAAACGATGTCCTTTTCCAGAAAACAAAGGGCGGACAACATCAGACATATAGCAAAATATCGAAAAGTAGAACATTGCCATGGCACAATTACATATCAGAGATTGCAGTATTTAAGAAATAATATAATACTAGACAATACGTCACTCACAGGAGAATGCAGCCATTGATTGGAAAAGCATCAGGGGGGAGGAGATACCTATACAATAGTGTCTTGGCTGGTGGAATATAAGGAGGGTGTGGCAGCGGGAGAGGGAAGTATTGAGCTCTGGGGGTCAGGCTCCAGAGAGAGCAAATAAGTCCGGAGGGGTTGCCAAATATCTGTAGGTCTGGCCATGGGGGGGGTTGCAGAGTGGCATAAACTTCACTTCTCAGGTCACAGTATATCATGCTCTACAGCCAGGCCTTAGTAGTTGGAAGTATCGACCAGCCCCAACAAAGCACAATCTCTCTCTTTGCTAGTAGTAAAGCAATGGCTGTGAATCTACGGATGTTCTTGGGGACGGGTGCTACATTACCCAGAAGTGCCATCAGGGAAGAGGGATCTAGAGTCAGCGAAATCATGTGGGAGAGGATGCGAAATACATCAGACCAGAATGTGGGGATAGGTGGACAGGTCCAAGTCAAGTGGGAGAAGTCTGCCTCCAGGAAGCTGCACTGAGGACACAAGGACGACCTGGAGGGGTCGAGTTTGGCTAGACCAGCGGGGGTGGTGTTAGAACTGTGCAAAAACCGATAGTGAAGTAGCTTATGACGATGGTTGGGGGATATCAGTTTAGTTTGTGCGCAGCAATAAGACCAGTCCTTGTCGGAGAGAGGATGACCCAGATCCTCTTCCACTGCCGTCGAAACTCTACTGTCAGAGGTGCGTCTGAGTGTGTTAGAATAGAAAAATCTGCTTTCGCATTGTTTTATGTAAGGTTAGCATTCGCGGCACCATTTTGTGTATGGCCGCCATTTTCAATAATAATCGAAACTAATCCGTTGCCATTTCCGAGAAACGGCCTTCTCGAGGTTATGTTTCTTCGGAGCGGAGTTTTGCTACACTAATGAATGCACCGTTCTTATTAGCGCATACCTTTCCTGTTAGATGTAGGCCTTCTCCCACTTGTCTAGTGGTGGGCACAGGCAGAGTGACCTTGAATAGTAGATAATGTGTGCCCGGCCAAAGAATCGAAACTTACTCCTTTGTAATTTACTGTCCAGCTGCATCTCCTTGGAAAATTGCATGGTGGGCGTGCTTTTAATGGTTTCAAAGTGTACATAATGTATCATTATGATTGTTGATGTCAGTCCCTCTGCAGCACTCCTAGCGACTGGGCAGACTGGGCTCCACTCTGAGTGTATCTAAATAAACAGATATTAGTTTGTATTCTCTACTGTCTGACCGACTCTTCATTTGGTCCGGAAGGCTGAGAGGTGGTCGTGAGTGACCCCGGTGACCCTAATCGGGCCACTTCCTTCAGTTGGCGCCCGAACAGGGACTCCTTCGGGTGAGTGACCCATCCCCTTCCTCGGACGGGGTGAGGTCAAGGCCATCGTCGGGTCGGACGGACGGATCAGGGATCCCTGCACGAAGAGTTCCTGGTACTCGCAGCTGCCCCTTCTGTCCTGCCGGACGGTGCCTCGCCCAGTGGTCATCCCGACTGGAGTCCTGAACGGCAAAACCCTTGGATCTGACCAGTTGGTCTGAAGAGTCGGCAGTGGAGAATTAATTCGTTTGACCTGCATATATCAGGTGAGTTTGTTTTGGTTCTTTGTGGATATGGTACCATTTTGGTTTGTATTTGGTACGGTCTAAGGTCCGTCTCTTGGATAAAAGCATTTGCAATTGCTTTGCCAGGCATAAGATAGTGAACTTGTTTTCTTTTGAGAATGCCTGGGTTGAGTAATTGTTTTCTTTGTGCTGTTGTTGTTGTTCTGCAGATGCTCGATTGGAAGAAGCTCAGCCGGCGCCTCCAGAAGGCACTCCAAATTTTAATACGTATGTGAAGCATGGTCTTGGCCCTATTATGTTTAGTACATTATGGCACAAATATACAAGGGACAATGCCGAGTTGCAGTGGCCGTTGACAGGCACTTTTGATGAACAAAAAATTGAGTATTTACAAGAACAGTTGTTCAAGAGACGAAGTAGGCAGTCTATGTTTGATTCCCCCAGAACATGGCAGAAAGCAGCTAGACAGAGGCGACTGAAGGCAGAAAAAGAGGCTCGGAAAGGGAAAATACAGACACTGACTCAGAAAGCTGTAGCATATGACAGGGAAAAACAGGAAAAGGGTGTTGAATGTGAAGAGAGGAGGTTTCGATTACACATTGATAAAACGTATGTGGTTCAGGAAAACGATGACACTTTTGTGGAAGAATTGTTAGATACCCGACCCCGCCTCCATATGCCCCGCAAAGAATATATCCCACTGTTCCAGTGCCATCGCAGCCGCCCGTTACAGTTGCGTCCACTGTCTCTGTATCTACTGCTGTCATTTCAACTGCTGTGGCTTCGGCTCCTCCTCCTCCTGTTTCTTTGCCGTCTGTGGCAACTGTGACTGTTAGTACCCCTGCCACACCTATTGTCTCAGCGTCCCTTTCGCCAGCTCTTTCTCCTGCGACACAACAATCAGTGACGATACTGCCCATTACTTCTGTTGCTTCTCCCACTATGGTTTTTCTTCCTCTGACATAAGTAAGTAGTGGGACGCCGTTACGTGGATTTGAGGACAGGGATTGGACGAAATTTAAGGAGCGCATGGGACCATTAGTGCGATCTGATGTGGGAGATGATGAGAAACAGATAATAGCTAATCAGGCTGCACAGTGGGCCCGTAATCCTATTTATAGTGTAGAGGATGTCTGGGCGACTATGACATATTTTGAGCCCTTTATACAGCAGCATGCCCTTAAACACATGTGTGCAACTTTAATTGGTCTTTGGCAACAGTATTTTGAAGCGGAAGCGCCTCAAATTTTATATGATTTTAGAGATCGAGTGTATATTAGTGAATTGGGGCCAGAACAAGTTTTTGCTAATGTTACGACAATAATAGCTTATAGGGGAAGACTACACAAGTAAAGTCCCAGGTCGGTGTCTCAGTTTCCGATGCGGGAGGTTCCTCCTATATATCATCCAGAATTGCCGGAGTTAACGGATGGCCGTGGTAATATTACTAGGCAGAGGGAGGCGGCCCGTTTCAGGAACAATGAGTTTATACTCTGTGGAAAAGAAGTGAAGTTTTATCTCTTAAGACTCATTTGCCTGACCCTAGGAAAAATCGTACTGCATATTATAAAGAATTGACTGAAGCTGCCTCTTCTACTGTAATGACCCTTGATGATATTGAAATGTTCTTTGGTTTACTGGTTCCGGTTGAAATTTGGAGACAGGTGCACATGCAAGATCATGTTGTGGAGTTGGGAGGTACATGGAATCAAATTAAAGCATGGGACCAGGAAAGAAAGCCTGGTGATAAGCCTCGGGCGGAAATCTTAGCATTGCCAGGCCATATTATTACCTATATGCATTCCCTTATTCCACCGAGAAAAGTAGATTGGGATAAACTGTCGGCTTGTCGACAACAGAAAGATGAGTGTGTCTGATTTTTTCACTCGGTTTGAAGGCACGTTTTTGGATTACAGTGGGCAGGATTTGTCTATTGAGGGAGGTGTTCGGTTGTCTGTTAATAGATTTGTTTCTAATTTGCTTCCTGAAATTGTGACTCGATTGCAGGCCTCTGAAAGTATTTGGTCCACCTCTTTCCCCTCTGTTATTTTGAATATGGCACAGTATTATGAACATAGGGATAATGAGGAAAAGGAGAGGACAGAGAAAAGGCATAAGGGTTTAAAGACGAAGGTGTTGTTACAGCAGGCTTTTAGAGGGAATGGCAGAGGACGTGGTGGTCCTGCCCGACAGCTTCCACACACTAGTAGGCAGCCGAATACTACGCCTTTGGGGCCGAATCAGTGTGCGTACTGTAAGGAGGAGAGTCATTGGCGTAGTGAGTGTCCTGTGCTTTTGCAGAAGGTGGCGGTCCCTGGAGGACGAGGTTCTCATGGACGGGGTCGTGGAGCTGGTGGGGGCTGATAGGGCACAGAATGCTGCAGCCTCACAGGGTCGTTCTGATAATAATTATTTTGATGACCCTCGGGATGGACAGTACTATCATGATGATTATGATATGGAGGAAGTGACGGGGATGTCTTACAGCTAGGACAGTCAGGGACAGAGTGGGGGACCAGTTCCGATACCTGTAGACCAGTGTGGTCCTTATGTAACAGCGGAACTGCAAGGCTCGACTAAGGAATTTTTGGTGGACACAGGTGCGACAAAAAGTTCTGTTTTTCGAAATGTGGTCCCTGGGGCGGCTTTGTCTGGCCATAATAACGTTTCGGTAGGTTTTTCTGGTGGACCGGTTGTACGCCCCATTTCAAGACCCCTTGCGTTGACTATTGGTCCTTTCACTGTGGATTCGCCATTCTTGCTGACATCCAATTGTGGTGAAAATTTGATGGGTTTGGATTTGTTGAAGAAACTGCATGCTACTATTCATTGTTCCCCGGCAGGTGTCTATATGACAGTGGGACCTGATGTAGTATGCGCTAAACAGTGTTTGTCCAAAGATGCACCTCTTCCTGTTGAATTTGCTGATGTGCCACCCACTTTGTGGGCGACGGGTGATACGGACGTGGGACTACTGCAGATACCACCAGTTTTGATTCAAGTTAAGGATGGTGCTATTTTGCCCCGTATCCCTCAGTATAAAATACCACGGGCAGGAGAGCGAGCCTTATTGCAGATTATTCAGGACTTGATTAAGGGAGTAGTTGAGGAGACGTCTGCTAATATTTGTAATAGCCCTATTGTTCCAATTCTTAAAAGGACACCCTCAGGTTCCCTTGATGAACATGAAGATGTTTACCGTTTTAGTGATTGATTTGCGTGAAGTTAATAAAATAGTGGTTCCCCAGTTTCCAGTGGTCCCTGACATTACTACTCTCTTGATAATGATTCCTTCCACTGCTAAATTCTTCTCTGTCATCGACTTGAAAAATGCATTCTTCAGAATTCCTATTCATCCTGATAGCAGGTACTTGTTTGGGTTTACGCTAGCTGGCAGAAGCTTTAGGTTCTGTCGAGCTCCTCAGGGCTATACTGAGAGTCCAAGTATTTATAGTCGGGCTTTAAAGTCTCAATTGGATTCTCTTTCGCTTCCCACGGGAAATGTATTGGTGCAGTATGTTGACGACCTCCTTATCGCTTCTGATACTGAGCAGGGTTGTAGAGATAGTACAGTTAAATTTTTGTTGCATTTGGCCCAACATGGACAAAAGGTTTCTCTTTCTAAATTTCAGTATTGTCGACAGTAGGTCACCTATTTAGGTCACCTACTGTCGAAGGAGGGTAGGAGATTGACTCCTGAGCGCATCAGTACCATCGTTAAAATGCCCATCCCACAAACTCAGAAAGATGTGTGGGCTTTCATAGGTATCACTTCCTACTGTCGGCAGTGGATACCCAACTACTCCTTACTAATCAAACCCTTGCTTGCACTAACCACTAAAGACGTGCATGAGCCCCTGCCTTGGACGCCTGAATGTCAGCAGTCTTTTGAGCAATTGGAAACTGCGTTTTGTTCAGCTCCAGTACTTGGCACCCCTGACTATAACAAACCGTTTGTGTTGTTCGTCCATGAGATGGCTGGTTGTGCGCTTTCTGTTTTAACACAAAACTTTGGAGATAAGCAACGTCCGTGTGCTTATTTCTCTGCTGTTCTTGATCCTGTTCCTTATCAGTCGGCCCAAGCTGCTGAGCTTGTTGCCTTAATAAGAGCTTGCGAATTGAGTGAGGGACTGGTTGTCAATATTTATACTGACAGCCAGTATGCCTTTGGAGTCTTGCATAACTTTGGGCGACTCTGGGCAGAGAGAGTTCCTTACTTTGGATGGCACCAAAATTCAGCATGGGCACCTCATATTGAGGCTTTTGTCTGCTTTGACACTCAATAAGAAATTGGCCATAGTAAAGTGTAGTGCCCACCGGAAAGTCACTGACGATGTAGGTAGGGGAAATGTTTTTGCAGATCAGACAGCTAAGGAAACAGCCCGGACTAAAATGAAAAGAATGTTCGTAGCGGGTCCCGCTAGGTGGGTGCCTGAAGTTACCATATTTGAGGATACACTCGAGAATGTGAAAGAGATACAAAGTGAGGCCACAATAGAGGAATTAGCAATGTGGCAAGAAAGTACAGCACAATTGAACAATGAGGGATGTTGGATTGATAAGTCAGGGAAGCAGAGATGGATGTTGCCAGATGCATATGTTCTTCCTGTAGTCACAATGGCCCATGGCCCAGTCCATATTAGTGCTAAGGGTATTTGCAAGTTGTTAGACCCTGTATGGCAAAATGATAATATTCCGAAAACAGCTGCACATTTAGCGAAGTACTGTATGGTGTGCATGATGCACAATCCTGGAAAAGGTACCCCTACACCACCCGGTAATTTTGCACCGCCCACTTTTCCTTTTGAGGTCCTTCAGATGGATTACATAGAATTAGATAGGTGCAATAATTTGAAGTATGTCTTGGTGGCTGTCTGTGCATTCAGTAAATGGGTTGAGGCTTACCCCACTAAAGACAATACAGCTATTACGACTGTAAAGGTACTCCAAAAGGAGTTCTTTCCCCGTTTCGGCTTGCCCCGTTTGATCTGGAGTGATAACGGAAGTCATTTTAATGCCAAAGTGATTCAATTGATTTGTGATGGTTTGAGTATAAAGCAAAAGTTCCATGCTGCCAATCATCCACAGTCAGCAGGTCTGGTTGAGAAGTACAATGGTACTCTTAAACTGAAATTGGCAAAAATTCAGGAGACAACAGGGTTACACTGGCCAGATGCTTTACTATTAGCTCTTTTGTCGACAAGAACAACAGCTCATTCTAGAACAGGATTGTCACCGTACAAGGTCGTGTTTGGACGCCCGGCAAATGTCTGGGGCGTCCCACGCCCTCGGCAATTTTCCGATATTGAGTATCAGTTGTTAGTTGACTATCTTGCTCAGTTAACTGAAAGTTTGCCTTCTATTCACCAACAGGTCCGTGAGGCCCTGCCAGCTACACCAGAGGGGCCCGGACACGATATTCAGCCTGGTGACTTCGTGCTGGTAAGGAATTTCCAGCGGAAGAAGAGTTTGGAGTCGCGGTGGAAGGGACCAGAGCAGGTCCTCCTATCAACACGCACAGCCGTCAAGGTCGCTGGCCGTAAGAACGGGGTGCACGCGACTCACTGTCGCAGGATACCTCTACCCTTGCCCTACGATCAATGGGTGAGGGATGGATTAGGGGACTCTGAGTGTGAGACGGTACCTCAGTTTCTCCCCTTCAGCGACGCCAGGCTGACCTGGACCAAAACAGATGAGGAAAATGATGAAGTGGTGATTGCAGCAGTTCCTCCGGAAATACGAGCTATCCAGGAGCCCCTTTTCGCTGATCCTTCTGTGCCTGGAGTCATTAGGTCCAATTTGCACCATCAGCTGAGGAACAGTGCACCAAAGGAGAAGTCAGATTAGTTAGGGATGGACTGTGTAAGTTAGGGTGTACTTTGCTATAGTACCAACGGAGTTAGTTTAGGGTGATTTGAGATTTGTGCACTGTTTGAACATTGGACAGGATAGATCGAAAGTATCCCCTTGGGGGTACATTATCCTGGTCGACGTGAGAACCCGAGCTTAGGACAGAGCAAGCTCCACCGCCGGTGCTCAACAGTGCCAACGTTTTGATGGACAATAGGAGCCTGTACCAGTGAGGCTCTGACGGACACTGGGAACTTGTATATTCCTCTTGCTGGTATTTTGCCTCCTTGTTTCATCATTTGCTATGCATCCCTTTGGCAGAATGGTTGCTGATGAAGAACAGCCAGTGATTCCCCTTATTCACACACGTATATTTTGGTCTATCAAGAAAAAGATATTATGTGCTATTCTTGTGATTTTGCTGGTATTGATTCTGGAGTGTCCTGGGTTTTGGAACGTGATCAGGATGCACAGTCCTGTACTAAGAATAAGGTTGTTTCCCAAGTACGCACAAACAGGACAGCCCCGAGTAATGTATTTCTAGACACACATAAAAGATTTTTTGGAGAAGGTACAGCTTGTTATCCCACCGAATCCGTTACAAGTTTATGGACTGCTTACCCATTGTCACTTGTCAATTATACGTATACCCGCCCAGCCCAATTCGTAGAGGTAAGGGGTGAGTTTGGTATGGGGTATCCTGGCCCTTGTTTATATTACAGGAAGCCACGAGAGGAAGGGGCTATCCAGGGTGTGACAATAATACGTATTGTGATAATTTGTATATGAAAGAACAGAATGTTACCTTAGTGGGCTGGCACTACCAAGATTTAACAGTCACCCGGAAAGCTGGTTATTATCCTGCCTGTTGTCCGATAATAAATAGTACTGACGCATTTCTGTATAATAATTGTTCAAGGATAGTGTTGTTCAAAAATACGATGTCTTTAGTGAAAGACAAGGCTCCGAGCACTTTTGGAATGAATACCAGATATGCTCCAGTAGATTATGAAGGACCACTTTATGCACACCCAGGATTTTATTTCTTGTCTAATGGTACTTACTCAAATGTTTATAACGGCACAGATGATGTTGCTCTAGGGATGGTGCTCCCTCTAGGCGTGCCTTGTAAGTACAGTAAGCCAAGTGTAAGATGGGTAAAAAGAACATTGACTGCGAAGTTCTGCGATGGAGTGACAGATTTGGAAGTCAATAATTATAGTAATGGTATCACCTTTGGGTATATTCTCTCCTCCATTATTACCTTTGGTGGTACTGCAATGGCCAGGGGTGAAAGAGCTAGAGAATATTTTGGATGTAAGTTGCAAATACTGTCTAACTCCACAGTAGCAGCTCTGCGTGACATCACCACCCAATTGGAAAGTATGTGGATATATTCTGAGCAGACTAGATATGCTGTTGATTTCATCTTAGCTAAGAGTGGTGGTGTGTGCGCAGTAGAAGGAGAGCAGTGTGTAGTCGGGATCACCAATATGGAAAAGAACATTACCCAACACATTTTAGACATCCTAGAAAATGTTAAAGGAATGGAGAGTGGGAACTGGGATTGGTCACTTTTTGGTAGTTGGGGATGGATCTTTGAAAAGGCGATTTATTTAATTGTGATTTTGATCTCTTGCTGTGTCCTGGTCCAATGTCTCCCCTTTTGTTGCTCTTATTGCACCACCCTTCTTGCTCCTAAGAGAATATTGATTCATGATACTAATGCAAAAATTATGATTCAAAAGGAAGTAGAAGACCTCATGCAAATAGATGAGGGTATTTTTGAGACTTCTTCCCTCCTTACTGTTTCCCTTCCTGAGGCTGAAGACATGGAGTGCTCCTAAAATAGTTTATTCATGATTTCTTGAATTATACGTATTTTGCTATTATACAAAATGTTTAGCTCATGCTAAAAGGAGGGTGTGTTAGAATGGAAAAATATGCTTTGGCATTGTTTTATGTAAGGTTAGCATTCGCGGCACCATTTGGTGTATGGCCGCCATTTTGAATTATAATCAAAACTAATCCTTTGCCATTTCCGAGAAACGGCCTTCTCTAGGTTATGTTTCTTCGGAGCTGAGTTTTTCTACACTAATGAATGCACGGTTCTTATTAGCGCATACCTTTCCTGTTAGATGTAGGCCTTGTCTGGTGGTGGGCACAGGCAGAGTGACCTTGAATAGTAGATAATGTGTGCCCGGCCTCAGAATCGAAACTTACTCCTTTGTAATTTACTGTCCAGCTGCATCTCCTTAGAAAATTCCATGGTGGGCGTGCTTTTATTGGGTTCGATGTGTACATAATGTATCGTTATGCTTGTTGATGTCAGTCCCTCTGCAGCACTCCTAGCGACTGAGCAGACTGGGCTCCACTCTGAGTGTATCTAAATAAACAAATATTGGTTTGTATTCTCTACTGTCTGACCGACTCTTCATTTGGTACGGAAGGCTGAGAGGTGGTCGTGAGTGACCAGGGTGACCCTAATCGGGCCACTTCCTTCAAGTGCCATGCAGGCGCGATAGGGTTTGGTGACCAAATGGGACCCATCAGAGTCAGTAATCAACAACGTAAGAGAAGGGAAATCCTCTGGTGCAAGACAGTAAGAAGGCATGCGGGAACGTCGTGTCCCATGTAGCCGGCGAAACACAAACTTATCCATGTAGGTGGCATGGGCAAATCTGGTGTCTACCATGTCACATGTCTGTCCGGAAATATGTCGCCTAGTGTGTTCAGGTCATGTCTAGTCAAAGTGCGTTGGACAACTTTTTGGAGTATCAGAGGGAGCCATGGGTTTTGTGAGAGAGGAAGTTCAGGGGAGTATAAAATATCATATCCCAGGACCCTACTAAGTTTTTGCCAGGCCCACCACGTAGTAGACAAAGTCTGGATATCTGTAGGGGCTAGTTTGAGACCCTGAGGCAACAGAGCCGATAGGGACGTCGGCTCTGCCAGGTCACATTTTAGCATAAGGTATACGGGCGTCCGGGTGGTACCAATGATATGCAAACTGGGCCACCAGGAAATACTTTTGAAAATCTGGGACTGCAAAGCCACCCCAGTCATATGGAAGGATAAAGGTATTCCAAGTGATACAAGGCCGGGGAGCGGCCCTGATCAGTTTTAAGAGGAGACTACGCAAAGTGGCAAAAAAGGAGTTTGTCAAAGAGATGGGTATGTTTAAAAAAAAAAAATACAAAAAACGGGGGAGGACGACCATTTTAATAATGGCAATATGGCCTGCCAGGGAGAGAGGAAGCCGGATCCAGTGCTCAATTTGGACTGCAAATCTGTCAACAGCAGGACCTTAGTTAACGAATCACGTGTTCTTTGTTTCTATGCAAAATGACGCTCAAATATTTAGTAGTATCCGCACACCATTTAATGGGATACTCACAGGGGGGAGGGACGGTGACATCTGTAAGGTGAAAGAGTTCAGACTTCGCCCAATTAATGTGTAGGCCAAAAAGGCCGCCAAACCGAATGATTTCCCGCACTAAAGGGGCTAAGTTGACCAAGGGAAGGCAAACAAATAATAAAATATCATTGGCATACATAGAAATGAGGAGTGGACCAGATTTAAAGTGGAGGCCACGATGCAATTGGTTTTCCTGGAGGTGGAAAACCAGAGGGTCCATAGCTATAATGAACAGTAGGGGAGAAAGAGGACACCCATGCCTGGTGCCCCTGGATATGGCGAAGGGATCAGAAAGTGATCCATGTACCCGTATGCGGGCTGTAGGGTCCAAATATAGGAGAAATATGAGGGCGATAAACCCAGCGGGAATCCCAAGCTTCCACAGCGTTGCAAGGAGAAACAGCCATTCTAATTAATCAAAAGCCTTCTCCGCATTGAGAAGGGCGACCACAGTGGGTATTTCTGGGGAGACCTTGTTCAGAACGGAGATTAAGGCATGCAAATTTAATGAAGTGGTCCTTTGGTGGGACAAACCCGGTTTGTATGGGGTAAATTATCTGTTTGAGCAGCAATGATAATCTATTGGCGACTGCTTTGGCCAGGATCTTATTGTCAAAATTAAGCAAAGAGAGTGGCTTATAAGTGGTGCATAAATTAGGGTCTTTGCCAGGTTTAAGCAGCAAAGAGATCACCCCCTCTCGTATAGTAGGTGGAAGGATCACGTGGTTTAGGGCCTTGGCATAAACATCTAGTAGGTGGGGGATGAAAATACCCTTAAATGCCTTATAAAAAGCTCCAGTGAGGCAATCAAAGCCAGGAGCCTTGGAGCCATCAAGGGAGGTGATTGCCTGAGTAATTTCCTCTGCTGTGAAGGGTTCACTTAATAATTGGGATTGACCAGTTGTTAGAAATGGAGATCTCTAGTTGGCAGAGGTAGGTACCTTTGTCCAAATAGGGACCCTTGCTTCTAGTCAGGGTAAGGGGATACACTTCTAAAATAACCCCTGCTCACCCCCTTGGTAGTTTGGCACGAGCAGATAGGCTTATCTCAGAGGCAGTGTGTAAAGCATTTGTGAACACATACAGTAATACAGTGAAAACACTACAAATGGACACCACACCAGTTTAGAAAAATAAGTAATCTTTATCTAAACCAAAACAAGACCAAACGACAAAAATCCACAATACAGTAATAAAAATATGACTTTTAGATGGTAGAAATAGTTCAGTTCAAAGCAAATTGCAGATGCGACACTTTTCACACAAAGTACCTTGGATGCGTCACGCAAACAAACAAAACCGGCCGCAGGGAAGGTGATGTGTCGGTTCCTTACACTTAGAAAAGGTGATGCGTCGGTTCCTTACACTCAGGGAAGGTGATGCGTCGGTTCCTTGCTCCGGTGGAGGTGATGCGTCGGTTCCTTACTGCTGCGCAGGGGAGGTGATGCGTTGGTTCCTTACCGGAGAGGTGGTGATGCGTCGGTTTCTTACTGCGTGGGGAGGTGATGCGTCGGATTCTTACTGTGTCCCCCAACGATGCGACAGACTTGGCGCCTCAATGCGATGCGACGATCCGGGAAGATGCATGGATTCTTGAAGCCGCGCAGCAGGGCTTGCGTCGGGATCGGTGCGGTGATCTCAGACTTCGGAGATCGTTGTACTCGATGCAGCGTGCGCCGATTTCTCGAGCCGCGGCAGGCGCTGCGGAGGTTTCTTTGGCGATGCGTCGGAAACAGGTACGGATGCGTCACGCTTCTCGATGTTGCGTTGATTTTCCAGCTCCCAGCGGAAAACAGTTCTCTAGAGGCCCAAAACAACAGCAGGCACCTCTTGCAGGTCAGAACTCTCAGCAAGGGGAGCTGGTGGTGAAGTCTTTGTGTCCCAGAGACTTCAGAATAGGAGGCAAGCTCAGTTTCAAGCCCTTGGAGATCTTCCTCAAGATGGGGACACAGCAAACAGCAAAGTCCTTTCTCCTTTCCTTGGCAGCCAGTAGCCACTGCAGGCCAACCCCAGACAGCAAATAGCACAGGGGTAGTATTCCTCCTCAGCTTCTCCGGCTCTTCTCCTTGGCAAATGTTCCTCTTGATTTCCCAGAAGTGATCTAAAAGTCTGGGGTCTGGGCCCCTCTTTTTATACACAAAAATCCTTTGTCCTCTGAAGGCAGAGAGTGTCTGTACCCAGCCAAAACCAGTTCTGTCCTCACTGGTGCAGCTTCCTGGCAGGGGGTGGAGACAGCATTGTGGAAGGCAGACCAGGCCCATTCAGGTGAAAGGAAATCTCCTCCCCCTACTCTAAATGCAGCCCAGGTCTATTCAGCCCAGCCCTGACTCATCAGGCTCTCTGGAGCCTCTGATCCTCCCCAGCCCCTGTCATCCAAAGCCAGACATGCAATACACAAACCTAGCAGAGGCACACTGGATGGCTAATCAAGAAAATACCTACTTTCTAAAAGTGGTATTTTCAAACACAGAATGTAAAAATCACCCTCACTAAAAGATGCATTTTAACATTCTGAGTTCAGGCATATCAACCTTTATTTTCCTACCTTGTTCCCAGGGGCAGTTATGTTTATAAGATGTTATAAACAAACTCCCCATTCTATCCTATGGGAGCGGGTAGCCTTGCAATAGTGAAGAACGAAATTGGCATTATTTCACTATCAGGACATGCCACACACATCAGGGCATGTCCTACCTTTCACACACAATGCACCCTTCCCACAGGGGTACCTTGGGCCTACCTTAGGGGTGACTAACATGTAAGAAAAGGGACGGTTAGGGACTGGCAAGTGTGTGCACTTGCCAAGTCGACATGGCAGTACCAGACTGCTCACAGGCTCTGCAATGGCAGGCCAGAGTTACATTTACAGGCTGCTTATGTGGGTGGCACAATCAGTGCTGCAGCCCACTAGCACCATTTGATTTACAGGCCCTGGGCGCACACAGTGCACTGTACTAGGGTCTGACTAGTAAATCAAATATGCCAATCATGGAATCACCAATCCATAACAACAATTTACAAAGGGAGCACTTGCACTTTGGCACTGAACAGCAGTTGCAAAGTGCCCTAAGCATCTAGACCAGCAAAACGAAGTCCAACACACAGCAAAAACAGAGGGGGCAAAAGGCAAAAATACAGGGGAAACCCACGCCAATGGTGCCAGGTCTAACACCAGTGGTGAGCCAAACCATGGCTATTTCCTCAAAGTATGCCAAGTGCATCATTTCGTCAGGGTCCAAGCGTGAAGTATATAGGGACTTTTAATAGGATACCAATTCTCAGATAATGTCTTCGTTAGCAGTAACCCAGGTGCCACCGTCTAGGTGGAGTTCAGTATTGCATTCGGGACCCCTTGATGGGTGTAGGAGGTGGGCCAATGTACGAACAAGGCGTTTGCCCTCACCATATTCACGGGCCGCGGAGTATTTGCAAAGGTACGCAGTCTCCCTTTAAGCAAAGTCCTGGAATTCTGCAAGGAGAACTGTCCTTCTGTGTAGGGAAGCAGGAGTAGAGTGGGGAGTGTTTGCCTTGTCGATTTCAACAAGTTCAGCTTCTATTCAGGATAGACTATTGCGGATATCCCGAAACACGCCTGCATGCTTCGAAATGCATATCCCATGTATATATGCCTTAAAGGCATCCCACAAGATGGCATGACTACTAACGGAGCCCGAGTTGAGCTAAAAATATTCAAAGATAGAGGCACGAAGTTTCGAATTAAAAACTGCATCCAACAAAGCAGTGGTAGGGAAGGACCAACGTTGTTCCCGGCCTCCACCATAGGGGAAGGTGAGAAGCAGTTTAACGGGCATGATCGGACAGCGTATGTGGTAAGGGGTGAATGTCCTTAAGCCATGGGCCAGCATTCTCGAACAGGAACCAGTAGTCCAGCTGCATCCACACCACGAGGAGCAGAATAAAAAGTGTATCCAGGAGCATTGGAGTGGCAAAGATGGAAGGCATCCCTGAGGGAACGTGTGTCAATATCATCTTAGAGAACGTGTAGCGCACGTGTTTTACCAGCTGAACAAGTGCTGGTGGTGTCTAATGAGGGTGTCAACAATTAAATTCATATCCCCACCCAACAGTATGATGTCCATGTCAAATCGCCCAAGAAGATCAAACAGCTCCTGGAAGAAGGGGGAATCGTCCACATCAGGGGTGTAAACATTTAATAGGAGGACAGACCTCCCAAGCAGTGTCCCTGTCACAAGGACATAGCATCCGTGGCTGTCAGCGATAGTTGTGTGATGGCTTAAGGGGAGACTTCTATGAAGGAGTATACATACTCCACAGGAATAAGTGCTGTAGTTGGCAAAGTATCTATGGCCCCCCCCCAGGAAGCTGCGAATGCAGGAGAGGATTGAGGAGGGAGGTGCGTTTCCTGTAAGAACGCAACCTTAACACCATGTTGATTGAGATATGACAGAACCCGTTTGCCCTTTTGGAGGTTGTTAAGGCCGTGGATATTCCACGTAAGGCACTGCCAGTAGTCCATCATCCCTCATTGTCAATATATAGGGAACAGTCATGTATGTCAAGTCGTATGTGTAGAGCCATGAACAGTCTCGTCCAACCTATTTGTGAAAAAATGAAGGAAAAAAAACAATAC
This sequence comes from Calotriton arnoldi, assembly GCA_963921515.1. Classification (NCBI taxonomy): domain Eukaryota; kingdom Metazoa; phylum Chordata; class Amphibia; order Caudata; family Salamandridae; genus Calotriton; species Calotriton arnoldi. The sequence goes on from CAWUFW010000156.1 coordinate 4,631,801, forward strand.
CCATATAGACCACTACTAACCACCCCCACCCACACTGAGCATTAGAGACCCAGTGAGTCCCAGAGAAACCCAAACAACACACAGAAATACACATATTTGAGACCTGGAATACTGCTTTGTGGGCAAACAATGCTGCGGCAATCGATGCCCACAATGAAAAGTGAGAATTGGTGATTAATCAAAAGATATTAGAGTTACATAAAATGGACATTTGAGGAAAATATAGAGCTGGTTAGCTACAACATGTCAGCCTATAAATGAGAAACTGTAAGAAATGCAAAGAAACCATTAAGCAGTTCAGCCAGGAGGGGAAAGGTGGGCGCTAGCCAATACGCTGAGGTCCAGGGAGGAGCGCTCTGTGGTGGTGCGGGATGAAGGAGGTCCAATAAAACTCAATTATTTGCATAAAGAGAGCACCTCTGTCGGGGTGTCGAAGAATCGGGCATTACCGTCTACAACCATCCGGAGCCTTGCTGGATACAACATACCATACTTGAGTCTGTGCTTGAGTAGTTGGGCTTTTGCAACTTTATACTTCCGTCTTGCTTCCTGGACGTCAAGCGTAAAGTCAGGGTAAATGGAGATTGTGGTTCCCTGATGCTGCAATGGGCCATGTTCACGGGCTAAGCGACGTATAGTGTCACGGTCTCTATAATTCAAGAGGCGAGCCACAATGGGGCAAGGTGAGGTGGACGGGGACCCAACAATCTGAGGGCCCATTCAACAACAAATGTGGACGTAAAATATTGGGGGACAAACAAATCGGTGAGCAGAGATTCTACAAAATGGTCAGGGCGTCCCATGTTTGTGGATTCCGCAAGGCTAACTATGCAAATGTTGGGGGCGTGGCTTGCCGCGAACGACAATGGCCGCAAGCTAGAGGAGCGACGCCGGACCGATCCAAATCAACCCCAAATATCCTGAAATAATCCTTCTTAGAGGAGCTGCACACAACTGATAAGGGATCGGAAGACCACCTGGAACGGACGCCGTCCCAAAAACCCAAGATTGAGTGGTGGTGGTGGTGTATTTAGACCAACGGCAGAAGACACAAGAGCCATAGTCATAATCAGCGCAGCCGGAAAGCTCCGGACGGCCTAGGAGGACTGGTGGCTGGGCCTGGGAAAACTCAGACGCCCCTGCGACCTGCCAATGAGAACTGACCCCAACGCGAAGCACCGGCCGCAGACCCACCCGAGATCAGAGGTGCTGACCGCGGAGCGCTACGAGAGGGTAAGCAGAACAGCATGCAACGCGGGGAGCGGCCCGCGACACAGACTCTTCCACCAGGAGCATTGTGGCGACCAGCGGAGGCCCAGGTACCCACTCTGCAAGGGGGGCCCGTGAAGAATAAGCTGCAGCTGGGTGAGGGCCCGTAGTGCAGGCAGCCTGGGCCCGATATTAGTAGGCCCCAAGCAGCGGCATAAATGACATCATGAGTCACGCGGTGTGTGCGGATGGGCGGAGCCAGCGGGCAGCAGCTCTGTACTACAACCGGGAATCGACCCGGTAATACTAACAGCGCCATCACAGCATTCACCCGGGATCAGAAGCGCCAACCGCGTAGCGCTGGGAGGAGCTGAGCGGAACAGCCTGCGACACGGGGAAGGGCCCGCAGCACCGAGACTCCGCTGCCATGACTATCGAGGTGATCGGCTGAGGCCTAGTTACCCACTTTGCAAGGGGGATATTCGGGAATTCACTGCGGCCCGAAGTATCAACGAACCGGGACTGACGAGAACAGGCCCCAAGCAGCGGCCTAAATTATGGCAACGTGAGGCATGCAATATATGCAGAAGCTGGAGAGAGCCATGCCATAGGGAGTCCAACTGGAGGTCCTGGTAGATCCATGGGGGTCAAAGACGCTTCAGGGCGATTTGGAAGCATCCAAAAAGATTTCAACATTGCCTCCTTGAAGTTCTCAATATGCTGCAGAGACGATGATGGTCCCGGAAATTCGGGGCCTCTCTGCTCCAACTGTGTGGAATGGGACTGGAGTCGGACAATGGCGACTGAGTTAAGTCCTTGGAATGCTGATTGCATGACCATTCCCTGGAGTGGGAAGGGCAGGAAAGTGTGGATTTCGGCTTCAATCTTTTGTGCTTGCACTAAAACTTGTCTTTTGACTTCATCTTGGAATTACTCAAGGACAGCAATCTGAATGGATCAGGGCTTGGATCAAGAACAGGCCCAGAACTAAACATCTGCTTCCTTCAGGTGCGGCACGGTTTAACAGCTGTAGACTTCAGAGGGGTCGTTTTCCCTCCTGTGGTTTGTTAATGATATTTGGGAGTCAGTGAACACCAACAAAGACTTTGTGAGAGAAGTTCCAGATACGAATCTAAGGTCACAGAAAAAAAAAGGAATCATGTCAACATATAGGGGTGGCACCTATATTTGGCTTAGCGCCATTATTTCTGGAAGTGGAACAATGCTGCTTTTCTGAGGATGGAACCTATTGGCGGGATTGAGAGCTGTTCCAGGAAACATTTCTGGATCCAGTCTGGTGCCTGGGGGAATTCAAAAGGTGAGAAATCTGCAGTTAGAATATGAAATGATTACATGTAACTAGTTCTTGCGTCAAGCAAAAACGCTGCCATGTGAACTGTTTAAGAAATACAAAGTTTAAACAAAAGAAATAGATGTCTTGAGCCATTCACATGCGGTGGCACACATGCCTCCGGTGTGACAAGCAACATGTAATCACTAAATTCACTGTGTTAAGGTGGAAAAGCAGGAACCCACCAACCCACTGCAAAGGTAGAATTAAGTCTTAAGAATACAGGTGCTATGGGCATGGGAAAGAGAACAAGAAAAGATCTGACAGAATGTGGCCCCTTAAAGTGTTATTTAGATCAGAATGAATTGGAACATCAGCCATAAAACAGAAGTTTAAATTCCTCAGCTAGTGCTTCGTGCTTGACAAGTGAATACTTTATTAACTGCACCTAGGGTAATAATTGATTGTTCTTTTGTTTTTTCCCTTCATCTTTATTCGTAGATTTGTGGTAAATAAATACATGCATGTACCATGTGTCACTGAAATAAATCTTCCTGGTGTGCTGCCATAGGCAAGGACTTGCATTTCTGATAAAATTAACTCCTCACAGAGAGCTGCAGTCAACTCTGAGGTGGAATTCCTATTTATCCCCCCAAAAAAAAACTTCCCGCAAAAACACACCACGTCATTGAGAATATGTTTTTCAGAGGTTGTCACTCCTCTGCAGTGATGTTCTAAGCAGACATGGTTGAAGAGACAGTCTACTATATTTCCACAAAACCATTTTTGTTTTGGAAATTGTTGCTCAAGCTTGGTGGCATTCGGTCCATATCTACAAAACTAGGTGGAAGGTCTCCTGTTACGCAGATATTTGTGGTGAGAACAGAGCTGTGCAGCAAGCTGGGGAAGTGGCAATGTTCCATCAGTTTCCTCTCTCTTCAGTCTTTCCAAGAGCTGAAAATGTATACAAGCCAAACGGTAGAGTATGTGTAGAAGGAAAATCGATACTGCTTCTTAGCTTTTACCGAAACAAAAACATAGACATAGTACAATTCTCAAACATTTTAAATATAGGTCATTTAAGCACAATAAATGCTTTAGTTCACATGATTTATTTTCATAATAAATCAATTAAAAATACAAAAGGTTGAAAGGTGTTTCAACAATAATTTTTTAAATACAAATTCACTCTGAATAGATAAGACCATTCAAATGCTAAACACAGATTGATCTCTTTCGTCTATAAAAATTATTTGCTTTCATCTAACAGAAATCATCTTAAAAATGTATTTTTTTTTTCAAATTAGATGTAAATGTACACTATTTACAACCAATGTTCTACATAGAAGCGGACAGACAGATGTGAAAATATCAACTACTTATTCATTGTACACAACCCTCATTAAGTCAGACACAGTAGTCTTTGCAGTAGTCAGAAAATAATATGTAAGCATTCAAGCAATAATTCTCTGCATCAACTATGACGTCTGATGTACTTAAACTAAAACAATTATACATTGTTGTAAATAGCAGGCGTTACTGCTATCTAATTTAACATACTCAGTGTATCAACTTCGGAAGGGTGGTGTTGACTGGTTTTGTGTTTATGACCTGTTGGTCAAACCAGACGTCAGCAGCGATCACCCTAGGCTATCTTGCCGACTAGAACAAATGCCCGCCATTTTTATCACTGTTGCACATCATCAACTGAATGAAGAGGTTCTCCATTCCATGTTTACCACCATTAAAAGTTTACAACTTTCTTGCCCGCTTTCGTTGGGCAGGGCTACTGAAGACTGTTGCTGTATGCAAAATGGGACATGATGAGAAACAAGACTCAGACTTTTCTAAGAGTACAAATTGCGCACACGAAAACGTAGCAAACCTTTGCTTCTTACAGAAGAATCAGTTTACAATTTTAAAATATTTACAAAAATGGGTGACCTGTAACAATGTCCAATTCCAACCAGAAGGTGAACTTGCATAGTGTAGCTGACAGCATTTCATAGCACATATTGTCACCCCCCCTGGGCAGGGTAAAGGCCCTCTCATTTTAGAGCAGAGTAACTAAGGCACAGGGAAAACAGTGAATTGCCCGAGTCATAACAAACTCGTACCCCAAGCCTAGAGAAAGACCTACTAGAGGACATTGGCTAACAAAAGCGTTGGCCACAACAAAGTTTCCAAGTCATTCTTCATAGAATGAGGCCTCAGCCTAACGGACATCTGAACAGAGAGTCAATGGAACCCTCAGCCTGAGATCTGAATAGAAACATTCAGGACACCTTAACAAATGAAGGCGTTGTCTAACCTTCTACATTCAATGCTACGAAGAGCAGGCACTGAGAAACGTGTGGTCCACCGGACCTCCTGATCCAAATGTTATTTTTATAACTGATAAAGTCTTGTACATGAAAAAGTAAGCACATTACTATGTACTCATATGTTCTATTATTTACAATTGAGCTCCCACTGTTTTCGTTCTTGCTTGACTTCCACGTGGGATGGGACGCCATTTGCACCGGTGACCACCAGCAGACACCGTGGGTCAAACCTCTGATTGGGCAGCTCCCCAGTCTCTTTGGGCGACTCCATTTGCTCCCGGGCACCCTCGTGCTGCTCCTGCTTCACAGCCACATGAGTGAAAGTCTGTTTGGCCTCTGTGGATTTTATCACCGATGTTATCACAGTGCCTGAAGTGTGGGGGACTACCTGTGCAGTGCTTGGTGAAAAAGTCACCACAGGTGTGGCAGCGCTGAGGATTGAAGAGGAAGGCACAGTAACTGTTCCATTGCAAATGGTTTGTGCATTGCTCACGAAAACCTGCTGCACCTGAGCAGGGCTCAGAACAATGGATGAAGCAGATGTTATTGCCTTTGGTGACTGGAGCGACATGTTTTCTTTAAGTACTGTCATATGCTGAGAAGATGGAATGGCTTGTAGAAAAAACTGCTGTGAGGCCGTTGCCGAAGTGGGATCTGTGCTCGATAAAACTGTTGTAAGAGGCACTGTCTGGAATACCGTGTGCAGATGCTGACTCCCAGGAGAAACCACCACTGGCACTTGTCCTGGAGATGGCATTGTCCTGTTGAAATATTTATGTATGGAGACATATTAGTTACTATCCACAACTACTTTTCACAAACAGGACATTACAGTTTACCAGGACAGAAGCGAGAATAAAACACCAAATCATTATCACTAGGCACTACTATACAAAGAAAAAATGCATAGCTCTCCAAGACATTTTACTTAGTACGCACCCAAACAGGTATATCGTGCTTTACATCTCAATTTGAATTAGTATGAAGCGCTGTCAACGGGCGCACGCACCACCGTCTTCTGCTCTGCTGGCTGCTGCTTGTCATCGCCAAAGGGAGTGTGACACAAAATCCACAGCAGGTCTTATCTCAACCGGCCGGCCTGCTTAGCGAACTACCAAGCCCAGGGTGCACAGCGTTGCACACAGCTGCTGCCTGATTGACGAGGGGAGGCGCCAGGACCATCGTGAGCATAAAGCTCTTCTCATCCTCTTGCGGCGCGGGAAGCGCTGTCAACGGGCGCACGCACCACCGTCTTCTGCTCTGCTGGCTGCTGCTTGTCATCGCCAAAGGGAGTGTGACACAAAATCCACAGCAGGTCTTATCTCAACCGGCCGGCCTGCTTAGCGAACTACCAAGCCCAGGGTGCACAGCGTTGCACACAGCTGCTGCCTGATTGACGAGGGGGAGGCGCCAGGACCATCGTGAGCATAAAGCTCTTCTCATCCTCTTGCGGCGCGGGACGCGCGCGGCCGCGCCCGGGCGAAGCCCGGGCCAAGGGCGGGCCCGTCCTGCGCCCGTCTTCGACAGGAAGAGACAGGGCAGGGCCACCCCTTTTCGTTCTTTTTGTTTGGTTGAACTGCGTATTACGAACCACCACAAAAGGTACTCTGTGATATGGCCTTTTAGGCCCATTGACCTATTGCCGAATTTATTGAACTATCTTAAATTTGTTTAAGGACATGTTTTAGAGTTTTGCCTAATCTCATTGTAGATTCTGCTTTTATTCGGGGTTATACAATGGGCAAAAGAAAAATAATGGAGGGAGTAGGGCCGCTTGTAGCCGTAGGACCAGGGAAAGGGAAAAAAGCAAAAAAATTGCATAGACACGCTGCTGACACCAGCGTGATGGATAGGATTGATGTCCTCATCCATGAGTGTGAGGACATCTTAGGAACAGAACCTGCTGTGACTAATCCTATCCTGCAAACAACAACTCCCAAACCTAGTACATCACGATTGCCTACTATTCCCTCAATGTTTTACAAGAAGAGTAAGGAGGAAGTCATGAAGCCTGGCACTGAGACTGAGACTAGACATGATCTGTGCGAGGTACAGACAGCAGGCTGTATTAGTACGGAACCACTCCCCAATATTTCAAATACCATACCTGAATTTAACCAATCTGGTGTTTCTATTTTATGTACAAATAGGTTCTCTGTTCTGGCTGAAATTGCCGATACTCCGTCTTCACAGTCTACTCCTCTTTACTGCCAAATCAACTAGAGAGTATTGAGGAGACGATACCATCAATGCTAGATCTCTACCAGCTTGTCACCTCTCTTAGGCAGGAAATTGGGGCCATGAGAACGAAGATAGATGATCTAGCAAATACAGTTAAAACACTAGTCTCCAATAATACCTCAAGTAACCAGAAGGCGCCTTCGCCTACAGAGAATCAACAGTCCCTACAGGTTATGAGATCTCACCCATCCTCTCAGAATGGAGAAGAACGAGTGGGGGTGGACCACCTGCTCCTTTTTACTAACACACAATGATGTCCTCCCAATATCCACCTCAACAAGCCTAAAGGCCAGAAAACAGCATCCCCGAGTTATAGTTCCCCTGCATAATCCTGAACATCACACCACTTCTGTAAGAACGCCACTCACAATGTGCCCTACGCTCGTTAGTATACCAAAAAGACTTGTTTGCCGCAACCAATGGATACTGTAGGATATAAAGTTTGTATGGTTAATGTTCCTAAGCTACACAACGGGGCTAGCCATGAAAGTGAGGATTCATTGATCAACAAATCCATCCATTGGATACGGCAGGTTAGGGGATGTCGCTCACTCATACGGGAGGACATCCTTAGAGCGAGAAGGTGCACAACACATCCAGACTCACGAGATCACATTGAGCTTACTCTGTGTAAAGCAGACTTGGTAGAGAACCTTATTCTACTCGAGTTTCGTACTTCTTCCCCTGACTTCTCAGCAATACAGTTTAGACGATCCCCTCATAGATTAAATGATATACATCAAGTAGGCCCAGGAACAGGCTCTTCCTCATTGGACTGTAACGATTGACTACATAGTGTGACTACCAATACAAATATGACTCAGGCTTCCTCCTTACCGACTGATAAACTGCCCATTATTGGCCTGAATCATTCTCCAGAACCCTGTACAGCTCTACCCCAAAACTCAGCCCCTTTAAATCAGCTAAAAATCATCTCCTGGAATATTGCTGGCCTTTCTAATAAACTCTCGTTACCTAATTGGAATGAGCTAATAGAGGGCTATGACATATGTATCTTCCAGGAAACATGGAGCCTGGTCCCTATATATAAATCTGGCTATTGCTGTTATTATATTTCGGCAACCACCGTAGGGAAGGGTCGTCCCTCTGGAGGTTTGATAGTGTGGATAAAAATTGCCTTAAATCTTAGAATAACAAATCACTCAGCACTGTGCCCAGACATTATGAGGCTTACAATTAAAGGACACAGAGGGCGGGAACAATTGGACTTGTTTAATGTCTATTCAAGGGGATTAGCTGGGGGCAAGGCCTCACCTACCTTCACTTTGCTCGAAAAAGGTTTGACAAGTTGTTCACCCGAGTCCAGGATAATGGTGGCAGGTGACCTAAACACTACCTTCGAGCCTCTTGGCATCGAAGATTTAATTGGGATTGAGGAGGAGGACATGAAATGGGGCATCCCGTCACTGACCTTAACACCGGTGAAAAAATGGTCACAAAGAGCTATTCAACTAAACGCACTTACTATGGAGTACGGTTTAAGAGCAGTGAATGGTAGGACAAAATCTGATAAGCAGGGAGCCTTTACCTACAATAAAATATCTTGCCCTTCCCGCATCGACTATATTCTAGTAGATGTTGGTTTTTGGGGACATGTTGTAGACATGGTAGTGGAGAGTACAATAGATAGTGATCATAACCCCCTATGCTTGTTATTAAGGTCACCCTGGGCAGCTATATGCGCCTCATTGATTATTCCCACACACTGCGTAACCAAAGAGCTGATACCTTCCAATTCTGGAAGAGCACTTAAGTGGCACAAGGTCGCCTTACAAGATACTAAACTAGAGGCTATTAAACAAATACTGAATGCTAAAACCGCTGAGTTAACAGAGGGGACAGTGGAGGACCCTACAAATGCACTCTCCATATACGCTTGTACTATTGAGGAGATTAGTACTCATTTCAAAGCACAAAATAGACCCACTGGCTTCGCATTGCACACCAGGAAAGCCCAATCATGGTTTAATAAAGAGTGCAGATTCAAAAGGAGGGCCTTGGCAGTAGCTATTAGAACAAAGAAGGGCATAGCCATTACACTGGCTAGGAAGGAATATAGAGAGGCGCAGCGAAGAGCAAAACTAGACTGGGATGAAGCTAGATGGCAAAAGCTAAAATGTGCGAGTCTTGCAAGGGACACCAATCTATTTTGGACACTACTTAGGAGGACAAATAGAGGAGAAGCAGATCAAATCCTCAATCATATTACCCCCGAAGCTTGGTCTGTTCATTTTGGCAACCTCTATTCTGGGCCTAACAACACATGTATAGATAGTTATTCTTTAACTAATTCTAGGACAAATAATAGAAGCATGGGTGGTGTCCCTCCATTTAATTTTAGGCCTGCTGAGGGTGATCTTTTTAAGCTAAAAGAAGTAAAGGTGGCTATAGGTAGGTTGGTTCCTGCAAAGGCCCCGGGACCAGATGGCATACCTGGCGATTTGTTTCTAGTAGACCAGGATAAATGGGCCGAGTATGTCCTCCTCCTAATTAATTCCATCTCTAGAGGATGCCCAGTCCCAGATTCTTGGAAGGGGGCAGAGGTAGTGCCCATTTATAAAAAGGGAGATAGAGAAGATCCTTCCAACTACAGACCAATTAGTCTTATAGACACAATGCAAAAGGTAGTTGGGAGGGTAGTCTTACAGCGAATCCAGACTTGGGCTGAGGAGGAGGATATCCTCTCCGAGTATCAGGCGGGTTTTCGGTCCAATACGAGCACGGTGGACCAGGTTTTTAGATTTCTCATGATTCATGGGAAAGTAGTAACGGTAGGCAAGGGCAGTCTTTATCTCGCTTTTATTGACTTAAGGACTGCCTTTGACTTGGTCCCTAGGAAAAAATTGTGGGAAATATTACGAGAGATGGGTATCCCTCCAATGATCCTTAATCTCTTAGAGAGGCTCCATGAGGGCAATTATGCCCAGGTAAGATGGGGGTCTCAAGGGCAGCTCACTAAAAAGATCCCAGTAAACAGGGGAGTTCGCCAGGGCTGTGTGATGGCACCCACCCTGTTTTCTTTATATGTAAATGGGGTGGTCAGCTTCTTACAAGAAACCCCGGCTGACGCCCCTACCCTGGCAGGCAAAAAAGTGCCAACTCTCCTGTTTGCTGACGATACACTGCTCATCTCTAAGACACCCATAGGTTTGCAAACCCTCTTAAATAGGTTCCAAACCTTTTGTAACTCCCGGGGTTGATTATAAATACAACGAAAACTAAACTAATGGTTTTCAACCCCCACAAATCATTTAGGAACAATTTTACTCTAGATGGGACTCGACTAGAGAGGGTTTCCACCTTTGATTATTTGGGTATTCGGCTATCAGAGAAACTGCAGTGGAGACCCCATCTAGATAAAATGCTACTCAACCATAAAAGGGCCACTGGGGCACTGAGCAGAGAACATCGCTCTTCTTTTAGTAGACCGGTAGCCCCGGCACTTATTGTATATGGAGCCAAGGCCGTAAGCTCGGCTTTATATGGTGCCGAGCTCTGGGGCTTCGAAAACCTCGATGAGATCAGCAGATCGGAAAACAAGTTCTTTAGGGACTTGATTATGTTGCCGCGAGGAGTTCCTCTAATCCCTTTGTTCTATGATCTGGGTAGGTTTAATTTTAAAGACTTGGCAAAACTTCGACCTTTGCTTTACTGGGCACGTCTTAGGCGAACCCCAGAATTAATCAATTATGCTGAGGCACTTACTGAAATAATGCGCATTGACACCAAGAAGGAGATCAAATGGATCTCCAATCTCAAATCATTAATAATTGCTCTTGACTTTAAGGACTCTTGGGATACCCAAATTCCACCAAGCAAAGAGGACCTTAAACGGGCCTATTGGGCCTGGATTGAGGCTAAGGAACTTAGTAATTCTAACATGGGAAGACTTACGGAGGAGTTCTTCCAACATAAGCTCCAGAGAGGTTTAGAATCATACATGGACACAATTCAGGTCCCCAGAGACAGGACATTGTACATTCAATTTAGGTTTGGCTCCCTCCCAGTTCGGGAATATACCGCAAAATGGCTACCACCGCACCGCACTACTGCAGAATGCCCCCTGTGCGGCACCATAAAGGAGAGTGTTGCACACCTTCTGTTTGCGTGTCCTGCACACGCAGGCGCAAGGTCCAGGTGGCTTGTGCCCATATGCAAACAACTAGGCTCTCTGGATTACAGAGTTGCTTTACGCATACTTAAATCGGACACGAGCACCCTGTTTGTTTGCGGAGTAGCCAAGTTTTTGGGATGCGCATGGATTACCAGGTGTGGGGCTATACAGAGGGCAGCCCCTTCTGTCGATGAGTAGCTGGTGAATCCAATGTGCGGGGCCAAGGATCCATGGTACAGAATATATGGGGTTTGATTTCGTATAGCATTCAGTTGGTTTTAATTATTTTAAACTTTTTAAATGAATCTAGAATCTAGTGAAAATAGCTTTAGGTCTTAACGGTTTTGGAATTGTATCTTTTTATTTTTATTGTTTGTATATGATTGTATTTTTTTTTTTTCTCTTTTAAATTTTTCTTCCCTTTAACTTTATTTGATATATTTGATGAATTGGTCGATGCTTTTATGATATTTATATCGAAATAAAGCTATTTATGATGATGATGAATTAGTATTATAAATAAGAGGTGTCCTGCTCAAAATATTATGGTATCTGTAAACCGTGAAACCAGCTGTGATAGGGAGGAGGAGAGGTGGAAACATGTAATTGGGACAGTACATAACGGCACAGTCTACCTTTTTTTTTTTTTTAAATATGCACATTATGCATAGTTAAAATTTGAAAGAGGCAATTTTCCCAAAATCACATATTTAGGTAAAATGGCGAAACTGCCATTTAGAATCCAGGTCTCCTGAATCTAACATCAGCAACTTAACAACTAAGCAATATGTCCTCTTTATTGAGTTGTAATCACTGTGTGGTAACTGTTCCTAAAATAAAGAACCATAACCAACTTGGTTACGTATGAGAGAAAGTAGAGAATGGAAGGGAAGGTAGTCTCTATATGTGGTTCCCAGTTGATGAAGGTGGGGGAATTTCTCCTTTAGAAATTAGTGCCCTCACACACTCTTGCGAGTGTCATGCTTCATCATCGGGTGTTGCTCCTCGTGGGGGTGGCGCTGCTGTCCCCCACGGGCCCCGCGAGAGGGCTCTTTGCCGGAGATCTTTTTAGGAGATGCCGCAGTTGTGCATGCGGGTGTGTGGGCCTAAAAGGGTTGGTGCAAGTGTGTTAAAATTACCCTACCGGTACCCTGAGGTCAATTTTTATTCGTAGGTCCGGGAGGTAAGGATAAAAGAATTATACAGGGGAGATGGAGCACCTCTATTAACAAATACCATAGAGGTCAGGGTATTACTCTTGTAATTATAGAACGCTCTTTCTGCTGAGTTTGGAAAAGAAAGCGGGTAATTGTAATTTTGGGTTAATATGAAAAGTCAAAATTACTTTAGTAATAAATGGTGTGTGTGTTTGCATCACACTGTTTTCTGGGTGTATAATTAGGTATGATCCCTGAACATGTAAGACCTGTAACTCACTTGCTCTTATCAAGGATGTAACAGTCACTGCCAAATCTGTCTTTCATGTTAAGTGGTTGAGATCTGTTTCATGCATAGGATTAAAAGGCTTTCATCAGCCATGTTACAACTAAATGTAAACACCGTTTAGGAGTATAAGCTGCATCTGCTTTGTACACCAAGGAATTGTAAAATAGTTGTCTTTGATTCCTACCCTTAATCTATGCTGCATTGTTCAACAGATGCACCCTGAGCGATGCATACCAAAGGTCACAGTCTAACGAATACGCTGGGTATCTTAAAATCACTGATCTGCAATTCTTTTTGCAAACTGATGCTTCAAACACTATTCGGTGTACTTCATTCACTTTGCTGCATGATAAAGCGTTGTGCATTATATTCAAACCTCCATAATTATCTCCATGCAATCCTAAATGTTGAAATTCTAGGATTTGATCTAGGCTGCTAGTTGCAAGCTCTGAGAATCTGGCTGATAATCAATTTGCTCTTGTATTGTCAATAGATAAATGTTTCATGATTACCTTGTGCTGTGATGATTATTTAGATGTGAATGCAATGCCTAACGTGTCCCCCTGGGTTGCATTAGAATCCTATTCATCTCAGACTTGACCTAGACATTAATACAGTTGGAATGACTGGAATAGGAGGAAAAGTAGAAGCAAATATCCCATTTTAACTAATTGACAGCACATTGACCCGTCTCAGAGAGGTAATGTCTCGATTCAGTCATGCCATTTTGAGTTTTCTTTTGTGGTAAAGAGGCCTATGTCTGTCTAGTGTGCCCCATTTTTTTTATATCTTGCTGACTGATGTCTGTTTTTGTCCTACACTCATGGGAGAGTCCTGTCTGCCTGCATAAGTACACATATGTACATTGTCTGACCCTGGCAGATAAAGCGCTACAAGTATTATATTTCCTACAATGACCCAATGACAAATGTCCTAAGCATCGTTTCTCCCCATTTGTTTAGGCAAAGCATTGCAGTTGTGCGGTCTGTTAGAATTTATGCAATCGTGTTCTGAGTTTGGCTTTGGAACCCTCTCCCTGCAAGGAAATCTGTGTTCAAAATGCAGTAAGTATGGTCTATGTTTTTGGATGCTGGGACTGGAGGTTTTAACATATTGTTGTTTGTCCACCATTGCAACCCCTTTAGCCTATGGCCACTGATTGTTCAAAGCAAAACCAAAGGGGATGATGGATGGAGTGTTGAACATTGCAAGCACTCACCCCCAGTCAACTGATCTGGGTTTAATCCATCATCATTCTTTAGCTCACTCCGCCACCCCAGTTCAGACATGGCTATATGCAAATCAGTCTGACCCTGTGCCTCATGGGAACAGTCCAGCCCGAACTGCCAAGCCATGTCTTCCCTGGACCGGAAACAAGCATCCTGGGACTGGTTTCGGGCTCATAGCCCTCATCAGCCAGGCTATCTTGAATCCAGTGGCAAAGTGAGCAAGGGACCCACGTCTGGGCATACCCTGCCAACTCAGGGCGAACAAAGCAAAACCAAAGGGGATGATGGACAGAGTGTTGAACATTGCAAGCACTCACCCCCAGTCAACTGATCTGGGTTTAATCCATCATCATTCTTTAGCTCACTCCGCCACCCCAGTTCAGACATGGCTATATGCAAATCAGTCTGACCCTGTGCCTCATGGGAACAGTCCAGCCCGAACTGCCAAGCCATGTCTTCCCTGGACCGGAAACAAGCATCCTGGGACTGGTTTCGGGCTCATAGCCCTCATCAGCCAGGCTATCTTGAATCCAGTGGCAAAGTGAGCAAGGGACCCACGTCTGGGCATACCCTGCCAACTCAGGGCGAACAAAGCAAAACCAAAGGGGATGATGGACAGAGTGTTGAACATTGCAAGCACTCACCCCCAGTCAACTGATCTGGGTTTAATCCATCATCATTCTTTAGCTAACTCCGCCACCCCAGTTCAGACATGGCTATATGCAAATCAGTCTGACCCTGTGCCTCATGGGAACAGTCCAGCCCGAACTGCCAAGCCATGTCTTCCCTGGACCGGAAACAAGCATCCTGGGACTGGTTTCGGGCTCACAGCCCTCATCAGCCAGGCTAGCTTGAATCCAGTGGCAAAGTGAGCAAGGGACCCACGTCTGGGCATACCCTGCCAACTCAGGGCGAACAAAGCAAAACCAAAGGGGATGATGGACGGAGTGTTGAACATTGCAAGCACTCACCCCCAGTCAGCTGATCTGGGTTTAATCCATCATCATTCTTTAGCTCACTCCGCCACCCCAGTTCAGACATGACTATATGCAAATCAGTCTGACCCTGTGCCTCATGGGAACAGTCCAGCCCGAACTGCCAAGCCATGTCTTCCCTAGACCGGAAACAAGCATCCTGGGACTGGTTCAACCATGCTTGAACCAGTTTCATGTGAAGTCTTGTATTTGGTATAAAATGTATACATGATGCCATCATTCCCAACAACTCATTATTGTCCTCATTATTCTCCTCACTGTCAAAGACTGAGATGTTTATTAAAGAAGAATGTGTTGCAGCAATGCCACCACTCTCTTTCTGTATTCAGATGTGCTGCCAGAAAAACATTTGGATTCTTTGGCCTGAGAAATGATTTTGTCATGAGGACTGTGAATCTCCCTTGGGCTAGTAGCTGAAGTACTGTCTGAATGCTGTATTGGCATTCTTGAAATAAATTCCCCTTCACTAGTCAATCATCCAAGTATGGGCAAACATGTATGACTGAACATCTCAAATGCACTCCTACCATACTGCAAAACATTTGGCACTCTTGGCTGTGTTTTGCCAAACGGTAGTATCTTGAATTGGTACTGTACACCTTTCAACACAAGCTCGAGAAACTACTGGAAAGCTGGATGCACATGTATATGGAAACGTGTCTTTTAGATCTATTGTCGACAGAAAGTTGTTTTCCTCCAACAATGGTATGATCTCTTGGACTGCTGTAATCTGAGCTTTAGTGTCTTTACGTTTTTACAAAGCTTAGGTCCAGTATGGATCTCAATGTGAGGTCCTGCTTGGGAATAAGGAAAGAGACTTTATATAATCCTGTGATCTGCTCCTCAGGAGAAATCTCCTATATTGATGGTTTTAGAAGAAGTTCTTGTAATTATTGCTGAAGTAATTGAATGTGATCCATCTTGTAGATTTGCCTCTTTGGTTTCACAGGTGGTGTGCTTTTGTTTTTAGAAATTCCATGCACAATCCTAAATAAATGTAACACCCACTTGCTGTAACAATTAAACTCTATTAAATGAAATAGTCCTATACTCTGCTTTTTATTGGTGTTGTGTGTTGTAGGAGTGAAATTAAGAAATTGTTTTGTAATTGTTGCGGAGCCCTAGAGGTGTTTTCTCAGGCCTTTTCTCATGATCTTGGTGGGGTTGATTGTTCCCACGGACCAGAGTCTTAAAAATCAATACTACCATGTGCCTTGCAGTTGAAATTGCATGGCAGAAGGTTGCCTTCTTTGGCCTCTGCTTTCAATGAAAGTACCGCTTGTAAATTAACCTCTTATCTGTAATGCCCCCGAAAGGGGGCATGTACCTAATTCTTGGATCCAGATACACGCAATGACACAGCACTGCATTATATTGTCCCTGCTGACAATTGTTGACTAGCTGTAGGTGCAAAATACAGGGCTGACTCTAGACATGAATTTGAAACTATTTTGCCGTCTTCTACTAAAGTTTTGCATCTTTTTAGATTTTCTTTCCATTTCTGATCTTATCTGTTTAGCAATACATTTGAGTTTTCAATGCAGCATGGCATAGCTGCATTTCCCTCCTAACTGCCTCTAAGCTCTTACTTTCTTTTTCAGGTGGTGGTCCCTGTGTTGTTGGCGTTTTTATCCTTTTTCTTGCTGTTGACACACATGATTTTATAGGTTGTTGATCGTGTCTAGATTTCTTCTCAGTTCCCAATGTGATGTGGACAGTTTCATAAATACTTCCTTATTTTGTTGATTTACTGTTAACATTGGTAAATATTGTTTCCTTTTTCTACAAAGGGCTCAAGGCCTTAATCAAAAAACAAGTCCATTTGTTTTCTTCTTCCATCTGGACCCCATAAGCTTCAGGGGCCACATTTGTCTAGTGGTGATGGTCTAGTAGGATATTTTTCAATCTCTTTCAGCGATGAATCTACATCTATGTTTTTCCATATGGCCTCTTCCTCTTCATGAAGATCGTCACCTAAGGTTTGTAACATTTCATGACTAAACAGTAATGTACTGTGTCTTTCTGTTTACCTCCGGTTCTTGCTGATGTATAAGTAATGCTACTTTCACTTTATGGTTTAAAGTTTCAATACCCTCTCTTGGCCTCTTCACTCCCACTGGTTTTGGTGTTTTGTGAGAAGCTAAAGCAACATCGAATGATTCTCTTTAGTGAGCTCAATGTTGAGAAATGCCTGAGGTTAAAAGCCTTGATTCTACTTAAACAAGGGTCTACTTCTGAAGGACGATTTTAACACTGTGATCTCCTTGTGTTCTAATAAAAAAAAGCACCTAAAAACACTCTTCTTTTGCTGCCCATGTTTGAGCTCCAGGGGTAGCTGTCAGCATTCTCAAGATCGGACTACACACGTTCCTTTTATCTGGGTTTGCCAATAGGAGGATACAAAATTGCAAATGGATCAGAATATTGTAGTTAAACTTATCTCAGGTCTGTGTAAATTTGACAATGTGTTGGAAGCTTGGGGATGGGTTTCTCCTCTGGCTCCCTGTAACTTACATTTAGTTACATTTATTTGAGCCCAAGTCTACAGAAAGGCCCACTGTTTTTTTGTGGGCCCGGGCCCACTGCATCACCTTCATTCAGAATCCCATCTTCTGGTGATAACCCGGTTTGCGCCGATTGGCCTAGCCGGATACGTTTTCTCCAGTGGCAGTCCCTGGCTTTGGAATCCACTCCCAAACTCTCTTTAGCAAACTTTTACTGCCAATGTCCTTTAGAGGGCCTTTAAGGCTCAAGTGTTCTGTTGGATTTGCTGACTGTTTGTAGCATATACTTGGCTTAAGGTAAATGTGTGGTTCACAAGTAATTCACCCATACACCCAAAGGATGCACACAGAAGCACAATGCTTAATTGATTTGAATGTTGTGTATTGCATTGCATCTTGATTGGTCAGAACCACTTCTCCAGTCTAGCATTTCATTGTGTGTAGAGTTTGGCAGCAGTTACCCAGAGGAATTTATGTCGGGTAAGGGAGCTCTAATGCCGAATAAGTGTTTAGTACTTGTTACACCAGAAATTAGGTTGCATTTCAGAACCTGAATGGTGCAGGGCATCAAACCACCGAACACCACAAGCTGTAAATACGTGTCCCTGGATCATCAGTACGCAGCAGCACAACACAAATGTGCTTTACACCTCTAGGTACACCAAGAAGAAATAGTAGTAATAATGACCATCCTTCCATGAATCTAACTCCAAAAATAATGGCCAAGAAAGAAACTTAGAGGACAGGCAGACAAAATTATCAATCTGAATAAAACTGCTGTTGTCAAGGAACCCTCATGACGTCATTAGTGACCCTTCATAAAAAAGATGGAGAAGCAACAGAAGACTAAGAACACATTTGAGCATTCATAACATAGTGAAAGCCTGGATAGGAAACACTGATTGAATCGAAATGCAAACTCCAGAAAACTGAAAGTGCACCTGCAAATATGAAGATGGTATCACCCAGTTAAAAAAAAAGTAAAAACCTCAATTTCTGAACTGTACAATTTGTTGGCATTCCCCATTTCAAAAACAGAGCTGAAAGCTTGAGGACTTGCAAAGGGAAGTGGATCTGTAAATCTTATGCTGGCCAAGGATGGAAGATGGAATGAATTTTAAAAGGGTCAATGAGGCGAGAATAGATGAGCTATGTTTTCCTGAATATAGCCAGTTTATTCTTTGAGGCGGGGCACAGAAGTACAGTAGGCACTAAGAGAGAGCTGCTATGTAGTAATATGTGATGCTTGAGCAACAAAGTCCATAGAACTTTTATATTTAGAATTTAAGTTTGCCTTCCGTTTACCCTCACAGAATGAATGGAATCTCAAAAACCCTAAAAGCAAATATATTAATGCTTCCTGGAAAGTGTACCAAGGAAGTCAAATGGTGTTATGTTTTATTAGGTTTCGGTAAATCGTTGTACATTTGGAGACATTAGTATGTTATTTTTAAAACGGAAGCCTAAAGAAGATAATTTAAAAGAAGACAGGAAGAGGAAGGCAGAGAGTGAGAAAAGAGGCGGGTAAGGGAGCTTAGGGAATGTTTCCTGAAATCTCTCCCATGTTGAAGATCAGAGACACTGAGCAATGGAACAGCCACTGGGAACAAGGGTAGACAAAAGCACTTAGTGGGCAGCAAATCACGGGAAATGGGAAGAGTAGGTATGGGGCTTTCAGACTTGGCCAAATACAGGCCAGGGAACCGGAAAGGCACAGACTTGGTACAGAAGCTAAGATGGAATTCAGAGGAAGGCGAGAAAGTGGATGGACAAGCGAACTGAGATTGAGAGCAATGCATAGATATCTTTATCCACAAAGGCCAGAGTGTAATGCAAACAAATGGTTCCCCAATTATGTCCAGCAGCAGGATGAGCCACAGCTACACAGAAGGAGTGGTAAGCTGTAGCAGCGTAAAGTATCTATCCTGCTTAGGCAGTCCAACCCAAGAGCATCTTTCCCTGCATCTCTCCTTTCACAGTCACAGACATGTGGTCATTCACAGGGAGCAGGTTTCCATCTTTCACGATCACGTGCCATGAGAGAATGTAGCAAAATGTTGCACTGAAACCACTGATGTTGGTCCTGCCGCACCATGCACAATACCATAAAATGTTTAGTCTTGTACCCCTTCAAATACATTCTTGTACCAAACAAATATGTCATCAGTGATGATAAATTTATGGCACATTTTCTCTTAAGGATGGACACAACAGAAATATTATAGGTCCACAGCAAAACGTTCAGAACTGGCAACTCTCCCATAACTTTCATGAATCAGTCACCACACTTAGTTGCTATCACCATCAACAATTCTCCGGCACAAAGATTTCTTTTATTAAGTGCTTTACTTTTCTTTCGTCCAATGTACATGTTAACCATAATTTTCTAGTGGAAATGTCATAAGTGGTGTGGGAATGGCATCATATGAAGCAAACACACTTGAGGAATAAAAGAATCTTGAAATAAACAAAACCATTCGGCTCTTGAACAGGATAGACTGTCAGGTCTCTACAGGATACAGAATGGATTTTTCAAATCATCAGAACTTGAACTCACTACTGCTACTTACAAATGTTTTCATGTATGTAAGCATTGCTAACCCAAAGATAATACCTGAAACGAGTCTGTACTCCTATAAAAAAAATAAAAAAAAAAAATGAAAGACTTCAAATGTTTAAATTTCTTACCGGATGGAATGAACAGGGGATTGTAACGGTTCATCCTGAGTGATGGAGTCTGTAGCTGTCTCAGTTACCGACGGCCCTGACTGCATCAGCTGCAAGGACCGGTAGAGGCTAGATGAATTAGACTGCTGTGATGCGTGCATAGTGTTCACTGTCCTCAACATATCTGGAGACAAAACAGTCAACTGCTTGTTTTCAATCTCTAGTTCTTTAAATTCTGAAGATTGTGCTTTTCCTGTTGCCTTCAGAACGGTAGTCGGTGCTCCCCTCATACCAAGGTTTGCTGATATTCTAGCTTTATCAGTTTGATGCCCGCTGGTTGCAGATGGAGAAAGAAAAGATGACTCTGAAGGAAGGCTATCAAGAGACTCCACACTGGGGTTTGGATCGTCGTCATCTATGTAGACAAGATCTTTTGGCATTTCCTTGAATTGGTAGACCAAGCGTTGTCCTTCTACTTTAGCCAAAATACCCCTCTGATAGTAATACCTACAAAAATACCAAAATATATACACACATTTAACTTCAGATCCGCATAAAAAATATTGCTACATTTGCCTCTTTGCAAAACTCATTGTAACACTGTAGAGCCAAAAAATGCTTCAATATATTCTATTTGTCAATACACAACATTTTCAGATCCAAATTGACAATCCTCATCCCTGTTATTTCTCACAAGAGATATCTAAGTACGCATCTGATATGTTCGCACGATTGCATTGTCAAGGTTGTCTAAAATCTTCAATTACAAGAGGCATGGCAGTCACTACCACGATTCTTAATACAACTATTAAGTCCAAATAAGTCCATATACACGGGAAGAAGGACTTATGAGATCAGTGGAAACTGTTAAAAGCAGGAAGTGATCATTATTGAAAATCTGTTCTGTTTAAAGTGAGTTGCACAAGTTTAACAATTAGATCAAATCAGAAATGGTGCCTTTTAAATCTCTTACTGTTACACTTCTTTTTTCATCATCAACATTATTATATTTATGAATTGTCATACTACCCACAGGCTCCCAAGGAGTGTTCAGCTTGTCAATAAAAATTCAAGCTATCCAGGAAACAATTTCATCATGAATTCACTGAGGCCAGCAACAGGTGTTGCTTTCCTTCATTCAGCTATCACAATGAATAGATTTTCGTATTTTTACATTCATTAAATTATGAAGAGTGACTTATTGGCACTGTTAGCAGTTTATTATTTAATGTAGAAGGAGGCCAAGGGCTGTTATCAAGAAAAATAGACTGAAGATCACAGCCTTTAATGCAGTATCTATATGTATACTATTCGTCTTTTACAAGTTAAGCGGGACGCTAGGTCCACAAGCATTAGTACTGTATTTTGACTGTTTGAATCTGATTGCACTTAAGTTCTTTTTAACAAATATTTTAATGGGGGGCATTTTTTCTTTTTAAGCATATCTTTTACTCTGTTCCTAATTTGATTCTGTGAATCGGCATCCTGCCAGGCGGGTAAACGGGGGGCGGTGCCACGAAGGTTTGGCTGCCTGTCCTCTAGTACTTCCATTTTTCCCGGAAGTAATTTGGGCCGGTAATCATTGTAGATGCTGAGCCGGCGGGGGGATAAAAGCACGGCCGCTAGCGGGAGCGAGGACTATTCGTCTTTTACAAGTTAAGCGGGACGCTAGGTCCACAAGCATTAGTACTGTATTTTGACTGTTTGAATCTGATTGCACTTATTAAGTTCTTTTTAACAAATATTTTAATGGGGGGCATTTTTTCTTTTTAAGCATATCTTTTACTCTGTTCCTAATTTGATTCTGTGAATCGGCATCCTGCCAGGCGGGTAAACGGGGGGCGGCGCCACGAAGGTTTGGCTGCCTGTCCTCTAGTACTTCCATTTTTCCCAGAAGTAATTTGGGCCGGTAATCATTGTAGATGCTGAGCCGGCGGCGGGATAAAAGCACGGCCGCTAGGCGGCCGCGCAGCGGGCGCGCCACAGGCGCGCCAAAGGCAAGCCCGTCAGCGCCTGGCCCGTGCCTAGGGCCAGGGATGCTGCTGGATTTGACCCCCACTCCACACTAGGAATGGTTTACTCCGGGGAACAACTCCGTGCCCTCAATGAGAATGGTAGGCGTAGAAATTTAGTTAATTTGGATACCTGTTCTATGGAGACACATTTTGAGTGCCAGGAGTGTCGTCTGTCTATCCGCCTTGCTATCTTAAGGCAGGCACCACTTAATGCAGTCCATAATTCAAGTAAAGGGGCTGTGTCAAACACAGTATTAGGGACCCTTATTAATGCACGCTCCTTGTGTAAACACGCTTCTGAGTTCGCCTTGTTTGTTGAGGCACATAATGTTGATGTAGCTTTTATTACAGAGACATGGGGAGAGGCTCACTCGGACCCAGATCTGGCTATGGCGGTCCCTTCTGGTTTTACGCTCTTTAGAAAAGATCGAGTAGGTAAAAGAGGGGGGGGGGCTGGCCATTGTATTTCGGAACACTTGGAAAGGGACTTTTATTCATCAAAATAATGGACCAAATTTGGAATCCCTACTGTTTAAAATTTTAATTGATAGTCATTACACTTTTAATGGGGTGTTATGCTATCGACCCCCTGGGCCCCGGGTGGATTTTTTGAGGGATATTGGCAGTTCTCTGGATGTAATTTCCCAGTCGCCAGATTTTACGTTTCTGGGTGACTTTAATCTTCACCTAGAGGATCCCTCAGACAAAGATGCAGTACAACTTATTGATATTGCTAACAGCCTTGGCCTCACTCAGCTGGTGACCGGCAGTACGCATTCTGGAGGCCATTTGCTTGATGGATTGTTTACCAGTAATAGGCACTTACTTTGCCTTCCTTCACTGCCACTAGTCTGGTCAGACCACAAGGCTGTTATGTTTACATTTCCCCTTCAAAATCCACAGACAGAGAAACTGAGTAATAAACAATTGAAAAAAGTCCGGCCTTGGAACAAGTTGGCAACTGATACTTTTAAAGATTTCCTTTCTCAGAACCCTCTGAATTTGACAGAGGACCCAAATGCAGCAGCTGCTGCCTTTGAGGAATGGCTTAGGACGTCCTTAGATCTGTTATTATCAGTCAAATCTCTCCTTAGTCATAGATCAAGACCTTCTGAACCCTGGTATACTGAACAGCTCAGGATGCTGAAGCAAAACTGTCGCCGTCTGGAAAGAAAGTGGAGAGCTTCATATGACTTAAATGACAAAACAGCTTATAAACAAGCTATCCTTGATTTTAAAAAGCAGGTGCATCAGGAGAAAACCTGTTTTTTTTTTTACCACAGCCATACTTACTGCAAAAAACTCTTCAAAGGAACTGTTTTCAACAGTGAAAAAGTTGGCCAAATGTTCAGAGGTAACTGAATTACCTAAAGATCAGACGTTCTGTAACTTATTGGCTAACTCCTTCCAGGATAAAGTTAAAGCGGTTTATAGTGGCTTCTCAAGTTCTAAGGATCAAGGGGCTGTGCCCTTTCCTGCATCTAGGGCACTGACTGAAGTTTCCATAATCTCCCTTGATTCCTTGGACTCCCCTGAACTGTCTGTTTTCCCGTCACTGACGATGGAAGAGACCGCCAATCTTTTGCGGTCCACTAAATCCGGGTCCCCAATGGACCCCTGCCCTCCAAAGATTTTCCATCTTGTACCAGAATTACTTTCATTGCATTTGTCCTTTGTTTTTAATAAAATGTTTACCTCTGGTATATTTCCTACCAGTTGGAAACTGGCGTCGGTTCTCCCCCTCTTGAAGAAACCTAATCTTGATGGGGCAGACCCCAGCAACTATCGTCCAATTTCCAGACTCCCCTTGCCGGCAAAGATGGTAGAAAAAGCCATGAATGGTGCTATTTCTGAACAAATAGAGCGGCATGCTTTTTTGGATGCCACTCAGTATGGTTTCAGGAAGGATCATAGCACCGAACTAGCTCTAATTACAGCCTCTGAGCTGATCAGGCAGACAGTCGATGCAGGAGGCAATGCAGCACTTGTGCTGCTTGACCTCTCTGCCGCGTTCGACACTGTGAACCACCAAAAACTGTTGGAAACCTTGAGGGAGATTGGTATTATAGGAAAAGCATATGCATTACTTGAATCTTATCTGTCAGGCCGGGAGCAATTTGTGGCTTTGGATAATTTTAAGTCACCGAATTTTACGCTACCTTGTGGAGTGCCACAGGGCTCCTCATTGAGCCCTACACTTTTTAATATTTATGTCGCACCATTGGCCAGATTAATTAAGTCCCTGGGTTTCTCGGCAGTATCATACGCCGACGACACACAGATTGTAGTTTCAGTGACAGGCTCGCCTGAAGATACAGCTGCACAGTTTCACACTTGTCTTCATCAAATAGCTGAATGGATGGCCTCCAATTGTTTGAAACTAAATTCTAGTAAGACCGAGGTCCTACTTTTTGGCGGCCAAACTAATTTTTGGTCCCCTGCTCTATGGCCGGTGGAAATGGGTCCATTACCTACCCCCACAAATAAGGTGAAAAACCTGGGAGTTACGTTTGACTCCATGCTTTCCTTTGAAAGCCACGTTAACCAGGTTACATCCCATTCCTTCTACACACTAAAACTTTTGAGAAGCATTCTTCCATTTATTCCGTCCGAGCTACGGAAATTTGTGGTTTCAGCTCTGGTTCTTTCCAGAGCTGATTACTGTAATGGGCTCTTTATCAATCTGCATAAGAAGTGTCTTTCCAAACTGCAGATTGTGCAAAATGCAGCGGCACGTCTTTTGCTGAATATTCCAAGACATAAACATGTCGCACAGGCACTTAAAGGATTGCATTGGTTACCGGTGAAGAGGCGAATTGAGTTTAAGGCTCTATGCATTGCCTTTAAGGCCACGCATGACATAGGGCCCAGCTTCTTTAAACAGAATTTAAAGCCTTATATTCCGGTTCGCCATTTTCGCTCATCTCAGGCCCACAACCTGGTTGTTCCCAGGTTTAAAAAATGCTCCTGGGGAGGAAGGAGCTTTGTGGTCGGCACAACAAAACTGTGGAACTCCCTACCACTTGGGCTGAAGCAAGAAACTAATCTGCTGGCTTTTAGAAAAGCGTTAAAGACCTGGCTGTTTAATCTTTGACGACTTTCTGGACCGTCCTCTGACTCATGAATGCCGAATTTAGCGCCTTGACACCTTCGGGTGAAAGTTTCGCGCTCTACAAATTTCTTTTTCATTTCATGTGTTTATTTATAATGTGCAAAACAAAGCACTATATGCAAAATTGATATCCAATAGAACCTCGTTTAAAACAACTAAAAAAAACAGTGATGTAACAATATAAATATCAAATAAATCATGTCAAAAAGTTAAGCTCTTATAATTAATTTCACCAGTACTGTTCATTATAGGCAAAGGAATTGGAAGTAGTGATTTAGCATCAGAGTAGATAAAGGCAGGGCTCAACAACACTGTGCTTGGTGACCAAAGCCGAAAATGGATCTAGGTACATAGGGGCACATGCATCAAGCCCGCATTTTGCGATTTCTAATTAGCGAATTTTAACGATAAGCTATTTAGAAATCGCAAAATGCAATGCATGTAGAAATCGCAAAAAAAAATGCGATTCCTTAAAATTCCTTAATTGTGACTCGCAAATTGCGAGTCGCAATTAAGGAATTGATTCCCATTCATTCCTATGGGGAATCAATGGGAATTGCATGCGCAATTTGCGAGTACTCCATAGGTACTCGCAAATTGCGCATGCAATTTCAAGGGTTCCAAAAGGATACCCTGTTGCACCCCTGAAATTCCCCTTTTTCCACATGTTGCACACACACATGCCCCAAGGGCATGTGTGTGTGTAAAATGTGACTTTGAAAAATGCACTTTAGTGGATTTTAAAAAGCAATCGCAAATTACCATCAACTTTAGTTTGATGGTAATTTGCTATTCCTAATAGCGAAATCGCAATAATTTTTTGCTTAATGCATTGCATTTAAGGAATCGCAGTTTGCGATTCCTTAAATGCAATCGCAATTTAAGTACTTGCAATTTTAGCGATTCCTTAAGTTGCGATTTTTGCATTTGGGATGATGCATCCCAAATGCAAAAATACCGGTTGCAAAGGGGCAGATTCTGCGAATCTGCCCGTTTGCGACCGGTTTTTGGTTTGATGCATGGCCATAGACTCTTAAAGCTACCTATGAACGTGTGCATGAGTCATGCAGAACTGGAAGGCAATAACGAATTTAACCTCACTCTGAACCATGACTTTTGAAGAATGGTGTGTAGCTTAGAAGCACATCAGGTTTCATCCAGTTAATTTCAGAAATGCACAGTGCCTGTTTACTCATTTTCAAAGAAATACCCCAACTAGTACACAGATTTGTACTATTTTGGATAGAGGCCAAGACTGGTCCCTTATTGGCTCGTGCGTAGGGAATGTACCTAGAATCTGTCCCTCAGCCTACCCCAGTACTTTGGCCCTTATTTAACACATGGCAGGCTGTACTCCTTTCTGCCAGTTCAGCAAAGGGATGCATGTACTCTACTGAACTGGTGGCGTCCAGCTCACCATATTTAAAGATCCCTGCCAGGTTGGCAGAGATCTCTGTGCCTTTCGCAGAGCTGTCGTAGCTGCAACTCTGCTGAAGGAACTGAAGCTTTGCTGGCCATGTTAAAGGCACCCACACTACAAAGAGTTTTGTTTTTTAAAAACAACATCCCACAGCAGAAGTCTGTGACTGAAAAACAAAAGACTAATGTCCCCGATACAGTTTTATTGGGGGGGGCATTCCTTTTTATCCTGGTCAGGACCACAAGGCTTTTCTTGGCAGTCCTGAACAGAAATAAATTACATCTGAAAATCTGCCCAAAATATGGCAGATGGTATGACACCCATTGACAGATAGCCTAGTGTCAGTTGAGTTGTAGATCAAAATGTGCTCCGGAAAAGTCAGTGTAGGCTCTTCTGATGGAAACATGGGGGTTTCCCTGACTCTAAGGGGAGCGGGGGACGTATGCGTTTGGCGGACATGGTGTGGACAAGTTCGGTAGCAAAACTTTAACTGTATTAACAACTGCTTTTCTCTTCCTGTGTGGCTATTTCCTATGTGTTATTGAGTTCATGTACCAAGCAGACATGCTTACTTAATGGCAGAAACCCAAGGTACTAAGACTGCTTGGCTGCTTATTAAACCTGCTTCAAAGTCTGGTCTACTTTAGTGGTGCATTCTGGTCCCTCTGTCAGACATACACTCTGATTCCTCTGTCGGACACACTTGCATTGTTTCTAGTACACTAAAACTAGCCTCTTCTTATTACCGTCCACGACAGACCAGTAGCAAACAAAAGCACCCTTAGTTAACTCTTATGTCTACTAGGGTTTTCATTAGTACCGTCCCCTTAAGGACATGTGTAGAGGGTTTAAGAACATAAAATGCTCTGCTAACTCTATAGACAACAAGGCCCTAATTATGTCAAGAGACTTTATCTCAAATCCTCTATTAGGCAGGACTACACCTGATCTGTAACTAAAACACATTATGCAAAGGTGAATCAAGTTCCCGTTCCCGAGCAAGAAACAAAATAACTTTATCAGGAAATAAATCCAAGAAAAATCAGTCCAAAATAAATATTCTGGAGTTGTTGTTTTACACATGGCTCATGACAGCAGATTGGCGATGTTGGTATAGACAAGATGGCTACATCTTGGCTATACAAACATCGCCAATCTGCTTTCATGAGCCATGTGTAAAACAACTACGGTCATGAACAGGATGAAAAAATAAAGAATAAAGAAGAATATTTATTTTGGACTGATTTTTCTTGGATTTATTTCCTGATAACGTTATTTTGTTTCTTGCTCGGGAACGGGAACTTGTTTCATATTTGTTCTTTGTGTATCTTTGGTCACAGAGGATTTTCTGGATACGTAGGTGGCCGTTTCCTATCTGTTCCCTTGAGCATTTCTTAGATACTACTGGTATTTTGATTATATAATGGTATTGCGCAAGGTCTGACCTAGCCACGCTCCAAAGTCACAACATTATGCAAAGGGTTACACAGACAGGTAAGGCCCTGTGGGAGTCACTGCCTATCATATCTGGTTGACAAGTGAGGCCTCACAAACAAGTAGATGTCTCCACACATATCAACCGGGCCCGTCACTGACATCTACTAATAATAAACAGCATCACATGGCTCGAGTCAAAAGAGACATGTGGGTCTACACAGACATAATGACATAAGAAGGATCTCAAGCAAGGGATCATCCGCTCTCAAGAAGGGAACAGCATAGCCTTCCTTTCTGGAGAGAAACCAAACAGCCCCATTCTACAACTCGGTCCAGTGGACCATTGGGCAGAAATGGCTGGACTGTAAAACACAGAGACCTCGTTCAGCCAGCTTGGCCGGGGAGGGAAATATTTAGAGTAATCTTTCTCAAGCCAAGTTTTAACATCGATTATGTAATGAGGACCTAGATGGCACACCTTCTTTTTTCAGTCAGATGCACTTTTGCATTCTATTATAAATAAAAACTGGAAGTGGCTTTGCAAACAAAAAATAAATAAATACCTTTTGTAGTTTCCTAGGATTCATTTCCAAAGACAAATAGAAATCTTTTACTTAATCGACCATATGAACCTGAGCTTTCCAGCGGTAAGGATCAGCCATGCAGCATCACTTATTAAATTCTCATATGTTGACCCTGTCACTGCAGCCCACATTACCCTTTCTGTGCAGGAAAGTTCTTCCAGACTCAGACTACAACCGCTGCACTCTTCAATGCCTCACTGATATTCATTTGTTTAATTATTTTAATTTTAATTATAAAGAAAGAACAAAACATAGCCTTATATGAATGGAAAGACATGCCCTCACAGAAGAAAAAATGCAGCGACATATCCACCTCCTGTCATCAAGACAATGCCAAAACCCAGTACATATAGCCTGTGGGGAGTCGCCCCCACCCCTTTCCTTCTCACCGAAATTAGTACATCGATCAAATACAAAGCAATGAATACTGCAATACGATAAGCTGGAGGCAACAGTAGTTCATCATCTGTAGTCTCTATAGCTCACTAAGCAACCTGTGTGGGATGGAACGGTCTCGGAGGACCTTTGAATCACTGGTATCTCATGCCTCGATAGTCAGTAAGAAGTTCTTAAGGGGGTTCCAAATGTCGCTGGGTCGAGACATGAGCGGGAGTACTTCAGCATAGAGTTCTGTTTGCTCATTACAATAAATTTAAAAAATCAATCTTTTACTTGTACTTGAGAGACCTCCCTCTGCCCCAGCAGCACACGATGAGCCTTTTCACCAGTAGTAACACTACTGCAGTATACCATCTGCAAGGTGCAGGTACTTCCCACTCCCATACAAGTATTGCCACGCAAGGGTAATGAGGCAAATCATGTCTGATAAAGCAGTGATGACCTTGTGCAAATAGGACTGTATGCTAGCGCACGCCCATGCCAAATACAGCAAAATGTCCACATTTTCTCAGGTACGTCTAATCCCAATTCTTCTTCCTATCCCAATTTCCCGTTATGTCTGGACCCTGTGGTTTCTTCCAGAGCCATCTGGTATAATTTGGAAATCAGTTGTTTTGTGTTGGTTACTGTAAGTAATGCTTCCAACACTAGAGTCAGTGAGCTTCGATGGGAAGATAGCAGTGGCAGTTCCCACTGTAATAGAAAAAGATGTCTAAGGGGGTGCATGGCGTGGTCTCGTGAACATACTGAAGGAGAGAAGTTTCTTGTTTTCATAAAGGTTCCCCCAAGTGGTCAATCCTCATTTAACAAGCTTGATGACTGCCTTTGGCTCATGGGTGGTAGACAGAAGTGGATGGTAATAAAGTGATTGCGAGGGTAAGTAGAGGACATCGCTTACCAATTGAATTCCAGGCTCTGGAGGTGCATGTTATTGTTGCCATTTTTAATGAGTAGTGTGGGAGTAGTGGTACCGATAAGGGCCACATCTATTTCCACTGCAAGGTGTGGTAGAAATTGAGGAGAGTGAAAACAATATTGTACAAAGTGTGCTTGGGTGCACAGATAGTATAGCTCTGGCGCCTCAAAGATAGAATGGTAGTACAAGAGTTTCCCATTTAATTCTGGGGTATTTTCCCACCCATATTATCCTGACAAAATGAGTACGGATCTGACGTGTCTTTGCTTTCCTTGCAGTCAGGGTAATATCTGTATTCCACCCTAAAGGCAGATTTAAAGCCGATGTTGCCAGACATCAGCTGATGAGACAGACATTAAAAAAGATACTATACTATTCAGAATCCTATCTCTTACAGTGTCAGACAACATTGACTATCAGAATTCTGCCAGAACAAGAGACTCTTGAGAGATGTAAAACAATGTGAAAGTGCTGACCTTTGAATGAGTTCCAAATACGAGAAGCACAAGATTAAACTAGTAATATTAACCTTGATCACTTTGCTTCAAGAACCTCAATTTCTGTATACACCTCCACAAACTATTCCTAACAGAGTTGCAGTTACAATTATTAAAACAAGGGTTGCCAGAGCAGAAAGCCACAGCTGTGAAGGTGGATTTGTTTAACGTAATTTGCCTCGAGGAGCTTAATATCTGCTCACGACAGAGTTCTATGTGAGATTAATTCAATATGTTGTTATATATTGACTGCCTCCAATGTCTTGCCATCCACATACCATTTGTTGTGTTTTGTAATATATAACTTATAATGTACCAACATGGTAAGGTAATGCTTTTAGGGTATGGTACATTCCTGGAAGTAGTGGTCTTAGATGAGTCTGGCTATGTCCAATTCAATTCATCCATTGCAGATGGTCTTTAATCTACCTGCTATTATTCTAATACGATATTGCTCTTCCATGAGTTTCTTTCTAAAGAGTAATAATACATCATGGGCCAGATGTACGACCCTAAATTGCATGCGCAAACGGGTTTGCGACCCGTTTGCGAATGCAAAATGGCTCAGGGCCATGCACAATTCCTAAATAGCGAGTCACAATTTATTTGCGACTCGCTATTTAGGAATTGCGAGTCGCAATTAGGAAGGGGCGTTCCCTTCCTAATTGCGTCCGCAAATCAATGTATGAATGTTTTGTGACCGCAATTGCGGTTGCAAAACACTCGCAAATTACCACCCTCTTCAAGAGGGTGGTAATGCAGTCGCAATTTGGAAGGGGTCCCCAGGGGACCCCTTCCACTTTGTGACTGTCTCTAAAAATATTTTTTAAGGGCAGACAGTGGTCCCAGGGACCACTACCTGCCCTTAAAAAATGAAACGAAAACGTTTCATTTTTTTTTTAAATGCATCCCGTTTTCCTTTAAGGAAAACGGGCTGCATTTTTTTTTTTAAAACTGCTTTATTTAAAAGCAGTCCCAGACATGGTCGCAATTTGCGAGGCGCAATTTTGCTGGACGTACATCTGGCCCCATATTTTTAATTTTACTCAAAAAATATTAGCACAATTTTATTTTGGACATATGAAGATATGGCTAACTGTCAAAAAGACAAATTGTAATCCTGTCTACTAGCCAGTTCTTTATGTACACCCACAAACTAGGTATATATCCTACATGCACGTTTCAAATTGTAGAGGACAGAAAATATGTGCTTGAACCTATTTCATATACATATTTTGTCACTCTTCTTGGGCTACTCAGTCTACCAAAAACTCTATTATTCTTGTCAAATAACCTATCAACGTCTAGTAGCCAGAGAAACATTTTCATATTTAGCCCTTACTTCAATATCAAGGCTCGCTCCCATCCTCAACGTGTGGTTATGCGATCGCCTAGAGCTCAGACCAGAAACTGATAATTTAGTTGTTGAATTAGGCCTCTAGCACAATCAGGACCATGATCGCAGACTAACGGTCATGCCGACCAGGTTCCTATTCATGGGTGCACACCCCTGACATTTCCTTTCTTTAGACTCATTCATGTGAATCAGAACCCATTTCTCCATAACAGTGCAAACGCTACTGAGATACCTATTTTTGGATTCGTTTTTTCAATTAAGCCTAGCTCTTCCTATGGGTGCCCTGAGATACATTCTTCACCTGATATGGCCAATCCATTTGTTGACTACAAGTCCCTTATAGGTGAGTTTCCCTAACACTCAGCGAAGTATGTTGAAAGGAAGAAAGAATCAAAGTTTGCGAAGATCCCCCCCTGCAGGAGAAATAGAAAGAGGCAAGCCTTGCCTTCTGCTCAAGGTGCATCCCAGTTGTCACTAAAGCACTAGAAGAAACACATGCGCCGGTCGACACTATCCCAGCTGAGTCTACCTCCTCGGGTAGGTGCCTTGAGAGGTCTTCTAGGAAGGAGGCTCTAACACCACACTGTCAATGGACCCAGGAGTAGGTGGCACAGCCCCTACTCTCTTGCAACAGGTTCTGGAACGACAAGCATTTTCAAATCTGGTTAAAGTCGATACTCATCCCCACTTCACACTTAATCTCACTGCTGCATCTAAGATGAATAATCATGGGAGCTCGATATAGACACTTGAATTACACACTTGCTCTCGAGAAAATTCCAAACATGGTTTAAAGTTTCCTTAACAATAGACTGCAACTGGGGCCCCACTTCATATCCTGCTAAAGAGGAATGTGTGGTTCCTCAGAGGTCTTTCTGAGCGACCATGCTCTTTAATGTCCATTTGTACCCTGTGCAAGTCAGGATAGAGAAGTTAGGTCTATCAATTTACCAGGATGTGGAAGTCACTTCACTGTACCCTAGAACGTTACCCATCCAACCTGCATAAATTACACGCCTGTATGGCCTTCTGGTCTTATGCTCAACCCTCCCCAAAAAAATATTACTTTCACTCACCCAGCATGGCTCAATGAACTACATCTTAATGGCTTTTATCATTTAATATCTCCAAAGGATACCTCACTTGTGTTCACCATGGACACACAACCTTCCAATATTGTCCACATCAGACAGACACTAGACTAAGAATATTAACCTCCCCATCAGTACCAAGCTTATTCCCCAACGGCTTGACTTGGGCCTCAAATCTCATTTTGATAAAGTGGGTCTTAGACCGATATTGTATTGGCATAGATTTGGGCGACCCCAGACCTATTGCCATACCGACAGGGTCTGGAGGATGTGCTGGGGCTTCTAAGATCCCCTGGCTCAGGGTTATAAAATGCTGACTGACCAAGATGGGGTGTGGGAACCTCTGGTCCACCCTCGCGGAAGCCACTGGGGCCCAGAAGGAATCACTCAAAGGTATATACTGGTGCTATATTGATGATCTCACTTTAGGGCATGCTAGGGTGGGTACGCTTACTGCCTCCTTCCTTGAGGTCAAAGATGACTACATCATAGAAGGATATTTGGACGAGATTGAGGATCCTGTAGCCAAAACATTATATATGAAATTTCGGGTTGGGACCTTGCCACTCTGTTCAGTTACGGCAAAATGGCTGTGTGCACCCAAAGAGTCTGATGAATTTTGTCCCTTCTTTCCCCAGATGATCGAATTCATAGAACACATTGTAATTTTTTGTCCAATTTACCATGGGTACAGAAGGAAGTGGATTCTACCACTATTCTGTAACCTGGGAATCAGGGATTGTAGATCAGCGATTAGGATCCCGAGAAGTGATGCCAGTCCATTTATTGTATTTGTGTCTCACGTTTTTTGTTGGATATATGAAGGATTAGGCAAAAAAGGTTAGTCACTTGAAGGGTTGACAAAGGGTTGTCCATGAGGAGTGTCTTTGTTTTTAGATTTGGAAGTTAGATGTGATGGGGATAGCAATTTTTTTATTCCTACTTATCATCAAGGAATATGGCTGGACTGTTACTGAATTAATTTTAGTAAATTGTATCCATTTTATCATTCTTGCTTTTTATCGTTTTTATGTTATTGTTTCCTGTTTTTTATTTTATTTTATGGCGTTAATGCCGAATAAAGATTTATGAATGAAAAATTTGCATTAGCCTGTCTCTGCTGCAAAGCTCTTTACCTAAAGCACACATCATCTCCGTCCACTTACTGACCATATCAGGAAGTTTGAAAGGCTTCAGAAGCAGAAACTCCTTACGTCTCTAAACAACAAAAATTTAAATCACAGGCTCTTGGAACAGTCCTTTATAGGAGTCTCACCTGTGTTTGAACATACTCCCATCAGAACTGCAAAGCTGATGATCTCGGATGACCTTTCAGAGGAACAGGACTACCTTCCTCTTCAACAGCTTATTGAAAGACTAACAAGATTCTCTCTCTTAAAAAGCCCTGAAACTGCTGTTTGCATGCTTAGTTCTTTCTTGAAGATTAATGCAGAGGCGTTGAGTAAATTATATCTGGGACCACCTCGGAAATAATTCTGGTATTACACATTACTGAATTGGTCTGGCAATCCTTATGATCAGATTCAAAGCAGAATAAGCAAGTACAATGGACAGCCCTGCAAGTAAGATACTGGAACATCAACTACTTATCAGTTTTGCCTTGAAACATGGCTTCAGAGCTCCCCATAAATGGAATTAAAATAGGGAAATCCAGCACAGCACTCAAGATAGCAGGATCATAGACGGCAAGGTAATGAAGGACCACATAAACAAGAGTCTTTCCACATTTTCATCTGAAAGGAAACTCTGAGCAACTCCTGTCCATGAAAGACAAGTCAAGGAAAATAATGTAGTCCCCTGAAGGAGCTAAATAAGTGGATGGAGCTCTAACAACAGATAGTGTAGAAAGCAGTGAAGGAAAAGCAAATAACTGTTAAGGTAATGAGATCAATCCCAAGCAAGTTAATCAGAATTGGAGCAAAAAAGCCAAATCAATTCAAATTAGTTTTATAGACAAAATCTCACTTTTAAGGGCAAAATAACAACAGGGAAAGCTAAGCCTCCTTCCCTTGTGGAAACAAAGAGCTGAATTACTAGTTAATTGTAGACAGCTAGAGGGTGAAAAATAGAACCATGGTTGATAGAATGATGTCAGGAATTGAGCACAGTCCAGTATGGAGTGGTTTCAATAGGGCTCGAATTTTAATTGCAAAGGGCTTGTTTCAAGTGGTGGGAACAGTAGAGCAAATTGAATGATTAAATGCTCAATGTAAATAGCAAGGCTGAAATAATTTTGCCTGGCTAAAAAGCAAGTTTTACAAAAACAATCATATTTAAAAAATAAAGATCTCATCATTGGGATGCAAATGCATTTTTGCAAAATGATATTTCACATCAATTATGCCAGTGTGTGGCCTGGACTCTAAATCATGCACAGTAGCATCAGAACACAATTACTAACGTTCTATGATACGCCTGCATGTAAGCCACAGACTAAAGAAAAACATTCATTTGATGAGGAGTGTATTTCCATGGTTCGGCTAAAATATCCGTAGAATGCCTTGTTTTTATATAAAAACATGTTTATTTGGGATGCAAACTGGGGGGGGATGATGCAATCATTTACTTTCAGAGAAGCACAAAGTAGCCTATCTGTTAATGCCTAGAACGTTTACACTTGAAGAAAAATATCTAAATATACAGGTAGTGCATTCCAAAATATCTGATGGTTCTATGTTGGTTCCCATCTCTTGCTCTGCGCCACATATGAAAACGGAGCACACAACACTGCAGGCACATTGAGGAAACACCCATGACCCCTGATGTCTTCACACTGAACCAAGTTGCCTTTATTTCCCCTTGTTTAACTGCATGGAATCTGCCTGAACCACCTGTTCACCACAAAATGCATGCAGTGGTGCATTGCAACCAAATCAGGCTGGCTAGGTGGAAAGCTAAAGCGGTTGCTGATCACGTAGCTTATGTGCAATACCTCTCACCTCAGAGATATGATGGAAAGAAGTAAAGTTTTCAAACAACTCGGCTTAAAATGCTGCTAAAATGAAAGGTGTAATTTTACCAATTTGTGAAACATTGCAACTGCATACTATACCTCAGTGCTCTGCCCATAGTCTCATAGTTCATATCTGGCTTGTTCTTATGTTTTCCCCACAGCTTGGACACGGCCTTTGAATCTACAAGCTTGAAGATGCCTTTGTCCCTCTGCGTCCACTTAATGTATTTTGGGCATGTAGCCTTGTCTTGAAGCAAAGCCAAAAGGAACTCCCAAAGATAAATTGTGTTACCTGTAGGATAAAGATAAATAAGTATAAATTAACTATTTTGACAGCAAAACTTTAGTGACAGAGTATTTAAGGTATGTAATCAAACAGTAGGTGTAGAACGTATTTAAATGTAAGCATAGTTTTAATTCTGTTAGTCTACGGCTTTTATATCAGCCTTGCTGTTTTTAAACTGCATTTATAATGTACTCATATGTTATACCAAACTGTGCAGGCCTTTTGGTCTGCAAGAACCAAAGCCTTGTTTTCACCTTGGAACTTGTAAGGGAGAAAGTTAAATTCCTGTTAGTTCAGCAGAAAAGCTTCTGTTGTGTCTCTCTTATTCAAGGTCTGCGAGAAAGTCATCTTTTTTGCCCTGATCACCCCCATTTTTTGACTGATACTGGTGGTTACTGATTCGGATTGTCCACTGGGCTCTGCTAACCAGACCCAGGGCCAGTGCTTTGTTTAAAAGGTATATGGTTATTAGGTGTAGTTACAATTAGCTCTGACAATCTACCTTTAAGTATATGGTAGGGCATGAAGGCTTAGTTGCCCAAGTGGATTTAATGCACTTAAGTGTGCACTGCTGTGGTGTCTGCTGTCGTTTTAAAGCCAGCCCTGCTTTGCAGGCTGCTTTTAAAATAAAACTGTGTCCAAATTCGACTTTAGGATTAAAAGTACTTCCAAAGTCTAAAACTACCTTTTATTGCATACAAGTCACCACTAAGGTCTGCCCTCGGTGCCCCAAGGGTAGGGTGCCTTGTTATAAAAAGCAGGGACTTATAAAAGATGTTTTATATGCCCTGGTGAGGGAAAAACTGCCAATTTAGTTTTCCCCCATTGTTTTGCGCTAGCTCTGTAGGCTAACATTGGAAGGCTTTATTAATGTTTAATAAAGTCTAACTTTTGACAGGAGTGAGCTTGAACAATAATTAGAAGTATCAAAATAATAGTTACAATAAATTCAAAACTTGCCAAGGTTAGATTTATTAAAACTATTGCAGCAAAATAGATTTAGAACTTGCTTTCCTGATGTTACCAAAAGCAGCCCTGTAGCAGCCTCTTCTGATTGACCAGCCTTTGACCGCTGTGCCAAGCTTCCCCTGATTAGGTGTGAAGTGGCCTCGGCTGGAACAAAGAGACCATCTGGTGGGAGGAGATCTGCTGCTGCAAATGCCAGGACAGGAAGGGGACATGGTAGCCAAACTGGTCTTCAAAAGGAAAAAGACAGATAGTACCGGAACCACCCCCCACCCCCAACACCCAGCCAAATGGGAGCCCCAATAATTGAAGTAGGAGAGGGGCTGGAAGGGGGGTGTAGGGAAAAGTTAGCCACACCTGTGGGTTGGGTTAGCCAGACCTGAACTCCCAGGAAAGATTTTCCCCATTTTGTTTTTTAGTAAAATGTGCATTCTGGGACACAAATATGCCACACTTCTAAGGAAGTGGTCATACCAGAGGGTGGCAACTTGAACCCCATTAGTTAGGCGTGCCCCTTTCTTAGCAACCCAGAAACTG
The DNA here is from genome assembly GCA_963921515.1 of Calotriton arnoldi. Taxonomy (NCBI): domain Eukaryota; kingdom Metazoa; phylum Chordata; class Amphibia; order Caudata; family Salamandridae; genus Calotriton; species Calotriton arnoldi. The sequence continues at coordinate 4,669,433 of CAWUFW010000156.1, forward strand.
CAATAAATATGGGGAAGCTGCACAGCACCTCAGATCCCTGCTTGAAAACATCAGAAGAAGGACTGCCCTGCTGAACCCCTGGTCTGCACAAAGAGAGGATTGCACTCACAAGGACTGCACCTGCTGCACACGCTGGACTTCACAAAAGAGGACTGTGCCTTGCTTCCAAGAATAAGGAGTGGCCTCCCTGATCAGCAACAGGACCAAAAGAGCTGAAAGAAGTTACATGCATCAACTCCATCAGAACAAAAAAGTGACTAAGTGAGAAGATAAAAACTTGACCAGCCCCAACCACCCAACGTATCAGACCCGTGCTCCATTACTGTTGGCCTGAAAATCTTTTGACTTGGTCCCGGTTACGCGTGACCAGATAGCAGCGGTTGGCGCTATTCACTTTTTGGCACTAGAAAGAAAAATTTTACAATTAGCCTTTAAAAATTCATATCTTCAGTTCCCAAAATTGGATTTTTGTCGTTTTGGTGTCATTTTAAGGATACAAATATTCTCTATTTTTATTAATTGGTGTTGGATTTTTATTAGATATTTCTTATTTACTGTTTTTGCCGGTCTGCTCGCAGCCAAGCTACCAAGGGTTGAGCAAGGATTCATTTATTGAGACTTGACTGGATCTTATTTGTGATTGTTGTGATATTACTAGCTGTAGGTACCTACCTGCACCTACTAATAAACCACCTTCCAACAAGGTCCTTTCAACCGTTTTCTCATGAGAACCAGAGACACCTGCCTTATCTCCAGTTATCATCAGTTTCACTCTTAACATTTCTTTGCCTATGTGTAGAAAATATGTGAAAGTAATTTGATTTCTAGATGTGCTAGCATTATATGCTCAAAAACTTTGTGAGGGTGAACCTACGTTGATTTGGTTCACATTTACTAACTCCTTTGCTTTTGATAATAACCTATTTCTAACTTTGAGTAGGCTGAAAGAGTGAGTTTTCAGATAACAATTATGTTGCTTCAGGCTGGGAATCTGCCTACTCTCACCATGAAGAGGAAAGTGGGTTGACCAGACTCCATACGACGACTTCAGACGTCAAAGATAAGGACGCTACTCTCCTGGGAATGAGGGGCAGAGGGCAGACCGGCACCTTATCAGTGGAATCTGGCCGGACAGTGTTAGCCCAGCTAAAAGAACCACATTACAAATTCTGAACATGATGATTATTATGCCATTGTGTTTGCTGTATGTGCTGTCTTTGTGGGAACACATGATGACATCTGGGTAGGTGACGACCTGTAGACTGGGTGGGTAAGAAGGCAAAGAGACGAGTCCCTGGGAAGAAGTATGGTTGACTTCCATGGTATAGAGCGAGCAGGCTCTAGAAAGGTGTGGAAAGGGGAAGATAGGTCAGAGTGTCAGGTTCCTAAGCATGGATCCTATGAGGATAAATGTGAGTGCGAAAGAGGTTTATTGATCCAACTGCACCATCTTCTTCATTTGCTCTTCTGAGCGCAAAATTAAAGGAAAGTCAAATGCAATGGAGGTCAATTGGTGAGAGGGAGCAATACCTTCTTTCCTCCCTCCATAAGATCAATTAGACAAAACTACCCAGACCACCCCCCGTCCCCTTCCTGTCTTTCCATTGCCACCCCTCAATCCACAGGATGAGCTACAGCACAAGGCTGGTAGACCCCTTTTTGTGTCTGAGTGTGAATACGAAACAGAGGTGAGAACTATGAGATCTTAGAAAGAAGAGCACCAACAAACGGGACTCCAGCCTATGCTATGCACTGCCAGTATGGAAAAAGTGCGTGCAGGTCATTGAAACAGTCAGTGGGACTCACAAAAAAGAGTGGGAAATGATCCTTTCCTGATAATGGTAGCTTTGATTTAGAAAGACTGACTATTCTTTTAAAGAAGCAAACGGATCCTGGATCCTAAAAATAAACTGAATTGGGATAATGGCCAGCATTTCTTAATTAATTCGAGGAAGCAAACAAACAAAAGCAAGAGTCTCAGGTACACAGAATGCAGGAGAAACTCAAATACCAAATTAGTGATTTTATGGACAGAGTTATGACTTGTGTCCCCACTGCTATGCCTCCTCCTTACCTATTCTGCCAAATAACTAAACCAAAAGAGACGGAAGAAACCATAAAGGAGAATATCCTGGACATCCTTGGTTTTCTCATGAAATCTGAAGGGGCAAGGGGTGTTCGGGAACCCTTTGAAGATGCTCCCTTGCATCCCACAATACCCTCTCTGTTCTGAAACTGAAAAAGGAATTTGACACGCAATTTCTTCTCTCATCATACAGGGAATTCTTGTGCCTACTTTTAGCTGTTGTAACACACCTATTCTCCCTATAAAACGGTAGGTATAACCACTGTACACCATTTTGTACAAGACCTTTGCTCTATCAATAGCATGGTGATGCACAGCTTACTGGTAGACCCTAACCTTGCTGGTAGACTTACGTTGTGCCTTCTTTTCTATCGTCGTACACAGAGAGTACATTCAACTTCTCCTCCGATGGATCTCAATTAACAAGGCAGATGCTTCCTCAAGCATTTATAGGTCTTGTTCTATTGTTTCAAAGCTTTAAACAAATATCTCAACATTTTGGTCTTTCTGGAGAACTCCACTTTTAAGATCTGATATTTTCCCCGTACACACTCTGAAAAAATTAACCCTTTTACTTGAACAAGGTTAAAAAGCTGAGATTTTTTTTTTTAGGTTAAATGGAATTGTAATGGGGACCTGGAAGGAGTGTGGAGGCATGGCAGTGGTAGAACCAAAATGTCTGCCTCCCAACCTCACCATCATCACCACTCCCCCTCGAATAAAATGGGTGGAGTTACTTCTTTTTAATCACATGTAGTACACACTTCCCTTATAAATCATCTCTGCGCTCAGTCAGGTGGGACCTTACTCAAGAATCTACCATTTCACCCTTTCTGTTCAAGAAATTAAAATAATAATAATGGTTTGTCTCTAGGCACGGACAACAGGTGTAACTTATTATCCAAATAAAGAGCACTTCTTTACACAAACTTAAACGGATGAAAAACTGAGTAGCCCAAAATGATTTTAACCTGTGACTCAGGTTACACACGTTTCTACCAAGGATGCACAAGTTCACTGAGCTATTGCACCTCAATCCCCTTGCAAAGCGGTCAAGAACAGCAGCAGTTCTGATTGTCAGTAACCTTCAATGCACTGCCGAAGAACATATGTTGCTTACACACTCATGGTTAACTGAAGTATAACACAAACTTCTTTAAAGTAAAACTCATCTCTTACTGATTATTCAGGTTAATGCAAAGCCAAGAATTAAAAAAAACTCAGAATGTAAATAAAAGTAAAAGGAGGTGAAAAATACCTGTAGCACAACTAACAGAAAGGTTTTACAAACAAAATAATTGGAGTACATACAACAGTGCGATACAATAGTCGCTAAAACTTGAAGGTCTCAAATGAGCACTACAATACTTTACATATGAACATTTTAATCCTGTATGTTTCATTAGAAATAAATGCATACTAAGATGTGGGTCTGTCTTTGCCAACGATAGCCACACAACTGGTTAATTAATTACACGCCATTGCAGATCAACCTGGCTCTGTGTTAATCACTGTATCATATTGTTCCAAGTATTGCTTTTTGTTTCTTTTTTTAAAATGTTTCTGTCTGAAATGGTACAGATTTGAACTAAAATACATAAACAAGACTCTAGCTGCCTGATTGAGGGTTGCAGTTTTATTTGGGATATACCAGTGGCCCATTTTAAGAGGACAATATGCTGTAACTAATTTTCTACAAATTTTCAATTCTTCACACATTTAGATGAGCGTAAATAACTCTACTGTTGATACATTTTTGGTGCTTCAGAAATGTAGTAATTACACATTTTATCTGCAAACTTCTTGCAATTATGACTGACAAAAGCATGGTGGTAGAAGAATGGGCAAAACAATGCATGTTATGCTTCACTGCACTGCATGTTATGCTTCATTTTTACCCACAAAAGAACAATATTAAATTGCAAAACACAAGTGACATACTTTTTGCTTCAAGGTTTTATCACTAAAATAAACACTAAACCCCAAATAGGCCTATACGAAGAGAACAAACGTCCATCTTAGCTACAGTAAAAAGCAGTAATCTTGCAAAAATAAAGGCAACACCTTTATAGCGTCTGATATTGTAACAATACCCTTTGGGTGCAGGATAGAATTCCCCGACTCTTTGTAATTCGGCCCGAGATGTATTATAATTAATTACTATTATTATTATTGAGATACACAGATGGTTTATTAATCATGAAGCTGGCAGCTGTAATAGAGTCAGTGCAGAATCAAAGGGGTGATTAAAAAAAGGATATGATGAAAGCAATTTATAAACTGAATAAAATGAAATATACTCCACCCGTAAGTACATACTTCATAAGATTAATGATAGCAATATTCTTATCCAATAAGCACTAACAAAGACAATAGGTCTGGTATTAACTGATTGGCCTGGCCTATGCTTATATTTTTTGTGAATGTTTTTGTATGAAGGCATGCACGGTAGGAAAACAAGCATTGTGTCAAATCCAAAAGATATTTTTATTTTTCCTAATGCAACTGCACACATTGCGCCAGTAATTGCGGGCACTAAAGACACTGCTTATTGTGCAGATGTGCATACTGTACAAGAGGACAATGCAGTCACTCACAGTCAGGTAAGCCAGTGGCTTAAGTGGGTTGAAGCTGTGCCCCCACTGTGTATACTGTGGTGGGCAGAAGCAAAATGTGAATAACACTACAGAAGACCCATGGCTGAAAAGGGATGACAAATTCCCTCCCAGTATGTATAGCATATATATATTTTAATTTAAAAAACATGTCTTGGGTAATTCCAGACCTAAAAATTTGTGTTTCGGTTCATTTATTTGTATGATGCCAAATCACAGGGAAATATAAGAAAATGTGATAAAACAAACACAGTTTCGACCGAATTTCATGGTAATCTTGGGACAAAGAACGGCCATAGTAAATTCAATAGGCAGTCTTAGAGATTGAAGAGTAGTTAATTACCCTTTCCATCCTTGTTCTTCTTCTTCAGCGTTATGTTTGGTGTTGCTGTGGGAGACTCAGGACGTGGATTTTTGGGTTTTCTCCCTGAAACAAAAATTGTATTACTTCAAACCATTTACATAGTTTAAGAAATTAAACCTTATTCTGTTAAAGTTTGATTGTGGAATATAGCCAGAACTCTAGTCTTGCTTTCCCCTAAGATGGCTTCAAAATAGTTTCCAATTTATTCAAGGAAATTTTAGCATATCCAATTTCTTTGCCTAGAAAATTGTGCCACTTTCATTAATTTACAATCTAGTTTATTTAACCAAAGTAACTCATGCATCCGAGTTTTCCCCAAAAATGAATTAAAAAGCTTAAAGGACTAAGCAATCTTTTTATATTAAATTCCATATAATTAGTTTTGGTAATAACGAAACACACAGGTTGAGAAAGCTGATGGGTTACATAGGGAAAGCAAACCTAAAGCCTGATATTGAACTGGATGATCACAGAAAATTCTTTGCTTTCTCGGGAGAAGAAGAGAGCTCAGAGGAAGGTGGGCGGAGTCTAAATGTGATGAAGGAAAGTAAATATAATAGAAAAGTTTAGAAGCCCCTTGAAGGTTGACTTGGTCTCCGCAAAATCCGCCCACTATCATGGACAATCATATATGAACAAATAGTGAAAAGAGAAAGATATGTACTTAGTGGTTGTTGTATTTAAACATGGTATTCATTTCTTTACAAAATTAAAAGACGCAAGCACTGGCAAAGCCATTAGGCTTTGCCCGCGAAACAGATTGGTTTTGCCAATGCTTGTTTTCTCCCACCTAGATGGCCACAGACATACATGTGGCTGCCATCTTTGTATGAATTTTCTTATGTTTTAAGAAAATCCATTCAAAGATGGCGATGGTGGATGCCTGTGCATCTGCATCTGCAATCTTTAAATAGATTTTCGTAAAGCACAGAAAATTTCATGCAAAGATGGCAAACACACAAGTGCGTGCATTAACACACAATCATACTGGAATAATTAAAAGATCATTTTAAGAAGGATGTTCAGTTATATGGAGGCGGGCAGCACTCAAGGACACTGGGAGCAAGCTTGCACTCTAAGGGGTTGGTTATTAATATAGAGAGGGGTGTGGAGGAGGGGTAGAGAGACGTAAAGAATATAGTGCTTCATATGCATGGCAAAGGTCTGGCATCAGATGTGATTCGATACACGCTATCCAATCAAAACACAGAGACGAAAACGCTCCTGCTGAATCAGCCTGTTTAGACTTGGCCTGGGCCGAGTTCCGCTATGCGGAACTACCTGAAGTGACAAAAAAACTCTGCTATGCTACGCAGAGTTCCACGAGTGGCGGAGTGCATTAGGGTCATGATGTTAGTGGTGATTTTGAGCGATTTACATGCGCAGCGCAAGAGGGAGCCGCTTCCTTGCTACTGCTTGAGTAGATTTTCTCCTTGAGCGGCAGCTTTCTCAACGCAAACGGAAGGTTTCTCAATGAGAGTGGTCGTGACCTGACGCGAGCACTAGCATTGAGAAATCCAACCGCCCGCATTGAGAAATCTCACCAGGAGATTGATTTTCCTCGCTCGCCAACTAGACATTGGCGAGCGACGAAAAACCTTGCCGGGAGGTGGATTGTCCTAGCTCACCAACTTGACGTTAACAAGCGCGAGCGAGGAAAAACAATCCGCTCTGCTGAGTTTTTGGGAACTTCTCGTGCTCCGCGGAGTGTGGACAACTCTGCAAACTCCGCGAACGGAGCAGAGTTTACCGCCCAGGGTTAGTTTAGGCTACCTTAAGGAACAAATAACAGGCAAACGTATACGAGTACCAACAAACTGTTGATACTGGCGTCACATCAAGAATTATTTTGCGTGATCGGGTTTTCTTTCCCTTGGATTGAAGAAGGGTGCTTTACTAACAATCCCATAGCATGTCGAGCACCAACTTACAATCCGAGTGAATTCACCAATGTGTTGGGCCACATCAGTTTCTACCCCAGGCTCATAAAACGGCAGCCACCTGGTCTGTGGAAATGCCATTTACTCGGGACTTGCCACAATGTCTTTATCCAGATTGCCAATAGTCCAGAATGTTCAGCTAACTCTTGTTTTGTGTGTGAAAGTATTGTTGTATTCCTCTTAGGGTGTCCGTATATAGGTTTTCCTGTATCATGTCCTTCTATAGACACAATTCGTCCTGCCCTTATATAGGCATAAAATCCCAGTCCTTATTTAGGCATTAAACCGTGCACTCCAAATACAGGCATGGTCTCAGACATCCGTCCACCCTAACGTCACAATGAGTTCTTGAAGAACAGACCCTTAGGCTTCGGGAATTTCCCTAGCACAGGACTATTAATTTCGTCAAGGACTCATCTATTATGCATGAACCAGTATACCTTAGGGGTTCATTCATGACGTCTTCCGCTGACCGATTCACGTCAATGCTAACATTGTGAGGTACCTCTCAGGTATAAATATACCTTCCCTAGCCCTTGTAAACTAGAGGAGACCTCGACTTCAGAGGAGCCCGTTTCCTGGCCTGACGCACTGAGAAGACGCTGTCATCCCTGCACGCAGAGAGTCCAGCTTCCAGTGATCTAACTTCCCTTGCGGGGTGTTGGAGTTCGAGTCTGGCAAAGAGATTCCCACCTCTCTCATTCTAAAGGTATGGAGCGGACTAGAACCTAGAGGGACTCTTGGCATACTAGGCTTAACATACTTTTAGTATACCATAGTAAGGAATACTTCACCTACTTCATACCTCTCCCTACACTTAGGTTAGGTTAGGCACATTTGGGTAGAACTAGCTTAGAAACGCATCGTATGAGTACTCGCATTTTTTAGTCTGTGTTATTTATGTGAATGAATATCTGCTAAAAGATAATGCTATCGCAGTATTATTTATTTCTACTGCTTACACTGTACATTATTTATCTTGCATACTGTCTTGTGATCGTAACAGCACATTTAACTTACACAAGAAACAAGACTGTTCAATAAACCTTTTATTGAAACGCCCGTCTCTTTCTGTGTAACTTTGAGGAAAACTAAGCATGCACGATTGAGCTGAGTGAAATAGTTATCTATTGTTTCCACGACTCTGGGACACGTTCTGATTCTAAAGGGAAACAAAGTTGTCATGTTTTGCGGCTGCCACAAACTACTCCCTTCTTGTCGTCAAGGAGTTTCTAGTGGCCTCTGAGATAGCTGGCACAAGTAATTAAGTTTAATATACTCGATAGGGACATACTGACCTTAGTCCTATGTCAAACCTATAGGGGATATTATTCCAATGCGCAGAGCCTATTAGGGAAATAGGAGCTACACTACATGGCGCCCAACGTTTGGTAAGGCGGTAATTTAACGCTAGATACTGAGTAACTCAGCCGTGCTTTTTCTCTCAGAGACCCCTACCCATATACTCCAAAAGACGTTTGGAGTGGGCAGGGTTAAGTATCCACCACGGCTACATAGGGAAACACCCTATATATTAGCTGTTTGGTTTGCTCAACGTTGAAGGATACAGTGTTCCAAAATATTGTGCACCTTATCTTTGTTTCCTTGAAACTTGTTCTACATTTTTCAAAAAACAAAATGACTGAAGCCGGAAATGGTGAAGCTGCGGCTGATCCAGCCCAAGCAGCAGTTTTTAACATTACAGGTTTAAATGAAACCGAGGAGGGTGTTATAGACATCGCTCCAAACTTAAGAAGAGCCATCACTCTAAAACTTATAAAACATGGCCTACCACCAAGAGGCGGTAGAGCAGTTTTCGTGATAGAGGCACACGAATCCTTTCAGACAGAGGTATTCTATTCATGGGTAATATTTCCTGAATCCAATCCTGTATCACACATGTTTCACTTCTACAAAGAAGATGATCCACCAGAGGAATATATTCCTTTCGAGGACATTGAAATTCCACTAACATACCAGGAGCATCACCTCTGGTTTAAAGGCGCCCTAAAACATCACAGAAACATTACCAGGCTCGGTCCACTAGGTAGACCAGGAGCAACATGGCCGATTAGAGCCGGCTAAACACCTCATCCTGAACTGGATATAATGTCAGATGAGGAATTACTTATTCAACTTACAGAGTTAATAAAAATCTACAGACAATTGTTCCAATATGTCAGGCGGACTTTCACAGTCCAGCAACCATTGACAATTCCAAATCCAACTCCCCAACAGGGGAATACACTAAAAATTACACCACAGACTCTCTACACAGTCATGGGTAAAATGCCCACAAAACGTGAGCAAATTCCATTCTGGATAGCTCAAAAAATTACTCAAATCGAAGCAGTATTTCCAAATACTAGCCCGTATGAGAAACACAGAATCCTAACAATCAGTTTACCGATGGGGATCACACCACAACTGGAAGACTGCACCACTTGGGGCTCAGTCTTTGCTGCCATCTATACTAAAACACATGGCATTCCGTCAATTGCGGTAATACCTGATGTCCTGAAACAAATTCAAAATGAATACGGGGCAGAGCCTGCTCTAAATTTAGGTATGAAATTACTGAAAAATTTCGACCAGGTCTCAACATTAATATTATCTAATATTAAAGGGGAGGCAGCAGCAGTGGCGATCCGCCAACGATTAAGGGAATTCGATGTTACAGAACATCAAACAGAGCTACCCAGAATAATTGAACAATCATATGCAGAATTAGGCAGAGATAGTTTGGGTGGAAGACCAGTGAAGCCGAAACTATCTGAAAGTCCTGAGAAGGACTCCATTAAACAAACCCCTACAACTTCTAAAAAGAAATGGGAGTCTACTAAACAAAAATCAAACGAGAAACGTTCTCAATCCCGGGGTAGGTCTCCTCAAAAGGAGCCCTCTGAAAGGAGGTATAACCTCAGGAATAGGGATAATTTGAGAAAACCTGACAGGTATCAAGATAATGATACACGTTCCTCTCGTCCCTTTCAGATCTCATCACAGACTTCGGAAAGAAGAGGACGATCAGAACATAGAGAAGAACGCGTGAAATCCAAAGAAGAAAAACACGCTCCAAAAAACAAAACAAAACCTCAATTCTCCAAAAAGAAAGTAGCAGGTCTGAAGATCAGACATGCCGAGAATACTGAGAACACAGCTCAAGAACGGAGAATGGGCTCAGACAATGCTGGATAGTGCAGCAGAAGTCACAATAGTTCGCCAGAACCTGAAGGAACTTCTGGAGATAGTGGTCTTGAATGAGTACATTACGGTTGAGACTGTAGACACCAGGGTTAGTACTCCACAAAGGTTATATGAAATAACACTCCGGATGGAGGGAGACAAACCTAGACAGGTGAAAGCACTTTTTTGGGAAAGACTATCAAGGGGCTATGACATACTTCTAGCAGAAAAAGACAGGCCACCACAATTTGTCAGGGAGTGCCCACACGGCGAGGACATTATTATGCCTGCCTTCTCCAACCATATTCCAATTCATCTAAAATATACATATGCCAGGAAATGGGCAGTAGCCCAGGCCCCAGCATTATATAAAAATCATGTAGGATGGGATGAGGACTCACCTCACCATAAAATACATCTGAAACATGAACCAACTGCACAAAGGCAGTACCCAATAAAGCAAGAAGCTAAAAAACAGGTCAGGGAGATCTTAGATCAACTTGAATACCAAGGGGTGATTGAAACATGCACCTCCTCAATGAACAATCCTTTGTTTCCTGTCTCCAAACCAGACAATACATATCGTCTAGTTTTGGATTACACATAGCACAGCATTAATGAATAACATTGTGCGTAAAAAATACAAAACAACATTAGACATCTCAAATGGTTTCTTTTGTCAAAACATAGCACCTGAAAGCAGGTACTTAACAGCATTCTCCATAATGGGGACCCAGCGTCACTTTTGTCGACTCCCACAAGGGTTCAAGAACAACCCAGGTTTATTCTCAGCGAGGGTAACCGAGTTACTACAAATTTATGACAATGAGGCATTGTCCTATGTCGATGACATCTATCTGACAGACGATGACCTGGACAAACACTTGAACAGGGTAAGCACCATTATACTGGGCTTCGCCTCTGAGGGCTACAAGTTCAACTTTAAAAGTCCTGAATTGCCCATCTCAATGTCCTATTTCTAGGATATGAGCTTTCAAGTGAAGGCAAGAGCTTGGCAGCTAACTTTTTAGAAAAGTGTGCGCTGCTCCAACCTCCAAAAACGCTAAAAACTTACAATCCATCCTGGGTTTCCTAAACTTTGGAAGAACATACATTCCAAATTACGCAGAAAGGGTTAAACCTCTCTACGCATTAATCAAACCTGATTTTTCAATCAAAAATTGGACTAACGAACACACAGAAATCTTGCGTTCACTCCAGGCTAACATGTTAGCAACAAATCACTTACAAACACGCGTAAGTCAACGCAATTTGGTGATCCGAATAATTTCGGGTCAATGCGGATTCACCTACTTAACCTTCAATGAGGGTGAGAAAATACCAATCGCATACAAATCTCATTTGTACACACAAGCGGAAATGCGCTTCAGTTCAACTGAAAAAATTCTAACAGCAGTTCAAACCGCTGTAGCAAAAGAAAGAGCCTTAGCCCAAGGGAAACGCATTATTGTCGTAACCCCAGTACCGGCTTTAGAAGCGGTCACAAAAGCAAGCATTCCAAATGCAAAAGCATTACATCCAAGATGGATACAATGGGTTAATTCTCTTGCTGCAACAGATGTTGAATATGTTTTTGATCCTGATTTAAAAACACAAGCATTCCTGCAATATGAACAAGAATGTCCTCTGCCTACTAAAATTCTGCCTCTCGATCAGTACGAATTCATAATTTACACTGACGGATCCGCACAACCCGCAACAGGGAGTAAGCAAGCTTACAGTGCAGCGTGTGTAATCGTTAAAGGTCGCATGCGAGATGGCATCTTCAGACCTATGGTCACAAAAACTCAATCTCTAGGAGACTGTACAGCTCAGCGAGCTGAACTACAAGCATTTAAACTGGCACTTGAAAGTACAGATCGAGAATTCCCCACACTGATAGTGTGCGATTCCTTTTACTGTGTTCAGTCATATAATGACTATATACAAAACTGGCTTGAAAATGGTTTCAAAGATGTGAAAGGTGGCACAATAAAGCACAAAATGCTTTGGGAACAAGTAGTTCAGTTGAAAAACGAACTACCAAAGGCTTACGTGATCCACACACTGAGTCATCAACGTGATGGCGTTCACGTTGCAGGGAATTCATTGGCTGACGAAGCCGCAAAGGGGGCTGTTCAGACGGCTTCCGTAGCTCCGATCACTCGTTCAAAAACAAAAATAGACGGTGAGATAATGTTGGCTGTCAATGCTTTAAGCAAGGGCAGCAGTGCAGCGTTACCAAAAAAGTTTCCACTCAAGTACTCTTATGTAATTGATGCGAACAACGTTCCTTTTGCTCGGATCCCTGGAGTGGGTGATAGGGTAATCCCAAACAAGGAACGTAGAGCAGCCTTGATTTATGAAACACATTTGGGGGAGGGTCTGTCACATCAAGGGATCTCTAAAACAATTTTGACGTTAAAGGAGATGTACTGGTGGCCTGGAATGAATACAGAAATTCACATATTTATCAATAACTGCTTAGACTGTAAATTACAGCGGGAAAGCCACCAGACACCATGCTACAAATGTACCTGCCCAGTACAGACACCACTGTTAGACAGCATTAGACTATCTACGCGCATGCGTCCTTCTGGACAAACGCAATCCCACAAATACTGAATCAAGGTTCCTATGGATATGGCCTCAGCGCTCGGCTGACGCTCGAACTGTTATAAAAGATTTGCGAGTCTTTATCGGCACATACGCAATAGGCACGCTACATTCTGACCAGGGCCCTGCGTTTAGCTCTCGGGCTTACAAAGAAGCCATGGCCAGTCTGGGCGTTGCATTGCGGTACTCCTCTCCATTCCATCCTGAGGGAAATTCGGTTGTGGAAAGGAAAAACCGGGACATAAAGCAGTCTATAACAGCTAGGGTATTAGGTTCGGGTGATGGGTGGGTCAAACATCTTAATGGGGTCCATCGCTCATTGAATAATCTGCCAAGAAGTTCTCTAGGGGGCGGTCACTCCATATGAGGTCCTATTTGGGACAAGAATGTGGGTACCAGATCTCGATGACGTAGGCACAGTGGTGGAAAATAAAACGTTTGATATCAAAGATCGTTTGGCTGTTTTACAGGAACTGAATAAGTTAAGAACGAACAAAGCAACGTATCCCTACAGCCAACCACCACTGGGGAAAAACCGGCGGTCCCAGCAAGGCCTGTCTGGATTCCAAAAGTTGGGGATCTAGTCAGAGAAAAAATTGCGGACAAGAAGGAATTTGGACCTTCTTACAGACAACCAGTACCTGTCCTAGCAGTTCAAGGAACAAGAACAGTACTTCTGCCGCCCCTTGCTGGAAGAAAGGAGAAAAGATTTGTGTCCATCGACCTCATCAAACCACAGTATGTGGCCAATACTAAATAGTAGGCCTCGTGGACTCCGACCTAGTAGCAGACACACTCCTCTTGCTACTATCCAAGAGGTTCAGACTGAAAGACTGATAACAATCGAGAATTCAGCTGTAACAGATGGAGGACTAAGCAACAACGCTATGGAACTCATCCCTCTTGAAAACCAAGTAACAGTTCGTCCAAATACACCTGTCTACACCAATGTAGCAAGTGATCAACTGGTTCCAGCGATTTCTACAAATCCTGATGCAATTCAAACAATTGACAGAACTGCTTCTGGCTATTTCATTAACTTTGATACGTTCTCAGAAGATCCGAGTGAACCTGAAACGACGCCAGCATCATTGAAATTCAAGCAGCAAGTACAAGACTTTCTTCACTTTCTGAAAAAGACTTATTTGGTTTCTCCATGGATTGAACTCTGGATTACATCTGGACTTTTTTCCTGCTCTGGCTAGCTTTGGTTACAACTGTGAGCGTGCTTATAAGTGGCAGATACATCCATGTGAACACTGAAGGAAAAGACGTGAACGTACTTTTGAGACCTCATAAATCTTCCCATCGTGAAGAAAGAGACTTGTCATCAGTGAACATCACAGCTGTTCCTATACAGGATGGTACAGTGTGGGACAAAACAGATTTTGATATCTTCGGCCCGACGGAACAATTGAACATTCCACATTTGTTTAAAATTTCACTAAGTGATCTAATTACGTCCAGTACCTATTCAGATGATTGGGACTTTGAGACTGTTAATGACATAATGTTTGACCTAGAAAAATCTGCTGCATTTTCTAAAAATGAATATTTAGAGGGTTCATCAGACTATGAACAGCTGTATTGCTAGAACCATTATGGTCATCATTATTTGCACAATTCTGCATATCCTAGAAATGTGTTTATGTTTAACCAATGGGAGCATTGTCCTACACCACCACACGGTAGTTCAAAAACATTTGCTAACAAATTACCATATTTTTCAGGATACAATACATCTATTCCAGAAATGTTTTACTATAAAAATGTAAACAAGACAGGGCTGAAAATTATGTTAACAAATACAAAACAGATTTATTCTGCATTATTTAATGCCCAACTGTCTAGACAGGGTTTCGACTTTTGGAAAGACACAATAGACACAAAAACTGTCTGGGGTACTAAACATTGGCAAGTGCAAGGGATAGAAGTTTTATTTAGAGCCTGCATCATCCCTGAACAAATAATGTTTTTGAATGAAACTGTCCAACAAACATCTTGTCTTGGACTAGCCAAGATCAAAGAGATGAACACACCTTCTGTACCAACACCTGCCACTGATAATAATACACAGGCAGTGGTGACAGTTGACAATATACTACAACTCAACAGATCTAATCCTGATTGGAAAAAATGGTTGATCTGGCCCACAGACACGAACAACTGTCAGGAAAGATTCCTGAATAAAACTCAGGGCTTTACTATTCATAGGCCAGACCCAAGATACGTCCAAAGACAGCATCCGGGGGTAGTAACAACATACAGTGTAGGAAAATTATGCCTCGATTGGCTTCAGAAATCTACACTACAGGATGTGAAACAACACTTATCCTTACTTAAAGAAGACGCAGACCTTAGGGAATTCTTGCTTGGACCAAGAAAACCGCGTCAAAAACGTTTCATATATGCCGGCATTTATGCTGCCTATAATGAAGCATGGAAAGTATCACAGATGGAGGCTGCAGAACGAATACGTGAACTTGATCGTATTAATTTAGAGAAAACACTCTCTGTGGTCGACAATGGGTTAACAACTTTGTCCTCCAGAATATATTCATTGGATGGCATTGTATCCTCTGCTATCGACATACTAGAACAAGATTTGGCGATGTTACAGCAAGGCCAATCTCAATTACGTTCTATTGTGTTATTAAGCTGGACGCTGCAATCTTTGCGAGCGGGCTATGTGCTTTGGCGTTTCATCAACACATCGGCTCTGTTTGCAGAATACAATCTAACTGATAAACAGATCGAACTGGCACAAAGAGGAGCAAAGTATACAGTGCTGAGCATTGAAAAACTGGAAAAGTTACCATTCACAGTGGCAGAAAAACCAGCTACAGAATGGCTCATTCATGGCAAAATCGCATTACCTGTGACTACTTTTCAGTTTCAGTATTGCCTCACACAAATGCAAGCAAGCAAATATGAAAGGTTGGGTATGGAATACATTAAGACATCTTGGGATTTACCGTATACATATAGATGTTGGAGTGGGGATCGTGAAGTGTTTTTGAGCGGTACACACTGTAAACGTGCACTGAGCGGTTCACTTATATGTCAGGACATTTCTTTACACGGGGCTTGTAATGGTTCGGTGGCAAATTTGTCTTGCCATCAGCAGGGTACACCAGCTGGTGTGATTAATCCAACGTTTGGACAACTTTCTAATGGGAGTTACCTCATGTTGAATGATCAGAGTTGCTGCAGCAGCTGCCAGGCATCCCATATCTAGTAACGGTCAACTCCAGGGTCACTTGCTGTATGCAAGTATTGTTTCCCCCAATAGACACAGTCAGGGAGTCGCCTTTGTGGCCTTCGCTGAACGTCTCTTTTATAAGATTTGATACTTTAAGCAGAATGAAAGCCATGCTTTTACAGCAAACAGTGCCTTTGACCTAGGCCAAAGAAACCTATGATCTACAAGTAGCAAGGACTTCGGCTGAGATACAGACTTTAATACGTACTAACTGCCCTATACATTTAGTAGAAATGATAACACGTATCTTCAACATGTCTGATACAAGTGGAATTGTACATGTATTTAAGAGCATCTGTACCGGTCTGTTAGCACCTTTCCAGGCAATACTCGGAATAATCCCGAACTTTGCACATTCGGTGTTTGGTGGCATACCATTAATTCTAGCACTTGTTGCCGGAATCCTATTTCTCTTCCTGCTATTACGCTATGGCCAGCCTATTCGCAGACATCACTTCGAGCGAAATGGAGAAAGCTCTCCTTGAACGAAAGTGCCGGGAGCGAATAGTACAGCTTTGGGGCATGACTCGTCTACGGGAACTTAATACCACGTGGTTCCTGTCATTCAGACCAATCTGGCAAGATTGCATCTTACCTGTTCTACGATGCCTGCTATGCGATGAAGAATGCGTGTTGGACACCTGTCTAACATTTCCATCGGCTACGCCAACGGATGTCGATACTCTGCTGGTCCGGATAACGGCCCATGCTCTCTGTTGTTCCCAGAGGCTGCCTATCCTGATGTCAGCATTCATTGAGATCTCACAGACGCTTCCGGCTGCTGCTGAGGTACGAGAAAGATCTACAGGCACACAGGTAACAACGGACGCGAACATTGCTGCGGCAACCTATGCTGAAAGCGATGCTTCACATCTCTGTGCAATTAATCTACTACACGAGGTGTTCCAACTGACACCAACTTCAGTGGACGATGTTTTGTCTACAGAAATAGATGATCTCATGTTTACACCAGACCCGTAAACTGACTCAGATTCAGCCCACAGTGTTCCAGAGATGCAGTAACAATTTGGCCTTCATACTTCAAAAACTTGGAACTCTTCCAAAAATTGAACCTTTTCCCATTTTTTCGAACTAAAATGGCACTTCAATCTGCTTCAAGGAGAACTAGCCTTATAGTACAGACTTCGCGGTACTTCCTCAGACACTTTTTTCATCGTGTTAGTCTAAACAAGTTTATTAATTTCCATAACATAAAATGACTTGATTTTGAAAAAACGTATCGATCATTTTTTGTCACATGTAAATATTACTGCTTATTTCGTTCAAATTGCATTTTTATTTTAAAAATATGCCTGAAATGAAAAGCAATGCTTAAAATGTACAGTACCTTTTGCATTCTAATGGGTTTTTTAAATGCCTTTTTAAACGGTTTTAAGAAATATTTTAGCAATATGCGGTACTCCATTTAATGTTTAGCATTTTAAATGTTTAGCATTTTAGTATTATCGTACACACGAAAGTGGAGTGGGTGTTGTATTCCTCTTAGGGTGTCCGTATATAGGTTTTCCTGTATCATGTCCTTATATAGGCACAATTCGTCCTGCCCTTATATAGGCATAAAATCCCAGTCCTTATTTAGGCATTAAACCGTGCACTCCAAATACAGGCATGGTCTCAGACATCCGTCCACCCTAACGTCACAACGAGTTCTTGAAAGACCCTTAGGCTTCGGGAATTTCCCTAGCACGGGACTATTGATTTCTTCAAGGACTCATCTATTATGCATGAACCATTATACCTTAGGGGTTCATTCATGACGTCTTCCGCTGACCGATTCACGTCAATGCTAACATTGTGAGGTACCTCTCAGGTATAAATATACCTTCCCTAGCCCTTGTAAACTAGAGGAGACCTCGACTTCAGAGGAGCCCGTTTCCCGGCCTGACGCACTGAGAAGACGCGGTCATCCCTGCACGCAGAGAGTCCAGCTTCCAGTGATCTAACTTCCCTTGCGGGGTGTTGGAGTTCGAGTCTGGCAAAGAGATTCCCACCTCTCTCATTCTAAAGGTATGGAGCTGACTAGAACCTAGAGGGACTCTTGGCATACTAGGCTTAACATACTCTTAGTATACCATAGTAAGGAATACTTCACCTACTTCATACCTCTCCCTACACCTAGGTTAGGTTAGGCACATTGGGGTAGAACTAGCTTAGAAACGCATTGTATGAGTACTCGCATTTTTTAGTCTGTGTTATTTATGTGAATGAATATCTGCTAAAAGATAATGCTATCGCAGTATTATTTATTTCTACTGCTTACACTGTACATTATTTATCTTGCATACTGTCTTGTGATCGTAACAGCACATTTAACTTACACAAGAAACAAGACTGTTCAATAAACCTTTTATTGAAACGCCCGTCTATTTCTTTCTGTGTAACTTTGAGGAAAACTAAGCATGCACGATTGAGCTGAGTGAAATAGTTATCTATTGTTTCCACGACTCTGGGACACGTTCTGATACTAAAGGGAAACAAAGTTGTCATGTTTTGCGGCTGCCAGAAACTACTCCCTTCTTGTCGTCAAGGAGTTTCTAGTGGCCTCTGAGCTAGCTGGCACAAGTAATTAAGTTTAATATACTCGATAGGGACATACTGACCTTAGTCCTATGTCAAACCTATAGGGGATATTATTCCAATGCGCAGAGCCTGTTAGGGAAATAGGAGCTACACTACAGTATATGATCATATTTTCCCAATTTAGAGGCCCTACCACTGACTTCTTGTGTTGGCAAGAGGGGTAGGTATGAGGTGTTGAACAGTCCACTTTCCTTTATATGGAACAAGCTTTATGAGAACGATTTGTGCTCTTAACCCAATGTCTTCACTTCATTGTAGTATCTTATCACAATATTGAAAGACAAAATGGGTATACTTTTTGCTGTTTTGTGGAAGAAGGGGGCCGTTCCCTTATGACCCGAAAAAGAAATTATCAAAATTCAGAAAAAAAAGAACCTTATTTTCATAATTATAATTCGGATTCACATTCTGTCCGACTCCGCTGATGCATTAGCAACAGGAAACTATTTGGTAGTAGTAAGCGACACTATTACATAACGTAATATGTAAACAGCATATTATCAAAAACAACCCTGCATGCTATGAACAGAACACAGCATCATGACATGCAATGAAGGCAGCACTGAAGAAGCAGGCCTTTATGCGAGATATACAGTCTGCAGCACTGCATTACATAGGACCTGCTGCACTTACCAGCAACATTATCAACATGCCACAAGCATATGTATTGCACTACGGCCCACATGATTTGTTCTTCCTCTTACTACTAAGATGTGTTACATACCTTTCTTTTTCTTCGATGCCTCAAGCATAGCCTCCTTTGGCAGATTAGCGTATCCCTGCTGAATTTGGTGCACCTCCATCACTTCAGGGATACCATCTACCGTCACAGATAAGTGTGTGATTGGGGTACCAACCATGTCATCTTCAGACGTACAAAACAGATTCGCTACAGAGTCAAAAACAATACAAAAATGCATTAAGCCAAACTTCCAACAAATGCACAGCTCCACAATCTTCCAGCCCACCTTCACAGTACTTGCATTTTTTTTTACTGGTCTTCATGTGAGCTTCTAACAACGACTGGACATTTGCCTTGCTTTCCCAAAGGAGCATAAATGTCTCAGCACGCCCATGCTATTCCAGGGTTCACATTTGCTTTTCCCTGGGTATTTTAATCATCAGCTCAAGCACTGAAGATTATTTGAAGCTGAAAGGGAACCAGCTGAGAAACTTTGTTCCTGGTTTAAAACATATATATTACTACAACAGTTTCAGCAATCAAAGTACAGTCCCCACTAACATTCGTGCCACTGTCTCCTGTGTCACATTTCTCCTCAAGAACCACTGTGCACCATGCTTCAATCCACTATTTTTTTTAGTCTTTCTTAGTTTCTTGTACTTGTAGACGATTCATCCACTTTCTTTTCTTTTTACCAACAATAGAGTCAATGTGAGTTCAACGACACCCACCGTCAAATCAATTCTACCTAAAATCACTTCATCCATTGTTCATCGTGCTGTGACACGTCCCATACATAATGGAAGGTACGCTGCAGTCCATGCAGTATAATTAGAGTTGAATACTACATAATAGATTTTAGAAGTCCTAATTAATCATTTACACCTTCAAAGCACCATACTTATTATGTTTTTAATGTACATCCAGTGCTTTGTTGTTCAAAAACACATTGACTCTCACTATGACTACTAGCATATTTCTTGCCACTTGAGAGAAATACCCTGGTCTACCTGGCACAAAATGAATGGATTTAAGCCACATTTTAGAAGATCCCTAGGTATACGGAGATTTATTTTTGGAAGATATCCTAAGAATGACTTATCTTCCCCATACGATAATCTCCAACTGGAACTTCCAAATATAACTGTGTCCGCTGCAATGCTGTATCCCAGGCTGTGTCACATCAGGGAAAGTGCTGGATAGCGGAGGAGTAAAAATTACTATTCCCACTCCAATTAGTGCAACAATAGGGAAAATATTGGATAGCGGAGGGGTAAAAATTACTATTCCCACTCCAGTAAGTGCAACAGTAGGGAAAGTGCTGGATAGCGCTCACTGGAGTGGGAATAGTAATTTTTACCCCTCCGCTATCCAATATTTTCCCTACTGTTGCACTCATTGGAGTGGGAATAGTAATTTTTACCCCTCTGCTATCCAATACTTTCCCTACTGTTGCACTCACTGGAGTGGGAATAGTAATTTTTACCCTTCCGCTATCCATCACTTTCCCTACTGTTGCACTCACTGTAGTGGGAATATTAAATGTTACCCCTCCGCTATCCAACACTTTCCCTACTGTTGCACTCTTTGGAGTGGGAATAGTCATTTTTACCCCTCCGCTATCCAACACTTTCCCTACTGTTGCACTCATTGCAGCTGGAATAGTAAATTTCATTATTTCGCTATCCAACATTTTCCCTACTGTTGTATTTATTGTATTGTGAAATGTACGTTCTAATTTTGTTTTAATAGTTTAATGTTTTAATTAATTACAGAATGGTTTTTTAAAATTTTTAATTATTGATATGTATATATTTTATTTTTATGTAATTTAAAAGTTTAATAAAGATAATAGTTAAAAAATTATTTTAAAGTAAATATATGTATAAATTATGTTTGCGTGTTTATATTTTTTTAAATTAAGTTTAATTTTTATATTTAGTTAAAATGTATATTAAAGTTAATTGATTTTGTTAAAGATAATATTAATATTTTATATATTTAATATATATTATTTTATTTATATTTTTTAATCGATATTTTTACATCTATATTTTTAACTTCGATATTTTTGATTGAATTTTTTTGTACTTATCTGTTTAAGTATAGGGAGTCGATATTTTTACTATCTATATTTTTTTTCAATATTTTTACCATCGATGTTTTTACCATCGATATTCTATCAGTGAACCATCTGCACGATATAAAGCACTCTAATATGGTCAGAAATATACTCCGGTGGCGAGCAGAAGTAAATATGTATGCAGGTGGGAGCACCCCAGGATTGGGGTGTGTCATAAAAGAGGGTTTTCCATGTGTACAAATTATTTACACAAGGGGAAGAAAATTGCACTGCTACGAGGTATTTGTGCATTCATAAGTATACACAATGGACACTTGCGAATGTGAAAATACTTTCACACTTACTCAAAAAATTTTTAGAACTACTCTGAAAAGACTGGACGGTCACAGAAACACTGCTTTCACTGTCCAGTAAATAGGACATCTTATTAATACTGTAGAAAGAGCATCCCTCCTGGTGTGAGATAACTTCTATGTAGGAAACTGAGCTGAATCGTTTTTAAATCTGTTTTCTTCTCAACACCAACTTAAGATGCGTGCCTGCCCTCTACCACAGTTCATCCGACTGATTCTCAATTCAATCTTTCACCTTCCACTTTGGGATCTTTTTCGCTTCCCATATCTTAGTGAAAATTACAGTACTAATTTCTTATCTTCATTTCCACTATCAGGATGTGGCGAAGCTCACTATTAGGTGGGCCCATTGGAAAATCTTACCCCCAGTATTCCCGGCTGCTTTCATGACTCAGTGCTTAGGACACTGTCCCATTGGGAACAAAAATCCATCCTTCATGTCCTGGAAGGCGAAAGACTTCTAATTATTTAGTAGGAAATCTTTAGTTAGCTAGCTCACAGTTCTTCCGTTCCTTGCAATCAAATTCTTTTGCCTTCTGTGAAACCATTTATTAGCGCAACAGTGGTGCTTATGAGCTTAACAATATTATTGACAGACACCGTCAGAGTGGCCCAAGTGCGCATGTCTGGTTGGGCGGCTGCCTTTCTCTGGCCAGCCTGACATGCACACTAGAGGCCACTCAGAGTTTCTTCCCCTTGTGCATACTGGAGCCCGGGGTGCCTCACAGCCGCAGCACCCGGGCTCAGTAATGAACATTGAGGTTGTCTGCCCCAGCCAATCCAGGCTCTGCTGTAACAGCAGGAGTTGTGTCTGGATTGGCTTAGAGATGCGGTAGTAGAAACGTAGGGCCTCTGGCGCAGTGTGTGTGAGGCACGGGGTGGGAGGAGGCAGTCTCTCTTGCTGTTCCCTTTTAGTGCGGCGCCGGCAACGAAGAGAGACAGGCCGCAGCGTTCGTTGCTAGTATGGCATCAGCACGCATTGATTTTAGAAGAACTTTCTGCTTCCACAAAGGTAGGTTTCGCAATACGTTATGTTAGTAATTACTTTCCATTTAGCCATTTCGCCATCAGTCGCGCCTCCCAATCAGGAGCAGTGCCTGTGGTTTGAACAGGATATGCTGTAGTATCATTACCTGAATTACTCTAGTGTATAACGGTCACAACGTCTTTTTAACTTGCCCCAGGTTTCTAAGAGAGTAGCTAAGGGTCACAGAGGAACGTAGTAACGCACCAGGGAGAGATCGCAAAAGGAAAATATGTTGACAGTGTGCCAGAATTAACGGTGCCTGTTGCCACAGAAGGAAACTGACCCCCAAAGAGCGGAGCCCCCTGGCCCTCCGGTGCCTGCTCTGGGCTGTCAGGGTAGCTGCATGGTACAGGTTAGAAAGTTATGTTTTTTTCTGTGCCTTTGATTATCCTAATATTGCTAAAAATGGTGTGTTTGGGTAGAAATTAATTCTTATTAGCAAAGCTAACACTAACCACTGTGTTATGCTCGGAATCCGGGGTTTGTGCTTTTCCAGACCAAGCAATCTTAAAAAATGCCTACCAGTATGGATGACATGAATCCTACACCTTGTAGCCCCCTTTGTCTTATGGAAAATTTTCTATACACTGATTTACACATGTATGATTCATTGACTCTGTATTTGTGTGTGATGTAAAGAGCTCCGACACCCTACACTGGTATGAGAGGAGCTATAAAACAAATTAAATGCATGTGAGATGGGCTACGGAGAGATGAGGGGCACTGTGGGCGGGGGAAAAGCCCCCTGTGCCCCCAATATGGCGGTCAGGTTTGATCGCTATGCTCGCTCGCCACGGTACTCATACAGAACTTTTACACCCACCACTTTTGAATGTCACCAGCCGCCACTGGGGCACAATTCAATATGTGTCGGATGGGCCTGGAAGCACCAAGAGGGGCACAGACACCGGAAGTGGCTGCCTCCTCTACCAGAGCCCATGGCATCCGCTGCCCAATAAATGATCGAAGCCAGTCAGTGGCGTGAACCATGGAAAGCATCAATACACCGGGCACAGCTCTCTGGAGCGAGTCTGTGGGCACACGCTGCACTCTGGCCTCAGGTCTCTGCCTGTGCCCATCCCAAAGCCACTCAGGTTCTGGTCATGGGGGAATCGGGCACCCAGAGAAGTGGCAAAGAATAAGAAAAGATGCTGCTGATTGTGCCTATTGCGTGGTGGTTTCTTGGTTTTTCCCCAATGCCCCGTTTCTCAATCCTAGGTGGCAGATTACACGTTGCAAGTGACCCTCCTCTACCCTAACCAGTCAGACGTGTTGGCACACGGTGCAGACATGAAACTTTTACAAACTGTTCAATGTATGGAATTTTAAAACACTCCCTAGCACACAGAAGCCCATTGTAAGCTGCCTTCGGTAAGATGCAGATCCCCCACGCAAAACCCTTTACATCATATCAGGGAGCACTTGTGCAGCCTCATCTGACTGGTTTTCACATTTTTACTTCTTCAGAACTTTGGGGCTTGCTGAGGGCAACTGGCTCCCTTCAAATTCATTGCTGTTTTAAGTATGTGTTTGTGGCCCAGGAAACCAAGCTCGCTATCAGTCATGGTGCTGCTGAACAAGGTATGTATAAATGGCGATTCTATGTCAGGACGGGAGGCGAGGATTAGGCATTACTTTCTTTGTTTATTTCATCTAGCAGCCATTTGAAAGCAAGTAACAAACAAGAGAAAAACTACATCTCCCATGATGCTTTAGGAGATGAACTACAGTCCAACAGCCAATCAGTGCCGAGCAGTCTCTACTCCTTCCCCCGAGGACGCTCTATCTTCCTCTTTCTTCCCTGTTCCAGCAGCAACAAGATAAGTGTTTTCAGCTCTTCACTTTATGCATACTTTGTGCCTTGTTTCACCGCGCTATTTGACTTTGTCATTGATATTGTTTATTGCCTGTTTGTTGTGCTCATTTGCACTAATTAATTTTCTTTCAGCACGGCTGCGGGAACGCCTTTCGTCCCTTCACGGCCGCTGATTCTCCCTGGCTCTGAGGCGCGGTGCGGTCTTTCGGCCGCAAGGGGAGCCGGGACCTAATCCCGACACACACTGCGCGTCTTGACCCCCTGCGCGCCCGTCGCGTAATTTCACCGCGATCCTAGGCTTGGTGAAGGCACATACGGGCGAGCGCGAACACGGGGGAAGTTTCGGCCTCATTACCGAGTCTGGCCGTAATCAGGGAAATCCCCGTGCGACAGAGCCCCTGCCTGGAGCGAGACACCCATTATTTCGGGTAGGACGTTTTTTGTGCAGCTTCAGGGACCGGCCCAGGCAGTTTCATTTACCCCAATAAAGACAAGGGGAAGTGGTCCCAGGCCTCGTGCCTCTATTACCCTTGGTGCTTGGGTGTTATTACGCAGGGAAGACCTATTACTTAGTTCCCCATGTCCTTTTCAGAGGACTATTTTGACTCCAATATGGAGGGATATGAAGATTATTATGAAGAGAAGGAAGTAACCTACCTCCCTATAGATGATCACTTTTGTCAGGTGATGGACACGTCCATCTTTAAACCGGTGTCCCATGTTGTAGCGCCTCTGGAGAGGAAAACTGAGCAGCTGCAGGCACAGTGCCTGCGACCCCTCGAGCAGAGGGAAGTCCTCTTCAGGGCCCACGGCCCAGTTACCTCCAGGGCAGCTAACAACTGTAGATAATACTGCTACAGACAATAAACGCAAAAGGGAAGGTCCGTCCGGGGTGGACATGGATGCCTTCGCACGCCTCAAGAAGGCATTCATGGATGCCCAGCCCGCGCCTATCCCTAAGGACCTGCTTGATTCCCCAGGGGCACAAAATCTGGTGGAGTTCCCCCCAGACATCAGATGGCGATGGGGAACCTAGCAGACCCTAGGGGCCATCTGGGTCCACGTCTCTGATGCCAGCGGAGGCTCCAACGGATTCCCGGGGTCAGACATCTGACATGCTGGAGCCGGAGGACCTCTTGCACCATAGGTCGGCCGAATGGACCCCAGCCCCTAAGGTAGCGTCTTATATAGCGGCCAGACTGCGTAAACCTCTGATAAGGAGGTAAGAAGCTGCCTGAAGGCGGAATGCCCCAGACCTGCCTTGGAGGGGAAGGTGGCGCTTACGTCTGAAGTGGATGCAAAGATGGCTACCTTCTTGGCCAAGTTTGTAAGGGACCCGAAGAAAGGCATTGATCGCTCTTGGCGATCGTGCCAAGATAAGTTTTTATACATCACTGGTCCGTTAGCAAAAATCCTTGATATTGCTGAGAACGCGAAAGCGTCGGGAACCCTAATCCCACCTGATGTGTTGTCTAATTGGGCGCAGAGGGCGTTTGTTTTCCTAGGGAACACTAATTGTGCAATCTCTACGGAGAGACGTAGGTCATTGTTGACAAAGATTGACCCGAAGTTAGGCGATCTTTCTACCTATGAGGCCGGCCCCACAGCGGAGGGTAACCTTTTTGGGGACCCTTTTGTTAAAGAGTTGGGCAAATTTGTAAACACATTTAATTCATTGGACAAAGCCCAATCTTCGATCAAAAAGATCTTTAGTACTCGTGTTTTTACCGGAGCCGGTCGTGGCAGGGGGCGCTCGACCGGCCGCACCTTCCACCTAGCCTCCAGAGGTGGGGAATCCCGCAGAGGGCAGTGGCAGGGTCCAGCCAAGTTTGGGAATTTCTACCAAACGAGAGCCTACCCGCGCAAGAGAGGTGGCAGAGGACGGGGCAACGGTTCCCTCAACTCTCAACAAGGTGAGTGTTCATCATCAGGACGGGGTCTCAGTAGGGGGCAGACTGGCGTTGTTTCCTCAGGCTTGGAGGTCTCTGACGTCCGACCCTTGGGTGCTGCAGACTATCAGTGGGTTCCATATAGAATTTTACAATTGTCCAGTTCAAACATCCCGCCCCAACCCATTACGCTTCCCCTCATATGAGACTAATAGACTAAGAGATCGCAAACCTGTTAGAGAAAGGGGCCATCCGGCTCTCTTCGCATCATCCTCAAGGTTTTCTCAGCAACCTGTTTTGGTGGGAAAAAAGGGACGGGGTACCGTCCGGTCATAAACCTCCGCAATTTTAACGAATGGGTGATATACCGCCACTTAAAAATGAAAGGAGTTCATCTCCTCAGAGATCTTTTACAGATTCAGGATTGGATGGTCCGCCTGGACCTTCGCGATGCATACCTCACGATCCCGATCTTCCCGCCACATCGTCGTTTTATCCAGTTTCAGTGGCAGTCTCAAGTCTTCGAGTTCGCTTCCCTCCCTTTCGGGCTATCCTCCGCTCCTTGGTGCTTTACCAAGGTGATGAAACCGGTGGTCGAGCACCTTCGCTCCCTGGGGATAAGAATGATTGTTTATCTGGACGACATTTTGATCATGAATCAATGTTCGCATCGTCTAATCTCCCCATTGCAGCTGACTGTAGATCTGCTGGAATCCCTCGGTTTCTTGATCAACGGCCCAAAATCTTTTCTCATCCCGTCCCAACAAATCCAATTTCTGGGCTTTGTGGTGGACTCTGTCAACGCCTCGCTGAGCCTTCCTTCTAGGAAGCTTGCCAAGATCAGGCATGAGCTCAGATGAACAGCTCCCTACGCCAACTCACCAGGATCGTAGGTCTTCTCTCTTCCTCGATCTAGGCCATTTTTCCGGGGCCTCTTCACTACCGGGCCCTTCAACGCCTCAAAATTTCACATCTCCGCAAAAGCCTAACTTATTCTCAGTTTGTTCCCCTTCCGGAGGAAGCGAGGACGGAAATTTAATGGTGGATTGCACATATGGAGGCCTGGAACGGCCGTGCGATCTTCGGGTCCCAACCAGATATTGTTATAGAGTCAGATGCCAGCGGCTCAAGTTGGGGAGCGCGCTGCGGAGAATTTTCCACAGGAGGAAGATGGTCTTCCGCGGAACGATCCCTCCATTTCAATTGTCTGGAGCATTTAGCAGGGTCTTTTGCAGTGAAATGCTGGACCAAAGACAAAGCTCAATGCTGCGTCCTCCTCAAAATGGACAATGTAGCGGCGGTCCGGTATGTCAACCACCTCGGCGTGACTCGCTCTCAGAATCTATCGGATCTTGCTTGAGATCTTTGGGAATACTGCCTATCCAACCAGATTGCGTTGTCTGCGGAACACCTACTGGGGGCGTCAAACCAGGTGGCAGATTGGCATTCTCGACACTGGTTCGACTCGATGCCTTTGGAAGCTACACCCAGGGTTGTTTCGTAGTCTCCAAACCCGTTGGGGTCCCTTCTCAATAGACCTTTTTGTCTCTCGTCTGGACAACCAATTGGAGAGGTATTGCAGTTGGTGCCCGGATCCCAGGGCGGTGGCAGTATATGCGTTCCTTCAGGATTGGAGTTTGTTCCTTCAGGATTGGAGTTGGGAACGGGGGTATGCATTCCCTCCATTCGCAATGATAACGCAGGTATTGACCGAGTTGAGATGTCAGAGAGTGGACCTGGTGGTTGTTACCCCGATTTGGAGGTCGTAAGCCTGGTTTCTGGTTCTGATGGAACTTTCCTGGGATTGTCCAATCCGTCTACCCCTGTTTTGAGAGCTTCTACAGGATCCCCAGGGGAACCCCCATCGCCTTCTCTTAACCAACTCTCTCCGCCTCATGGCGTGGCGGGTTACAGGCGACGTTGGGCGGTGCCGGGACTTTCAGCAGACGCTGCCGCCTTACTCACAAAAGCCTGGACAGAGGTGTACCAACAAGAGGTACAGGTCAGCCTGGTCCAGATGGGGGAGTTGGTGCCATCAACGACAACTGGATCCCATGGGGGCAGGAATTGTGCCCATTTTGAATTTTTTGGCATCTTTAGCGTCGGATGGGCTAGCTTACCGGACGATCAATACTTTTTCGCTCAGCGATTTCTGCGGGGCATGTCCTGGTGGATGGTCAACCGGCAGGGGAGCACCCCCTAGTGTTCAAGTTGCTCAGAGGGATTAGACTCTCATCTCCTCCGGAACCTCAGTATTCTGAGTTATGGGATGTAAATACAGTCTTGTGTTTGTTTAAAGCCTGGCCCGCCAAGAAGTATCTGTCCCTGAAGCAATTGTCGGCCAAAGTGCCTACCCTGTTGGGCTTGATCTCTTGCCGGCGAGTGTCTGATGTAAGAGCACTGGATCTGACAGGTAGAGTATTTACCCCAGAGGGGGTTACTTTCCATATTTCGAGAAGGACAAAATCTAACTCTAGGGCTGTGTCTTATCCTTCCTTTCCAGATTCCCCAAAACTCTGTGTAGTGAGAGCTCTCAAAGCCTACGAAACTATGACCGAGGAGGTGCGTCCTCACAGTGTAACTCAGCTTTTTATTGCTCTTACGAAACCGCATAAGGCAACGTTACTCCTCCCACTATTGCCCGTTGGGTCCGCTGGGCTATGCAGGAGGCCGGGATTGATACATCCAGGTTTGGAGCTCACTCAGTGCGAGGCGCCATGGCCTCTAAAGCTTTTACACTTAGAGCTCGTTTGGAGGAAATCCTGAAGGCGGCAGATTGGTCGTCGGACTCCACCTTTAAGAGGCTTTACTTTAAGCCGGTCAGAAATCTGGCTTCACTAGTGGTGGATAAGCTTTGAACTTGCCTAATCCTCGCCTTTGGTCCTGACATAGAATGAAAAATGTCCTAGCTATCGTAAAGGAAAGTTTCAATTCTATTAAGGACTTGGAGGCGAGGATTAGCCCACCCTTGTTGGGAACTACCCTCCCTATGTGATCCTTGTTGCCACTGTAAGTAATCTGTTTTCCTGTACATAACGTAATGTGAAGCAGTTGCATTTTCCTAGGCATAATAAATTTTGTTGCCGGATATTTGTGTGTTTTGTTATCCGATTGATCCTTGCATGCTAAAGTTGTCTGTTCTCTTCCCAGGGTCGGATTCAGGCAAGGAGGAATGAAATTGACGTTTCCGGCTGTGTTCGCACGAATAAAGAGGAAGATAGAGCGTCTTCGGGGGAAGGAGTAGAGACTGTTCGGCACGGATTGGCTGTTGGACGGTAGTTCATCTCCTAAAGCATCATGGGAGATGTAGTTTTCCTCTTGTTTGTTACTTGCTTTCCAAATGGCTGCTGGATGAAATAAACAAAGAAAGTAATGCCTAATCCTCGCCTCCGAGTCCTTAATAGAATTGAAACTTTCCTTTACGATAGCTAGGACATTTTTCATTCTACTTTCAAGGCTGCTGTCTGTCCGAGGTCAGATAAAACTCCCAGTTCACACCAACACAAACCTAACCAAACCTGCAGCTTCTCTCATACTGTTTTCAGCATGAGAGAAGTGTCAGGATTGGATGGCGCAGAAGTTCCACACCTCACCCCTTCCATCTACCATGAGGCAATGCTCACGAAGGCTTGATCAGCAGCCCTTTGCAAAGAAGGTCCTCGCTGAATTTCCAAAGGAACTCATGTCTCCATCCTCCTTCACTTCAGTGCCACATACTCTCTGCATGTACATGTACTGAAGACACATGCAGAACGTCAGTGCAAGGAGCTGGGGGGTTCACATAATAGCGGACTTGTACATGAGCAGGGTCTGTAGACCACTCTCTCCCGGACACAGAAAAACATATAATTCACAAAAACGTGGTACGCTGCCATCATCAGTTTATTTGACCTACCCCCCGGGAAAGGCCTATGCCCACTACAAGAGCATGCTTTTTGCTCCCCTCCAGGCCACAGAATAGGTTTTAGACCTCACATTACCAGGGATGCCTAGTCCTCAGTGCACACGCTAGATCAGCATGAGGGCATGGCCAAACAAAGTCAGGACACCAATTTCACAAGCAACATTTCACAAGCAATTGTGCACTCATGGCAGGGGTACATGCCTCTTTACCATGCAGGGTAAATTCATGTATCAACAAGTTCACACTTACATATCCTCTTTTCATCTAGCATTGGCCCAGGGGAGTCCATGTTGAGAAGTGCCTCTGCAGCTTCAATAGTTTCCAATGATTCATCTCCATTTTGACAAGAGGCCTCAACTGAAAACAAGAAAAAATACAAGAAACAATAATAGTTAATCATCTGGACAAACTCACTGAATTCAAATAACTTTTTCTACTAAACCACATAATCCTGGTGCCTTAATGAGTGCTCTCTGGATTATAGTGTTTCAGTAAAGCTTCTAGGCTGACACCTCTGAGATTTGGGTTCTGAGCATGGAGCAATTCAGTTCTATCTTCTTGAATTCTGAAGTCTAAATAATTTGGCCTTTTAGTTTAAAACTGGTCACTTCATTTCTTTAACTCCAAATTGTCCAAATCAAAGAAATTATCGCTTCTTCGGCAAGTACACATAAAGTCATTCTGCCCTTAATAACAGTATACAATACTAAAAACTGTAATGGGTGTACAATGATATTATAAAGTGAAATGCTGGATGAAACAGGCAACAACCTTTGGTGGCTTGACGGTGACTGGGGTAGAAGGTACTTATTGTTGTGTTCCAAAATAATAATTAACACAAAAAGCATATTTTTATGCTATACTCCACAAGCTGAGATGCTGCGAGCGCTTTACTAATAGGTGTCATTGGCCCCCAACACAATGATAATACGTTTAGTGCCAACAAAGGAAGATATTGCATAATAAAAACGATATATTAAATTCCGCAAAGCAGGAGGAAATGCCAGACAGGAGTTAGATGTACACATACTTTTTAAAAGTTGATTGTTCCTGGAAAAATGTTGCAGGTAAAAAGGTTCAATTGTTATTCTGAGAAAGACTCCAACCACAACTAGTAACTCCCAGCAGCCTTGTGGCAGCTGCAGAAGCTGATCAATACAGAACACAGACTCTGAGGAATCAAGGCCTGCTGGGAGAATTGGGGAAAGGTCCACTAGTCTAAACCCAAATTAAGAATAAAGGTTTTGAGAAAAGGAGACAAATTACACAGGCTTGAGTCTTATGCTTCATCGATACTCGTGTTTTTAGGGAATGAACGAAAGCTGCATTAGTAAGGCTCCTGGACATCATGTGATCCAGTACTGCACCCCTCTCTACATTAACTTATACTCCTCCTAGAAGGAATCAGGAAAGTATGGCATAGTTATCCAACTCATGACAAAAGTACAACCAGTTTTTATGGGTCCTAAAGCAATCACCAAAACAATGTCATAGGGCTAGACCTTCAGAATAGAACATTTTGTGTCCTTGCCCATTTGAGAGGAAAATGTCCTTCCTTTCATGAAGGCAGACATTATAACCACTAACATTGGCTTGAAGAGTGTCCATAAAATGAAAATGTCCTCGTGTTTTTGCTGTCTATAGACTTTCTAGGCGCTAGAAGCTCACTTTGAAGCTTTTTACAGGTCTCATGAGGCAATATCAGTTTATGTGGGCCCACGGGATGGCCAGTGAATGGAGCAAGGTTTGGTGATTATAAGAGGAAAGTCACACCTGATTCGATACACTAGGAATAATTAAAGAAACTGTGTAGAAATATACTGATTTTTGTGGAAGTTTTGAATGAGTTCATAAAGACAACAGTGACCAGGTTAAATATTTAATTTTCATATTTTACCTTAAAATGACTACATGTATTATTTATATCATACCCATGTAACTCAGCAAACTTTTACCAACCATCTATATAATTTGATTTTAACCTGTTACATACACTATTTAGCAATTTATATATCGAATTTTATCCACTACTTATAATATTTACATCCATCAAGTAACAAATGGAACCACAAGGAAGTTTAGTCTATAAACGGGAGAAATACAATCTCTGCAATACTGCATTTACGCATTCAATGTATATACTTGCCCCTGGTTGGGAATGTTTATCTGATAGCAGAAAGAGGCTACTTTGCTGCACAGTTTAGGGAAAGAGAGTTTATGAGTATACCATACCTTTCCAGAGTCTGAAAATGAAGGGAGAGAAGCTACTTGGAATTTGTGAGCTAAAACTTTAAAAACATTTCTAACAGATTTTTAAACTTTATACGTTCTTTACAAGGGCGCAAAGTGAACATGAATTTTTGGGGCAAATACAAGATGTTTACTAATAAATTGTGGATTAAGTCATGCATACCTCAAACAATGTCATCCAAGAAAGGTTTTAGAAGCTCTTGAGAGAGTACTAGTGGTGAAGAGTTAACTTCAAAGGTTTCACAGATGTTAATGAAAAAACAGTGAAGTAATAACAGTATGTTAATGTGGATAAAAACAAAAAGTCAAATTACAGCAAGAGTAACAGTAACTCCGAGTTTAAGATTTAGAAAAATTATATTACGCACAGAAATAAAAGAAATTGTTTAAGTTGTGGCATGTTTGCACTATGGGCAGACAATAAAATTTGTCCTGCAAGACGCGCCACTTGTATAAAATGCAAAAAAGTTGTTCATTACGCCTCAATGTGCAGAAGTAATAAAGACAAACACAACACTGTGAGAGCGACCAAAAATAAAAATGTTGATGACGAAGAGCGGATTATGTCTTAAATGCTAAGAAGGACGATGTTGTTAACAAGGATAATCCTAGTGAGAAACACATAAAAGATCCCAAATGTATTAATATTGATGATGTTGAATAATAAGTATTCGTTTATTCTGGTGCAAGATATAACACTAGATCACAACATGATGGTCATGATTTGTTAAACCTATAGACATATAGAACAGAGAGCTGTCTCACACTAATATCAAACTGAAGGTATGGGACGGTGAGGAGATAGAAAATACAGGTTTGGTCACGGCCCAGTGTGAATTTAAATATAGGTAAATTATGCAGTGTATGTGGCTATAAAAGGAGAACCGATTTTAGGTTGGATACGTCAAGCAGCCATAGGCACCAAGTTGAGACTTGGAACCAAGGAACAAATGGGGTTACTAGATCCAGTAGAAGAGATGTGATTGTTGGGTTGAGAAATATCCATGAGTGGTCACCAAATAAATAGGTACATTGAAAGGTTTTATGCACCAAACAATTCTATGAAGGGGAGCTCAACTGAAGGTCCATAAGTTGAGAATATCCCTTTGTCCAACAGAAAACAGGTCAAAGAGGAAAACTCTGTGATGCACGAATCATAGAAGAAGTTTAATTGTCTGAATGGCTCAACCCTATTGTCGTTGTACACAAACCAGATCATTCAAAATGCAGCAACCAGCGTGACCTTAACAACTCAATGAGGGTAGATAGGCACCCACTACTAAATATTGTGGAAATTCTATCTATGTAGGGCGCGTAAAGTCTGACTTGACATATATATGTGTGTCATCTGCATATCTTCAAATAGTCCTTAATCTTCCTTCTTGCCATCTTATGTCCCTCCCTTTGGAGCTTATCAGTTCAAACTCATGCCATTTGACTTAGCTATGGCACTGTTCCAGAGGACAATACATGGGTTTTTTGGGAGTATGTAAGGGATAAGTTACTTCCAGGATGACATTTTGACATGGGCTAGATTGAAATGGAACATGAAAGAAAAAGGATTAATTGTGAAACAAAGAAGTGCAAACTTGAAGCCAACATCATCATATATGTGGGGCACGTCACTGATGAACAAGGGGTATGAGCGAGGGGCATTTTAGTGGCTACCACACAAAATATTAAAATTCCAGAAAACAAGAAGATTTGAGATAATATTCTGGAATGGTGCAATACTTTTCAAAATGTGAAGCCAATTTAGATACAAAGGCAAGAAACGTGCATGAACCTTTAAAAAAAGAAAATACTTTTACATGGGTTGAAAATTGTAACTAGGAGTTCGAGGAAATACAGAAGTGATAAAGCATGTCCCGGGTTTGAGAATGTTTGATGTTAAAAGCAAAATGATAATCGCCACTGGTGCTAGTGCATATGGCATAGGTGCCACTTTGAGTCAAATTCAAAAGGAGAAAGACGTGAGTGTTGCTCATGTTCTTAAAATGAAGCTGAAATGTGCTACTTTATGCTGGAAAAGAGAAATATTACCAGTCTATTGGATGGTAAAATATTTCAGAATATATGTGCGGGGTTTACCTTTCAAACTTCACACTGATCATAAACCTTTAAAACATTTATTAACCACTGAAGGGTCAGGCATGGCATTGCTCAGGATAGCTAGATAATAAGCCAACCTACAAGAGTACAATTTTGTAGTTCAATTTTTGGCAGGAAAAGACTCTTTCATGGTTGATTGTTAATTCATTATTAAATTAAACAAGGAGAAGAATGATCACAAAGAAAAGGAAGATAAAGGTCTCGGACAGGTAGCAGTCATGGGGGATAGGAATGGAGAAGCTATTTCAGAAACGGAATGGAAGTAAGTGGTTATGGGTAAATTGAAATATCGGCAATCAAATGTGTAGATAAAACAAGGATGGCCAGATAGTTACAAAAGGTATGCAAGATATAAATGTGTCCGTGATGAGTTGAATGAGGATTTTTAGGATAAAGTAGGGAAATAAAATTAATGCCAACTAAAACTTTGATGAGTAACTTAACTGAAGTAGCTCATCAATGTCACATAGGACACAGAGAAACCAAAAGACAACAGAGAGCTATACTGGTTTTATGAAATGGATAGAAACGTTGAAAGTAAAATGAAGGATTGCCTGGTGTGTGAGAAGAGCGATAATGTTCTCAAAAGTAAGGCACAACCAATAACGTCAGTTGAATTTCCCATAAGACTGTAGGTTAAATTTGCAGCACACTGTGTGTGGCTGTTTGATTTGGGATAGAAAAACAGATTTGCTTTGGCAATGGTGGATTATTATACCAAATGGTTTGAATTTAAATTAGTTACTGAGGTTGTCAGTCGGACAATGACAAGATTCTTAGAGAGAGAGTGTCCAGAACAATTGGTGTCAGGTAACAGAGTTCAACTGTGTTCCAAAGAAATGGAGAAATATCTCAAAACAAATTAATGCACAAAAACTGCCTTGTACATTTCAATGACAAATGGATTATATGGGAGGCTCAACAGAGTTAGTAAAAAAAACAGTATCAGACAGCCAATGCCAGTGAATAGGCTTGGAAAAAGAAGGTCAATCGGAGGATGTAGTTGTACAGGCATCTGAACACCCTTCTACAGGACGTAGCCCACTTAAAATTTTAATTGGCAGGAAACAGATCAAAATTTACCATTGGAAATAGAAAATAGACTAATGTGGATACTGAAGGGGTAAAAGAGAGAATAAAGAACGAACCACATGCATGCAAACCAGGATATGATACCAAATTGAGTGTTAAGAGGCTGAATGAAGAGGTTAGTCAATAGATGAAAATCAAAACACCCAAGAATGTAACCAAAAGTGTTTCAAACTGTTGAACCTTTGAGGGTTGTTAAGATGGGGAGAAATTGTATAACTTGTGAGGACTTTACACTATGGAATAAAGTCAGAGAAGTTATACATGAAAACTTCGAAGCTAAAGATTTAAACATTAGATTACCCAGAAAAACAATCAACAATGCGCTTGAGAAACTGGGAAGATAAAAAAAATCAAAAATAAAATTGAGATTACATATGTAATCACATTGTTTCGGCAACACGCATCAGTGCTTACATTTTTGATGTACACTGTGTCAATAGTTTGCTGTAATTTTAGATCTTATTGTTTATAAGTTGAATAATTCCATTGTAAATTGTCTTTATTTACGTTTTTTATTTATGTTCTGCATATTAGTTTCCATTAACATTAGTCACAGTGCAAGTCGTAGGAGGGAGATGTGTTGTACACCATTGCTAGTATGTCTACCAACATTCTACCCTGCTGCATACATCATCAATTCCAGAATGGTATTATTGATCCATGAATTGGTAGGGGAGTTACTGAAGGGAAGTCATCCTGATGACCACACTTTGGGTGGCTCAATAATAAAGCTCTGCTTTACATTAATTCTTTCTGTGAAGTGACTGATTTTATCTGAATTATTACTGTTGGGTACCCTAGGGGGAACACTAAATTTCAAAGTTGTCACGCACTGTCCTCAAGTACCTGTGCTTTTCACTTGCTTCTTTCAGTGCAAGATAAAAATCAAACATCTCCTCGGGCACCTAACCAACTTTGCTCTACATAAGCAACCGGCAACTCTTCAAGAAATGTTTTACAATAGGGGCACACAAGGAATTGGGGCAGACAGAGGACACAGTATATACAAGAGTCAGGTGATTTAAACTGCTTGAGGAACAAAGCCTTTAATTCACATCGATGAGCATAATAAAGGAGTATTGGTAGGGTGTTTTCTGAGGAAGTGAGAACAAGCCCCCATACCTCAGTCATTGCACAGTGATGAGCTGCACACAGCTTTGGTTAAGAAGTGGTTTCTGGCCATCGCACCACGAGCCATGGTGTATATTGTTTGGGAATAAGCAGGGCCACTGGAATTATGCGGCAGAGGAGCACCAAATTATGCAGCAGGATTGACTAAATTAAGCAGCAAGAAAATGCAAATTATGTGGCATAATGCAGCACATTTTTAATATGTATTACTTCATTATTTTGACATTTTTACATATGGTAATACGGTCTCGGCAAAGATTTCACCTCATTAGAACCAGTTTAACAACCAAATACAGAAATAAGCAACTGAAAGATGCCCAGTTAACCTTTGCTAAGGGAAGCCACTGCGTGCGAACATGGCACCATATTTTCAGTAACTTTTGATCAGTTTAAGCTAGAAACAGATTTTTGTTGAACTATGCAGATTTTGCAACACATGATGGAATATACAGCAAATGTGTCAAATCCATAAGTATGCGAAAAAAGCTGTGGCTGCATAATTCCAGAGGCCCTGGAAATAAGCAGGAGCAACACTGTGGAACAGGGGACTGACTCCAAACACACCTGAAAAGCACAGTTGATATGTGTCCTGCCAAGTACCACGCATCAGGCGTTAGACTAACACATTTCAGTGTGGTGCTCCGCATCACCGCACTGAAATGCAGTCATGCATTATAGGCATAGCGCATCAGCTGTCACTCAAGCCGTTAGCGCAGCCTAAAACTATTAACTAAACTGGAGTAGCAGCTGGCAGCGCGCCGTGGGGTGCGCGCCCTGCTCCTGCAGGCTTGGGGCTCGACTAGCTGAGCTAGAAGGCTCAGCTGGCAGGCTGCTACAATGTATATCATGAAAACTCAGATTGATTCCCGCCACGGCTCTCAGACTGACGTCACATCGAGGTAGTGCCCAATGGCTACTACTGAGATATGACAGCCCAGTCAGGTTGTGTGATACAACAGTCTGGCGCCGCCGGGACGTCACGTCCTGCTGCCGGAGTTTGTAGTGAGGAGGATGGCTGGCTACTGGTTTGCTGCCTGTTCGCACTGACTGCCTTGCCGCGGTTCAGCTGTCAGCTGCAGTATTAAAAGCATTGACCCCCGGCGCCACA
Source organism: Calotriton arnoldi (assembly GCA_963921515.1). NCBI lineage: Eukaryota > Metazoa > Chordata > Amphibia > Caudata > Salamandridae > Calotriton > Calotriton arnoldi. The sequence continues at coordinate 4,707,550 of CAWUFW010000156.1, forward strand.
GCGAATTCAATTGCCGAGGGAGACTGAGTGACCGCTGCAGAGTCCAGGATTCTGTCATTGGACAGGATTACTCACAAATCCAAATTGTCGCAGTGGCTGGCGGCCTGTGGCTTCCTCACAGAGAATGGTCTGCCGTCAGACCGGCACTCAGCTGCTCGCACCGTGCGTTTCTTCACTGAGTCAGCCTATGTGTATGTAACTCTCAAGTATGTCGACCTGCTGGCCTGACCCGGACCGCTGCCGGAGCACAGTAAGTGTCACTACTTGCACCTGTGCTTCAATCCTCAGCTCTGGGGTTGTGTAAATAATGTGGACGCTGGGGTAGGTTAAAGCCAGGGCACGAGTCGGGGGTACACGCGGGTGGACGGCGTCCACCCACTCTTTTCACTGGGTGGACGCCGTCCACCCTGCCAAGACGTTGGGCCCCACTGAAAAATGTGCTGAATTCGTCCCGGTGTAATTTGCAAACACCGGGGCACATTCTGCAGCGCCTGCACGTTGTCTGCTTTGGATCCGCAACAACGTGCAGGTGGGGAGGGGGCTTTCTCAGTTCTGGCTCCTGCTGGCCCCATAACAAAGGCCGAATCTGAGGGGTCATCAGGCCTCCTTTTGTTGGAGTCTCCTGGCTGGGAGCAGTCAGGAGCCTCACACCTAGATGCAAATGCAGCAGAGGGAAAACAAAGGCTCACAGCTTGTTAGCACTTCACGCATACTTAAGAGAGGCAGCTTTTCACTTTGTTCAGTCCCTGTTTACAAGATATGCATTTACAGTAAGAATGTCAGATGTGTTGGTCTTTCCCTGTATTTACACAAAATAAATGTAATTTATGTAGCGCTTACTACCCCCGAGGAGGCGTTGTAATAATTTAAATATCACTATTTTTTCTTTTAAAGCACTATGGGTAGAGGAAGTTTACGCAGACAAAAGGCAACATTGTTTTATATGTAGCTTACAAAAGTGTGAATCTTCTGCCTAAATCAGGAGGGTTTCCCTATATACTCGAAATATGCTCCAATGTACTCATGATAGACATGTTAAACATATATCTGGGGGCTTAAGATCTGATGTCACTTCTTATGTCACGCGCTGTGATGTCACGCGCCGTGATGTCACTTGCATTCTGATTAACTTCTTTTTTTAGGACTTGTGCCCTGGTTAAAGCCTCAGAGGTCTGGGAAGCCCTCATGGTTACACGTGTTTCAGGGTAAGATCAGGTTACAATGGTACTAGGTAAGTGCCCTTTCATTTCTGGGACTTTGCAGCACTTTTATGATCTCCTTAAAGTTTCTCGTTGCTCAAATGGGTGCAATGTTTCCCTCGTCTTCATTGCTTGATTTTGTTCGTGAGAAAAGTGTCACTCTCAGTTGTCGAAATGTCACTCATAATTATACTGAAATTATGAAAATGCCACACATAGCAATCTTAAACTTGGCAACTATGGGTATGTATGCTCAAAATGGGAAAGGCCAATGGCATTCAGCGCTCACCATGTATGTAGGGCAGGTTAGTAGAGCTGCCCGTTGTGAACGTCAACACAGTAATTGAACCATCAAGATACCTGCTATGAAAACCGTGCAACAAATCTCACGGGACAATATGATAAAGACCTTTCACAATACGAAAAAAAATGTTTATAATGCGGAAGCTAATCACATTAATTAGTACGTTTGATTATATCCGTGCTGTGAGTGGCATTTATTAGAAGTGACAGTATCAAAACATTAAATACATTCATGAGCACACCTGTGTTACGACGGTGTCATTACTTAAGCAAGACCCCTAATCGGGTGCCTCGGTTGCTGTTCCTTTTTGAAGCAACATTAGTCTATTAAACCAAACGCAAGAAAGGTTTTTGTACCGCGTATTTCAATCTGCTCTCAAGTGAGACGAGGAAGAAAAAGGGGGCATGATAAAATAAAGTAAATTGTCCTGAATAACACGTTTGGTCAGGCGGGGAAGCCAGGATTGATCTCTGGTTTCTTAATTTCACATAATGCCACCACTTGCACATCCGCTCTGGAAACTGTCAAATAAAGACATCTGGGGGCACAAATACCACCTTATATGATGTCAGATCTACTCTAGTGTGTTTCTTCGGGAACGAAGTAAAAGACGTTTAGATACACAAGACACTTGATAGGCGTAGAGCACTGTTCACCATCCAGTGCTTTAAATGGGCAGATACTTGCAGGCACCGAGTACCTGCACTTCATTAATTCGAAGGGGAGAGTACCTGCACTTCTTGGCAGTGATGCAATGCGTTTAGCACAAGAGTACGTACCTGCTCTTCTCAGAAGCAAACCGGTACTCTGAGATACCACGTACCTACACTTTAAGATTCCTATGTCAAGAACTGAGAATGACGCAATGGTGCTCCGCGGGTCCCCGGCCCGGGGCAGGAGTCGCACTGGTCCCACCGCGCGTCACCGGTTTCATTTATCCGCTGCCTTTTATGGGGCCGGTGGGGAGGGCATGGGCGTGACAGCACTGGCTATTTACGACTCGGTGTCGATGCCTGCCTCATCCGAAGGATCAGCAAGTAGAGGAACTACACTGCTTGCGCTGATCCGACAGTAAATCCTCGAGATTTGGCAACACAGTGAAACACTACTATACCAAACGCCTCCGCGGTGGCTAGTTCCAAAGCAAGTACTGTGGCACCTACGTGTTGCAATGCACAAATCGCAGAGACCGTCTCAACTCAGAAATAAATGCAAGCTTTCGTCTACTCAATGACAATAACGAGTCTGTTGTAAATATTTCCGGATGCAGGGGCGCGCGCAGAGGTGCTCGAGTCAGTTCCGGTAGTTTTCAGGACACATGGCACTGCAGTATTTAGACCAGAATGACAGTGCCCCGTGACCGCCAAGCTGTCGCCCTTCCTTCCCAGTGTCCCCTTATCGGCAGCTCCCCGACCTCTTGTGGCATGCACTTGTTTTGAGAGGGGCGGGGGCAGCAGCCACCCCAGCCTGCAGCTAGCTCCACGCACTCTCGCAGTCCGGGCGCTGCACACGGACGGGGCAGGTACCCTCCCCTATGCCCGGGCACACTGCAGCCCTTACCTGCCCGGATCAACAGATCCAGCTGGTTGTGCCTCCCTTGCAGCGCCGTCGCCATGTTTCCCTAACACTTTGCAGCCAGTATACTTCCAAAGTGGAGAAACCCGGATATGTGTGTGTGCAGCTGCTTCCTGGAGCCAGCAGCAGGAGGGGGAGGGGCGGCGCTGGGCCCGTGTCCCTGCAGCCCAGATCCCCTCTGGCACAATGTTTTGCTGCACTTCCTGGAGAGAAGTCCGACCCACGTGTCTGCCAGGCCCCCGGGCATGCTTCCTGGGAGGGACACCACCACCTCACATCCCAAATCCGTCATTTAGTGGATGTATTCTGGGCCTGCCACAAAACACCTGTTGATCACGGGCTAAAACTCTCGGAGCGGTTGATCACGGGCTAAAACTCTCGGAGCTTGTGAACCTGGTTTACTCCCTCTCTGGCCCGGAGCCCGTTTGAAACGGTGCTGTAAAAATGTCAACCCATGGACATTCAACGCCTCGTCACTTACAATCGTCTTTCAAAATTGGGACAAATGATTGTTCACTGTGATGGAGTTTTGCAGTAAAATATTATTTTGGAATGTTGCAGACCTGGCGGCCCTCTTGAGGCAGAAACTATTTATTGCACGCATTGGAGACAAGGCTCGTTTCAGGCGTTCCCTCTAAATCGCACCAGAATCTAGGCCCGGGATGAGCCCCCGAAGAGTGTTGCCAGCACAATATCTTTCTTTTCTCATGGTCTCTTCAAACACTTTAGCTGCTGCTCGCATTGTTCTGGTGAATCTCTTTTTTAACAGGCCCATTTGTTTTCCCAAGGAGTGTTAATGTTATCCCATTATCATTGAGATGCTTACATCTGTATTTGAAGGGCTATGGCTGCCCTCTGGTCCACTCAATGTCTACACAAAAAAAAGCCAGACAGTCAGGAGCTAAATTTACTTTTGCATTTCAGAAGTATGACACTGGGAATATGTATGTATGCGGCAGCAGTGTGTTCTGTATAATTATGGATTTTCTCAATTGCCATATAATGCGCCATCTCCATAATAATTTGAAGATTTCACCCCAAAAAAATGTTTCTAGCTCAAACGGATACAAATTTATTAAACAAAAAGTTCTACACGTCATTCTAAACACTGTTAGTTTTTTTGCAATAGTTGCTGAAATAAAGAAATAATGTTGCTACAGATTGTGTCACATTATAACGCATAACTTTCCTTTCCTAGCTGCGTGATTTTGTTAACCCTGTTGGATAATTTACTCCTCCACTGCAGCATGATTCAACTGACCCTTCATATAATGCCATCCACTGTTCCTGGCTTTTCAGCCAACAGCATGTTGCAGTGTGGGGTTTATAGTTTGCTTTGAACACAGCCATTTATGGGTTAAAAAAACACGGCATGCACAGTGCTGTTTACTACTTGCCAGAATTGGCCTGAGGTGTTATTGTATTGTACTGCAACATTTACATAGGGCTTACTATCTCTATGTGGGGCTCTGAAGCACTTGCCTACAATGGTAGCACATTACACTGGGTAGGGTGTGTGGTTGCAAGTGTGTTGTCTTTGTTTTGATCCTATCTGGGAAGTGTTTCCATGTGATAGGTAATAACCACCAAATGTGGTTATTGTGTTGAGGGATGCAGAGCTTAGCAGTGTATTGGATGAAGAGGTGTGAGAGCTAGACTTTAAGTTTATGGTTTTCAGTAAACTGGCAACGTTCAGCAGCTATGCAGGTCCCTTGATGGTACTGCTTATGATCATAGCCTACTTAACTGGTTACTGCATTGGGGTGACCAACCTCATATTTTGCTTAAAGTTTTTTGGTCCTGAGCAGGGGGAGTGTGTGTGTATACATATATATATATATATATACACATTATATATATATATATATAGAGAGAGAGAGAGAGAGAGAGAGAGAGAGAGAGAGAGACAGAGAGAGAGAAAGAGAGAGAGAAGTGGTGGGGAGATCTGCTGGAATGGGCTTTGTTTACTATCATTCTATTATCCGAGTGTTACTGTGAGACGAATAGACGTGGTCATAGTGTGTAGGTAGTTGGGACCTCCAGTTATGGACTAGATTTGAGTCCTCTGACTGCATAAAAGTATGTGACAAATCTCTTCAGTCATCCCATTCTGTTCAGTTGGTTGTGGCTACGTTATTGGCTGGTACAGTTCTGGGTGATGGACAAAGCCCATAGCAAATATATCTTAAGTGTATAAGACAATTAACCTATAACTGGCTGCCAACCAATGAGTGTTATGGTATTAGTATTAGTGTGGGCAAGAAGGGCTAAATATGAATTGAAATGACTATATAATATCCACGCTAACCTTCTTAGCCTACCTGTATATAGAAAGTCGTGTGCTGGTTATGTTGTTCCATATCCGCAGGCTGTAAACTGTAGACTGAACTTGAAGGTGTGATTAAGCCACTTGTCAGCCACATTTAAAAAAATTACAGTCATCTAGTCCAGTTAAAAAAACTGCTTGTTTCACACACAAAACCAAAAGTAAACTCTGCTCACATATTCATGTACTAAAATAAGCATTGCAATACAAATCGTTTTGCCTTTTGTGTAGTGAAAATACCGAGCTTCACACCACAACAATGATACAAAATGGGCAGCAACAGCGCAACCTTCCCTAACTCATAGAATAAGTAAAAGACAGGTCAGAGAAGCAGGAGTAACATCACATAATTCTCTCACACATACAGAACTAATACAGTACAGATAGGTAACACACAAAAAACGGGTGTGAGAGGAAGTAAAGACTGTTGTGTGCTCTCTGTCGACAGACATTAACATACAAGAAGTACAACACACCTGGAAGAAACAACCAAACCTTTGATGCAATTACCATATATTCATGTACTCACATAGCATGATGCACCCTCACCCACTCAGTGTGGGACGATTTATCAATGTATTCCATATATAAGACTCAGAAGCATCCGAGAGGTCTGCTGATCACCGGTTATACTGTTTCCTAGTTATGAGTTCCGGAAAGGTTATGTCCCTCAAGTCGACATCTATGTCCTCTCATTGTCAAACTCAGACCTATATTAAAATGGTGTGTGAGTGAGCTAAATATTTTTTTTACTGGTGTCACCCTACAACAAAATTAAACAAGCATTGGCATAGCCAATAGGTCTCGCCTTTGGGACCTTATGTGTTTAACCAGAACTTTTGGCTATGTTGTAGAGCATTGTGGCTGCTGTGCATTATGTTGAAAAGTTATAATAAAAAGTGTTAAGCATTTTTGTTACCTTTATACAAACGAAGACGACATTATTATACAACTGAAAAACCTGATTAAAAAAAGATTTTAACATAAAAAAGTCTTCTAGTTTTTTTGTACTTGCACTGCTGGCAACGTCTTCCTGCCTGTTCTCATGCTTGTTATAATTTTTTTTGTTATGGGGGAGCGGGACATAAATAACGGGGGAGTGGAGGTTGGAAAACAGTAATTTAATTAGAACACGAGCAGCGGACGGACACTAGGGGAGAATCAACAGATGCCAGATTCCAAGGGCAGACTGACGTGATGCTTAGGTGGTGCGCTGATGCAAAATAGTGGTGGTGAATGATGTTTGGTGCTCAGGTGGTGACACTATGGGGTCGATTCCGATTCGGGCCGCAAATCTCTCCGACCGAGCCGGACCCGGAGAGATTTCCGACCGAATCGGACCCGTGCAGTCCGACCGAACGAGTACGATGCGTCCGTATGTTATCGGACTCGAGTCGGTCGGACTCCCATTGAACTCAATGGGAGCCGGTCGTACAACGCGTACGCGGGCTCCCATTGCCTCAATGGGTGCGAGGCGGACAAGGGCGCCCCTACAGCGAGTACGCCGCGGAGCGCTTCGCGGCGTACACGCACAGGTAGGGGGACCCATGGGTCCCCCTGTGTGCGCCTCGCACGGGTACGCGTACAGGGGGTCCGACACGGACCCCCAAAGTACGGCTCCGACAGCGAGTTCGAGTCGGACGGCGCGAGTCGGTCGGAGCGGTCGAGGTGCGCATCGTACTTACCCGGCCGGAAAACGTCTCCATTGCGCGGTGCGAACCGGGTCCGACCGAGTCGGTCGGAGCGGTACGATCCGGGTACGAGTCGGTCGGAGCGGTCGGGTCGCCCGGACGAGTCGGTCGGCGAGTCGCATCGTACTCGCTCGGCCGGACTCACAGTACGGTTCGGTCGGGAAACAGGCTTTCGCATGGCTTTTTTCCCGACCGAATGGTATTGGGTGCGCCTCCGACCGAGATCGGAATCGGCCCCTATATGGTGTGGATTGGAGGTACGTTGTGGATTGTGGAGTTGAAATATGTTGTTTGGTGTGTAATTATGCGGTGTGTATTGGAAATGTGTGGAGTTGAATTGTGTGGCCTGGAACTGTGGTGTTGAGTGAAATTATGCTTAGTGAAATTGTGTCATGGTGTGGAGTGCATTTTTGTTGATTGGTGGTATGTGGTATAGAGTGCATTTATGTGAAGTGTATTTATGTTGCATTGAGTAGAGTGCAATTATGTGGCGTGTAATTATGTGGCACTGAGTGGTATTATGTGGAGTGTATTTATGTTGCATTGAGTAGAGTGTAATTATGTGACGTGTAATTATGTGGTACTGAGTGGTATGTGGAGTGTATTTATGTTGCATTGAGTAGAGTAATTATGTGGCGTGTAAGTATGTCGCACTGAGTGGTATTTTGTGGAGTGTATTTATGTTGCATTTAGTAGAGTGTAATTATGTGGTGTCTAATTATGTGCCACAGTGGTATTATGTGGAGTGTATTTATGTTGCATTGAATAGAGTGTAATTATGTGACGTGTAATTATGTGGCACTGAGTGGTATTATATGGAGTGTATTTATGTTGCATTGAGTAGAGTGTAATTATGTGGCGTGTAAGTATGTCGCACTGAGTGGTATTTTGTGGAGTGTATTTATGTTGCATTTATTTGAGTGTAATTATGTGGTGTCTAATTATGTGCCACAGTGGTATTATATGGAGTGTATTTATGTTGCATTGAATAGAGTGTAATTATGTGGTGTCTAATTATGTGGCACTGAGTGGTATTTGGAGTGTATGTTGCATTGAGTGCAGTGTAATTATGTAGCATATAATTATGTGGCACTGTGGTATTATGTGGAGTGTATTTATGTTGCATTGAGTAGAGTGTAAGTATGTGGCGTGTAATTACATGGCACCGAGTGGTATTATGTGGAGTGTATTTATGTTGCATTGAATAGAGTGTAATTATGTGACGTGTAAATATGTGGTACTGTGTGGTATTATGTTGAGTGTGTTTATGTTGCATTGAGTAGAGTGTAAATATGTGGCGTGTAATTATGTGGCACTGAGTGGTATTATATGGAGTGTATTTATGTTGCATTGAGTAGAGTGTAATTATGTGGCGTGTAATTATATGGCACTGAGTGGTAATATGTGGAGTGTATTTAAGTTGCATTGAGTAGAGTGTAATTATGTGACGTGTAATTATGTGGTACTGAGTGGTATGTGGGGTGTATTTATGTTGCATTGAATAGAGTGTAATTGTGACGTGTGATTATGTGGTACTGAGTGGTATTATGTGGAGTGTATTTATGTTGCATTGAGTAGAGTGTAATTATGTGGCGTGTAATTATGTGGCAATGATTAGTATTATGGGGAGTGTATGTTGTATTCAGTAGAGTGTAATTATGTGGCGTGTAATTATGTGGCACTGAGTGGTATTTGGAGTGTATGTTGCATTGAGTGCTGTGTAATTATGTAGCATATAATTATGTGGCACTGAGTGGTATTGTGTGGAGTGTATGTTGCATTCAGTAGAGTGTAATTATGTGCCGTGTAATTATGTGGCACTGAGTGGTATTATTTGGAGTGTATGTTGCATTGAGTGCAGTGTAATTATGTGGTGTGTAACTATGTCACACCGAGTGGTATTATGTGGAGTGTATGTTGCATTGAGTACAGTGTAATTATGTGGCGTGTAATTATGTGGCACAGTATTATTATGTGGAGTGTATTTATGTTGCATTGAATAGAGTGTAATTATTTGCTACTGAGTGGTATTATGTGGAGTGTATTTATGTTGCATTGAGTAGAGTGTAATTATGTGGCGCGTAATGTGGCACTGAGTGGTATTATGTGGAGTGTATGTTGCATTGAGTACAGTGTAATTATGTGGGGTGTAATTATGTGGCACAGTGTTATTATGTGGAGTGTATTTATGTTGCATTGAATAGAGTGTAATTATGTGACGTGTAATTATGTGGTACTGAGTGGTATTATGTGGAGTATATTTATGTTGCATTGAGTAGAGTGTAATTATGTGGTGTGTAATTATGTGGCACTGAGGGGTATTATGTGGAGTGTATTTATGTTGCATTGAGTAGAGTGTAATTATGTGGCGTGTAATTATGTGGCACTTAGTGGTATGTGGAGTGTATGTTGCATTGAGTGCAGTGTAATTATGTAGCATATAATTATGTGGCACTGAGTGGTATTGTGTGGAGTGTATGTTGCATTCAGTAGAGTGTAATTATGTGGTGTGTAATTATGTGGCACTGAGTGGTATTTGGAGTGTATGTTGCATTGAGTGCAGTGTAATTATGTAGCATATAATTATGTGGCACTGTGGTATTATGTGGAGTGTATTTATGTTGCATTGAGTAGAGTGTAAGTATGTGGCGTGTAATTACATGGCACCGAGTGGTATTATGTGGAGTGTATTTATGTTGCATTGAATAGAGTGTAATTATGTGACGTGTAAATATGTGGTACTGTGTGGTATTATGTTGAGTGTGTTTATGTTGCATTGAGTAGAGTGTAAATATGTGGCGTGTAATTATGTGGCACTGAGTGGTATTATATGGAGTGTATTTATGTTGCATTGAGTAGAGTGTAATTATGTGGCGTGTAATTATATGGCACTGAGTGGTAATATGTGGAGTGTATTTAAGTTGCATTGAGTAGAGTGTAATTATGTGGCTTGTAATTATGTGGTACCGAGTGGTATGTGGGGTGTATTTATGTTGCATTGAGTAGAGTGTAATTATGTGGCGTGTAACTATGTCACACTGAGTGGTATTATGTGGAGTGTATTTATGTTGCATTGAGTACAGTGTAATTATGTGGTGTGTTGGACCTGGCCCTTTTTGGCAGGTTCACCCCTAAACTTTTTGCCTTTTTTGTGACCTGGTGTTGGTGGTTTTAGGCCTCTGGGCACTTTAGCACTGTGGTCCAGTGTGCGCTCTCTGTGTTACATTTGTAAAGTTGGCCTGCCCTCCCATAGGAATGCCTTGGGGATTCCCTGATCAGTGTGTGTCAGTGGTAATTCCTGTTATGAGAGGAGCAGTGTGGTCAAGTCTGGTATGTATGAAATTGTGAGAATAAATGCTGCGCAATGGTGTGCGCAGATTTATTGTGGTTATTTTAGAAATGCCACTTTTAGAAGTTGGCATTTCTGTGTGCTATGTGTCTGCCTGCCTGATGTGAATTGCATGTCTGGCTTGTGAGTGACAGGAGCTGGGAGGTGTGTGGCTCCAGGAGGGGCAGGATGAGTCAGCGCTGGGCTGAATAGGACATCTGGGCTGAGAGAGGTGGGAGGGGTGATCCCCGGACTCTGAATAGGATGGTGCCTGCCCTTGTGAATGCTGGCTCCGCCCCCTGTGGTGTGTCTGATCACCTAGCCCCACCTAACAAAGGGGAAGAGGAGCTTGGAAAACAAAGTGCTCCAAATCCCCTCTGAACCAATTGCATCTGGTTCCCTAAAGCCCTGCACTGCAGACAAAGGATTTGGTGATATAAATATAGGGGCTGTGACCCCATGATGTTGTTCAGTCTTGGTTCCCGATTCCTGCCGGGGCGTGCTGCTGCCGGGGCCCAGGGGGGGGCTGCCTTGAGGGCTTGCCTCTCTGGGCCCTGCATTGCCCCTTCATCTCCGAGGACTTTTTGGGACCCTTCTGCTTTGACTCTTCCAGCACTTTGTGCTACCTCCTGCGCCCTGTGAGCGCTTTGCTTTTACTTTTAAGAGCCCCGGGTTCTTTGCTGCTGAGAGGGAGCGTGGGCTTCGCAGCGCGGCGCTGCAGCCCTTTGGGGGGGAATCCCCAGTGTAGGGATTCCCCTGTGCTCCGTGAGCGAGCGGGAGCCCACCCCGCTTATTTTTATATTTTCGGGTGCCCACCCGCTTGTTTGCCTTTTAAGCGGGTGCCCACCCCGCTTTATACTTTAAATTACGAGGGAGCCTACCCCTCATTGCCCGCCGAGTGAAGAAATCACCGCCGCGGCCCGAGCCGTGAAAGGAAGTCTGGCGCGCCACCTGATTGTGGGCGGGGCCCCGCAGGCGTCACTTCCACCTTCCCCCGACCGGGAGAAGGCGACCGGGAAGACTGCCCAGTCCTCGCGGGGCTCCCGTGAGCTAAGGGAAGCCCCGCATATGCCCACCGAAGTCCCGGGTCCCAGGAGGGGGCCCGGGTGAAGTCAGAGGAGGTGCCGCATTGAGTGACGGTGGCGGAGGGGGCACAAGGCACATTGTCGGTGCCTGCCTCCGCCGCATGTGACAAAAGGAGGACGGGAGCCTACCCCGCCTCCACGAGCCCGGAGCCCCGCAGGCTCTACAGCGAAGTCCCGGGAGGGGGCCCGGGTGAAGCCAGGAGAGCCGGTGAGTTGAGATGCCGGGGGGGGGAGGCGAGATAGAGGCCCCAAGTGCCGGTGCCGATCTGCTGAGCGGCCCCGCTTGACAGTGGGCCGCTCCAACGTGGCCTCCCCCGTGTTGGTGCCAAGTGAGGTACAGAGCCAGTCCTTAGTCCAGAGCGGCCCCCGCCTGATAGGGGGCTGCTCCAACGTTGGGGGCCATTTCTTTTTCCTGAGAGTCCCGGAGTGGGGCTCAGACGGCACGCGTAGTGCCAGCGCCATCTTTGCATCTTGCGGGCATATTTGTTTGTAGAGGGCCCAGAGGGGCCCGTGCCTGTGGTTGAGCACTCCCAGCTGCCCCGCCTGACAGTGGGCAGCTGCAACCTTTGGGGGCATAATTATTCTCAGGGCACAGTCGGTGCCAGTGCCCCACACTTGAGATTCCCAGCTGCGCAGCAATTAAGTGCCAGCTGCAACGTTTAGGCCATTCTTTCTTTGGGGGCATTCTTAGGGAGACAGAAGTGAGGTGCACTCCTTTGCCCCCGTACTCTCACAGCTGCACGGCAATTAGCGTCAGCTGCAACGTTTAGGTTTGCGCAATGACGCACATGGATTCCGCTGCATTGGCAGCAGCCCTGACTTTTGGACATAGGGCATTTTGAGCCCCTTTGAGAAGGCTAGTTGGCCAGGGGGACGGTTAGGTTAATAGGGCGCCAGGCCCTAATGTGATTTATGTCTCTACGATGGTTTTTATTGAGAGGGTATGTGCAAGTGTGATTTATGTGGTGCTAGGAAATGTGATTTATCTGCTATAATTTACGCACCCTGTTTTATGCCTCTAAATGTGGTTTTATGATTATGAGGTTTTGCATACTGTGTTTATGTTTGAGTTATTCTCTACTGTGGTTTAGGTATGAGGTTATTTGCCTACTGTGGTTTATGCTAGTGAGATTATTTCCTAATGTGAGTTATGCTTAGGTTAGGGTCTAATATGTTTAGGCTTGTGAGGTTGGCGCAGAATGTAATTCACGCCTAAATGTGATACTGTGCATAATATGGTTTATGTTACAGGATGATGCTGAGTACAGTGGTTACCAGTGATTGATTACTGGTTGTACGTTTATGTGATGTCCTACTTTTACTAAGTTCACTTTGTGATGGTTCTGACAGTGGTCCAGTTGGCCCTGTCAGGTGTACATAATCCCTTGTAGATATTACCTAGTGCCAGGTGGCACAATGTATATTATGTGATTACTATTCTAATGTGTTATGAGAATACAAAGGCTATTTTTGATATAACCTTGTGTGGAGTTCCTTTTTGTGGTGTGCCTGGTATGTTGTTGCTGTGTGCGTGCGCAAACGCTTTACACATTGCCTCCGGGATAAGCCTGACTGCTCGTGCCAAGCTACCAAGGGGGTGAGCAGGGGTTATCTTTGGCGTGTAACTCCCTTGCCCTGACTAGAGTGGTGGTTTCTGCCTGGCTTTGGCGCAAGCCTTAGCCAATCAGAAATCCCATTTCTAACATGGTGTGTAATTATGTGGCACAGTGTTATTATGTGGAGTGTATTTATGTTGCATTGAATAGAGTGTAATTATGTGACATGTAATTATGCGGTGCTGAGTGGTATTATGTTGAGTCTATTTATGTTGCATTGAGTAGAGTGTAAATATGTGGCGTGTAATTATGTGGCACTGAGTGGTATTATATGGAGTGTATTTATGTTGCATTGAGTAGAGTGTAATTATGTGGCGTATAACTATGTCACACTGAGTGGTATTTTGTGGAGTGTATTTATGTTGCATTGAGTAGAGTGTAATTATGTGGTGTGTAATTATGTGGCACTGAGTGGTATTATGTGGAGTGTATTTATGTTGCATTGAATAGAGTGTAATTGTGACGTGTGATTATGTGGTACTGAGTGGTATTATGTGGAGTGTATTTATGATGCATTGAGTAGAGTAATTATGTGGCGTGTAATTATGTGGCACTGAGTGGTATTATTTGGAGTGTATGTTGCATTGAGTGCAGTGTAATTATGTAGCATATAATTATGTGGCACTGAGTGGTATTGTGTGGAGTGTATGTTGCATTCAGTAGAGTGTAATTATGTGGCGTGTAATTATGTGGCACTGAGTGGTATTATTTGGAGTGTATGTTGCATTGAGTGCAGTGTAATTATGTAGCATATAATTATGTGGCACTGAGTGGTATTGTGTGGAGTGTATGTTGCATTCAGTAGAGTGTAATTATGTGGCGTGTAATTATGTGGCACTGAGTGGTATTATTTGGAGTGTATGTTGCATTGAGTGCAGTGTAATTATGTAGCATATAATTATCTGGCACTGGGTGGTATTATGTCGAGTGCATTTATGTTTCATTGAGTAGAGTGTAAGTATGTGGCGTGTAATTATATGGCACTGAGTGGTAATATGTGGAGTGTATTTATGTTGCATTGAGTAGAGTGTAAATATGTGGCGTGTAATTATGTGCCACTGAGTGGTATTATATGGAGTGTATTTATGTTGCATTGAGTAGAGTGTAATTATGTGGTGTGTAATTATGTGGCACTGAGTGATATTATGTGGAGTGTATTTATGTTGCATTGAATAGAGTGTAATTGTGACGTGTGATTATGTGGTACTGAGTGGTGTTGATAGCACATAAAACAGGAAAACGTACCTTGCAGACACCCAACGCCAATGTCTTATTGACAATGCCTGCCAACCAAGCTAGCATCATACTCCGACTCTTACATTATGCGAGGGTCAGGCAGCCAATTTCAGTGACACATGCTCTAGTGCCAGACATCGTGGAGGCCCACAGGCTTAAATTATTGCAGCCCTGGTCTGCCCTTATCTTGGGCCTTAGGTTACCACCCCTAGATGAAGCGCAGTAGTGTCACTTTTTGCAGCAGCCGCGGGCAGCAAGAGCATCAGCCCGGGAGATGGCGGCATGACAATTAATGCCTCCCCCACCCTTTCTCAAGTCTTCATCACAACTTGGAAAAGGGTGGGGTTAAGCTGCCCCCACAGCCTCTACAAGCCATTACAGCTACTCCAAAACCTAGAACTATCCGGATCTCACCTCCCAGCCACCATCATCCATCAAAGCCGCTGGCCTCATTTCTTCTTGTATCTAATGGAGCTGGCTTGATCTGACATCTGGAGAGCACTTATTCTCAGTGTGTCCCGAATAATGGCCTTGAAAGGGGATCTGAGCAAGAATTTCGAAGAAATGCTGGTGAGTGACTCGTTACTACGGATGGATGAGAGGCCAGTTAAACATAAAAGCACTTTCAGAAAGATTGTATGGTCACGGTCAGTGTTGACTTTTGGTCTTATAAGTACAAGGAATCACACTGAGGCCTTACTGTTTAGAGTTCTAATTTAAATGTGCGTGAGGGCTCCTTTATCCTTCATAATTAATAACGGAAGGCCAAGAACACAAGAAAGTTTACATTGTAAAGCTCAATTTTGCACATGCTGTAATAATTTAGGACATCAGCCTCACTGTTTGCACATTATAGTACAATAGACAAATAGTCTCGTCGAGGCAGAAACATGTTTAGAAAAAGAATTCTTTGAAAACCAAAAATATTTTTTAAACAGGAAAAACAAGATTTCAAGAAATACACAACTAGAGCTTGAATTATATTAATTGCATATATTATGGCAAACATACATGTAGAATATATATGTACAATATACTGTAGGTTACATTAGTGTGGTGTCCTGGGGACAGCAAGGTAAGGGAGGGGTTAGGTATGGGGCTGGGGCTGGGGCAGGCACTAAATTACAGACAGCGACACAGTATAGTATGGTTGGGGAGAATGACCCCACGTGCGAGGTCTTCCCTTTTATTATAACCCCGCAGGCCACGCCTGGCCTGCGGATGACGTGGAGGTGGTTCCGGTGGGCAGACTAGAGCGCCACCGCATAAGCTGTTACATCCCTCTCCAAGTTGGTTCTTGAACAAAACTTTTCAGCGTTCAACAACTGGATACAGTTCGGTGGTGAAAGTCTTTAACATGCAAAATCCTGCAGACGTCGGTTGGGGCGAGGATTGGGTCGTAGACTGTACCAATGGGGTTGGCTCCGCAAAGGTGGTTCATCGGGCGAAGCCCCCCTGGGCGACGGACCCGGAGGTGGAGAACTTGGCCAGGTAGGCTCCAATACACTTCTTCCGTCCTCTTCTTGGATCTGTACTTCCCTGCTTGGGTTCATCGGGACTTGAAGGCTAGACCCTGAAGATTCAACCGGGACCTCCTTAAACCAGGAGATGTTGCGGGATATTTCCTCGGTCCCTTTTCGGGCAGTTACCATGGTCCCGTCGGTGGAGGTGACCGTCCAGGTGCCTGGTTCATGGATGGTCCGGAACTTGCCGCCAGGCTGCCGGTCTTGGAGTATAACGGTGGCACCTGGCTGGAGTGACCGAGATACTGCATGGCGTCGAGCACTCGCCTTGTAGTTTTGTCGTGCTCGTCTTGCTTGGGTTGCCTGGACATCCAAAGGCGGGGGTGTCCACCCGGGACACATAGGGATCAGGTCTCTCCGTGGACGTCTGAACATGAGCGACCACAGGCTCCGTTGGGTGGTACAGTATGGGGTGCTCCGATATTCCCTTAGAAACTCAGAGGCGTCTTTCCGGATCTGCCTGTTCCACACTAGCAATGCGTAGCATTTTGTTTAATGTCCTCATGAAACGTTCTACGTCTCCATTCGCTTGGGGCCATTGAGGCGTGACCCGGCGGTGATGAATTCCTCGCTGACGGAGAAACGTAGCAAACTCACTCCCGTGGAACGGGGGCCCATTATCGGTCTGGAGCTCTTGTGGAAATCCAAATGTGGCGAATACCTTTTCAAGTAGCGGAGCCACGTGGGCAAAAGCAGTCGATGTGACAGGTTCTACTATGGGATACTTTGAGAAGGCATCCACGAGGACGAGCGTGTGTTCCCCCCTCCCCCCCCGGGAAACTCCCAAAGTCCATGCTCACTTTCAACCAGGGAATAGTGCAGGCTTCTTCGGTGATCACCGGGGTCGGTCTCTCAGGAGCACTGGTGAGCTGGCAGGCCTGGCAATGGCGCACTAGGTCTTCAACCATTGCTTCGAGTTCAGGAAACCAAACTTTTTCTCTCATCCTCACCTTCATTTTGGTTACCCCTTGGTGTCCTCCATGGGCCAGTTGGGTTGCTCGGTGTCTCAGAGTTTTTGGTATTACTAGCCTTGAGCCTCTCAGAAGTATTCCATCCGCAGTTGCACTTAGCTCGTTCCTTACCCTCCAGATCCTGGTCAACTCATCTCGGTCTTCCGGTGCCCAGGCGTTGGTTTACTGGAGGTAGCTTCTCCATGACCCTTCTTGGACTGCTTGGAGAGTCCGGGTGTATGCCGTGTCTTGTGCAGCGGCTTCTTTAATTTCGTCCAGCGTCATCTCCTGGGGGCACGCCGCTGCTGAGATCATATTGATGTACTGTTCGGATCCCTCGGGACTTTCCGACCCTTCATCAAGCGTTGGGTGTCGAGATAGGAAATCAGCGGGGTTCTTTGCCCCTGGTCTTTACACGATGTCCATTTGATGTGGCTGGAGTTGCGCAGCCCATCGCTCAATCCGGGGAGGTGGATGAGGGGCGGATACCTTGAAGAGGGGGACTAAAGGTTGGTGGTCGGTCACAACGGTAAAGTGCTGGCCTGTCAAGTATAGATGGAAATGATTGCAGGCCCATTTTATGGCGAGCGTACCTTGCTTCGGTGGGGGTCAGTGATTTGCTGCCAAATGATAGGGCTGCCCATCGGCCTGGCTCCTGTTCTTGGGCAAGCACCGCTCCCAGCCCCACCGGGCTGGCGTCCACCAGGAGCTCTGTTTGCTTTGCCGGGTCAAAATAGGCGAGAGTAGATTCTCCTAGTAGGGCATCCTTGATGTTCTGAAAAGCTTCCTCTTCCCTTGGTCGCCACTGCCACTTGGTGTCGGTCTTAGTTAAGGCTCTCAGCGGCTCGGCGCGGGTTGCCAGATTGGGAATAAATCGCCCGCAATATGTGGCCATACCAAGGAAACTCCTCACTTCGGTGGGTGTAGTTGGTGCTGGGGCGCTTCGGATGGCTTGCGATTTCTTTGGATCCACTTGTATACCTTCCTGGCCGAACACGTATCCGAAGAATTCCAGTGATGGTTGGAAGAAGAGACACTTGTCGTGGTGGAGTGTTGCCCCATGTTCGCGGAGGCGACGCAATGTGCTCCTCAGGTGTTTGTGATGGTCAGCGGCGGTGGCGGAGTGGATCAAAATATCATCGCTGACGTTTATCACCCCTGGCAGTCCGGACAGCATTTCGCGAATCGTGTTCTGGAATACCTCCGCAGCGGAAGATATTCCGAAGTTCAGCCGTTTGTACCAACGTAGCCCTAAGTGGGTACTGAACGTTGTAATATAGCGGCTCTCTTCCGCTAACGGCAGTTGGTGGTACCCAGCATTCAGGTCTATTTTGGAAAACCACCTGGACCCATTGACATCCGCAATGATATCATCCATTGTTGGCGTAATATGGCGCTCCCTCTTAATAGCTCGGTTGGGTAGCCTCATGTCAATACAAAGGCGTATGGCGCCTGGTTGCTTAGGCTTTTCGACAATCACCATCGGGGAGACCCATGGTGTCGGTCCTGAGACTCTCGATTACACCCAGTTTTTCCAGGTTGTCTAGCTCTTTCTCTACCAAGGGCCTCAGGTGAAAAGGGACTCGCTGGTGTCGTAGCGCAACGGGGGTGATTGACTTGTCAATATGCAGCCTGATGGGGTCACACTTAAGGCGGCCAAGCCCTTGGAACAGCTCTGGGAACTGGTTGAGTAGTTCGTCAACTTGATGTGCTTGGACACTCCTTGCAAAAGACACCAGGCCTAGGTCTTCTGCCGTATGGCTGCTGATTAGAGTTTCCGCCTCCCGATCTATGACGTGGATGATAATTGTGACTTCCTGGTCGTTCGATCTGACTGGGACCGACATTTTCCCTTTCAGTGGGAGAGGCGTTTGGCTCCCATAAGCAAATATTTTTGTTCGGGACGGGGTGATTTGCAGTCGAGGTCGGAGGCACCGGTATTGCTGGAGGCCCATTACGTTTACGGATGCCCCGGTGTCGATGATCGCCTTTACTTCCGTCCCTGCGATGGTTACTGTGCAGGTCGGTTGCGGTCGCCTGCGACGTTTGAGTTCTCTCGTAAACGAGATCAGGTAGGTTTCCACCTCTTCTTCTTCTGTGGACGAGTCTTCAAGTCCCTGATATCGTCTGCTTGTTCTGTGAGGTTCTTCCCGTTGTGTAGGGTCAATGAGGGACAGTTGGCGTACCGCCCGTGATGGTGGTTTTTGTCCTCTGGCATCTCGGCCTCGATTCCGCCTCCGGCATACTGCTGCAAAGTGGTTGGGGATCCCACAATTAGCGCAGGTTTTTCCTTGCGCGGGGCAGTCTTTGGCTGCATGCGGTTTGTGCCCGCAGTACCCGCATCATGTCTTGGGTGTGTCAGCTCTTGTTTTCCTCGGTGTGTCACTTCGTGGTCTTGCTCGGATAGCGTCGGCCCGTTCCGTCTTGATGGTTTCTGGTCGTCCTTGAGGCTTCGTGAGGGCTTGGTCCATTTCATTGGCCCTGGCGGCCGATAGGTCATAGGTCCTTGCCAATATGAGTATGTCTTCCAATGCGATCCTTGGCTGGCGCAGGATGAGGCCTCGGATTGTCTTGTCTCTGCACCCTTGGATGACCTGGGCTCTTATCTCCTTGCGTTGATCGTCCTCCGTGCATGTGCTGGCCAGTTCACGTAGGCGGGCGTAGAATGCGTCAATCGTCTCTCCTTCCCGTTGCCGTGCCTGGCGTAGTTTAAAACGCTCGAAGTCGGGATTAATTTGAGGGTCGAAGTGCGCATTAAGCGCTGCCACGGCAGCGTCGTAGTCGGCGGCAATCCCTGTAGTCGGTAGATGTTTGAACAACTTGAATATCTCATCTCCGGCATAGTGGAGCAGTAGTGACCTTTTCACCGCTCCGTCTGTCTCCCTGGTGGCCACGAAGTAGTTGTTCAGGCACTCGATCCATATCTTCCACCTTGGGGAGGCTGTGGCCGGATCTTCCAGTTCGCTAAAGGGCGGCAACACCCCGGTGAGTGCGTGTTGGATCAGGTGCCTCTGTGGCGCTTGCGCTGGGGTTTCATCCCCCATCCTTCCCGTGGGCGGGTGCCTTTTGCCTTCCTTCAGGCCTTGTCTTAACTCTTTCCTGCAACGTCTCCCCTCTGTCACTGGGGCCTACCCTTGGGGCGTTTCTGTGCTCCTGCCTTCGTTGTGTATATGTCTGTATAGTGCCCCCTTTTCTTTGTGCTTGTCCTTTTCTTTGTCCTTCTCCCTGTCTTGTTGGTGTCTTTTTTTTTTCCTCCTGGGGCTGAGGCTGCTGGGTAAGTCCCTTTATCCCCGTCTTGTAGGGCCTTTCCCTTGGCCCTGAGGAGAGGCTCCTCCTCCTGCGCTGCTCCCGGCTGACGATCGGCCTCTCTGACACCTTCTCCTGCTGCCCAAACACTGCCCACGGGCTGGGCTTGGCACTAGCACCTCGCGACAGCCAGCTGCTAGGCAAGCACGCTCCTTGCGCGTGAGCGACGGCTCTGGGGCTTGTCCTCGGCTCTCGGGCTGTCCGTGCCCCACCCCCACAGAGACAGTGATCAGCCAGTGGGCGGCACGGCGCGGCAGCAGCGCGGCCCGCTAGAGGAGTCAGACCGGTGTTGGGTCGCTGTAGGCGGAGGTCTGAGGGGCGCGTGGAGCACAAGGAACACCCCGGGGCACGCCACCAGGCCGGACTCACGGTTGCTGTTGGTCCCTCCGTGACGGCGCGGTTCCTCTTTGTGGCAGCCGTCCCCCCTGCGGCAGGTTGATGCAGGCGGCGGAAGGACCGAGGCGAGGGTCACGGCCAACACCCTCGTCGCCAATGGGGTGTCCTGGGGACAGCAAGGTAAGGGAGGGGTTCGGTATGGGGCTGGGGCAGGCACTATATTACAGACAGCGACACAGTATAGTATGGTTGGGGAGAATGACCCCACGTGCGAGGTCTTTCCTTTTATTATAACCCCGCAGGCCACGCCTGGCCTGCGGATGACGTGGAGGTGGTTCCGGTGGGCAGACTAGAGCGCCACCGCATAAGCTGTTACAATTAGTGCAAAAGTGAAAAAAAGTGCTTGTGCAACGTGGCTAGTACGAACTTAGTGACTGAGGACCTATGATACAAGATAAAATCACAGTGCTCCAATCGCCTGTGTGATGCCTGTATAGAATATTATAGTATTATATTCCCATGTATCCAGGTGATTCTTCTTAGATGCCGGTGTGGGGTGCTAACTCAGTACAGGCCAATATTGAAATTGTTGACGTTTCGACCCAAATTAACTCGGTTACTTGGAATCATCTAGGTTGGTCTTCATGAAGACGTATGTGTGGAGCAACCTGTGTGGTAATATACGAGTCTATTGAAAGACATATCTGGTTTGTTGCCTTTATTACTTTATACTCGTGGTCATGCAAAATCACCTAGAGTTGCATGACATGCCTTTAGGATGTTTCTTTATAGTGTGTAGACGGTGACATGGCTCGTCTGTAAACTGGACAACTCCGCATTAACGGTCTAGGTACAGAAGCATGGAAAAGGTGGTAAAAAAAATTAACCTGTACTCAATGGCATATGCACAAGGGTCAGTGAATGAAGAAACTTCACTCAGCTGAATTTCAGTCTCTTTAGAGTCCGATTAACAAGCCCTTCTAGTGGCATCAGGAATGGGCTGCAGATATAAAATTAAAGTTAAAAGCGGTAATAGGAGTAACCTATAGAGTGAATAAATAACAGAAGAGTGGACAAGCGTTTGAAGTCAATCCTTACCGCTGTCTGATTGGCCGAATCCATGCTCGCTCTGACTGTACTGGGCGCAAGTCGTTCCATGACCGACAGATAAAAGGGCTGCAGCAGCACGACGTGAACGTGCACGTCAGCATGTCAATGGAAAAGGCCTACTACCAAAATGCTGGTGTTAGGATGTGTGGTCTATGCCCTGAGGATATATCAGAAACAACTCCTGTCAATGCATTATCGGATGAAGTGAATTGTTCTAATGTGAACGAGTAGTGCTCCTTTTTACTTGGATAAATTGTAGAGTCGCAAACCAACAAGAGTTTGCACAATGAACCTCTCAGTGCTGAAGTTTTACTTGAAACTCCTTATTACTGGTAGAGAATTTTTGGTGACAAATAGAAGAATTAATTGTTTGCAATGTGAGATATGCAATATCTTTATTTACGGTTCCACAATAAGCAGCATGTTTATGCAGATCGCATCAGTACATTCAATATAAAAGTAAACATGTATAATGTGATTTTGATGCCGCATTACAATCACTGCGCTCGGCAAAAAGAACAAGCGCGGCCACGCCGCCGTGAAAGGAATGTGAGGTATGCAGCTGGCACCCGGACGCGCTGCTGCTCGCTCCCGAGCTCCCTAGGCCAGGGGAGAGAGAAGGCGGGACATGCACCCGCCTTTGGCCAATTGCGTGCTGTCTTTCTTAGAAAGAGGCACGCAAAGGCCAATAGCGTGTGAGCAAAAAAAAAAAGCACACACACAAGCGTGTGCTCCGAGTTTAAAGTCCTTACTAGAAGCCTCGCAGAGCAACGCATGCGCGCTGGCTCAGGCGAGACCTAAAAACAGAGGGTGATGCGACGGACACTACTTGTCTTTTCCATCACCATGTTTCAACTCAAGAATAAGGCCCTGATGGAGTCAGGTGCCTTCCTCGGGACTAGAGGTCTTGGTATCTTGCATCACATATTGTGAAACAGTTGCCTATGCATAGGGCATGTTATGCAAGTGGAAGCATCCTTTGTTTTTTCATGAGATGGGGCAACAGCGGCTGAAACAACCCTTTACAAACAGGCACACCTTGGCCAGAACTTCCATCCCTCAGAGGGCAGGTGCACCTAGAGCAGCAACACTTAAGCTTTCCCCATCACAGGACATGTACAAATCAGTGAGCCACAGTGCAAGCTTTGCATGCTCACAGAACAGAGACATCATGGCAGTATCAAAGCAAGCTTCCCTCTCTCACAGAAAGTAGCAAGTGCAATTTATCATTCCACGCAGAATAGATTAATCGCCCCCAGGACATGCAGTTAAGGGATTAGTGTCATGAAGGTTACAGACAGATCTCTAGCGTGGGTGCTTAACTAACTGAGAGGAATGTATAGTGGATGTGTGAGTAAACATTCAAGCTCTTACACCATTCTCACTTATGTGATCTTCCACGTCAGCACCCTGAAAGTCCTGCTGCAGTCACTCAGACATTTGTCACTACTTACTCTTGCTGTCGTCACTTCCTTTAGATCAAACGTCTTCCAGTTACATGCACATTTGTCAAAGGCTTGGCCTTTGCTATACCAATGTAGAATCCTTCTCAACTAATGGTGTGAAAGCTGGTGGAGGGAGTGATATGTGCCTAGTATTGCCTGTTTAAAGAAAAAATGACTAAAACAAAACACATACCTCTGTGCTGCTCTTTTGTTCTCCCTAACGTTCCAACTGTCTGTATATTTCCCCTTTCTCTTTTGGATATTCCTTTGTCTCTCACTCATGCTCTATCTAGTCTCTACCTCTATCCAGTCTCTCATTCTCTACGTTTTTCATCTTTCTCATTCTCCTTACCTTCCTCACTCGCTCTCACGTGCACCTCTTTGGCTTCAGCATCTTCTCATTTTCTCTAGTTTCACTTTTGTGTGTCTTTTCACCCCTTTCTCTTACCCTCAACACTCTCCCACTCGTTATTCACACCTGCTCCTCTCTCGCCCTCTTCTATCCCTTTATTATACATACCTCTGTGACAAATCTCCTCATTTTTTAGGTCTTGCCTATGCAGCGCATGTGCGGTCTCTTTGAGGCATGCTATATCTACTGTGTGGGCTTTCCGCACGCTCCTCGCTTTTTATTGGTTTCTTTCTGTGCCTTTCTAAATCTGGCTCTTTTGTGTGGTGAATCAGTCACATTTTTCCCTCCTTTTGTGGGTTTGGTTCACGCCCATGGTGACTGGCCCTCTTACATGTCTTATCTCTCCACAGGGCATTTCGGTTACTTTCGCCGGACTATTTCCTTAGTTGCCTTGCCTCTGGATGTTGGTTTGTTGATTTTTAGGGGTGGGAAAACAACTGCACTTAAGCCATTGCCATTTTAACCATGCCCTCAGCCGTAGCCCCAGCACCGCCACACTTCTGCTCCTACCATTGCTGCTGCCAGTGCGGCATGGCGGCCGCTTTCTGCTCTCATTCATCATCGTCCACATGTTTCCAACACGGTACATGTTGGCATCCATGTCTGCTGGGCTCCAGGGGCAGGAGGGGTCACGGGAGGGACAGTGTGTAGGGAGGGGGTGAAGGGTGGCACGTCCCGGTTGCCTCGGGTACAGACAGGGCCACCGCCTCCTTCTTTTTTCCTTTCTTTTTGTACTTTCTTATTTTACAGAACCCTTTTGGGCTGTCACCAAACATGACGTCATCGGGTCTTTGGCAATCTCCAGAAATTAGTCCTGCAAACAGTGCATCGAGAGAAGAACAGTACGTAGGCCCCCTGCCATCCAATGAGCATCAGGGTTCTGCCGGCAGTAGCAGCGAGTTAGCGACTGTGTCAACCAAAACAAAGATGTGCAGCGCTTTTACTCTGTGTAGCAAGCAGGCAGGTAGCTTTGTGTATATTTTGCTGTTCATCAGTACCAAGAACCTGTAAAGCTGAAGTAGCCACTGCTGTATAAACACAGGATGTTATAAATATTAAAGCACCCAATGTACAGTATAGTGGCGCACGGATGGGGCCATGGTTCTTAGCCAGAGCACCTGTGGGTCTCCTAAGTAGTAAGAATAAGGTGCTCCTTGCTCATGTATGAAACCTTATAGAAGTGCCTGCTGCTAATAAAATGTAATCCCTATGAAGAACAGAGGCTGCCTGTGCTCTCCACTTCCGGGATGCAAGCTGAAGCTATAGGATGTCACGTTCCCTCCCCTGCCATCACCAGAGGCTAAGAGCCCTTGGGTGCCTCCCTCCCCAGTGTGACCTGTCCAGTTAAAGGACCTTGACCCAGCTGCAGATCATGTTTTCATTACTACCCAGGGGCACATCGTCTTTCTCATCCATGTCCTCTCCCCGTGGGGGTCTACTGGGATTTGCGTGCTGAGTGCAGCAGTGTGGCTCGCAGGGAGATTTTTGCGGTGCTCCCTGGCCGTGGCCCACTTTGTTTTACCTGTCCCCCATCCTTCCCCCACTTTACCTACCTCCTCTCCCCCTTTCAGTTTTCTTCTCCCACACCGACCGCAGCACTCCAGTGGGCAGCTTTAGTCACACGACCGCCAGCACCGTTTTCGCATTGGCACGAGTGGCTCCTGGTTCTCATGGACGTCTGTCACGTCCCTAGCTCCCAAGGTTCGTGCAGCTCCAGCAAACGCTGGACAGCAGCCAGCACAGTGGATGCACAGTGAGGAAGGTCTGCAGCTTCTCTAGCATCGTGGCTTCACATTCATTAGTGCCTGATTCTGTCTGCGTCTGAAAGGGTCAAGAAAACGCATGAAAGAAAACCCTGCCAAATCACATACAGCAAGAAAACACCTTTGCAGGAGAAATTTTTGCGCCAAAACCTTTTTTGTAATATTTTCCATCCATAGGCAAAGTATTGTAAAGTTGGCAACATTCGAGATGTTATCAAACTTTGGCAATTTTGCAAGCATTTGCCTGTAAATGTTTAATTTCTCCCACCCTTGTTACAAGCCCAGTGTGTTCTTGTGTTCCTTCCATATACTACAGGCCAAAGACCAAATGGCAATACAATAAAAGTCCCGGGCACACATGAACCAGGTGTTGAACCACTGATGGTTTCAAGGTTAAACAAAAGTCTCAATGCTCAATCTCAGTGTAATCATCCTTGTTTTAATATTCAATGGAACACACGAAAACCAGCCAACACGTGTTCGTCGCCATGGGAACTATCCGCGACTTCCTCAGGGCTTAAAAACAGGTGGTGACACTCTGGTACGAACTGTGCTCTGCCGGTGATAATTCCAACCCGGCTGGTAACAATTTATCAGATATAAGAAAAAAAAATGTCTGAACTGGACGAATATCCCTGTTGTCGGTGATAATCCAAAACCGGCTTCTGACGTACTGTACCACGTTAAGAAAATCCAAAGTATACGATGCCTAAGTAGGGCCCTACAAGCGGCTAATCTCTGTAAAGTGAAAATGCCCGGCATTTTCACTTTACAGAGATTAGCATTGGAACTCTACAGCGTACCCGCTTGTAGGGCCCTACTTAGGCATCGTATACTTTGGATTTTCTTAACGTGGTACAGTACGTCAGAAGCCGGTTTTGGATTATCACCGACAACAGGGATATTCGTCCAGTTCAGACATTTTTTTTTCTTATATCTGATAAATTGTTACCAGCCGGGTTGGAATTATCACCGGCAGAGCACAGTTCGTACCAGAGTGTCACCACCTGTTTTTAAGCCCTGAGGAAGTCGCGGATAGTTCCCATGGCGACGAAACACGTGTTGGCTGGTTTTCGTGTGTTCCATTGAATATTAAAACAAGGATGATTACACTGGAGATTGAGCATTGAGACTTTTGTTTAACCTTGAAACCATCAGTGGTTCAACACCTGGTTCATGTGTGCCCGGGACTTTATTGTATTGACATTGTGTAGGGCTTGACCCTACACACATTGAGGGGTTTTAGGGAATTATCCCCTTACCTGGTAGCACCGTACACTTTAGATTCATTTTTCACTTTGCCGTTTATCGAGCTGGGCGCCTTTTTCCTGAGTTACTAAAAACCCTTCGAACTTAACTCAAAGACCAAATGGCTTCAAGTTACCTTCTCAAATTCATGCCGAGCTAGCATATGAGCTCGAGGCCTTGGAGATGAGTTTTCACTTTCTCTCCTTCACTTCTTTGCTTTTTCTCCCTGGTTTCCATGTATTTTCCTCTCATTTCCCCTTTCCTGTATATTCATTTCTCGCCCTTTCGCACTTCCTCTTTCACACTCTTTTCTTCCTCTTTCTTTCCTCTGTTGATCTCTTTCCACTCTTCCTCTCAGCATTTACGCCCTCCTCTTTTTAGGTCGAGCCTAGCGCAGCGCGCATGCGCTGCTCTATGGGGAGGCCTCTTGGAACTCTGTAGTGTAGCTCCTATTTCCCTAATAGGCTCTGCGCATTGGAATAATATATCCTATAGGTTTGACATAGGACTAAGGTCGGTATGTCCCTATCGAGTATATTAAACTTAATTACTTGTGCCAGCTAGCTCAGAGGCCACTAGAAACTTCTTGACGACAAGAAGGGAGTAGTTTCTGGCAGCCGCAAAACATGACCACTGTGTTTCCCTTACAGAATCAGGACGTGTCCCAGAGTCGTAGAAACAATAGATAACTATTTCACTCAGCTCAGTCGTGCATGGTTCAGTTATTCTCAAAGTTACACAGAAATAACAGACGGGCGTTTCAATAAAAAGGTTTATTGAACAGTCTTGTTTCTGTTGTAAGTTAGATGTGCTGTTACGATCACAAGACAATATGCGAGATAAATAATGTACAGAGTGAGCAGTAGAAATAAATAATACTGCGTTAGCATTATCTTTTTAGCATATATGCATTTACATAAAATGACACAGCCTAAAAATGCGAGTACTCATACGATGCGTTTCTAGCCTAGTTCTACCCCAGTGTTCCTAACCTATCCTAGGTGTAGGGAGAAGTAGAAGTAGGTGATGTATTCCTGACTAGAGTATACTAAGAGTATGTTAAGCTTAGTATGCCAAGAGTCTAATATGCCAAGAGTCCCTCTAGGTTCTAGTCTGCTCCATACCTGAAGAATGAGAGAGGTAGGAATCTCTTTCCGGACTCGAACTCCAACACCCCGCAAGGGAAGTTAGATCACTGGAAGCTGGACTCTCTGCGTGCAGGAATGACAGCGTCTTCTCAGTGCGTCCGGCCGGGAATCGGGCTCCTCTGAAGTCGAGGTCTCCTCTGATTTACAGGGGTTTGGGAAGGTATATTTATACCTGAAAATGTTAGCATTGACGTGAGTTGGGCAGCGAAAGACGTCATGAATGAACCCCTAAGGAATAATGGTTCATGCATAATATATGAGTCCTTGAAGAAATCAATAGTCCTGGGCAAGGGAAACTCCCCCAGCCTAAGGGTCTGTTTTTTTCATGGACTCGTTGAGACGCTAGGGTGGACGGATGCCGGAATCCATGCCTGTATTTGGAGTGCATGGTTTATGCCTAAATAAGGTCAGGGATTTTATGCCTATATAAGGGCAAGGCGAATTGTGCCTATATAAGGACATGATTCTAGAAAAGCCCGTTTATGGACACCCTATAAAGTATACAACACCCACTCCTCTTTCGTGTATACGACACTACTAAAATGCTAAAACATTTAAAATGCTAAACATTTAGAATGGAGTACCGCATATTAAAACATATCCTAAAAAGCATTAAAAGACATATTTAAAAATGCAAAGGTTTCTGTACATCAGTAAGCAATGCTTATCAGTTCCTGCATAAATTTTGAAATAAATGCAATCGGAATGCAATATAAAAGCAATATTTACATATGACGAAAATGATCGATAAGTTTGTTCAAAATCAAAGTCATTGCCTGTCATGAAAATTAAATGAACTGTTCTTAGACACACAAGATGACTAAGTGTCCCTGGAAGTACTGCCAAGTCTGTATTATAAGGCTAGTTCTACTTTAAGCAGATTGAAGTGCCATTTTCGTTTAAAAAATGGGACAAAAAGTTCAAATTTGGTAGAGTTCCAAGTCTTTGAAAAATGAAGGCCAAATTGTTGCTGTCTCTCTGGAACATAGTATGCCGAATCAGAGTCAGTTTACGGGTCTGGTGTAAACATGAGATCATCTATTTCAATAGACAAAACATCATCCACTGTCGTTGGTGTAAGTTGGAACACCTCGTGTAAGAGATCGATCGCACAAAGATGGGAAGCATCGCTCCCAGCATAGGTCGCCGCAGCAATGTTCGCGTCCGTTGTTACCTGTGTGCCTGGAGTTGTTTCTCGTACCTCAGCAGCAGCAGGAGGCAACTGTGAGATCTCAATGAATGCTGACATCAGGATAGGGAGCCTCTGGGGACAACACAGAGCATGGGCCGTTATCGGGACCAGCAAAGTATCGACGTCCTTTGGCGCAGCTGATGGATATGTTAGACAAGCGTCCAACACGCATTCTTCACCGCATAGCAGGCAGCGTAGAACAGGTAAGATGCAATCTTGCCAGATTGGTCTGAATGACAGGAACCACGTGGTATTAAGGTCCCGTAGACGAGTCATGCCCAATAGCTGTACTATTCGCTCATGGCACTTTCTTTCAAGGAGAGCTTTCTCCATTTCGCTCGGAGTGATGTCGGCGAATAGGCTGGCCATAGCGCAATAGCAGAAAGATGAATAAAATTCCGGCAACAAGTGCGAGAATTAATGGTATGCCACCAAACACCGAATGTGCAAAGTTGGGGATGATTCCAAGTATTGCCTGGAAAGGTGCTAACAGACCGGAGCAAATGCTCTTAAATACATGTACAATTCCGGTCATATCTGACATGTTAAAGATACGTGATACCATTTCTACGAAATGTATAGGGCAGTTTGTACGTATTAAAGTCTGTATCTCAGCCGAAGTCCTTGCTACTTGTAGATCATAGGTTTCTTTGGCCGAGGTCAAAGGCACTGTTTGCTGTAAAAGCATGGCTTTCATTCTGCTCAAAGTATCAAATCTTATAAAAGAGACGTTCAGCGAAGGCCATAGCGGCGACTCCCTGACTGTGTCTATTGGGGAAACAATGCTTGCATACAGCAAGTGACCCTGGAGTTGACCGTTACTAGATATGGGATGCCTGGCAACATTCCACAGCAACTCTGATCATTCAACATGAGGTAACTCCCATTAGAAAGTTGTCCAAACGTTGGATTAATCACAGCAGCTGGTGTACCCCGCTGATGGCAAGACAAGTTTGCCACAGAACCATTACAAGTCCCGTGTAAAGAAATGTCCTGACATATGAGTGAACCGGTCAGTGCATGTTTACAGTTAGTACCGCTAAGAAACACTTCACGATCCCCACTCCAACATCTATGTGTATACGGTAAAGCCCAAGATGTCTTAATGTATTCCTTACCCAACCTTTCATATTTGCCTGCTTGCATTTGTCTGAGGCAATACTGAAACTGAAAAGTTGTCACAGGTAATGTTATTTTGCCATGAATAACCCATTCTGTAGCTGGTTTTTCTGCCACTGTGAATGGTAACTTCTCCATTTTTTCAATGCTTAGCACTGTATACCTTGCTCCTCTTTGTGCCAATTCGATCTGTTTATCAGTGAGATTGTATTCTGCAAACAGAGACGACGTGTTGATGAAACGCCAAGGCACATAGCCCGCTCGCAAAGATTGCAGCGTCCATGTCAATGACACTATAGAACGTAATTGGGATTGACCTTGTTGTAACATATCCAAATCTTGTTCTAGAATGTCGATAGCAGAGGATACAATGCCATCCAATGAATAAATTCTGGAGGACAAAGTTGTTAACCCATTGTCGACCACAGAGAGTGTTTTCTCTAAATTAATACGATCAAGTTCACGTATTCGTTCTGCGGCCTCTATCTGTGACACTTTCCATGCTTCATTATAAGCAGCATAAATGCCGGCATATATGAAACGTTTTTGACGCGGTTTTCTTGGTCCAAGCAAGAATTCCCTAAGATCAGCGTCTCCTGTAAGTAAGGATAAGTGTTGTTTCACATCCTGTAGTGTAGATTTATGCAGCCAATCGAGGCATAATTTTCCTACACTGTATGATGTTACTACCCCCGGATGTTGTCTTTGGACATATCTTGGGTCTGGCCTATGAATAGTAAAGCCCTGAGTTTTGTTCAAGAACCTTTCCTGACAGCTGTTTGTGTCTGTGGGCCAGATCAACCATTTTTTCCAATTTGGATGAGTTCTGTTAAGTTGTAGTATATTGTCAACTGTCACCACTGCCTTTGTATTATTTTCACTGGCAGGTGTTGGCACAGAAGGTGTTTTCATCTCTTTGATCTTGGCTAATCCAAGACAAGATGTTTGTTGAACGGTTTCATTCAAAAACAGTATTTGTTCAGGGATGATACAGGCTCTAAATAAAGCTTCTATACCCTGTACTTGCCAATCTTTACTACCCCAGACAGTTTTTGTCTCAATTGTGTCTTTCCATAAGTCGAAACCCTGTGTAGACAGTTGGGCAATAAATGCTTCAGAATAAATCTGTTTCGTATTTGTTAACATAATTTTCAGTCCCGTTTTGTTTACATTTTTATAGTAAAACGTTTCTGGGTCAGATGTATTGTAACCTGAAAAATCTGGAAACTTACTAGCAAAAATTTTTGAACTCCCTTGTGGCGGTGTAGGACAATGTTCCCATTGGTTAAACATAAACACATTTCTTGGATATTCAGTTTTGTGCAAATAATGATGACCATAGTGGTTATAACAATACAGTTCTTCATAGTCTGATGAACCCTCTAAATATTCATTTTTAGAAAATGCAGCAGATTTTTCTAGATCAAACATTATATCAGTCACAGTCTCAAAGTCCCAATCATCTGAATAGGTACTGGACGTAATTAAATCACTTAGTAAAATTTTAAACAATTGTGGAATGTTCAATTGTTCACTCGGGCCGAAGATTTCATAATCTGTTTTGTCCCACACGATACCATCCTGTATAGGAACAGCTGTGATGTTCACTGATGACAAGACTCTTGCTTCACGATTTATGAGGTTTCAAAAATACATTCACGTCTTTTCCTTCACTGTTCACATGGATGTATCTGCCACTTATAAGCACGCTTACAGTTGTTACCAAAGCTAGCCAGAGCAGAAAAACAAAAAGTCCAGATGTAATCCAGAGTTCAATCCTTGGAGAAACCAGATAATTCTTTTTCAGAAAGTGAATACAGTCTTGTACTTGCTGCTTGAGTTTGAATGATGCTGGCGTCATTTCAGGTTCACTTGGATCTTCTGAGAACGTATCAAAGTCAATGAAATAGCCAGAAGCAGTTCTGTCAATTGTTGGAATTGCATCAGGATTTGTTGAAATCACAGGAGACAGTTCTTCACGTGTCACGTTGGTGTAGACAGGTGTATTTGGACGAACTGTTATTTGGTTGTCAAGAGGGATGAGTTCCATAGCTTGGTTGCTTAGTCCTTCATTTGTTACAGCTGAATTCTCGATTGTGAGCAGTCTTTCAGTCTGAACCTCTTGAATAGTAGCGAGAGGAGTGAGTCTGCTACTAGGTGGGAGTCCACGAGGCCTACTGCTTAGTATTGGCCACATGTTGTGGTTTGATGAGGTCGATGGACACAAATCTTTTCTCCTTTCTTCCAGCAAGGGGCGGCAGAAGTACTGTTCTTGTTCCTTGAACTGCTAGAACAGGTACCGGTTGTCTGTAAGAAGGTCCAAATTCCTTCTTGTCCGCAATTTTTTCTCTGACTAGATCCCCGACTTTCGGAATCCAGACAGGCCTTGCTGGGACCGCCGATATTTCCCCAGTGGTGGTTGGCTGTAGGGAGACGTTGCTTTGTTTCGTTCTTAACTCATTCAGTTCCTGTAAAACAGCCAAACAATCTTTGATATTAAATGCTTTATTTTCCACCACTGTGCCTACGTGTTCTAAGTCTGGAACCCACATTCTTGTCCCAAATAGGACTTCATATGGAGTGACCCCCCCTAGAGAACTTCTTGGCAGATTGTTGAGAGCGCGCTGTACGCTATTGAGGTGTTTGACCCACCCGTCACCCGAACCTAATACCCTAGCTGTTATAGACTGCTTTATGTCCCGGTTTTTCCTTTCCACAACAGAATTTCCCTCAGGATGGAATGGAGAGGAGTACCGCAATGCAACGCCCAGACTGGCCATGGCCTCCTTGTAAGCCCTAGAGCTAAACGCAGGACCCTGGTCAGAATGTAGCGTGCCTATTGCGTATGTGCCGATAAAGACTCGCAAATCTTTTATAACAGTTCGAGCGTCAGCCGAGCGCTGAGGCCATAACCATAGGAACCTAGATTTAGTATTTGCGGGAATGCCTTTGTCCAGTGGGACGCCGGCGAGTAGATAGCCTAATGCTGTCTAACAGTGGTGTGTGTACTGGGCTGCCGCATTCGCAGCATGGTGTCTGGTGGCTCTCCCGCTGTAATTTACAGTCTAAGCAGTTGTTGATAAATATGTGAATGTGTGTATTCATTCCAAGCCACCAGTACATCTCTTTTAATTTCAAAATTGTGTTTGAGATCCCTTGATGTGACAGACCCTCCCCCAAATGAGTTTCATAAATCAAGGCTGCTCTTCGTTCCATGTTTGGAATTACCCTATCCCCCACTCCAGGGATTCGAGCAAAAGGAACGTTGTTCGCATCAATTACATAAGAGTACTTGATTGGAAACTTTTTGGTAACGCTGCACTGCTGCCTTTGCTTGAAGCATTGACAGCTAACATTATCTCACCGTCTATTTTTGTTTTTGAACGAGTGATCGCAGCTATGGAAGCCGTCTGAACAGCCCCCTTTGCGGCTTCGTCAGCCAATGAATTCCCTGCAACGTGAACGCCATCACGCTGATGACTCAGTGTGTGAATCACGTGAGCCTTTGGTAGTTCGTTTTTCAACTGAACTACTTGTTCCCAAAGCAGTTTGTGCTTTATTGTGCCACCTTTTGCATCTTTGAAACCATTTTCAAGCCAGGTTCGTATATAGTCATTATACGACTGAACACAGTAAAAGGAATCGCACACGATTAGTGTGAGGAATTCTCGATCCGTACTCTCAAGTGCCAGTTTGAATGCTTGTAGTTCAGCTCGCTGAGCTGTACAATCACCTAGTGATTGAGTTTTTGTGACCATAGGTCTGAAGATGCCATCTCGCATGCGACCTTTAACAATAGCACACGCTGCACTGTAAGCTTGCTTACTCCCAGTTGCGGGCTGTGCGGATCCGTCAGTGTAAATTACGAATTCATACTGATCGAGAGGCAGAATCTCAGTAGGCAGAGGACATTCTTGTTCATACTGGAGAAATGCTTGTGTTTTTAAATCTGGATCAAAAACATATTCAACATCAGGTGCAGCAAGAGAATTAACCCATTGTATCCATCTTGGATGTAGTGCTTTAGCATTTGGAATGCTTGCTTTTGTGACCGCTTCTAAAGCTGGTACTGGGGTAACGACAATTATGCGTTTCCCTTGGGCTAAGGCTCTTTCTTTTGCTACAGCTGTTTGAACTGCTGTTAGAATTTTTTCAGTTGAACTGAAGCGCATTTCCGCTTGTGTGTACAAATGGGATTTATATGAGATTGGTACTTTCTCACCCTCATTGAAGGTTAAGAAGGTGAATCCACATTGACCCGAAATTATTCGAATCACCAAATTTCTTTGACTTACGCGTGTTTGTAAGTGGTTTGTTGCTAACATGTTAGCTTGGAGTGAACGCAAGATTTCTGTGTGTTCCTGTGTCCAGTTTTTGATTGAAAAATCAGGTTTGATTAATGCGTAGAGAGGTTTAACCCTTTCTGCATAGTTTAGAATGTATGTTCTTCCAAAATTTAGGAATCCCAGTATTGATTGTAAGTTTTTAGCGTCTTTGGAGGTTGGAGCAGTGCACATTTCTCTAGAAAGTTAGCTGCCAAGCTCTTGCCTTCACTTGAAAGCTCATATCCCAAAAATAGGACATTGAGATGGGCAATTCGGGACTTTTTAAAGCTGAACTTGTAGCCCTCAGAGGCGAATCCCAATATAATGGTGCTCACCCTGTTCAAGTGTTTGTCCAAGTCATCGTCTGTCAGATAGATGTCATCGACATAGGACAATGCCTCGTTGTCATAGATTTGTAGTAACTCCGTTACCCTCGCTGAGAATAAACCTGGGCTGTTCTTGAACCCTTGTGGGAGTCGACAAAAGTGACGCTGGGTCCCCATTATGGAGAAGGCCATTAAGTACCTGCTTTCAGGTGCTATGTTTTGACAAAAGAAACCATTTGAGATGTCTAATGTTGTTTTGTATTTTTTATGCACAATGTTATTCATTAATGCTGTGCTGTGTGCATTTTGCACTGCAAAAGTTTTAGAACAAGTATTTAGGTGTCTGTAGTCCAAAACTAGACGATATGTATTGTCTGGTTTGGAGACAGGAAACAAAGGATTGTTCATGGAGGAGGTGCATGTTTCAATCACCCCTTGATATTCAAGTTGATCTAAGATCTCCCTGACCTGTTTTTTAGCTTCTTGCTTAATCGGATACTGCCTCTGTGCAGTTGGTTCATGTTTCAGATTTATTTTATGGTGAGGTGAGTCCTCATCCCATCCTTTTAATATAATGCTGGAGCCTGGGCCACTGCCCATTTTCTGGCATATGTATATTTTAAGTGAATTGGAATATGATTGGAGAAGGCAGGCATAATCATGTCCTCGCCGTGTGGGCACTCCCTGACAAATTGTGGTGGCCAGTCTTTTTCTGCTAGAAGTATGTCATAACCCGTCGATAGTTTTTCCCAAAAGAGTGCTTTAACCTGTCTAGGTTTGTCTCCCTCCATCCGGAGTGTTATATCATATAACTTTTGTGGAGCACTAACCCTGGTGTCTACAGTTTCTACTGTAATGTACTCATTCAAGTCCACTATCTCCAGAAGTTCCATCAGGTTCTGGCGAGCTATTGTGACTTCTGCTGCACTGTCCAGCATTGTCTGAGCCCATTCTCCGTTCTTGAGTTGCGTTCTCAGAATTCTCGGCATGTCTTACTATTAGACCTGCGACTTTCTTTTTGGAGAATTGAGGTTTTGCTTTAGTTTTTGGAGCGTGTTTGTCGTCTTTCGATTTCACGCGTTCTTCTCTATGTTCTGTTCGTCCTCTTCTTTCCGAAGTCTGTGATGAGACCTGAAAGGGACGAGAGGAACGTGTATCAGTGTCTTGATACCTATCAGGTTTTCTCAAATTATCCCTATTCCTGAGGTTATACCTCCTTTCAGAGGGCTCCTTTTGAGGAGACCTACCTCGGGATTGAGACCTTTTCTCATTTGAATTTTATTAGTCTCCCACTTCTTTTTAGAAGATGTAGGAGTTTGTTTAATTGAGTCCTTCTCAGGACTTTCAGATAGTTTTGGTTTAACTGGTCTCCCACCCAAACTATCTCTGCCTAATTCTGCATAGGATTGTTCTATAATTCTGGGTAGCTCTGTTTGATGTTCTGTAACATCAAATTCCCTTAATTTTTGTCGGATCGCCACTGCTGCTGCCTCCCCTTTAATATTTGATAATATTATTGTTGAGACCTGGTCGAAATTTTTCAGTAATTTCATACCTAAATTTAAAGCAGGCTCTGCCCCGTATTCGTTTTGAATTTGTTTTAGGACATCTGGTATTACCGCAATTGACGGAATGCCGTGTGTTTTAGTGTAGATGGCAGCAAAGACTGAGCCCCAAGTGGTGCAGTCTTCCAGTTGTGGTGTGATCCCCATTGGTAAACTAATGGTTAGTATTCTGTGTTTCTCATGTGGGCTAGTATTTGGAAATACTGCTTCGATTTGAGTAATTTTTTGAGCTATCCAAAACGGGATTTGCTCACGCTTAGTGGGCATTTTACCCATGACTGCGTATAGAGTCTGTGGTGTAATTTTTAGAGTATTCCCCTGGTGAGGGGTTTGATTTGGAAGTGTTAATGGTGGTTGGACTGTAAAAGTCCGCATGACATATTGAACCAATTGTCTGTAGATTTTTATTAACTCTGTGAGTTGAGTAAGTAGTTCCTCATCTGACATTATTTCTATGTCGGGATGAGGTGTGTAGCCGGCTAGAATCGGCCATGTTGCTCCTGGTCTACCTAGTGGACCGAGCCTGGTTATATTTTTGTGATGTTTTAGGGTGCCTTTAAACCAGAGCTGATGCTCTTGGTATGTTAATGGAATTTCTATATCCTCGAAAGGAATGTATTCCTCTGGTGGTTCATCTTCTTTGTAGAAGTGAAACATGTGTGTTACTGAATTGGATTCAGGAAATATTACCCATGAATAGAATACCTCTGTCTGAAAGGATTCATGTGCCTCTATCACGAAAACTGCTCTACCTCCTCTTGGTGATAGGCCATGTTTTATAAGTTTTAGAGTAATGGCTCTTTTTAAGTTTGGAGCGATGTCGATGACACCCTCCTCGGTTTCATTTAAACCGGTGTTGTTAAAAAATGCTGGCTGGGCTGGATCAGCAGCAGCAGCTCCACCGTTTCTGGCGGGATTGTCCCCGTTTAAGGACATTTTGTTTTATGAAAAATGTAGAACAAGTTTCAAGGAAACAAAGATAAGGTGCACAATATTGTGGAACACTGGATCCTTCAACGTTGAGCAAACCAAACAGCTAATATATAGGGTTCTGCCCTATGTAGCCGTGGCGGATACTTAACCCTGCCCACTCCAGACGTCTTTAGGAGTATATGGGTAGGGGTCTCTGAGAGAAAAAGAAGAGATGCACAGCTGAGTTACTCAGTATCTAACGTTGAATTACTGCCTTACCAAACCGTTGGGCGCCATGTAGTGTAGCTCCTATTTCCCTAATAGGCTCGGCGCATTGGAATAATATATCCTATAGGTTTGACATAGGACTAAGGTCGGTATGTCCCTATCGAGTATATTAAACTTAATTACTTGTGCCTGCTAGCTCAGAGGCCACTAGAAACTTCTTGACGACAAGAAGGGAGTAGTTTCTGGCAGCCGCAAAACATGACCACTGTGTTTCCCTTACAGAATCAGGACGTGTCCCAGAGTCGTAGAAACAATAGATAACTATTTCACTCAGCTCAGTCGTGCATGGTTCAGTTATTCTCAAAGTTACACAGAAATAACAGACGGGCGTTTCAATAAAAAGGTTTATTGAACAGTCTTGTTTCTGTTGTAAGTTAGATGTGCTGTTACGATCACAAGACAATATGCGAGATAAATAATGTACAGAGTGAGCAGTAGAAATAAATAATACTGCGTTAGCATTATCTTTTAGCATATATGCATTTACATAAAATGACACAGCCTAAAAATGTGAGTACTCATACGATGCGTTTCTAGCCTAGTTCTACCCCAGTGTTCCTAACCTATCCTAGGTGTAGGGAGAAGTAGAAGTAGGTGATGTATTCCTCACTAGAGTATACTAAGAGTATGTTAAGCTTAGTATGCCAAGAGTCTAATATGCCAAGAGTCCCTCTAGGTTCTAGTCTGCTCCATACCTGAAGAATGAGAGAGGTAGGAATCTCTTTCCGGACTCGAACTCCAACACCCCGCAAGGGAAGTTAGATCACTGGAAGCTGGACTCTCTGCGTGCAGGAATGACAGCGTCTTCTCAGTGCGTCCGGCCGGGAATCTGGCTCCTCTGAAGTCGAGGTCTCCTCTGATTTACAGGGGTTTGGGAAGGTATATTTATACCTGAAAATGTTAGCATTGACGTGAGTTGGGCAGCGAAAGACGTCATGAATGAACCCCTAAGGAATAATGGTTCATGCATAATATATGAGTCCTTGAAGAAATCAATAGTCCTGGGCAAGGGAAACTCCCGCAGCCTAAGGGTCTGTTTTTTTCATGGACTCGTTGAGACGCTAGGGTGGACGGATGCCGGAATCCATGCCTGTATTTGGAGTGCATGGTTTATGCCTAAATAAGGTCAGGGATTTTATGCCTATATAAGGACATGATTCTAGAAAAGCCCGTTTATGGACACCCTATAAAGTATACAACAACTCCAGACTTTCTCAAAACTTGTCCGTGTGGTTTTTCACCTTCCACACATTCTATTGGCCTTTGCGTGTGGCTTTCAGAAATGAAAGCACGCAATTGACCAAAGGCGGGTGCATGTCCCGCCTTTTCTCTAAAGGTTCCCTCCCACGGCGTTTGGGTCTCGGGAGCGAGCAGCGGCGCGCATTGTGCCAGCTGCATTCCTCCTTATCGTGGCTCATGTTACAGCGCGGTCGCTTTCACTTTCGCGGCCGCGCTTGTTATTTTGATGATGCTGCACTGCATCCCAACACTGTACAGCACCACCAAAAGCAATTGGTTAAAAAAAGAGGTTCCAAAGGCAAGACTTAATGGCTTGGAAAATGTTTGTTTGGCAATATCACGCTGTTTAAAGTGGCGCATGTAATAATTCGACATTTTTATTTAGAACAAAAGCTGAGAACAGCAAGGCTCCGAAACATGGAACGGTGGCAGCCTCTAAGTGTTTCTGGATTTTTCTGAGCTGTGCTGTCTGGCTGCACTCTGCACCTTATATTCTAACTCGCATGGTACCAAGTTAGTAGTATATGCCCTCCAAATCCTCGAGGTTTAATAAATATATATTTTTTAAAGTCACAGCTCAGTTCTGATCCTGGGAGCTGACGCAGAACATGTTCACGGTACTAGTCTTGCTATTTCGTCCTTCTGCTGCTAGCGCACGCTAGAAACGCGACAGAAAAACGCGATGACATACAAATGAGGTTGCAACGCGAGTCCCAAATTGCTGTCATGATTTGTAGCCTTCCAGAGCCATGAGTCATAGTTGGCCGTGGTCTAGGAGCATTTCGGGCATACTGTAATGCCATCTGCTAGGCACTATCACACACCGCCGTGTCCCTTCTTCTATAAATCATGCACTGGCGTGTGGTGTTCAATGGCCTGGCCGGTGATGTTTTGCTGTGTACATATTGTGTAGTTTGGCTTATTTTAGAACATTACACACCGAATACCGCTCTAGACATGTGGTGACTTAAGGCCATTCGCAGCCCAGCTCTCAGGTTCTTGAGCCGGGTGGAGAATTACCTCATGCTCAGGTGCACGGATGCCCGGGTAGGTCAAACCGCAATGCTTTGCCACCACAGACGTCGTCGTTAAGGATCAGCTTCCCCCAGTTATTCACCGCTCCCTCCTTTATCTCACTCACTCCTAACTCGGGTCGTGGCTGTTAGAGCCATGTGCGATGAGGTGGGAAACACACTGAGTAACGTTGCTTAGCAACAGATTTGGCCATCCTGGAATCTTCTCGTCATGATACAGCTAGGTTTTTTTTAATGAGTTTGTGTGGCATGAGTTGCATCCGAAGATGTGGTGTGGAAGTATTGTGTCCCAGCTCGTAGGCAATGCGGCTTGATCTCCTGAGTGGCATGAGTGGGAACACGTATTTCTGGTCAATTTATGATGCGAGAACACATTTCATGCAAAACAAGCATTGGCATAGCCAATAGGTCTCGCTTTTGGGACCTTATAAGTATTTAGTTATGCAGCACAATATCCTTGGTGCAACAACATCAACTGTTGCATGGCTAAACACTTATAAGGTCCCAAAGGCGAGACCTATTGGCTATGCCAATGCTTGTTTCTCTTTGCTGCTCTTTCTTCTCTCCGTCTCTAGTCTTCTGCCTTCTTTTTTTCTCTGTCTGACCATCACCCAGGCACTCATCCTCTATTTCTTTTAATCTCCCCCTGTGGTCGGTCACTCTCATTCTGACACGCACTATCTGTTCTCCCCTCTCTCAGTTTCACTTATTCTCTCTCTCGCTTCCTCTCTCTCTCTCAAGAAGCATTAGAACAGGCAGGAAGAAGTTACAAGCATTGAAAGTACGAAAAAACTAGAAGACATTTTTTATGTTAATTCTTTTTTTTAATAGGGTCGTTCAGTTGTACATAATGTCTTCTTGGTTATATATGAGGTAACAAAAATACTTATAACACTTTTTTATTACAACTTTTCAGCATACTGCACAGCAGCCACGCTGCTCTACAACATAGCTTAAAGACATTGGCAAACCCAATAGCTCTGGCTAAACACTTATAAGTTCCCAAAGGCGAGACCTATTGGCTATGCCAATGATTGTCTTACTCTGTCCCCCGTGTCTCAATTACGAATGTATTAGGCAACCACGCATGTCAATACTACGCATGCTTTTACAACACAGCCGTTACAACACAGGTACCGTTTCCAAGCATTACTTTAACCACACATAATTTTACGATTTTGGCTTTACCACGCATGCCTTTACAACAAATTTCCTTGTGAAAGCATGAATGGTAAATGTATGTGCCTAGTAAATGTTTTAAAGGTAAATGTAAGTATTTTACAGGTAAGGATAAACCCTTTTTATGTATATATAAAGGGTTTATATTTTCCTGTAAAATACTTACATTTTTGTGGTAAAGGCATATGATTGGTTAAAAAAAATGACAGGAAGGTACCAACCCTATTTTTGTTTACACACACAAATCTATATACACACATACACACAAACATATATGAATGTTCGTGTGTGTAATATATATATTTCTCAGCCCTCTTTCACAGAAGAACGGAGTGCACTCACGGGTGAAGTTTTGCAGCTTTATTTATTCCATAAAGTCATTTTCACGGGCATAAATCCGCCAACCAACGCGTTTCGGTCTCCCTGAGACCGTGATCAAGGTCTCAGGGAGACCGAAACGCGTTGGTTGGTTGGCGGATTTATGCCCGTGAAAATGACTTTATGGAATAAATAAAGCTGCAAAACTTCACCCGTGAGTGCACTCCGTTCTTCTGTGAAAGAGGGTTGAGAAATATAATACGGCTTGGCTCCGCCGTGGATTGTGCACCGCTTGAGGAAGCGCCAAGGTATCCAGCGAAAGAGAGCTGACATATATCCTTAAAAACCCACGACTCCTCAATCCATACCCACCCTAAACCCTAAATTACCCTTGCCACCCAAAAACCTAAACCCACCTTAACCCCTAAAAATTCCCTTGCCACCCAAAAACTCATACCCATCCTAAAGCCTACAAAATCCCTTGCCACCCAAAAACCCATACCCACCCTAAATCCCCAAAATTCCCTTGCCACCCAAAAACCCATACCCACCCTAAACCCTAAAAATGCTCTTGCCAGCTCATAACCACTCTAAGCACACAAAAACCAAGAAAAAACATATATATATATATATATATATATATATATATATATATATACACACACACACACACACACTTAACTGCAAAATACTTATAAGACCTTAAAACCTTTACCAGGCATTTGCCTTTACCATTCATGCCTTTACAACGAAATTCATTGTAAAAGCATGCATGGTAAAGGCATGATTGTTGTGAAATTCTGCATGGTAAAGGTACTGCATATTAACGGTACCTGCGTTATAACAGACGCGTTGTAAAGGTATTGCGTGGTAACGGCCGTGTTGTAAAGGCTGTTTCCCCTCAATTGCACCATCTTTTACTTCCTTGTCTCTCCTACTTCTATCTCCACCTGCACCACGAAGACCGCCCAACGATTTTGCCACCCTAGTTCAAGGTATATTTTTCTGTACCACCCACTCTTTCAACAGTGCCATTTTTGCTGCTTGTACTGGAAATTTAACACCCCCTACTGGTGGCAAAGCAACAGTTAATCAGCCCAAAGCCTTATAACACACCAAGACCAGTCAACATTTGCTGGAATTATTTAATGATCAGTTTGCCCCCGCCTAGGTATTCTGGCACATAATGATGATGTATTGGAATATTTCATTGATTCCGGTTCACAATTGCCTGTAGGTTGTATGTTTTTTTAGCTTATTTTTTTAGGGAAAATTATGCTGGAAGTAACACTGTTTGGGCCTACTTGGCATTTAAAACCTATTCAAACCAATCCTACATTTCACAGTACCCTGTCCTGAATGGTGGGGGACAACAATCATCCTAGAAAGAGTTGAGTTTTCAAGTCAGGCTCCTTTGCACTGAGCAGTGTGGTGTTGGTTTCAACATTTTTGCAATGGCTTACTTTTGTTCTCAGTCCTGTCCTTAAATGAGTCAAACAAGACTCATATAGCACTGCTAATCACCCGTGAGGGTATCCAGGCACTGTGGATCTTGCTGTGGAGGCTCAGTCAAACAGCCAGGTCTTGAGTACTTTCCTGAATTCCAGTAGCGAGGGTGAGGTCCGGAGGAGGAAACGAAGATCGTTCAAGGCCCTGGCAGCAAGGTAGGAGAAGGAGCATCCTCCGCTGTGACTTTGACATATGCGAAGGGTGTTAGCGAGGTGAAGGGAGGCGGAGCTCAGGTGTCTGGAGGGTTGGTGAAAGTTCAGGTTGTGGTTGATGTATGCTGGCCCTTGGTTGCGCAGGGCTTTGTATGTGAGGATCAGCATCTTGAAGTGGCATCTCATCTGGATTGGGAGCCAGTGGCGCTTCCTGAAGTGGGGGGTCCTATGGGTCCATTTGGGGAAGTTGAAGATGAGTCTAGCCACAGTATTCTGTATGCTCTGTAGTCTCTTCAGGAGGTGCGAGGAGATTCCTGAATAGAGTGCGTTGCCCTAGTCCAGCCGGCTGGTGACTAAAGCTTGGGTGACAGTATGTTTGATGTTGACCGGGAGCCATCTGAAGATCTTGCGGAGCATGCAAAGAGTGAGGAAGCAAGCAGAGGAGACTGAGTTAATCTGTTTTTACATGGTGAGCTTGCTGTCCAGGATGATGCATAGGTTGTGGGCCCGGTCTGTTGGTGTGGGTGAGGGTCCTAGTTATGAAGGTCACCAGGAGTCATTGCACTGGGAGGTGTTGTTCCTAAAGATCAGTGCTTCCGTTTTATCAGTGTGGAGTTTCAGGCAGTTGTCTTTCATCCAGTTGGCGATGCTTGTCATACACCTGTGGAAGAT
The DNA here is from genome assembly GCA_963921515.1 of Calotriton arnoldi. Lineage (NCBI taxonomy): Eukaryota > Metazoa > Chordata > Amphibia > Caudata > Salamandridae > Calotriton > Calotriton arnoldi. The sequence continues at coordinate 4,750,981 of CAWUFW010000156.1, forward strand.
GGCTCTCGTTTTGGAGGGCTCTTCTGATAGCGAAAGGATAAGCTGGGTGTCGTCAGGGTAGGAGATGATATTTAGCCAATGGGTTCTGACGATGTTAGCCAGGGGGGGTCATGTAGGTGTTGAACAGGGCAGGGGTGAGGAATGAGCCTTGAAGGTTGCCGCAGATGATGCTCTTGCGTTCAGAGGTGTAGGGTAGGGAAGGAGGCGTATTCTCTGGGTTCTTCCAGTAAAGAAGGCAGCGATCCATCTGAGGGCGCCTCCTTCAATTCCGATCTGGTGAAGTCCCTTGATAAGGGTGTTGTGGGATATGGTGTTGAATGCTTCTGAGAGGTCGAGGAGGATCAGAGCAGCCGTTTCCCCTCTTTCATGGAAGGTTCTGATGTCGTCGATGGTGGCAATGAGGGCAGTTTCAGTGCAGTGGTTGGCAAGGAATCCAAACTGGGAAGTGTCCAAAAGGTTGTTGTTCTCCAGGTGTTCCATGAGTTGGCGGTAGATGGCTTTTTTGAGGACCTTAGCGGGGAAGGGGAGCAGAGAGATGGGGCGGAAGTTCTTGAGTTCGCTGGGGTTGCCGGACGGTTTCTTAAGAACGGGTCTGATTTAAGCGTGTTTCCATGCATCATGGAAGGTGGCCGTGGTGATGCATGTGTTGAAGATGGTGGTGAGTTTGTTGCTGATTGACTCGCTCCCAAGGTTAAAGATATGGTGGGGACAGGGGTCCAACGGTGCTCCTGAGTGAACAGAGTTCATGAGGTCGTTGGTGCTTTGTGTGGTGAGCTGGTCCCAGGTGGTTAGACGTGGTGGGGGTTTGCCTCTGTGGGAGCGCTGAGGCTAAAGATGTTGTTGGTGGTGGGTTGGGGCTCAAAGATTTTGTAGATATTGGCGATCTTGTCCTGGAAGAAGTCGGTCAGGGTGTCGCAGAGTTCCTGGGAGGGGTTGATGACTTTTTGGTGGCTGAGGGGTTGGAGAACTCCCCAATGATGTTGAATAGTTCTTTATGGCAAACTGTTGTATGCACCAGAGGCACACGATCACAGAACATTACATCTGGTGATGAGGGAGTCTAGAAGTGATTCATATATTAACATGTCTGTGGAGGCTGTGGTAGTGGCCTCACCCTAGCCCACACATCCAGTAGAAATTATCAGACTGCCTTTCACCTGCATTTGGCATCATATTCACCAGCAACAAAAATGAAAGTTCTCGATGGCCTTAATGACAAAATGAGGTGGGGACCCAAGCAGTGGTGTTGGAACAATATTCAGAGAGGGAGTGCTGCCATCAGTGTGACTTTACTGAAGTCATAAGGACTGTGAAAAATCCAAGCATGACACAAGAACAAGTGCAGCAAATGAACCAAACCCAATCAGCAGGATAATGGTATGGGTGTTGTATGTAGCCATATGTGCATATTGGAGCTCACTGTCGCAAATATATTACAAAATCATGGTGTAGTAGCACAATCTAGTTTAAAGGCAGCACATTTTACATTGAAATGGCCACTAAATCTGCACAAAAATGCAGTTGTGTTAAAAAACCATACAGAGCACAAAACATAATTCAATGAAATTGGGTTTCAGCGAACATGTATCATTTGTGCATCACCAAGTAAAGTTTCTTGATTTGTTTTGCTCCTATTAAAATCTGTGTCCTTCATACTTCAGAATTGCAAAAAACGTGCTTCATTTGTACTTTCCGAACTGCCAATATATTTTGAAACGTACAGAGTTAATTTACAGATATATGTACATTTTGTTTTGTGTTAAACAAAATAGCATCCTGCAGTCGATCCTTTCACATTCCCTGTAACCCAGCAAGATTGTCATATAGTTCAGTTTACAAATGCCTCTCAATTTGCAGTTAGAGAAAGTAAAGTATACACCAATCCCCATGTTAAAAATAAGCAGCAATTTGTCAGAATACATTCGAACGCACAGGAACTGAGGCACAATAAAAAAAAACATCTTTATTGCCGATTTACCTTCTGAACCTCAGCATAATTATTTTGGGGGTGCTGCAGCACTCCTACCGCCCCTCCTTCCAGCACCTATGGACCCAAAGGTGTCAGTTTTCCATGCTATGTCCTCTCATTCTAAAGCAAGATCTCTAAATGCCATACTGATGCTGGGGCAGTGTTAGGAACGTTCACATGCTACAAAGTCCAGTGGTCGCAGTGGGTGGGATCTATTAGGAGTGACGTTTCCAATCTTTTTTAGCCTTACCTACCCCAACATTTGTTTTGAAAAAACAACCGTTCCTGTGGCATTACCGAGGACCCTGGTGTGTCTCTGGTTGAAAGTGAAGGGAGAGGGCCTCCCATACTGTGAAGTCAAGGAAGCGGCAGACAACGAAAGAAGAAACAAGCCTTCTCTCCAGGATGCCAGCTACTTGTAAGAAATGTAAATGTGTGCAATTGCTTAATTAGAGCACCTTGGGAGCCAGTATATGCTTTAATTGATGGAGTCTTTTGAGGCTTCATGGGGACAAAGATTTATTCTTTTTGGGAATTAATGTAAGGGGGTTACCAGCTGAGCTCGGGAGTGTATTCTTATAATGCAAACTATTAAAAAGGTACGCACTAGGTACATTTGGATTGTGCATTACTGAAAATATATATTTCTAAAGCACTTTTTTTATTTAAAACACAAAATATCTATGCAGATTTGGAGGCAGCCTGTCTTGTAATGTGTATAATACAATTTTAAAATAATGACTTGCATATTCACAGTGCTTTCAGTCACTGGCTGAGACCTCAAATCACTACAAATACACAAGTCACTATTCCCTACTGTGCCAATCAAGATTCAGTTTTTTGACTGGTTACACTCACAGACATCTGCAGTGATCGCATTAACTAACTGAAATTTCATAATGTAAAAGAGTGAACTGTCCACCAATTACTTTAACCTGCATTTATTTTTCATTTAAGGTGTGGGTTTATATTTTATATGTATTTACATGAAGGTGAAAGTCCCCACTCCACACACACTGAGCCTGCTCTCATTGCACACAGGAATATAGTTCTCATATTTTTTTATGCACTTCAACCACTGAGGACGACCCACCTAGAAAGGACCTTTGCAGGGATATGTATTGCAGAAGGGTCTACCTAAACAATGGACAGGAGTGTAGACCAGAAGGAACACTATGGCCAAGTCAGAAGACACTGTGTGCACAAGGTCAAATCTGGATCTGATTATAGTGGTTGTGTGCTCCATAGGAAGGGTCCTTGTCCTTTAAAAGGATGAACATGCCCTAGGTTCCGACCAGATGTACCCGCTGAACATCCCTATTGCCCCTGAATCTCTACACAAACATATCCGTGTGACAACATGCATGCAGTATGAATCGGTGTGGGGGGGGGGCAGGCAAAAGGCAAACATTAAACTGGAATCTCCCTCTGAAGGATTAATCTCAGGTACAGGCAAGTATCAGAGCTACAGTGACCAGGGATTCGAATCACTGGGGAACAGACTTCAAGGACCACAGAACAAGTTATAAAGATTAGTACGTATCAACTGAATACCATTTGCCCCGCCCCCCCCCCCCAACGCGAGAGCAGTACTAGGAGAGGCCAAATCAGTCTGACCAGTCTTGTGTGGAGGTTATCATAAGCATCTGACCACTCTGGGTACCAGTCAGAGATCTCAGGATGCTAAGAAGACCAAGTAGCTTAGAGGCAAAAATACAAACACAGAAACTGGGAGGGGAAAAGGGAGAGGCCGTAAATGCAAGGGAACCAACAAGGGTGAAAACAACAAAAGTGCGAGAACACAAAAGTAGGATGCAAACTAAAAGTAAGAAGAGAGCCACAGCAACTAACCAATGATATGTTGCCTGGAATCTGCTCCATATTGTTTTGGCATTAAAAACTGGTTCTACCTAATCTTATCCAGAAGTGCACCCTAAACCAGGAACTACGTACATAAAAGCAAAACTTAATTGTGCAGTCTAATGTTTATGTGGTTGAGTTTCTATAAGCCTGTTCTCCACAGTGTTTAATCCCTTACAACCCTTTGCGTAATCCTGTGCTGTATGTGAATCCCGCCACCTGCATGTACCAAGAATAATCACCAAAAGTACACAAAGTTGAAGGAGATGGTAGATCAAATGTGAAGGTCAGATGTCAAGTAGGAATGCATGAACTATTCAAAGCAACACCACTTCCTACATAAGACCTTCAAATGGATCCCCCTCAAACACAGAAAGACCGTCACTCACGCCCTGGTCACCAGCATACTCGACTACGGCAACGCACTCTATGCCGGAATAAACAAAAACCTCACACGCAAGCTACAGAACATCCAGAACGCCGCCGCAAGACTGGCCCTCAACCTGCCAAGACACTGCCACATCTCCCAGCACCTGCGCACACTCCACAGGCTCCCCATCGAAGCTCGAGTCACCTTCAAGATGCTCACCCACGCTCACAAGGCCCTCCACGACACCGGACCAGCATACCTGAACAGCCGACTCAAATTCCACACACCCCATAGGACCCTACAATCAGCCCAGCTCTCCTACGCCGTGGTCCCCCGCACCAGAAAGACCAGATCAGGCGGCCGCTCCTTCTCCTTCCTCGCGGCCAGAGTCTGGAACGCCCTCCCGCTCCACCTCAGACAGACAACATCTCTCCCCATCTTCACAAGAAACCTCAAAACCTGGCTCTTCGACAGACCCCCTCCTTGATGGACTGGAACCTGCGAAACCCCCCTCCCCCAGCGCCTTGAGACCCTTACGGGTGAGTAGTAGCGCTTAACAAACGCGTGATTGATTGATTTGTGATTTCAGTGACAAGGACTCAAAGTAAATATCCACAATCGCCCTCAAAAGTAAAGAGTTAGAAGAGAGCAGTAACACTTCAAATGAAAAGTGAGAAATCAATGACTGGGCATTTGACCACTCACTGACCGCGTTATGTGTGGAGGTCGTTATCACGAGCATATGACCACGCTGGGTACCAGTCAGAGGCCGCAGGATGCAGAGAAGACCAAGTTTCAGGAAAGAGGTCGAAGCCTAAAAAGCTATGATATTTATGGAAAATTCTGTGAATTAATCAAAATTGATAAACCTTGGAAAACCACAGGCATTAGTCTATGCTCTTATATTACTCATACTTGTATTGTGGATTAAGCCTTATGTGAACACAAAGTAGCTGAAGGATCACCGAGTGTGCACTGGTGAAGAGCAATTAATGAGAGAACTATCAGAGAAATGGACAAACTGCATGAACCCAGCAGGCCTAATCTGGTGACAAATGGTAAGTTTCCCTGTCCATGATATTACAGTATTGGTTTAAATTTCCAAGCAGGATTAGAAAAAAATATAAGAAATATCATGTTTGGTTAAAATATTCTGCATAGTTTTACTACATTTAAAGACTGCCAGAGATCTGTAAACAAAGAATAGCATGTGCAGCAAACTGGCCTTCCTTTTTCTAAATAAAATAAGAATCATAGAACTACAGAAAAAAATAGAGGAGTATAAAGACAAATAATGATGCATGTTGCAAAAAATGCGTGAGCATTAGCAAAAAGGTGGACTAAAGTAATAACCAGTTAACTGGAATTTTTTTTATCTGCACAGACTTTCTTTTATTAAAACAAGAACAGCTCTACATGTCACAATACCCAACAGTCTTTAACTATTTGATAAGAGAAAAGAAATCATAAGTTACTTACCTGGAACACTGAGTCTGCAGCACCACATCTTTCATAAACCTGCATGTCTTTAGCTTCGGCCACCCTAAAACCAAATCTAGAACTGCACCTTAATCGGTAATAAACAGTCTGTATCGTCAATGGGAGTGATCATTTCACAAAGCTATGCTAATTTAAAATCGGATAACTCCGAATGGGAGTTGAAAATTCCTGGTAAGTGAATTATGGCGGATTTTGAGGTAGACAAGAAAATCTAAACTTTGCCACTGTTACTCACTAAATCCATATTCACCAATGTCAAATCCCACTGCCAACTTCTCATGGCAATTCATCATATGCAGTATGCACCACAAAACTAAACAAGCATTGGCATAGCCAATAGGTCTCGCCTTTGGGACCTTATAAGTATTTAGTTATGCAGCACAATATCCTTGGTGCAACAACATCAACTGTTGCATGGCTAAACACTTATAAGGTCCCAAAGGTGAGACCTATTGGCTATGCCAATGCTTGTTTTCATTCGCACGAGCTGCAAAATCGAAATTGAGTGGGAGAGCCATTTCTCTTTTTTATTGCAGACATCAAAAAGAACGACTGAACTTCAGGATGGGAGCTGATGAGAAATTTAGTGATGTCGACATGGGATTAAAACCAATAGAGACGATGTCACCCTGGCTGAGAAGGGAAAAAAAGGTGAATGATGCATCCCCCGAAGAAATGGATTGACCCCACGTCACTTTTGGCTCTGGTATAAAAGTCTTCCTGCAGTTTCCATGGCTGTCTGCAATCAGATCACTCCTAAAAGACTGGGCAACAAAAAAGTTCCTTCTGATGAACACAAGGGTGAGGAGTCCTCTTCGTCTGCTTGTCTCTTTCAGACTGAGGGACAGTTCACAGCATCAAACAGCAACAAGCCGCATTTCTAGACTAAGCAACAGGGTTCCCACCTGCAGGTTTTGGTTTTTGGAACAGAGCAGCTCTGGAAGGTTTGAGCAGGCTGAGCGTTTCAAAGATGCTGACAGCCTTCGCCACAGTTGTCCTGTGGATCAGGTTTGATCTGGGAGTGCATGCTGCTGCTTGCGAAGCCATTCGGATCCCGATGTGCAGGAACATGCCATGGAACATCACCCGGATGCCCAACCACCTGCATCACAGCACGCAGGAGAATGCCATCCTGGCTATTGAGCAGTACGAAGAGCTGGTGAACATCAACTGTAGCCCAGTGCTCGGTTTCTTCCTCTGTGCAATGTATTCACCCATCTGGACCCTGGAGTTCCTGCACGACCCTATCAAGCCCTTAAATCCTTATGCCAGAGGGCAAGGGATGGGTGTGAGCCCCTCATGAAAAGATACAACCACGTGTGGCCTGAGAGCTTGGCTTGTGATGATCTAACGGTTTATGACCGGGGTGTATGCATATCACCGGAAGCCATAGTGACCGACCTCCCTGAAGGTAAGTGAATGCAAAGAGTGTTCATCAGTAGGTCTTAAATGACTTTTTTCCGATGATAAATTCAGAAATAGATGTTTGAGAATCAACAACATGCATATTTCTGCCACCTGTTCTTCGGCAGTAAAAGCAACCAAGGTTGTATTTTCCAGCCAGGCATTAGTTCCAAAGTGAAGCATCAAACGATATACTTGCAAAAATCGTTTTGTGCCACAGCAGGTAAGCTGCACTCCTGAATCAGTGTGACATGCTGACTACAATGCATGATGTTCTGATGCCATCATGTGGCCACTTTTGATATTGCAAGCATCGGTATAAACACACTGGCATGTTAATGCTTGCACTCGTGCTTGTGCTGGCATCCACGACAGCGAGCAGCGGCGCGCAGGCCATATGTTTTCAATTAACACGCTCGCCACTGCTCGCTCCCGCAAGGTGGATGCCAGCACAAGCACGAGTGTGCTTGAAAAGGAGCAGACCAATTTCTAAAGGTCATCTCCTAGAGCAGCGCATGCGCGCTGCCTAGGCGAGACCTAAAAAGGTCCTACAGTAATACATCCCAGCTGTGCATGGTGCAAGGTCAACATGAATGCAGCTCATGCACGTGTTTTTTCATGTCCAATATTGATCATTTTGTGGACGAAAGTTTTCGTTTATTTAGAGGTTAAAATAGAAAATAAACTCCAATAGAATGGCAAGTCAAATTTTGATTGGTGTTACCCAATTATTCCACACATCGCATAAGGCACTAAAGTATTTGATCTGGGTAGCGATAGGGGGGTTAGTCCGATTAATCACTCCCTAAAACTACGGCTGAGGCAAATACACAAAGTTCCATCCCTGGAAGAACACATTGTAATCAGAAATAATCTATCTGCAGCATTCCGTCAAAGACCTTTTGCAGGCAACTGAATAAAGCAATACTGAAGCTGTGATCATGGATAAATTCCATCCTAAATCAAGAATGGACTAAATCACTTAGGGGCCGATTCCGATCTCGGCCGGTAGGGCTCCGAATCGGATTCGGCATTACCGGATCCGATTCGGAGCCCTGTTTCCCGACCGAATCGTACGCGGGTCCGGCCGAGCGAGTACGATGCAAGCGCCCGCGAAATCGCCGACCGACTCGAACGCGGCTACAACTCGCTCCGACCGACTCGCACGGACACAACTCGCACCGCGCAATGGAGACGTTCCCCGGCCGGGTAAGTACGATGCGCACCGCGAGCAGTCCGACCGACTCGCGCCGTCCGGCTCGAAAGAGCTGTCGGAGCCGGACTTTGGGGGTCCGCGTCGGACCCCCCTGTACGCGTAGCCGTACATGCGGGTCGCATGTACGGCGCGACCCGCTTCGACGCGTACCCGCTGTAGTGGGCGCCCTTGTTCGCCTCGCACCCATTGAGTCAATGGGAGCCCGCGTACGCGTTGTACGACCGGCTCCCATTGACTTCAATGGGAGTCCGACCGAATCGAGTCCGGGTGCATGCGTGCGCATCGTACTCGTTCGGTCGGACTGCCAGAGTCCGATTCGGTCGGAATTCTCTCCGGGTCCGGCTCGGTCGGAGAGATTTCCGGCCGAATCGGAATCGGCCCCTTAATGTTTATTGTAATATATATTCATTTGGGTGGTGGAACTGTACAACTTGCCTGCAGCTACTTTGGTCTTCATCCTTGGACTCTTCATTTTTTTATATCTTACCATTAATTTAATGAACTATGTCTTGAGAGAACTAACTGAATTAGCCTTAGCCCTTTGCTTCAGTAGGTTTTACAAGTTACGCGTACATTTATGAAAGATATAAATTTCAGAACAACTGTTACAGGTAATTCTGAGGCATGAACCTTTCATATTCTCCAATGCTCTCATTTAGTAACAAGCAAAAGCTGGTTTTAATAACTGGCAAGGAGAAAAGGACATAAAAATGTTGTTCATTAGTCGTGACCCATTTAAACCAGTACGTGCATAAGAATACGAACTGTAAATTTCACTGAATATCTACTGACTTTCAAGGCACATTTCGTTCAATCTCAGCTTACACTATTTTTATGCAATAGTGCTTCAGTTGCAGTTTTACTGCCTTTTGGCTGTATCGAATTGTTTCCTAGTATTAATAGGTGTCTTGTTTGCCAATTGGGATTCCATGCACAGTTTTATAGCACATACATGGGAAAACCTTTGCACACCAATTTCAAACATTTGATTTAAAAGTAATGCTGTGAAATACAGGACATGCAACATTTACATGCAAGAAAAGAAGCTGAGAAGAAGCACAATCATCTGATATCATTAAAAGGGCGGACAGGTGTGAGCTTGAACAGGTTAAGTTTTATTTCCGACAGGAAGTCTGTTTCAGTTTTAAAATTTCGTTTGAAAACCGGGCTAAAGTTTATGAAAACAAGTGCACAATGTGGCCAGGGTATTTTCTTGTTTGCATGACTACGAACAGCCATATAAGGATAAATATGCTTTACCAGCACCCATGTTATAACTAATAATCTAACCAACGAAATGTTAAACTTGTTATCTCCAAGAAAAAATATCATGCAGTTAAACTAAATAATGTAGATATACCAGGTTTCATAGTGGTTAATAGACCCAAATGATTCGAAAGTCCAGAAGGAATTGAATGTAGCAATACGGTAAAATGCAATAGCGATGAAATTACGTTACATTTACTTCACACACAAAATATATTTACCTGAAAACGTGCAAAGATAGCATTCCAGGCTCCCATCAAAATGTCCACACAATTTAGTGGTCATTTAAGTAGCTTAATCCCATGACAAAGCGATGTTTGTACCCATCCCCCAACACCTTTTGAGTGCAGTCTAGATCTAGCAGGCAATCAGATACTCGAGATCAGCCACCCACAATTTGCAGGCTACCTGGCAGAGGTCTAACATTTTGGGAGTAGATCCCTCCATTTCCAAGCTCTTCCATCTGAGAAGACCACCAGCCGCCCTTTACCATCTAATACAAACGTCTGCCTTCCTTTACTAATGAAACAGGATGAATGAAGAGCTCTGGACAATATCCTTTTCTGCTCGACCTATGTCTCCACCTGTTCACCTCCTGTTTACCACCCAGCGCTTGCAGAAGAGTGACCACTCAACAAAAGACCATACAACTAAATAAGATGCAAGGCTGCTTAGTTCAGTGATAACGGCTTCAGATTTGGCTTTTGTTATTTAGACTAGTAATGCCCGTCAGTATGGCAACATTTTGAAAAGTCCCACAGACATTGATATGCCATTTTATTTATTTATTTGTGTTTGCCTGCTGCGCTCTGCATTTAGGAGGAGCCACCCCAGCTTGTGCATGGGTAATAGGTTTGGCTCCTGTGGCAGCCCAGAGAACATTAGGCAAGGGGTCAAACCTGGTAGAACCAGCTCGAATTGAGTCTTTTCAGACAGAAAAAGACGAATGCAACTGAGACTAGAGCTGCAATCCCAATTTGAGTAGTCAGGATGCAGAGTTGTGGCCCATGATTAACTTACCAAATACTGTTAAGAGATAAACAAAAATAGCACACAGTCATCTGCGGTGTACAGCAAGTGAATGGGGTCTTCATCTATGAGTAAGTCCTCTGTCTCAGTGCTGCGCCAGGACCATTGCTGAAACACTAGCTCTTCACACTGTCAAAGATACAGATGTTCAGAGAAACTTGGTCATGCCCTACTTCCTCCTGTTGCTTCTGTCAGAAGGGACAGCCATCCATCATGTCCTTCTGGCAGGTGTGAGAGTTACCAAAACTGGTGGTGGAAAATCTGTTCATTCTCATTGTTCAAGCTCTGACTGTTGCAGGTGACCAAATCTTTTCCTTCACAGGCACAACAAAGTTCTTACCAGTGTAATGGTTACGGCAGAAATTGATATCAGTGCCTTCAAGATCTCAACTAACAAACTTTGATGCTGCTCTTCTTTTTTTATGCAGGGGTTTGTTATTTTCCCCTACATCACGGCAAATAGGGCCAGGGCTATCAAATTACTGGCTGCGATGGTACTATCTGTGGTATGTTTTCTATTAGGGGGTGGAGATCGGTTATCATCCCGTATACAAGTGGGATAAATTGCCTGAAATATAAGCAATGGGCTTCAATGGCTTCTCATGCATAAATGTCAAGTCATGTCCTCAGATTGATTCTTCCTGGTGCCCACAACTTAATTTTGTGTGTGAATTAGTACACTTGTAAAAACACACTTTAAACTTAAAAATAGAATTATGTCTATCAAGATACGGGTGATCTCTCGATCATTAGTGATAACTACTGAATGTGTTAAGGTCAAAACTTGGGACATGCCTTACATCCAAGGTACAGCAGGAAGATGTATGATTTCAGCCAGAGACGATCATAGAGCCCAAGAAGTCAAAGTTCTCCTTTTAGGGGGCACAACACATGCCTGGATACTCACTCTCTGTAAAATTTAGTTTGAAGTATGATGAATTGGTATTTATAAAGTGTATTTATATATAATATGTTATTGTTTTTAAATATGTATGTTTTAAAGACTGTCTAAACATTAATAAAGTATGAACTGTACTGTAAAATTCAATAGATGGGCAGAGGGGAAAAGAGCTTCAAACGCACTGTCCTGTTAATCTGAAAGTTACTGCTAGTATACGTTCGCTCACCTAATTTTTTCTGTCAGTCTAGCAATGTTCCTGAATTTGGTGTTTTTTTTATTTTGCAGGAACAGCAAACTCGACAGCAGTATGGCTTACTGCTTGATGGCATGCGATTCTCTTGCCTGTCAAGGACCACTATATTTTGCGAGCATAGCTTGACTGGGGGTTTCTCTATATCGCTCATTCTGTGATCCTGATCCTGTTTTGTGCCAAAGAGGAGCTTGTGTACAGACCAGTATTCCAAATTGTGCAAAAATTAGCACACATTGTAATTTTTTAGTGATGGTAATTACGAGCAATTTTTCCCAGGTTGAGAATGGTTCACAAAACAATAATGTGATATGTCCTGCCTTCTTCCAACCTGCAGTAATGACCACATCTGATAAATAATCAGTGGGAAAATATAGTAATGTTTGATTCCAGAAAACAACAAAATTCACATGTAATTCCTACCTTTCAGCAGTAAAACCTTTAATGGAGTTATAGAGAGGGTGACCAGACGTCCCGGATATCCCCTGATACTCCCGGTTTTTAGAGGACTGTCCTGGTGTCCCGAAGCTTTTCTTAATTTTGAATACATGTCCCTGTTTTTGGGACAAAGGTCAATTCATTCTGCAAGTGAGAATTGCTCTTATTCAGGCAGCGCAGGAAGAGGTCGGTTGCATCAGTGGCGTAACAAAACTTGAGGGGGCCCCCCTGCAACGTCCATGGAGGCCCCCCCACCCACTCTCCGGACATGCAGCAGCAGGGAGGAGACAGAGTGAGGAGGAGGGCAGGGGGGCTCGGGTTAGAGGTCCTGCCGTAGCTAATGTTATGCAAGCTTAGCGGTTAAATGTGTGAAAATATAAATATATATAAATATAATATCGGGTCAGGGCAGACACCGGTTTTTGCTTCTCAAAACCTGGTCACCCTAGTTATAGATCGCATCCTGTGGCATCGGTGTTTACAGGTGCAGCAAAACCCTCACTCAAAATCAAGGCTTAAGAAGTGTTAACATCCAAACAGTGCTTTAAGTGGGCCGGGTCTCACCGGTGCTGAGCACCAGCAGTTTTTTTTAAGGAGGCATCGAAACGGGTCTCTATCGGGCTCTCTTTTGTGCCCTGGCACATGCGGTCCGTTTTTTTCCGGACAGCAGGCACATTCATGTGCGTGTGCTCACACTGCTCACTTCTCACTAGTGGAGAAGTTACGGCATGACGTCATGCCAGGCGAGCGTTGTAGGGGAAGGGGAATCCTTTAAAGAGAGCCATTTTCTCTTTGGATTTCCCTTCTCTTTTTGAAACTCGGGAGCAGCAACATTGTCGTGGTGTCACCAGGGCTTTAAGTGGAAACTTTTTCAATATTATATACAAGCCATAGTTGCTGCTTATTTATCTTATGCAACTAACAACCATTGACAAAGCTAATAGTCGTGACTTGTTGTAGTAGGTATGATGTTATTTGTTGTATCAAATATCTGGATGTAATGACAGAAACAGCAAAATACAAGTCGGGCGGCACACTATGCTAAGCACAGATTTTTAGCTTACATGTTTTTAAGCCACGCCCTTAATTACATTGGCCACGCCCCTTTGAGAGACCACCCCCCCCAGTTTTTTCAACCCACTTAAAGTCCTGCATCCAAACAATACTACTTGTTTCCCTTCCTGCAGTGTGATGAAGGAAATATTCGCAGTGGGTAATAATTAATCAAGAATCACGAGAAATAATGCTGTGAGTGAAAACACCTCTGCGTAGTGAACGCCGCAGGAAAACCTTCACAACCTGTTTCAGTCTTCTTAACACAGCGACAGATACTCGCGCCAAACGATGATAGGCTGATTTTCCATTTTTAATGGTAGTTCAGAACGTAGCCACCAGGTGGCAGACGATACACATATACGAATCTTTGGGCGCCTAGGGCTGCCGAATATTGATGTTACTAAATGACGTTCAGTTATGTTTGTTTTTTTTAGTTGTAAAAGCTCTCGCTGCAATCTGCAAACAACGAGAGAGTGGAAACTTGCTTTACGTCACCTCCACCTTCCCTTTTACTGCGCATTGAAGCGCTTGGCTAACCAACCTGTGAGAGTGATGTCGTCATCGTCCTCGTCGATGATCTGCTCCTCGGCCACATCCAGGGAGCTCTCGGTAATCATGTCATTGGGGTCATCGGTGCAGGTTAACCCCGAGTAACTGTGCAGGATGTCAGCGCTGGGGACATGCTCCACGATAACAGCCGGGAAAATGGAAGGGTCGCCCAGCTGCGAGACAAAAAAAATAGGAACGCCCGTTAATACTAACAAGTACTAGAAACAACAACAACAACTTTTTGACTTAATGTTTATGCTTTTTGCATCAATCTACATCGACGAAGTGTACTTAGACGGCACTAAGTTAAGTCTCACATGCAGCTGTTATTGTAAAAGTCTCTATTAAACAAGGTTACCAGATTCCTTTGTCACCCTGTAGTAGTAGACTTGATAAACCAAGTGGGAGAAATTTCGTGACTACAATGATTGAAGCTCTGTGTCAGAAATGATATGAAGTCTTCTGGTAACCAGTGGCGGCTCCGTCGCCTCCACTGGTCAAAAGGAAACATAAAATGATAATAACGTAACCTTATTATCATTATTTTATGTTTCCTATCCCAGTCTGTGGCCGGCTGGCCATAGCAGGGGAAGGAGTGGTTTGCACTCCTGAAGTGCTCATGACTGTTTGACCGGCCCTCGTGGGCTGGCCAAACAGTCATGCGCACTTTGCATGTTCGCCACCAGGCTGCATTACACAGCCTGGTGAGGAACATGCAGAACTCCCTGTCCCTGTCTGTGCGCCGAACCACAATGCTCAGACCAATCACAACGCTACATTACAGCGTTGTGATTGGCTCAGGGGAGCCTGTGTGCCCAGGAACTTCCTGCTGGATTCAGGAAGAAGGAAGCTGAAGTGGATGGAGGAGAGGTGGCCCCCGGCCGTTCCAGGTAAGTTCTTTTCTTTTTTCATTCCCTCCCGTCCACTCCCCCTATTCCCACAAACATCCTCCTCCCGCCGCCTCACCACCCCCATCCGAGAGCAGCCGCTACTGCTGGTAACCCTACATTTCCAAGTGTAATATAACACACGCTTTGCAGATATTTTTTGCACCTTGACTCAGGGACGGTTCTAGGATTTTTAAGCCCGGGCAGAAAAGGAATGTGCGAGGCTCCTCTAATTTGCATTCAAGCTGACAAATTCAGGGCTGTTACCATCTCAATAAATGCCACTGCTCCTGAAGTTGCTTGGTGCAGTCCCCTTCTAGGCTGCAGCCCCTCTCTCTTAGCAACCTACAAGCACCTCTTTTACAGCTCATAAGTGGCTGAAGGTGTGTGAGTTGCTTATGTGTTAAGACTGGGGGGGGGGTGTAAATCGCAGGGCAATAGGCATCCTGTGGTGCCTCTGTGTGGCAGCAGGGCAGGAGGCTTAATTGCAGGACAAACCTGCAGAATATGTCTCCTTGCAACTGGGACCATAGGAGGGGGGCCCCAGTCCAATTTTATCTGCATTTTGGGATTTGTAGTCCCTTTTATCCAATTCTGAAAATCAGGACTACAAATTGCAGAATGTAAAGAAGAGTCCTGGACTCAATGAGCTACCCATGCATGGACCTAGGAAATGTGAGCACTCTGCCATTTCTATCCCTGCATGTTCTGTGTGCTATGATGCCGAACAGGGCCCTTTGCAACTTTTAACAAAATAGCAATGTAGAGCAATCAGTTCAACTGTTGAAGATCTAGCCACGTATGTACGAATGAACTACAGAGCGCAAATATAGCTACAATGCAGTGAAACCTTGTACACAATGGGTTTTTTAGAGATGGTAGTGCATAGGAAGTGGGGGAGGCATGAATGAGGTAGAGGGGACATACAATTAGAAGAGAAGGGTTTAGGGGTGAAGCAGAGAAGTGAACTATAGAAGTTCCGGTTGATAGCGAAGGTGGGGTGTAAGTGGGACTTCCTCAGAGATGATCAAGTACCCGACTGGGAACTCTGTTTTTTTAAAACAAATTTTATTGAGCAATATTACATTTGGTACTTCAATTTACTCCTGGAACAGGTGTCTGTCCTTCAGGCTGAGCATAGTTTCAGTAAGCATTAAACTGTGCGAGAATACATTTTTTCCACAATATGTTTTAGTTATCTAACATGTCATTCGTCCTTCTATACTCCGAGAGCTATTTACTAAAGTCTACATCATAATGGCAACAAAAAAAAACTAAGCAACTCCTCCCACATTCCCTTCCCCCTCCCATTAGGCGTGCCATGACTGAGGTTAATGACCTCATATAGGATGTGACACACTAATAGTGTGGGGCAACGATCGGTTTTGACTCATGTACTCTAGTCTTACCCACATCTCTCCATTGTCGCATACTGAGGGGATACTACTTGTTTGTATATCAGGAGGCCCCGTAATAGGTAGTAAAGTGACTCAGGACCTCATGGTGTAGCGACTGGGTACAATGTGATATTTTATTTTTTGAAGACCTAGGTTTTCTACTCAATTCAAAATTGGCAGAGGGAAGGAGTCTGATGGATCTCAATGGGGGCGGCATACCAAATCCTAGGAGAGGTAAATAGACATAATATCGAAAAAAATATATAGTATGGACAGAATATCGAATGGACATAATATAGTGGTTAATAATATCGAAATGCAGGTAAGTAATATCGATTGCCAAAATATAGAAGTACATAATATAGGCATTAAAAATATCGAATGTTTTGTATGTTAGTATACGAGTTAAAAATGTATAATATTTTTGTAATGTATGTTTAATTTTTTTAAAGTTACGAAATTTATGTAAAATATGTTTTGCGTATATTACTTCCGTAGCGGGTTGTGGGTTTACAGGGGAATAGGGTGGGAAGTAATTTAATTATAATATATATTTTTATAAATTAATTAAAATTAATTAATTATATGTTAATTAATTTTTGTGTAATTTAAATCTGTAGCGGGTTGTGGGTTTTTAGGGAATAGGGTGGGAAGTAATTTAATTCAAATTAATTAATTAAATATTTTATTAATTATTAATTTAATATTTAATAATTTATATTGTTAATTACGTTAATTAATTTATTATTAATTATAATTTGACTAATAATAAATAATTAATTGGTAATTATGTTAATTATGTTAAAAAATGAATTAATTAGTAATTAAAAAGGTATTAATTATTAAAAATTATTTTGTTACGATGTTAATTGTGTACGTTTTTTAGGAGCGGGTTGAGGGTTGGTAGGGGAGTAGGGTGGGAAGTAATTTAATTTTAAGGACATTTTATAATAATTTAAAAATAATATTTATTAAAAGTTATTTTATAATGTTAACTGTTAATTAATTTAGATTTGATAATTATTAATTTGATTGTTAATTGCTATTAGTTAATTAATTAATTGTTAATTAAGTTAAATAATTAATAATTTAGTAAATTGGAGGTGACGTTTATAGGGGAAAATGGTGGGAGGTAAATTAATTTACAAAAAATTAATTGTTAATTAATGTTGATTAAATTGTTGGAGTGGGAATATTAAATTATTCCTATCCGCTATCCAACGCTTTCCTTACTGTTCCACTCGCTGGAGTGGGAAAAGTAAATTTTACCCTCCCGCTATCCAACGCTTTCCCTACTGTTCCACTCGCTGGAGTGGGAATAGTAAATTTTACCCTCCCGCTATCCAACGCTTTCCCTACTGTTCCACTCGCTGGAGTGGGAATAGTACATTTTACCCTCCCGCTATCCAACGCTTTCCCTACTGTTCCACTCGCTGGAGTGGGAATAGTAAATTTTACTCTCCCGCTATCCAACGCTTTCCCTACTGTTCCACTCGCTGGAGTGGGAATAGTAAATTTTACCCTCCCGCTATCCAACGCTTTCCCTACTGTTCCACTCGCAGGAGTGGGAATAGTAAATTTTACCCTCCCACTATACAACATTGATGTAAAAAAAAATTAACAGATTATATATATATATTTTATATTAATTTTATCATTTTTAAATTAATTTTAAGTATGTTTTAGTTAATTATATTGATTTAATTAAGTTAATATTACTTTTAACATATTTAAAAATTCGATATTTTTTACAAACTATATTTAAAACAACGATATTTTGTCCTCGATATTTTTGTACTTACCTGTTTGTAGATAGGGAGACGATATTTTGTCCATCGATATTTTGGCGACGATATTCTGTCCAGACTATATTTTGGTCATCGATATTATGTCAGTGATCCCCTAGGAGAACCTGACATGTCCCCTTCTTTCTCTTGTCTGTGCTTTTAATTAATAAATCAAAAGAGTTGAGATGCTGGACTGGGGCTGTGTGAGTCTCATAAGACGATGGCCCTTGAAGCAATTAAAGAAACCTTCACAGGACTATGTTTGAAGTCAAAACCATAAAGGTTTATTAAAATTTAAGAATCATTATAGAAGGCAAAAAGTAGTTACTCAAATTCAAATCAGCATCAATAATGCATCAAATAATGCAAATGCGAGAGGATTAACATAAGGTTATTCTTCAAAGCAAGTGAACAGCCAGAACCAAAGTATAGTTCAGCAAGAGGAATAGCATAAAATCTGCTCATATAGTTTCATTATTAAGTCAGTAGTCTAACGCAGTTAAAAAGACAAAATAGACAGGCCGAAGTGGAGTGTGCCTTTGTGGAAGTAAGCAAAATGTCTGGTGCATCCCAAAAAAAAAGGTGCGTTTTATAGGTTTCAGGCAGTGAAATCCACACACTCGACATGGTGATTTCTGACATTTTTGAGCTACACTAAGAAAATTACATACACATAAACCAATAGCTTTTCAAGAAAATATGGTACATCAAAAAAGAAACATTTAGGAACACCTTCTTTCATGCATAAATATGGTAAGATGTCCAAAGAAACTGAAGGAAATAACGTGACATTTGTGCAACAAATAAAAATAGACAGTAAAACTGATGTTTTGGGCAAATAACCTTGAATTTGTTGCAAATACCTAAACATTCAGCACATGGCTTTCTTCTCAACGAACACAAATGAATACATTTCAGATCGACAAGTAAACAGCACCATGAAATTAATTCGATTTCACTTATTTTCTAAATTGGAAAGACACAGAAGAGAAACATGCACATAGGAAACATGTTTGTGTAATTTAAAACAACATTTCTTTCTATTCACTATAAAATGAATGTGAATGTAGGCTGACTAGGCCTAGTCATGTGAACCGAGGTCTAGTTATTCTAACTAAACAAATTTAAAACCAGCATAATTTTTATTTTAATTAAAAACACAGTCAAACTAGATTTACTGATTTTTAGTCTACAAAGTACTGTACTCTCCCTCAGCGGTCTTACTCTTGGTTGTTAGGTATGGTGTAGTACAAGCGTTGACTGCCTTGTAGATAGTGTCGCAGTTTAATGCAGATGGGCGGTGGGAGCCAGACTAGTTCTTTGCGGGTATGTGTTAAACTGGGGTCCATCATTGCATTGCTCCAAAAAACTCAGTCAAGTATATCCCCTTCAGCACTTGACTCTCAGTGGTAGCGATGGCGAACAGTCACAGGCTCAGCACTTCAGCGAGATCAATGTGGGGTTACGGCAGGATCAGCACTTCACACAATATCCAACAATCCAACAGTGCTCATAATATAACTGTCAAGCGAGCAGCTTCTGTCTCTCTTTTTTTTTTTTTTAAAGAAAAGTACTTTATTCTACTATAAGACAGAATACCACATACAACATAAAAGTTATCAGATACCCGATGAATGGGTGCAAGTCTAATATAGTAGCAGGCTAGCCTCTTCTCTCTCTACCCACCCACCTCTGGTGATCTGGGGTCTTGTGGTGCAGTAGCAAGTGGAGGTCCAGTACATTCTCTCCTTTAGCAAATAGTCTCCACGGCTGGAGCAGCCGAAGAATTTTGCACCAGTTCTCTGAGCAACTGCAGCTGCAGCAGGCCATTTGCTCTCAGCCTTTGCTAACCAGAGTTGTGCTGGGCACGGGTGAAGCATAAAGCAAAGCCGCTCTGGCCAGGTGGGTGAAAGCAGCTTGGCACAGTCCTCAAGACATCAGCGCAGGTTCCTCTGATCTGGTGAGACTTAATGGTGGTTACGCTGGGCCTCTTTGCAACATGGGATTACACAGTCCTCCTTGCAGGTGCAGGACTCTGGTGGTAATCTTCTTCAGTGAGCAGGTTATTCAGACAATCTCGGCCGGCAGGTGCCATGACTGTGATGTCAGAGATGATGGCGGAGCCGCTCAGGCATGCTTCAGAAATGCTGCGTTTCACTCGAGTTCCGTGACCGACTTGCAGGCTAGACCACCAGCAACATTAGTTGCGAGTCTCTTGGTGGACAGACCACAGAATGATTGGCCAATTGTTTCTATCCACATTAGCAGTCAGCTCCTCCTGTAAGGTAGACTCGCTCCTTTCCTCTCGCTCAGGCTAGACTCTTCAGATTTTCAAGACAAGATTAGGCAGTTCTTCCCCCATATCAGACTCCATGTGATGTCCCCTCCCCTATAGGAAGCTGGCTGTCAGGCAGACACTAACTTTGGCTGTATAGTACTCTACGGGAGCACCCCCTCCTTGATCAGAGAGAACTTGAAGCTGGAACAACAAATAGGTCAGTGGCTCCCACTCTTGTACAGAGATGGCAAATTGGGGATGTGGATTCCTAGTCTGCCTTTTCAGAACTGGTTTTGGGTAGGCTCTTTTTTACTGTGTGCTCCTCAGGCTGTCTTCCAGACTCAGCCTTTGTCTTGAGTGATGCTTTTCACAGCAGCGTTGTCCCAGATAGGAGCACCCACAACAAAGATACAAAGAGATGTGATCAGTTCACACCCAACCATCAGCCACACCTGACAGTGATCAGGAAGAGAAATTAAGGTTTGGCCCTTATGTAAAAGACCCTTCAACACAAAATGCAGTCCCACCCTTCACCCCTACCATCCAGCAAATGGCAGGTCCAGAAAGACTACCCAGCAGCCCTTCTGTCTCAAAAGGAACTAATCGAATTTATAAAGGAGAAGCTTGAGGGTCTCTTCTTTCCTCACTTCAGTGTCTGAGTTTCCTCTGTCCAGGGTTAGAATGACAGCAATACATTGCCACTGTCTGGGAAAGTAACTACACCTCTATGTGCACATGAACAGGCCAGGGGTTTCTAAAATAGAACCCACAGGCCTGTATTACTTTGGTACGCTCATACACTCAGACCCTGTGCAACAAGCATTCCTCCACACGCTCAGGCTCTCAGCACTAGGATTCCGCGTTCACTGGTAACAGAGTGGACAGGTAACCTTCCACTTCTAGGACACTGCTAAAGATGACTTTTAAAGCAAGATCATTGCAAAACATGGTACGCTGCTAAAACCATGCTATATGTATGAACCTGTGAGAGGGATTGTAGTCCTCTGTCAATACTGAGGGATCACTTGGTGTGCCCCTCCAGGTCCAGGACAAGTCTAGGGCGTCTCATGTCAAAGGCAGACAGGCCTAGATCTTCATACACACGTTAATTTAGTGAAAGACTGGGGCCAAAAATCAAAAAATGGGATACCAGAATCGCATTTGGGCACATAGAGCGGAGGACACGACTATATACCAAGCAGGGGACATTCCTGTCCCAACAGTGTGGTATGCTCTGGTTGTACTTGAGAAAAACGTGAGGAGGTGCTCTGCTGCGTGGTGGGCAGTCTTCAGCAGAGTGACATGGATCTGAGGCACACTAGCCACTAAAGGGTTGCCTGTGTTGAGACAGAAAAGGGCCAGAGTTTGAAAAACAGTTAAAAGCCTACTTCTTGCAGTAAATGCATCACCCTGTAGCGCAGGATCAATTGATGCCAGGCAGTATCTGTTGTGTGGGATGCAAGCTCTGAAGTTGAGGTTAGTGTCAATTTAGAAGCCCTGTGGCTCTGTGTTGTTGACAAGTGAAGCCATCAAGATTCATCTTAGAAAGTCAAATTGCACCTGCATTGTTTCCAGCACAAATAATGTCTTGGTGTTTTTCAGTTTGAGGTTAACCTTGGACTTCCATAGTTTTATTTTTGAGGTAGGGCTTGGACATCCAGGCTTTGACTGCAGTAAGCCAGTTCTTCAGGTGCTCAATACTGTAGCTAGGTGACACTTTTAGATTAAGTTGCAGGTTATCCACATACTGGTGGACATTGACATTCCTGACACCCTGTAGGAACTGGCATGGGGATGGAACCTTACGGATGGCACAGGAGGCAGGAAGGAGCTTGGATGTGGAGAAATGCATATAGGTAAGTTGGGCTCTGTTCCGCATTGCAGGATGATGTTGCCGAAAACATTGTGCATGTAACGGTGTTAGGTAATGGTTGATGGTAAAAGATGTGAAAAGCTGGATAAGGAGATAGGTGTCACCTTTGTTGAAGAGCTGCAGACTTGGATGGCTTCCGGCTCTATCCTGCTTTGGAGCGTGAGCCCAGGCTGAGGGTTTTCAAAGAGGGCACTGCTTTTTTGATCTTATGTAGTTCGTTGGTAACAGCCTTCTCAGTGGCCTTACCCATTTAATGGCAGGCATGAAAGGTGAACAACATTAATGTTATTTTTACAGTTTTTAAACAATTTTCACATTTTCTATGGACATTTTCTAATAACTTGTACACAAAAAAATTAAAAATCAATCAAACTAGCTGTGGCCCGTTTTACCTTCATAAAAAATTAAAGGTGCATGCACAGAAGACATCAGCGGAATAGACATCAACAATGCCAACTATACACCATAATAAACAGAAAAAATTAAAACTCAATGAAATAAAAAGTAGATTTGCTCAACTGAATTTATGATCCTGTAATTTGTCTCTCAGTGATGCAGAATGAACGAACATTATTTAAATCCAGGTGTAATAAATAAATAAGTACCATTTATGTTTTTTCATGCAGATTTTGTGCTAAACGAAATGCTACATTTTAAGTTTTATACATGAGAACATGTGTTTTTTACATCGCTTTTTCAGGGGTTAGTTCTGCTAGTCAGGCATGTGAAACACAATGGGGCCGATTCCGATTCCGGCCGGTAATCTCTCCGACCGAGCCGGACCCGGTGAGAATTCCGACCGAATCGGAACCTAGCAGTCCGACCGGACGAGTACGATGCATTCGCATGCTATCGGACTCGATTCGGTCGGACTCCCATTGAAGTCAATGGGAGCCGGTCGTACGACGCGTACGCGGGCTCCCATTGACTCTAAGGGTGCGAGGCGAACAAGGGCGCCCCCTACAGCGGGTACGCATCCATGCGCATCGCGGCGTACATGCACAGGGGGGGGACCCATGGGTCCCCCCCTGTGTGCGACTCGCGCGCCTACGCGTACAGGGGGGTCCGACGCAGACCCCCAAAGTCCGGCTCTGACAGCTTTTTCGAGCCGGACGGCGCGAGTCGGTCGGATTGCTCGCGGCGCGCATCGTACTTACCCGGCCGGGAAACGTCTCCATAGCGCGCTGCGAGTCGTGTCCATGCGAGTCGGTCGGAGCGTGTGGAAGCCGCGTACGAGTCGGTCGGCGATTTCGCGGGTGCTTGCATCGTACTCGCTCGGCCGGACCCGCGTACGATTCGGTCGGGAAACAGGGCTCCGAATCGGATCCGGTAAATCCGAATCCGATTCGGAGCACTACCGGCCGAGATCGGAATCGGCCTCAATGTGTAATGATGACCTTATGGTCCTCTCATGACAGGACTGATTCACAAAGCCCAGGTTTGAAAATGTGAAAATTGTTGGGTTGGGAATGACCATTGTATGGTACACGGGAGTGCACCCTGGCTTGAGTGACACAACAGCATGTAAAACTGGTAACCCGACTTCTTAAAGATGCTAATCTAGCGAGTGCACTGGGACCTAGATCTATCCTTGGTAATACTAAGGTCCAGAAACGGGTCCTGTGACCTGGACGGGGCATACCAAGCGTGTCCTCCTGGTTGACGTGGTACTACGGTCCATGTCCTAAGTTGCTGACAAGAAGCAGTGGTGGCAGTACACCAATTTTTGCAAATTAATAGGCCCGAACAGACCCTTTGTCTGTGTCAGAAAGGTGTTTGGCCTACCAGCTTCAGAAGGGAAGTGTTCCACTTTGTGGCATCCAGACTCTTGTACTGACATTCAGTATGTGTGTCGAGTGCGTGTGTACGGTTTGAATGTGTGGCTCATATGGGACAGCGAGCCTCTGTGTGCACAATGAGTGTCCCCTCTAAACACATCCAGACAAGCTAAAGTTTAAGAGTGCAGAGTAGGTGAGGTGAGCAGTAACTTCTAATGTATCCATGTAGGCCAAACTGGTATCTTCTGGGTCCCGGCGACCCTTATATGGCAACATTGCCCCTGAATACTTGGCCTGTGCTGCTGTTTCAGCCTTCTTTAGGCTGGTTTTCTAGTTCTGCAGTGCTTACAGCTAGAACCACCCCAATGGTGTGGTACTAGTATATTGTGGCCTAAATATGACCTGAAACAAAAGTCATGTCCTAAATCTGGCTTTTTAATATACTGCTCAATTGGAGTCAATAATGGAAAATCTACACCCAATGGAGCAATAGTTTTATAAACTATATTTGGGCTATGATTTTTATGTTAGACAATATTTTTAGTATTGATATTCTGACATACCGCACCCGGAGAACCCTAGAGCTCCATCCCCATCGTCTGACCTAGAGCTTTGCACAAACTAATACAAGCCTCATGTAGCCAGCAGAGGCTAAAGGCAATAGGTTGTGGCTCCAAGGGGCATCAGCACCTGTTGAGGATGCCTGCTCCTCAGACTACAGAGCTGATAGGCTGAAGTTACTTTAAAGCCCTACCCAAGAGCAATTCCCTTTAAAGTCCCACCCGATACCCCCCATCCAAGTCGCATCAAAGTTTCACCAAAGACATAATACCCTGGATATTATCAAGCTCCAGGATGCCCAACAAAACTTTAATTGCACCTGCGGATAGAAACTGCACCTTTGAGGGGACATGTTACCATGCTCTAGGAGGTAAAAAAAAAAAAAGGCAGTTGGAGAAATTTGGCTCAATTAGTGCCAGATTACAAATACTTTGAGGCCTGATGCGGATTAATATTTGGTCAAATAATGATGAGTTTGTCCTACAATTTAATTAAGGTATAGATTCATAAACATGAATACAGATGAATAATATTCTATTTCCATATCCTTTATCATTAAAAATTTATTAAAAATGCAAAGCTGTTTTTTTTTCATTTGTTCCACATGCTGTTAATTGTGACAGGCTAAAAACGGTGCAGACTGAGCCCCGGGTGTTTAAAAAAAGAGGGAGAAAACCTCCTAGTCAAACTTAAGTGGATTAATATGCGTATACAACAAAGCGAATGCTTTAAAAAGTGAGTGTTGTTCTGTGTGTTATGGCCACTTACAACACTACGACTGCGCAGATATCCAGATGCCATATGTTATTTTTCATGAAATAATTATGATTGCAACGTTTTTTTTTGTTTTTTTTACTTTTACTGATGACCAAAAATAGTTATAGATGGAAATGGATCCAAAAATAGACACCGGCACATCTGGGATCAACCTAGTCATATTGTATTTGGTGCCATGTGAAGATGCATGTGGTGGTAACATTTGTTATGGGGCAGATGGGGATGAATTGGAGGACACGGTTTTATGTATTTTGTCTTTCTTTTCACAATAACCAGGCACCATAAACTGTAAGTGCTAACCTTACAAGAGAGAAAACTGTTACAAGAGAGAAAACTGGAATGAATTGCTTCTGGAGAAACAGAATAAGACAAATTGAAAAGTAAGGGTTATGTAATATCAGAGGCTGAAATGGTTGGGACCACTGATTAAAATATGCCTCAGTTTATTCATTTGACAATTGATGTGTTAGTTATCGTGACAAGAAGAAGGCCATGGGTTGAAGGCTGGGTGTGCAATAGAGATCAGTACAAAAACAGGAACCAGTCAAAGGAAGTGGTTAAAACTAACCAAATTCTACTCTGAAGAAGAAAAACAACTGCACCTAAAAACTCAACATATTCAGATAGACAGATGCGTTCTAAACTAAAAAAATGAATTTAAGGGCGGCTGAGGCATATGCCTCTCCAGATGTTACTCGCCATCACAACATATTTTAAAGCCCGGTGAAGTATACTGGAAGAAGTAAATTTGTTTTCAGGACATTAATAAAATAAGAGCATTTTTCCACCAAATAGCTGGCACTCTGTATGTATTACATGTCTGTATTCGTAACCACAGCAGCTTTGCCAAAGACCATAGTTAACTTCTCAATATTTATAATAATGATAACGTGCTTTATGTATAACTTGGGGTACCAGTTTTATGGTATTTATTTTTTAACATTTCCATCTGTATTAATCCAACTTTCTTTTTTGGTCATCGTATCGATATTTATCCATATTTACTTTGTGTTTTGTGAATAAATGAAGTTGTAAGATCATATATTTCCACATTTGTTTAACTGATAAACATGCACTCATACCTTTATGCATGTTGTGTTTTAGCAAGTTAAGCAATCAAATATAACATAACAATACACCCACGGGTAAATATTAGCATTATATTTCAAATGTATGTCATTATTTAAGGAAATATCATCCTGCTCTTTTAACTCCCCATGCTGTCTATCTGCTCAGCTGTTGGCCTGGAATTGATGAAAGACAGCATGAAAAGCTACAGGAAACATATTGTTTTCGGTCTGAATTTATCTGTAAAAACTGGAAAATGTAAGCCTTATGGACAGCATGTGCAGTTGCAAATGTCTTACTTTGCATAGTGCTGTGTCACAATCACATATCGCCATAGTACTTGATTTATCCATCCCAAAAGCATGGAAAACTGAACCAGCCTGACAGCACTTTCAATTTTTGACCTTAATGTTACACAATTCTCCACAGGAAGCACTTAACTTACTGACCCATATTACTAGCAGGAAGTAGTCTAGAGTGGGAGATAACCAACGTGTCATACATAAAGAGAGAGACAACCTTCTGCCATGGACTTTACAACATCTCGAATTCATGAAGGACTCCAACCAAATTATTGAGTTTGAAATGGTTAGCAGTATTTACAATTCCATTTTGTATTTCATCCAAAGAAATACTGCAGTCCATCCCCGGCCTCGCTACCTAGTAAAGGCTCCCGACACTCCAGGTGCTTGGAGTCCACCACCTTGAATGGTGTGATTGTCCATCTTCTGCAATTTATTGGCCATCCACCCAAGCGGATAAAAAGATTTTGGTGGGTGAACACTCTACTCCCAAAGATCCATGCTATAATTTGTGCCATCTACTCCACTTCTTCCAATAGAGGCACTCGCTCAGCACAACTTCATCAGTTAGCGCATTACGTGCTGGACACAGATTATTTGCTAATTATTTCACACACTGGATAAAGTGAACCACAGATCCATGGTTGAGCAGTTCAGAAAAATAGTTATCTGTAGTACTCAAGGTCATCAACCTAGCATTGGTAGTTTCTGTGCTGTGTGGGGCGTTCCAGAGGTGATTCTATCACTGACCAGGGGAGGCAGAGAGCTTCTGAAAGCGGAGTAGGTTGAAGACCACTCTCATAGTGGGGCCTTTTAAGCAACTAATTAAGATCATCAAGCACCCAGACCTTCTATGTGACTCCCACAAGTCCCAAAAATGATGTAAAATCTTGTGGTTAAGCTCTCTAAACAATCTCGTTTGCCATGAAAAAAAAAGCTGATAGATTTTTATTAGATTTTTTTCACAATAACATTCTACAACAGCTTGTTATGTTATGTGTATTTGTATAGGGGGCAAATAACCTGTGAGGGTCCAGGCGCTTGGAAGGTGGCGGGCAGCTGTCTCCTGGTGAGTTTAATCAAAGAGTCAGGTCTTCATATTTTTTTCCCAGAACTCAAGAAGCAATGAGGAGGCTCTGATAGCGTGAGGGAGGTCGTTCCATGCTTTGTGGGGGGAGAGAGATGAGAAGGCTTGCACCGGCTGTGGCTTTGCGGATGCAGGGTATGCGTGTAAGTGAGAGTCCGGCTGAGCAGAGTTGCCTGGAAGATGTGTAGAAGTGTATGCAGCTGTTAAGGTATGCAGGCTGTTGTTGTGTAGTGTTTTGTATGTGTGCGTGTGAGCAGTTTCAATTGGGTGCGTTTGTGGATTGGGAACCAGTGTAGTTCATTCATGTGTGGGGTGATGTGGGTGCAATGCTGTAGACTGAGCAGGAGTCTTGCTGCGGCATTTAAGATGGTTTGGAGCCGGTTTAGGAGTTCCTTAGTGATTCTTGCTTAGAGTGTGTTGCCTTAATTGAGTCTACTGGTGATCAAGACCTGTGTGTCCAGTTTTCCTGGTGTTATCATGAAGCCATTTGAGGATCAATCGTAGCATCCTAAGGATGTGGAAGCAGGTGGCGATCACTGCGTTTACCTGGGCTGTCATTTAGAGCTTGCCCCTCAGGATGATTCCAAGACTTCATGCATGGGTGGTGGGGGTGGGTGAGGGTCCAAGTTAAGCTGTCCACTCGGTGGAATTGCAGATGGAGGCTTTCCCCTCAAAGTTCACTACTTCAGTTTTGTCCTTGTTCAGTTTGAGGCCGTTGCTTTTCTTACATATGGTTACCACGGTCATGCATGTTGTGGAGCATCGTTTGTGGTGCAGTTGAAGGATTCCTTGTACAGGATTGTGATTCCCCCTCCTAGCCTGTGCCTGCAGACTCAGTGTGCGAGTCTGTATCCTGCTGCAAAAGCTGTGGGATGTCTTTGTAGTAAGGGTCTTGTCCGAAAGGGAGAGTATCAGTTGGATATCAATGTATAGGAGAGTATGTTGATGTTGTAGGACCTGATGAGGACCGCTAGGGGAGTCATGTAGATGTTGAATAACATAAGGATTAAGGATGATCCTAGGGGGCTCCACGTATTAGGTTCTTGGCCTTTGATGTGTAGAGTGGCAGGTCAACTCTCTGTGTTCTTCCTGTGAGGAAGGAACAAATCCGGTTGAGAGTGGGTCCTTGTACATCTGCCACATGCACTCTTTTGATCAGGGTGGAGTGGGAGACCGTGTTGAAGGCTGTGAGAGGTCGATTAGTATAGACGGCTGCTGGGTCTCCACAGTCTAGGATCATCCTGATGTCGTCATTTGCTGCGATGAGGGCAGTCTCAGTGCTGTGGTTCAGCAGGAAACTAGATTGCGTGTTGCCCAGGAGCTGGTGTGCATTGAGGTGGTGAGAGAGTTGCTTGTTTATGGCTTTTTCCATCACTTTGGCTAGGTAAGGTAGAATGGAGATCGGGCTGTAGTTTGCTAGTTTTGTGGGTTCGGCCGAGGGTTTCTTTAGCAGTGCCTTGATCATCTTAGTGTTTCCAGGCCTCCAGGAGCAACTCAGAAGTGATGGAGGTGTTCATGATGTGGGTGAGAACATCACTGATCGAGGCTGCGCCCATGTTGTAGATGTGGTGGGGCAGGGGATTGTAGGTGCCCTAGAATAAATGGTTATAATGCTGGCTATTTCCTCCATGGTAAGTGCTATCCAGGCCATCAGAGGTATTCTGCGGGTGTTTGAAGGTAAGCAGGAGGCAAGGTTGAATGGGTTCGGTGGAGAGTCGAAGTTGTTTTATATGTCTTTGATTTTCTCGCTGAAGAATTCCGAGAGGTTGTCACATAGTTCTTGAGAGAGGGTGATGCAGTTCATGGTGGCGGCTGGTGAAGTGAAGTCCTTGATGATAGCTAAGATTTCTTTTCCGCTGTTGGAGCGGTTGTCCATGCGCTCTATTAGGGCCTTCTTTGTTGCTTTGATATGTTGATGATAGCCTCTCAGGGCTGTCTTATATGTTATTTTGTAATTTTCTTGAAGGTTTGTTCCCCATTTTCTTGTGTTGTTTGTTGTGCAGAGTTTCTCAGTGTAACAGCTGGCCTGCTTCCGTATTCTTCTCTGTGTGTTGTGTTTACAGGGTGCCAGAGAGTCTGCGCATTTTATGATCCAATCATGTTGTTGTTTAGGTTGATGGTGGAAGGTGGTTGATTTCGGTGCAGGGTGTCTACCCAGAAACCTTGATGCTGCTTCAGCTTCGTTTGGCCATTTTTGTGGTGGTAGGTCCAGAAGGGCGAGGTATCTAGGTGAGGAATTGGATGATGGCATGGTCAGTCCAGGTGAGGTCGCAGGTGTGTCCGACGGATTGTGTGGGTCCAGTGACATGTCAGTCGCAGGTTCTCGTGGAGTCCGGTAGTGTTGAGGTCACTCCAGGTGGAATTGGAAGTCTCCTAGTAGGATGTAGTTGCTGGGGTTGATAAAGTCATCAATGCTGTTTGCATAAGTGGCTCTGGGACCTGGTGGTCAGTATACGAGGGTTCCACTTACAGTGTATATAGCTAAAGTCTGTAGCTTGAAGTGCAGGTGCTCCGTGTAAGGTGTTGCGGCCTCTATGGTTGTGTTGCAGTTGAAGGACTCCTTGTACATGATTGTGATTCCTCCTCCTGGTCTGTGCCGGCGGCCTCAGTGTGCGAGTCTGTATCCTGCTGTAAAAGCTGTGGGTTGTCTGTGCCACTTTGGAGGTCAGCCACAAGCAAACAAACAGGCAACAGGAGAGTGATTAAGAGTGTGACTGAGCAGAAATGCAGACAACAGAAGAGTGTAAGAGAAGGGCAAAAGGCAACAGAAGGGTGAACAAGAAGGGCACAAGGCAAGAAAGGCAAAAGTCAGAAGTCAAAGGATGACGAGTTTGAAGACAGAGGCAGCCCAGGCAAGAGAGAGAGCGTTTTCGGGAAAGGAGGCAGGAGCCTCGAGGTGCTGGAGCCAGGTCCATGAGGGCCATGACCAGTCGAAGGACTGGTCCAAGTTAGTCAGGGGTAGAGGCCTGTGCACCAGGTAAATGAGAGGACAGGGGCCTGTGCACCTGCTTAGTCATAGCATATCTTCACATGGTCTATAATGTGGACGAGACACCCAAATTTCTTTGTTTGATTTAACTTTATTGCCCTGTTCTTAAAACTTGCTGTGTGCAGCCATCCAAGTCATTATGGACTTATCCATGCTTTAGCTGCTGTTTCAGGAACAGTTGAATATGCCCTAACCGCAAACCTGCGATCATAAATGATTTGCACCATTGATGGGCCAGCCTGGTGTAATACAGCAATACAGAAAAAGAATATCACATGAGTCGTTCTGCAGCCACCCCCAAGTCTGCGCCTTTGGAAGAATTGTGTCTCAGTCCTGTAGTTGGGAAGGTGAGCTATCAAAGTCCTAGGGGGTGTACCTGGGGGCAATCACTGCTTCAAAGAGCATTAAGCCCTCAATCTTGAAACAAGATGAAAGGTCAGTGGCTGGGATCCATGATCCAAGCAATGTTTAGAGGCACCACTCAGGCTTCCTACGCGTTGATACCCTTAGGTATTGTTATGAGGCACAGAATGTAGTGCCTGACTTAACTCTCCGCATTCTCAACCCTCTCCTCCAGAACGCTGGACATAGCAGTGAGGCATTAGACAGAGTCCTTCAGCCCTTTAACTGAATCTTCCAGCCCACTATCTCTGTGACTGTCTCAGCAGTGTTTCTCAGGCCTTGGCAGAACATTGACATATCCACTACAGTACTGCCACTCCTTTACTCATGTGCAGTGCCTGTTTCTGTGATTGTTTGAAGTATTAATTCTGTGGTCAGGAAGGTATCTCAGCATGCAAGGGTGGTGAAGTCTAACATGTGGCGCCCTGTATTGGAGAGGGTGTCTGACAATGTGCTAATTGCGTTTTCTCTGATGAGGAAGCAGACAAGTCTTGTCCTTGGTCATCATCTGAGGATATGTCGCAGCTTGTGCCAGCCATCCAAGCATCCCAATTTTGCAATGCCCTCACTAAAATGACTTGATTGGCTGGTAATACGTCTTTGTTAGTAGAAATCCCAAGCTACCTCAATAAACAGTGACAATTCAGAATTTTACCTTGGGCTCCCAAAATATCTACTACATCACCCAGACCCTACAGTTGTTGGCTGAAGTAACTAAAATCTGTTTATGCCCCCTCTCATCAGGTCTGTCTTCTTGCTCTGCTGGTGCTGTATCTCCAATGCTCTATGCATGCTTCATGCCACCCCACTGACTCCACTCATCTTCTCTCTAAGTTCAGTGTCTCTCCTTTTGTTCACCATGCTCAAATACCCTCATTTCCTAACAGGTGTTCACGCTTTCTATCCAGATTTTCAATTACTCCCTCCTTCCTCTAAGTTCTCCTAAGTCTTCAAGTGTGAGCCCCTTAATCGCCAAATAATCTACTGTTGTCTAAATCTGACAGTAGGAGAAACACTAGAGACATTGTGTTTACACCCTCCAATCCTGATGAATAAATAACATTTAAGTGCAACAGGGCTTTAAGTGGGATGAAAAAACTGGAGGGTCTCTCAAATGGGCGTGTCCTATGTAATTTTAAGGGCATGGCTTAAAAACAACTAAGCTAAAAACCTGTCCTTAGCACAGTGTGTAGCCCGACTGGTATTTTTCTGTTTCTGTAATTGCATCCAGATATATAACACAGCAAGTAACATTATACCTACTAGCCAGGACTATTGGCTTCGTCAATGGTTGTTAGTTGAATAAGATAAATAAGCAAACAACTATGGCTTCGTTGTATTGTATATAATATTGAAAATGATTCTGTTCTGAAATGATGAGACTATGAAAGACCTACAACGAGTTTCTTTAAAGTTACATCAATGTCAGTGAAGAGTGGTACTGCTTCAGAGTTAAGATTTTTATTTTTCACCTTGAGGGTGAGGGCAAAAATGGAAAGCCCGATAGGGACCCATCTCAGCACCTGCTTTTTAGAACTGCCGGTGCTGAACAGCGGCGGGACCCGGCCCACTTAAAGCCCTGAAGTGCTTGAAGAATCCTTACTTCAGGTGCCACCAAAAGTGGCCAGTACTCTGGAAGAGGTGTTGAATTAGACATTTTTAACTTAGAAATTACTCCGGACATATTGAATGTGGACATAACTCAGGGCATTAGGAATGAGAATACACTAGGAAAGATGACACTTTGGAAGTGGTGAATCACTAACACACTAAGCAAGCTGATTGAAACGGTTAACAACATTTACTTAGCAGTCATTAATCTGCATTACCTTTACTCTACAGTCTTTAAGACGCAGATAAGTACATTTAATAGGTTTTTACCTTTACCTGTCATCCTTTACCCCACTGTACTTTACTCTGCAGCTAAGTATATATATATTTCTTTCAAATAACATTAATTTAATGTTATTTAAAAAAAAAAGTTAAAGTTGCAGATAGAGGTAAAGTTAGGTTATGGGTGAGTTTAGCGTTTAGGGGTGTGCATGTAGAGGTAAAGGAAGATAAGGGTGACTTCAGGATTTAGGGGTGTGTAGAGGTAAAGGGAGGTAAGGGTGATTTTAGAATTTAGGGTTGGGCAGAGGTAAAGGGAGGTACGGGGGTTTACATGAAAAGGGGGGAATTGCGGGAATCGCAAATTATATATACCGCGTCGGCCATGACATTTTTTCTTATTCACCCTTGTATGCTGTTTGCCTTTACAAGGTTTGGATTACGTTTTTCTTTTTACACAAATTATTGGCCTTTTCACCCCTTTGTTGCCTGTGCCTCCGTGACCGCTGAACAAGGAAGCTGCAGCGT
Organism: Calotriton arnoldi; assembly: GCA_963921515.1. Taxonomy (NCBI): domain Eukaryota; kingdom Metazoa; phylum Chordata; class Amphibia; order Caudata; family Salamandridae; genus Calotriton; species Calotriton arnoldi. Next base: position 4,784,333 of record CAWUFW010000156.1, read on the forward strand.
GGAGCAATTATATATATATATATAGAGGTTTCAGGGACGTTATAGTTAGAAATTAGCATTTAAAAAACCTTAGAAATTCACTGAAAAAAAACACAGGTTTCAGGGACGTTATAGTTAGTTGGACATTTCACTCGTACAAAACCAGAGAAATTCATCTGTTATAGTTAGTTGAGCTAACTATAACTTGCGCCCCCGCAATGCACTGCTGATGACGTCACATATTACATCACTCATGACATGGTCAGTGACATCACTGATGACATCTCAAATGACATCACTGATGACATCACTGATGACATCACTGATGACATCATCCAGAGACTGGGTGATTTTTAAAAGTTTAAAAAAGAAGCAGAGAGGTGCAGAAAAAAGCAAGAGTAGTGCAAAAAGACGCACGAGAAGGGCAGAAAGAGGCAACAGGGGTGCAGAAAGAAGCAAGAGATGTGCAGCAAGAAACAAAAGAAGTGCAGAAAGAAGGAACAGAGGTGCAGAAAGAAGGAACAGAGGTGCAGAAAGAGGCAACAGGGGTGAAGAAAGAAGCAACAGGGGTGAAGAAAGAGGGGTGGAGAAATAGACAAGAGGGTGCAGAAAGAAACAAAAGAAGTGCAGAAAGAAGGAACAGAGGTGCAGAAAGAAGCAAGAGGGGTGCAGAAAGAAACAAAAGAAGTGCAGAAAGAAGCAACAGAGGTGCAGAAAGAAACAAGAGAGGTGCAGAAAGGGGGAAGTGGTGTGGAGAAAGAGGCAAGAGGGATATAGAAAGAAACAAGAGAGGTGCAGAAAGAAAGAAAAGAAGTGCAGAAAGAAGGAACAGAGGTGCAGAAAGTGGCACGAGGAGTGCAGAAAGAAGCAAGAGGAGTGCAGAAAGAAGCAACAGAGGTGAAGTAAGTGGCACGAGGAGTGCAGAAAGAAGAAAGAGGGGTGCAGAAAGAGGCACGTGGGGTGCAGAAAGAAGCAAGAGATGTGCAGAAAGAAACAAAAGTGCAGAAAGAAAGAACAGAGGTGCAGAAAGAGGGTGGATGGGTGGAGAAAGAGGCAATGGGGTGCAGAAAGAAGCAAGAGAGCTGCAGAAAGAAGGATCAGAGGTGCAGAAAGAGGCAAGAGGGGTGCAGAAAGAGGCAAAAGGGGTGCAGAAAGAAGCGAGAGGTGCAGAAAGAAACAAAAGAAGTGCAGAAAGAGGCAAGGGGGTGCAGGAAGAGGGGTGTGAAAGAGGCACGAGGGGTGCAGAAAGAAGCAAGAGAGCCGCAGAAAGAAGCAACAGAGGTGCAGAAAGAGGGAAGAGGGGTGGAAAAAGAGACAAGAGAAGTGCAGAAAGAAGCAACAGAGATACAGAAAGGGGGAAGAGGGGTGGAGAAAGAGGTAAGAGTGGTGCAGAAAGAAGCAAGAGAGGTGCAGAAAGAAACAAAAGAAGTGCAGAAAGAAGGAACAGAGGTGCAGAAATAGGCAGGAGGGGTGCAGAAAGAGGCAAGAGGGGTGCAGAGAGGCAAGAGAGGTGCAGAAAGAGGCAAGAGGGGTGCAGAAAGAGGCAAGAGGGGTGCACAAAAGCAAGTGAGGTGCAGAAAGAGGCAACATAGGTGCAGAAAGTAGAAGAGATTTGCAGAAAGAGGCAAGTGAAGTGCAGAAAAAGAAAAAAGGTGCAGAAAGAAGCAACAGAAATGCAGAAAGAGGCAAGAGAGGCGCAGAAAGAAGCAAGAGTGGCTTGCACACCATTAGTACCAATGTAACACCCACATTTAGCAATAAGAACAGGTGACCATTCTAGGTTTGCAAAGGACCTTCCACCACGCTGTAACACTTGTCGCTGCATTTTTGGTAACGTTTGAGCCAGAAACAAGGCTTTTTTTGTTCAAATCTGCAGATTAGGCAGCAGATGATGGATTATGTGGCTAATGCGGAAAATGTATAAGTTGGTGCAGACAAACAGTCGCATAATTCCAGTGGCCCTGCTCATACCTCTGACTAGTTCCAGAAGTGCTCCTCAGTGATTCCTTCTTTTTTTGTCTCACTGAGTTCATAGTTTAGCTTCAATGGAAACAAGGAAGACTAAACCTGAGGTTACCACTGCACAACACAGACTACTATACCACATAATTACTCTCCATAACACATAATCCCATTCTACATAATTCCTATACACTAAATACAACATACTTTCTATCCACATAATTTCACTGTACAACATACCACATAATTCCACTACACACAATGTACATCCACTCCACTCCAAAAAACATTAGTAAAAAACGTTTACATTTACAACGCCAATAGCTCTAACTCTTGCAAATGCGAGACCTATTACATTACAAATGCTTCTTTAACTGGTAGTCGCGTTTGCAGAGTGGTGGAGAAAGGGGGCTGGGCCTCCAACCAGCGCTCAGGAATTCCGCTGCGTAAGATTTACAGGAGGTACCAGGAGGGCTTCTTGGCCCCCAAAGTCCCTCAGGAGTAAAGCAGACTTCATCCCCCAACCCGTAGTGTGCCAGGAGGTGCGTTTGCAGAGTGGTGGAGAAAGGGGGGCGTGGCCTCCGAAGACCTCTGAGCAATACCACTGTGTGGGACTTACTGGAGGTAACAGGAGAGGTAGTTGGCCCCCAAGGACGTCCTTGGGGGCTAACTACCCCTCCTATTACCTCCAGTAAGTCCCACACAGCAGCATTGGTAAGTACTCATAGCAGGCCACGCTCCCTTTGCCCACCATTCTGCAAACGCGGTCCCTGGCGCGCTCTGGGAAGGGGATTAAAGTCTTTTTCGCTGCTGGGAGTCCTTAGGGGCCAACTAGCCTACTTGATACCTCCAGTAAGCCCTAGATAGTGGGATTGCTGAGAGGTGGACACAGGCCACACCCCTTTCTCCACCACTTTGCAAACGCGCCTCCTGGCGCGCTCTTGGTTGGGGGATGAAGTCCCCTTGCCTCCTGAGGGTCCCTCGGAGCCAACCAGCCCTCCTGTTATCTCTAGTAAGCCCCACACAGCTTGATTGCTGAGAGTGGTCCGAGGCCACGCCCCCTTTTTACACCTCTCTGCAAACGCGCCTCCTGACGCACTGCTGCTCGGGGGATGAAGTCCACTTTAGTCCTGAGGTCCTCATGCCCACCAGCAGTGCGCCAAGAGGCGCGTTTGCAGAGTGGTGTAAAAAGGGGCGTGGCCTCGGACCACCTCTCAGCAATCCCACTGTGTGGGGCTTACTGGAGGTACCTGGTGGGCTAGTTAGCCCCCAGGGACCCTCAGGATTCAAGGGGACTTAATCCCCCAACCCAGAACGCGCCAGGAGGCACGTTTGCATAGGTGTGCAGGGAGGGGGCGGGGCCTCTGGCGAGTTGCCGGGTTTCTTCTGTTTTAATTTTTATTTTAGGATGGGGGGCTGTGTGGCCCCCCTCCATTAACCTTTTTGGGCCCCGGGGACCCCATCCCCCGGGGCCTAAGCCATTTAAAAAAAAAATTTAAAAAAAAATTTGAAAAGGAAGAGGGGCGCGTGACGCCCCCCTCCCCAGGCCGATTACAACCCCGGGGACCCCATCGCCCGGGGGTGGGCCTTGTTTTTTTTTTATTTATAGGGGAGGAGGGCCGTGCGGCCCCCCTCCCCAGGCTAGTTTCGGCCCGTGGACCCCATCCCCCGGCAAAAACTTTTTTTAAAGAAGGGGGGCCGTGTGGCCCCCCTTCCCTGGGCCACTTTTAGCCCCGGGGACCCCATCCCCCGCGGCCTGCCCAGCCTTTATTTTTATGATTTTGGAGCCCCCCTCCTGAGGCTAATTTTTGCCCCGGGGATCCCATCCCCCGGGGCCTGGCCTTATCGGTTTAAAAAAAAAAAATCAAAACGGAAGGGGGGCCGCGTGGCTCCCTTTCCCTGGGCCACTATTGGCCCCATCTCCCGGGGCCTGGCCTCAACGTTGGAGACTGCGCGGGGAGCCCCAATGCCTCCACGGTCCCAGCCGGCTCCCCGCCACCTGCGGGAGCCGGCATTGCTTTTGGACAAGGGGAGCTGCTAACATGCAGCTCCCCTTGTCCAAAAGCAATTCTGCTTTGCTTCATGGAAGCGAGAGCAGGTTTCCTGCTCTCGCTTACATGAAGCGAAGCAGATGTTTGCTATGGCAGGGCAGGAGCCGTGCTCCCGCCCTGCCATAGCAAACTACAATGTCCCGGGGGTGGGCACCCCGGGACATTGCTGGAGCCGGCCCTGGGGGGGTGGCGGTCCCCAGGGCCATAGAGGGCTCCAGGAGGGGGGCCACGCGACCCCCCTCCTGTTAAAATGTAAAATCTGAGTCCCTTGTTTTTTGATTAAGCTATGCCTCATCCATTTTTCATCCCTGCCTTGCTTTCAGCCTGGCTCTATCCTGGACACTGCATTTGTATAAACATGAGTAAAGAATCTAGATTGGGGCATTGACGGCTGTGTATACATGCAGAGTCAGCGCAAAAGAACAGCTGGCGTCTGCTTGGGGTTTTTCAGATAATGGTAAAGCCTCAAGTAAAGTTTACCCAGATAGCATATCTTGTTGTGCAGCTTCAGGACGCGACAATTGCACAAGGCACCAAGGCTGTCGATTCTTACCGGTACCTCATTTGTGTGTTTTTCCCAAAGTTCTATTTACCTCTGGGCGTCCCTTGTTTGTGATCTTTTGCTATAAAAACCCATGTAACCATCGTTCAGTGTGCTCTCTCCTCGAGTATCTCTATGGTGCTTGTCGGACGAGGCCCCCATTCATGAATGCTAATAAATGACCTATGGTTTGTACTTCACTCCAGTGTCGATTCCTCCTTACTTGTTAAGAACCCGTGGACTAAGGGTGACCCCTGCACCAGTGGGTTTTAAATAATCCGCTTCCACAAATTGGCGCCCAAACGTGGGCCCCATCAAAGGCTTGCAGTTGGACCGGGGAAGGAGATCGTGTCAGTAAGACGAACTTCAATGAGGAGCGCACCCCACCTGAAGAGACTAGTTCTCGTGTCCAAGGTGATTTTTCAGCTCTCCGACTCTGATCTTCCTGGCGGCTGCTAACCTTGACTGGGGCCCTCGGATGGTCATTCTTTTGGATCAGGGAGGATCGACAGGTGGGAGTTGAAGACTACAAATAAGGTAGATTTGTATTGAACCGGTTCTTTTGGTTATTTGGAATTTGTCTGGAACTTGTTTGGAATTTTGTTTGGAATCTGTTTGGAATCTGTTTGGAATCTGTTTGGAATCTGTTTGGAATTTGTTTTGAACCTTCTTTGGAACTTGCTATTTGATATTGATTAACATTTTTTCTTACAGGTAATGTGAGAATATTTTTTCATTTCTCTCTGTTTATAAGTTTTTTATATCTTATATAACATGCCTGTATTTAGCACACTTTGGGTTTTGTTGCTGCTGCAGTGATAAGCAGGGCATTTTTGGAAGCAAGTCAGCTGGTGCCACCAGACAGTACGCCGAATTTTGAGATGTACATTAAATATGGTATTTGTCCCATCATGGAACAAATATACAAAAGGGGATCCCCAGTTGCAATGGCCATTAGAGGGAACAATGGACCCTCACAAACTCGAGTATTTAGAGAAACGATTGTTTTTAAAGAAAGTTAGGCCAGCTATGTTTGACAGTTTGCGTATGTGGAGGAAAGAAGTAAAGGAGCGGCAGCTCAAGGCGGAGAAGGTACAAAGGAAACAAGAAAGGAAGACAGAGTATCAGAAGTATAAGAAATTGAAGGATAAGGAAGTTCGGGAGAAGAAGGAATGTTTAGATCGAGAGCATAGATTGCTAATATCTAAGGAATATATAGTCAGACCGACAGTAACAGCACAAATCCACCAAGAAGATGTGGATTCAGATATTGATGGATTATTGATTGAACGACCCCCGCCCCCATATGTCCCTTTAACACCCCTTCCCCCTGGACCACCAAATGTCGTTCCCCCTGTACCTCCGGCTCCACCTCCTTTGCACGCGGTTGTCCAGCTCCCTATTTTCCAACCAGTGCCGGTACATCTTTTCCCACCTCCATCCCAGGCCACTGCGCCTCCATCCCAGGCCACTGCACCTGAAATGACTGATGATCCCGTACTTTCTGTATCTGTCTCGACCCCTCTAATTCTTCGTTCTACTGTACCTCAGTTGTGTCAGGACGCGATCAGGTTGATGGTATTAAATTGGTTGAGTGATCTAGAAATGGAGGTAGGAGAAATGATAGATCAGATACAGGATTTTTCTGAGGGCGAGCTTCTTTGTCTTGTAAATAAGCTTTCTCATCAACTTATGGTCCAATGGGAGATGATTACAGGACAGAATGGCCCTGATGATGTTAGAGCTATTAATCGACAGTGTCAGATAGGAGCCTTCCCTGTGAGTAGAATTAACAATGCCAGAGCAACGATAATTGGATATCGTAATGAACTCTCTTCCTCTCCTCGAATAAGACCTATGAGGGAAGCCGCGCCACAATTCATTCCTGGAAGAAGGAATGAAGATAGTGATGACCCTAATAGTCCTGATGCTAGAGCCCATTTCTTGTACAATTGGATATATACGCCCTGGAAAAGGACGGATGTACTCACTTTAAAGGCCTCGTTACCAGATATACGGAAAAATCCTAGAGGATTTTATGATGATGTACAGGCAGCCATTGATTCTTGTGTCATGACCTTAGCAGATATTGATATGTTTTTTGGTATGACCCTGCCACCAGATATGTGGCGACTTACCCGGAAACAGGATCATGCTGTTGATTTAGGAGGAGACTGGACGGCCATTATAGCAGCCGACAGGGATAGGAAACCTGGTCAGAAACCTAGTCAGCTTATACTGGATCTTCCTGGTAACATACTTACTTACATAAAGACGATAATTCTGGCACGGAAAATAGATTGGACGCTCCTTACTGCTTGTAAGCAAAGACAGGGCGAGTCCGTCCCTGATTTCTTTACTCGCTTTGAGGAAGTTTCCTCTAATGTATGTAATAGCCCTATTCTTCCTGTCCTTAAAAGAGTGGATGGAATACAGGATAAAAGTTTATCGATTTGTGATTGATTTGAGAGAAAGTAACAAGATAGTAGTCCCTCAATATCCTGTTGTTTCTAAGGTAAAGCTAATACACCTGTGGGATTTTCTGGCATCCCCGTTCAATGCCCTATTTCACAACTGAATGTTAGTACAAGAGTCTCCAACATTTTCTGTAACAAAAGTCACTAGTGATGAAAAAGTGACTACCCCATCCAAGAGTGTCAGTAGTGATCACATTAGTGCATTAGCCAGGGTTTTCAGCAGTAATGAAAAAAAAAGGCTTTGACCATTTGAACTGAAATATTACATGGGTACTAGATACAAACAATAGCTGCAATACTCCCTTGCGCCAAGATATAATTATGAGTAATAAATATCTCCAACTGAAATAATAGCTGTAAGTACATTTTCAAAATGTCAACTATTTTTCTGTAGACATCAGTTTATGAGCTGTGAAAATACAAAAGAAATGTTGTCTTGAATGCATGAGTTTTATTTTTAAAATACAGGTTGGACTGCACACAGGAGAGCTACTCACAGGTACCTGGTGATCTACTGGTAGCTCACGAGCCACTCATTGGAGACATAGCAATGCAGCAGAAGGTTGCAAACAGACTACAGTGAAATTATTGCATCACTTAGCCTCCTTGGGACAAAGTATCTCTTTTCCAATTACAGTATTGTCAACAGAAGGTTACCTATTTAGGTCTCCTCCTGTCAAAGGGGGGTAAGACGCTACACCAACATAGGATATAATTGGTGCAGAACTTGCAGAAACCACTGACTCAATCTAATATCTATGCGTTTATTACCAAATTTTTCACTAATTGCAAAACCCCTGCTTGCTTTAACATTAAAGCATGCATGCATGCCGCTTCCTTGGACTAATCAGTGTGAAGCTGTCTTTTTGCAATTGAAAAATGCTTTATGTAATGCTCCTGCTTTAGGTAAAACCTGATTATTACAAATTTGTGCATGCAAAAGATGGTTGCAGCTTGGCACGGTCCCATGTAGGAAGGAATAGGTCATGCGCATATTTCTCCTCCACATTGGACCCTACTGCGATAAAGCAATCTGAAATGTATATTTAAGGTCACAATTTGACAGTTATGGTACCACATTTAGTGGATATCTAAAAAAAAAAAAAATTCAGACCCAGCACCTGACCAGTGCGATATTAACAGGGTAGTTGACACTTTTTGCTCCAAACATCACTCTGAAATGCTGTAACATTTTGAATCCAGCCACTGTACTGCCCCTTTCTGAGTCCCAACAAGATGAGTAGCATGATTGCATATTTATTACTGAGAAGGAGACTAAGGGACGGGTAGACCTGACAGATACCCCTATATCTGACCCACTAGGGGAACTGTTCGTGGATGGTTCATGTTACAAACTACCTGATGGCTCTAGTACAGCGGCCTATACAGTTACCCCCTTGAAATCTGTGGTTGAGTTATGTAAAATACAACAAATGTCAGCGCAATCTGTGGAGCTGACAGCTTTGACTAGAGCCTGTGAATTAAGTAAAGATTTGACTGTAAATATCAATATATATGCCTCTGGAGTTGCCCACTCATTCGGACGACTCTGGAAAAAAAGGGGCTTTTATGACTTTGCATGGTGATAAGATACAGTATGGGGAATGAATAGTAAAGTTACTGGATACCTTGATGTTACCAAAAAGAGTTGCTATTGTTAAAGGTTTTGTCCTCAAGAAAATTATAGATGAGGTAATACAGGGAAATACTTTTGCCAATGAAACAGCTAAACAAACAGCCTAATTAGAGTATAGTTTAATGTATATTGTAGGGACAGCTAGATGGACACCAGAAGTGCCTATGCTTAATCAGACTCTAGATTGCATTAGGGAAGTACAGGAAGAAGCTACGGAGGAAGAGAAGGAACAGTGTAAAAGATATGGGTGTCAGGATGCGACAGGATGTTGGATAAATCTGTCAGGAAAGCAAAGATGAATGCTTCCAAATTGTTATGTGAATGCTATTGTTACCATGGCCCACAGTTCAGCCCACATCAGTGCTAAAGGAATAGTGGCCACATCAGATTATGTATGGTTCAATAATCTGATTCCCAGGGTGGCAGAGTTCTATGTCAAGAGGTGCATGATGTGCCATACTTATAACACAGGAAAAGGTACCCCGTTTCCACAGGATATTTTGCACCCCCAGATCTGCCCTTCGAGGTCTTGCAACCAGTTGAGGTGGTTATGGGGAGGCCGGCAAATGTATAGGGTGTACCAAGATCAAAGACAATCTGACATTGAATATACTTTTCTTGTTGATTACTGTGTTGACTAAAGATTTGCATTTGATCCATTCACAGGTGAAGGCCAGTCTCTCTCCAAGTCTTAAAGGTCCAGGTCACAAGCTGAGGCCTAGAGACTGTGTCTTTACTGAACAGTTTCAGAGGAAGTCCAGCCTTGCGCCATGCTAGAAGGGTCCAGTGCAAGTTCTCATCACCACTCAGACTGCTGTTAAGTGCACAGGGCACAGACACTGGATCCATGCCAGTGATGTGGAAAAAGCAAGCGCCACTCCCTTTGACATATGATCAGTGGATAACGAGAGGAATACCTGATTTTGAATATGATCAGATCTCTCAGCAAGTGCCTTTTGGGGATGGTGATCTTTTTGAAACATGGTGAAGTGGTGTCATTGGAACAATAACTTGCTGCCATCATGCCTGACCCAGATGAACAGATTCTGTTTGAACGTCCTGACATTGTTCAGCCCTGATACAAAATGCGGCCAAGGGCCGAAAAGAAGTATAGACTTTGATTGAAGAAACTATCTCTGGAGAGGTAGCAACCCATGCCGGTGGTCAAGACCGCCAACGTCCGGACCGGTACATAAGCTTGCCAGTGAGGCTTTGAAGCAAAAGACACTTGGGACTTAATGCTCTCTGATAGAGTAGTGAGGGAATTTTGGGAGAATTGAGATTACATTGCTCTGTTTCTGGCTGATCGTTACGCTACTCTTTGTTACCTTGGCAATCAAACAACAAATACTACAGTAAGAGGAAGGAAGGTTAAGAAACATAAAGGTTGAATATAAAAGATCAGTATAGGGAATAGTGTTGGGTGTTCTTCTGAAATAGGTATTTGTATATAGATTAGGTTGAAATGGGTAGAGTTGTCAATCTGCCATTAAGGCCCTTTTGGGAAGGTGTTTTTTGACCTATTAGGAGGAATAGAAGTACTTGCCCCGAATGCCCCCGCTAAAAGCTGACAGTTTTGGATTAAAAGGAGAAAAATAGGGATACTTGTATGTTTTCTATTGTTAGTATTTGGATTTTTGGGTCTATTTTGGAGGCTTGAAACATATTACCCTGTTCATAGCCTAGTGCCCCCTACTCCTACCGCATCTGAACATTATCACTTCACCTTGTCCTCTCTTACGGACTCACACTGCCAAATATATAAGCACAATACATTTGTTCAATATTTACATAAAACGCCCTTAATGTTAATTGAGCCACACAAAAGCTTCACCAAATAGCTGCAGAAATACACCAGGAAAAAGGAACATGGACTTGGTCAGAATGGTTTTGGGGTATGTTTTCTACTTGGGGCTGGAAAATATTGATGGTAATAGTGATAATAGGAGCCATCTTTCTTACTTGCTGTTGTTGCATTCAGTGTGCCCCTACGATATGTACAGCTTGTATAACCACCTGTAATAATATTAAACCTCCACCAATTAATGTTCATGAATTGAATTGAGAAATGATGATGAACACTGAAATTTACGAACTTATGAACATTGATATACAAGATTAAATTATATACTTTTAAAAATGGATTCAGCATAGGCTGAAAAGGAAGGACTGTTAAAATGTAAAATCTGAGTCCCTTGTTTTTTGATTAAGCTATGCCTCATCCATTTTTCACCCCTGCCCTGCTTTCAGCCTGGCTCTATCCTTGACACTGCATTTGTATAAACATGAGTAAAGAATCTAGATTGGGGCATTGTAGGCTGTGTATACATGCAGAGTCAGCGCAAAAGAACAGCTGGCGTCTGCTTGGGGTTTTTCAGATAATGGTAAAGCCTCAAGTAAAGTTTACCCAGATAGCATATCTTGTTGTGCAGCTTCAGGACGCGACAATTGCACAAGGCACCAAGGCTGTCGATTCTTACCGGTACCTCATTTGTGTGTTTTCCCCAAAGTTCTATTTACCTCTGGGCGTCCCTTGTTTGTGATCTTTTGCTATAAAAACCCATGTAACCATCGTTCAGTGTGCTCTCTCCTCGAGTATCTCTATGGTGCTTGTCGGATGAGGCCCCCATTCATGAATGCTAATTAATGACCTATGGTTTGTACTTCACTCCAGTGTCGATTCCTCCTTACTTGTTAAGAACCCGTGGACTAAGGGTGACCCCTGCACCAGTGGGTTTTAAATAATCCGCTTCCACACTCCCTTCGAGTACAAAGCCCCGGGGAGGTGGTGGTTCCTGGGGCCGGGGGTCCGCAACGGACCCCAAAACTTTATTTATGTATGCCCCGGGGAGGTGGTGGTCCCCGGGGCCGTGTGGGGAAACTTGAGCCCCCCCACCCACCCACCCCCCCAAACACATTTTTTTTTTTTTTTTTTTAAATCAGAGGTGGCGGTCTCCGGGGCTGCAGGGGAGCCGCGTGGCCCCCGCGTGCAATTATTAAAGCCCCGGGGAGGTGGCGGCCCCCGGGGCTGCGTGGGGGAGGCATGAGCCCCACCACGCATTTTAATTAGAATAAAGCCCCTATAGTTTGTGATTGCCCCCGGGACCTGGCCCACCCGGGGGCTTAATTAAACGAAGCGCGGGATACCTTGCTTCATTTTTTTTAAAATTTTTCGGTGGGTTTCGCGCACCCAGCGCAAATTCTGCAGATTTTTTTGGGATTTTTTTTTTTAAATGCTTTTTTGGGCCTGGGGGTCCCTCTGGGACACCCTGAGCAGGCCTAGTAGGTCAGGGTGTTTCTATCCTGCCCCCTTTTCTTGTTTTTAAACCTTTTTTTAACTGTTTTCTTGTGACTCGGTTCTACCGAGTCACAAGATGGCTGCCAACACTTCCTGGTTTGGAGTGTTGGCAGCCAATGAGAGTGAAGCTCGTGCTTGGGAGGGTTCGCAAATCCACCGCAGCCATAGATATCGATATTTTTATTGTTTGAATTTCTCAGGAACTACTGAACGGATTTACACCATTTAAAAAAAAGGTTGCTTTCTGGACCTAGACCTACCTTTTTGCCAAATTTGGTGTAATTCCGTTCAGCAGTTCGGGCTGTAGCTTTGTCTAAAGTTTCCTATAAAAATTAACATGGAGAAAATGAGTTTTGGGACCCCCTTATTTCTCGGCCCCCGCTCGATGAATCACCCCGAAACTTTCAAGACAGGAGCTGACCTGAGTGAACCATTCGTTTTGAAAATTTCGCGAAGATTCGTCAAACGGCGCCATAGATATTGGCAAAAGAAAAAACGCTTTTTGAATAGAAACTATGTCCCAACTATAACTACCTACTGGCGACCGCCAGTAGGTAATAGATATAGATATATATAAACACATACCCACACAACTCGTTGTAAAGGTCAATGTGTTGTAATGCCCATGGAGTGAAGGCATGCAGTGTAAATTCCAGACGAGCAACGTCTGCTATTCAATCAACACAGTACTCTTGAAGCAACATGGGGCTTAATATACTAGGTACAATACTTGAAACAATACTCTGGGTGTACTGAATGGGTATATACTCGGTGTCTTTTGATCTCCGAAAGAAAAACGCCCACATTACTGTGGGCAGGATGAATTGGTTGGTATAATACTTTTGGCATTATTAATGAGCCAGTACACCTTTCTTTAAGTTCATTTATTGATGTATTTATTTAGGGTTCTGTAAAGCGCTATTAATCATGTCCAGCGGCCTTAGAGTGATTTGGCTTGAGGGTACATAGAAAGATTATGGGGTAGCAGGCTAGTGTTAAATAAAAATGGTGATGCGAAGCAACACAGTCTATCAGATTACAGCTGGACTTGCTGGGATGCCCATCATAGAATATGACCTGAAGGATGAAAAACCATAAGGAAAAGAACCAGAAAGCCAAAGACGACAAAGACATGCCAGGTCTATTCTAAAGCATCTGACCCGTCATGTTGTGGAAAATAAATTCTATAAACCAGCAGAATGGGCACAAATACCCTGAATAGGGGCATAAGCATTTATATAAACACATCATACTCGGTGAAAAGAGTGCAACAAATATAAAACAATATTCAACAGATAAGGCATACTAGCTATTAACTGTGTGTGGTTTTGATGATCTGTGAGGGGACATGCATGCCACCACAGTCCGCGTGACGTGCTACTGTGACAGGGTCTTAGTGTCCCTCCTCCAAGCCTTCGCTCACCCTGTGCCTGCCTACAAGCTTCCTTCGAGTGTGCATTTTCAAATCCCATTAATTTGATAAAATCACTCCGGATTTTGTAAAACAGGACCAAATATCTCTGGAGACATAACTGGACACCGTACTAAACAATGAGGCCTTGCTTTTTGAAACAATTACACAGCATAAAGCAGGTCCCCCAGACAACAGATCAAAAAAATCAAGACATTAGGCTTTTTCCTGCTTAGGCAGTCCTGGCCTCAGTCCAACGCCATTACTTCACTGCAGGCCTGTTCCATCTTTTATTCGTAGATATTTGAAATAAGTTATGCGCGTGCATAGTTTGTGTACGATCAAAGAAACACACCCTAGTAAGATTTGCTGGAAATCTATCGACCGTCTGCTGACGCGGACAAATCTGATACTTTAATTTAGCCCTCTGAAGGTGAGGAATGAGGTAGGAATTGGTTAAAAAAAAAAAATCCAATGTCCTTTTACCCTTCCATTTAACTTTCTCGCATCTACCTGTATATAACTTTTTGCCCGAATTTCTGTTTTTGTCTTGCATGCTACTCAGCAGTTCTGCCCAGGCACCGTGTCCTACAGTCAGACAAACAAATCCACGCAATCTAGCCCTCTTTCCCTTACTGTCATCTGTAACTATCTTCTGAGGGATTCTGCGTCGTCCCTTAGCGTTTCATTCGTCTTCCAATGCTACAATCTCACTCAGGGAAATACGTGAAAAGAAGTATGGATTTGACCAAAAATGATCCAATTTCCTCCCCTCTTTTCCCGCAACTTTTTTGACCTCTTAAGAATTCATCTTTGCCCATCTCTTTCTCACTGAAGCTCCTCTCTTGCTCAGTCATTAAATGAAACATTAATTCACCTCTCATCAGATCATCTTCACGATCCTTCATTTGTTACTATCCCTCGCTCTTCAGTATGACTTCCTTGCTTTACTGGAATTAACAAGTTTGCCTTCCCTTTGCCCTCCTGCCAGGCATTGCGTCCTTTCGCATCGCATCATATCTGGCAACCCTTGGCGCATCCCCCCTACAATACCTGTGACGTACGCAGACATCAATCAAATAACTTTACTTATGAACGCTGCCTCTAAGGATGTGCTCTCGTCCCTGCCAAGCAAAATTCCTACCGAAACTTTACATCTATCATTCCCCCAACCAGGGAAAACCTTTTCGTTCTCTACTCGCATTTCTCACCATCTCAATCAGTTTTTACCTATATCTGCCTTTCCTGGGCTTCATATTTTTACCCAGACCTTTACTACAGCTTGTCCACTCGGTTTCAAAATAGAAGGGCATCTTAGGGGTAGGAACCACCAACTCACGGCATACCTTCTTCAACATCATGAAACATCGCACACTCCCTGAAATCGCTCTGGTTTCTTATTACTTCAGGTCTTTGTAATTTTCTCACTCTAGTTTCTTATTACTTCAGGTCTTTGTAATTCTCCTGATTCTACCCTCCTTGAGCATTCCTTAAGCATATGCTGCACTTCACAAAGGCACGAATACAATAAATACAAAAAATAAATAATGTTTCATACATGGAAGCTTTTCTGCAATTCTTTGTTTTCCCTATAGCATCACCCGATACCCTTCGTTCAATTCCTAAATATTGGCATGATCGCACCGCGACTTCTCAAATGTTTTGTTCTCCAAACTCAACTTCTTGCCCAGTGTTCCCAATCTGAATTACAGTACAGTCTTTCCCTTGCCACCCAAGTTAAAACATCCCCAGTCCTCTGTAACCTCTTTAACTCCTTTGTAATACTTTATATTCATTAAACATGTTTTCAAACTTTCTCGTCCTGAAGTATAAACTCATACAAAACTTTCTCCCAATTTACTTTGTGATCTCATCATCCCTACATTACAACCTGGTTATTGTTTCCTGCCTTTTCTTTCCTTATTACTGTTCCACCCTAACCTAATGTTAAACGCTGCAGTCATCCTTCACACCAACCACATCCGTTTGCATGTCTCTCGACTGATGGTCACAAAAACATGTTTTTAAACAATGAGTAGGTTCTACTGCACAAACACTAGGGTCCCAGATTGGAAATTAACTCGATATTATACTGGAAATGCAGAGAATAAATGCTACAGCAACTACAGGGATATGAGTTCTCTTTTACTGATCAGCTATGGTTCTGTATGTGGAATGTATATTTTGGTATTTGTAAAGGCGAACCTAGCTGGATAGCAATGGAGGGGCTGTACAATAAACGGGGATTTATCAGTGCTTAATTTGTAAATGAATAAGTGCAGCGGCCCAAAGTTTTGTTCTGAAGACTGCAGCCAGTGCTACTGAATGTCAGTGTGCCGAATACCAAGGCTCTATAGTCTTGATTCCACCTCTTGCCTCTTTAATGCATCACCAGACATATTTTTTTAATTGAGATCTGGATCTGCGGATCCATCGCAGATTCATACGGGGGCCGCGCTGAACGCAGATCCTTGCCCACCCGTTTTTGGACAATTTCCTGCCCATGAGTGGTCCCTCACAGTGTAAAAGTCATCAGGATACACTATAAAATGCATCGTGTTCAAAAATCGTCTATGATGTAATCTGCAGTGTACCTATAACTCGTTAAAACATGTGTACCGTATCAAAGGTATTTTCTAAAACGCAGAAATGACTGTATAAGCAAGTATTGACAAAACTGAAAAGTTTAATAAAACAGATTTTTAAAAAATAAAATGAGTGGTCCCTCACAGACCCCGACATCAGTCCCACACCTCTATCCTGACCCTTTATATCCTATTTCATTCCACCCCCCTCCCTCCCAGGAACTGTGTCCCAATGCACAAAATGGCGACCGCAACTTTTCTCTTAGGTTGTGGCCAGCCAATCATGGCATTGTTGTTGGCACGTGGTATCTCTAGATATACATAACTCTTTTTTCTTTTCATAACTCCAAAACTTCTAAACAAGTTTACACCAAATTACAAAAAGCATTTTTTCTCAACCAAGATCTAGCTTTCTGCCAAATTTGTTTTAATTCCATTCAGCGGTTCGGGCTGTAGTCGTGTCAAAAATCCGTATGGGAAATTGCAAGGGGAAAACGCATTTTGGAACCCCTATTTTTCTAGCAGAAATCTAGATCTTTACCAACAAAGGGCGCTTTTTGTGATTTGGTGTAAATCTGTTCAGTAGTTTTTGAAAAATTAAGGTTCAAAATGTATAGATATCTGGACAGGTGTGTAAGCAAGAGTCTCACGAGATTCCTGCGGGCATGCAACTTCAAATAATGGACTGATCTGACTGACCACAAGAGTCTTGTGAGATAACAAGCAGATGTGCTGGCCACAGAAAGACTCTCACTAGAGTCCAGAAGATCGAGAAAAACAATTTAAAAAACAGGACCATGTGCAGTCGGAGTTCGACAGCAGAGAGTTGGCCACCCGCATGAGATTGAGCACAGGGCCTGGCCGTAAGAATTCACTGAACAAAACAAAGGATCAAAGTGACATTATAGTTAGGTATGGTAATAATAGCTTACTTTATATTGAAGAAAAACTTTAGAAATTCACTGAAAAAAAACAAAGGTTATAGTGACATCACAGTTAGGTGAAAATGTCAGTAAAAACTTTAAATTTTAAACTAAAAAAAAAAACACTGAAATTCAGCAGGTATATTTAGCTGAAGAAACTATAACTTATGCTCTCACCATGTACTGCTTATTGCCTCACATATTACATCACTCATGAAATGTTCTATGACATCATTGATAACATCACTGATGACATCTGAAATTAGATCATTGATGACAACACTATGCACTGCAGGGACACGACTTATAGTTTCTTCAGTTAACAGTTTGGCAATGTCAAAGGTCCTATCAGTGTTATCTCTGGCCCAATGTGTGCCCTTCCCCTAAAATTCACTTGTAGAGACACCAATGGCCATTAGATACATAAGGTGTCCGTCATAGGTAACTATCTGCAGAGCCATTACATTTCCCAAAATAGGATAAGCTCTGTATAGTTCTGATAGCCGTTCTCTGTATCATTGTCTACTCTGATGATGTGATGCTGAAGTTTCGACCTTCAAAACAACAATATTTTAGATCGGGTCTCACCAATTAATGTTATACCAATCTGATTCAGGGTATTGGAATTCCAGTAAACAAAACAGATAATATTCTAACAGAGTCACATGTTTAGCCTTCTTTCTGTCTCAGACATGAAATATTATGTTCTGATTTGCTGTTATTGTGTGTTTTCGTAATGAATTCTATAAATGTTAACTATGATGGATGGGAATGTTTAAACTAAAGCATAATAAACCCAAGGATTCCTCTGGTTACCATTCTATTGCATGCTGTTATGATTTTACAGAAAGGCACCAACTATGTTAAAAGCAATCTTGGCCCAAGCACTCAGCAGAGTTCCAGTCCAACCAGCTCAACATTATCTCCTACACACCGAAACTCAAGCAAAGCTAGATGGGTTTCAGGATTAATTGGCGTCATCAGGGAGTTCCAGTAAATCCACATGATACACTGAGCTTAAGACCCACATCTGGGTAAATCATTTCCCACCTAAAGTTCCCAGATAAGAGAAGAGAATGGTCATGTATTCAAATATTTAGGGCAACACCCGCTAATAACTGGGAAACCTCTTTATAACATTCAATTTCAGTATTAGTCATCATCATCATCATCAGACTGCTGTACAGTGGTATAAATACAGCACACATAATGCGGCAATTTGCAAAGGTAAATCTACATACAGCGATCTCCATATATGTAGGTTTACACCTATGCCTCAATGTGAATCTCTCGCTTTTATTTAGTTGGTTCATTATTTATGTAGTGGGGACGTAGCCACATGGGCTACTGATTTTTTTTTATGCATATAACAGGAAATACAACAGAACTTAATGTGGAACTACTGACATCATAGCTGCAAAGTTAGGACAGAGTAAATATAAGTTCAAGATAGGCTGTTAAGGAAAGTATACGAGTCAATATAAACACAACTTTATGAAGGTGTAGGAGATTTTACATGTGCCTTTTAAAAAGGTAGGTCCAGTTTTTTCCTCAATTAAAATAGAGGTTTGTTGGATCTTAAATCGTCTTCTGAGCCCTACATGAGAAGACTTGATTCAGTGTTTTTTTCTTCTTTACTATCAGTGTTATAGGGAGTTATTTCTATTGTTTCTCCACCTCCAGAAATATACAATTTGTCCTTTAAGTAGTTCGGACATCCTATGCGAATGGCTTAATGTTTTAAGCATTCAACCTCAAACGGAGTTTGGCATCTAACAGGAACCAGTAAAGGTCTCTCAAAAACGGGATGATGTGGTATGATTTTTTTGCCTCTGTGATTAGCCATGTAGCGGTGTGAAAGATGGCTTTGGAAGAACTTTGCAGTAGATATTCTCAATTTTCTAGTCATTCTCCCTTGGCATGCCTACATTTACACCTAAAACGCAGAACTATGTGTGCATACTTCAACACAGTCTCTGACGAGAGGTACTCAAATAATAGATAGGCCCTCATAGGAGTTGATGTACAGCTGTACATTGGGGGATGGGATAGCATTTCTGAGAATGTGAAGTCGTAATACAAGAGTACTTCTATGCATACTTTTTCAACTGCCAAGATAAAGTACAACTTTACAGGAACGGTAAATTAACTAACAAAACAGTCACAATTGGCTTTTTGCGGACAGAGGTGATAAAACACAGAGCAAGCAGGCAGCCTTCAGCATGACATTTTCCCAAAAGTTGATTAATATATCAGTCAATCGGGTGGTGTTTATTCAATGGTGCATTTAGCACAAATGTGCCAACAGAAGTGACTGGAATAGTAATTGTTGTTTGGTCAATATTAGGCAGGAATGATCAAGAAAACAGAGTCAGGTGATATCCTTTTTTCATAGAACAAGCTCAATAAACATCAGAAAAACAACCCCACTACAGTCCCTTGATAACCAACCTCTTCTGGATAGCATTTTCATCATAACCCACCCACTATCATAGTCACTAAAAAGGGACTTTTCCCTCCCCCTTTAAGCCAGCATGTTCACTCTTCTTCCCTGCATACTTTTTAAATATGAAAGAGACTTAAAGGAGCTGAAACTAACTGCAAACACATGACTACATTAGCACCATTATCAGGAAGGTTGGGATACAAGTAAAGGCAAGTGAATCTTTTTGTAATCTAGAAAGATGTGCAAATCCAATTTGAAAACACAGCTCCTTAATGGGACAGGAATAATTATTACAGAGACATGATACATGGTCTAATACATTTCTATGAATATCAATGTGAAAGTAAAAACTAGGGGCCCTATTCACAAAGATACATTCACACCTGTAAATTTACCCTTGCATCCAGATATAAATCTAATTTTTTTTCTTTCACCACTTCCAAGTGCAGATTCACATCCAAGTAAACACTTACATGCCTCCCTCTTGATACCAGGGGTTGAGACATCTTAGACTGAATTTATGAGTGTAAAGTTACTACTAGTAACTTTTTACTCGTAGGAGGATATTTCTACCACCGGGGCAGAGACGTCCCAGGTACAGTAGAGGGTAAAAGAATAAAGTTCATTGATTCTTAATGTAGAATAACAATGTAATTGTAAATTAAAATAAATAATTATTAACCTAGAACTAAAAGAATAAAATGTTACAACACATTAACTCATCAAATTAAGTGTTTTTTAAAATAATTTTATGAATAATATACTTCAATGTAATTTATAAATATAGTTTTTTTTTAAACTAAAATAAAGTCCCAACCTCACTGGCATTTTAATAGGTAATGTTCAGTAAATTGAACTATAATGTAAGTTTTTATTTAATTTAAAATAATTCTAAATATCTATTTAAAACTGTAAATTTTATATTGTGAAAAAATAAGCTAATTATTATTTTTAAAATTATAAAATATTTAACTTTAATTTAACAACTTTTTATTACTAAAACAATTAGAGATATATATTTTTTAATCTATATAAAACATTTCTTATGAGGCGTAATTTTAAGTCCATGCCTCTATTATTTTCTATGGGAATATGTTGAAGTACCTGTGAATGGGTGGTGCTAGAAGTCAAGGCTGGGCTGTAAAACATTTACGACTGTTTTGTGGACCTTCGGGCTGCAGTAACTTTAGAAGTGTAGTTTGAATAACAATGGTCTTACTCTTTTGTGGGTGGGAGTTTATTTTAGCATATCACTCCCTAAAGCCCTGCTCACCCCTCTCAAAACTTTTGTAGTAAGTATTCCTCATTTCACACCCACATTTATTACTAAGTAACGAAATGAAATGAAATGAAATTTAGATTTATAACGCGTGCTAATACCCGGAGGTGACTAGGTGCGGCGGCTCATCATGATCTATAAGCCAGCGCGGGGTGATAGGAAGGTGGGGAGAGGCTAGTTGTTAAAGAGCTGAGTTTTTAGAAGTTTACGAAATGCCAAGAGATTGTTTTCTGTCTTAAGTGCTAGTGGGAGTGAGTTCCACAGTCTGGCTGTGCCTGCAATGAAACTTCTCCCCCCCCCCATGAGGCCGTTCTGGCCCTGGGGATTACCAGATTTGCGGATGTTGCTGAGTGAAGCTGCCTCTCTGGAATATACCACTTGAACTTGTTTGCCAAGTAGTGGGGGCCAAGTCCATATAGTGCCTTAAAGGGGATGCAGAGGGCCTTGAATTCGATCCTTCTTTTAACAGGTAGCCAATGCAAGGTTGGGAGGGCATGAGCAACTGATTGATGTTTCGGAATATCAAGCAGCAGACGAGCTGCTGCGTTTTGGAGGACCTGCATTTTGTTGAGGAAGCGTGCTTGTATGTTAAGGAACAGCCCACTGCACGAACGGACAGCGGACAGCTA
This sequence comes from Calotriton arnoldi, assembly GCA_963921515.1. NCBI lineage: Eukaryota > Metazoa > Chordata > Amphibia > Caudata > Salamandridae > Calotriton > Calotriton arnoldi. The sequence continues at coordinate 4,805,550 of CAWUFW010000156.1, forward strand.
CGCCGCCCACAAGAGCGCCACCCGCAGTCACCATCACCTCATCAGATCCGCCAAAAGGGCCTCACTCAAAGACCGCCTAGACAACAATGCACACAACAGCAAAGAGCTCTTCAACATCGTGAAGGAACTCTCCAACCCCAGCTCCAACACCAACGACATCCAGCCGTCGCGAGACCTGTGCGACTCACTGGCCACCTTCTTCCACCGCAAAATCGCCGACATCCACGACAGCTTCAACACCACGACCGCCCCGGCAACCACCGAGACCACTGCCCCCACAACCACCAACCGCCTGCTCTCCTGGACCAACATCAACGACGAGGACACCAGCGAGATCATGAACACCATCCACTCCGGTTCACCGCTAGACCCGTGCCCTCACCACATCTTCAACAAAGCCAGTACAGCCATCGCGCCCCATCTCCGGAAAATAATCAACATCTCCTTCGAGACAGCAACCTTCCCGGAAAGCTGGAAGCACGCCGAGATCACCGCCTTACTCAAGAAACCCAAGGCAGACCCCAAGGACCTCAAGAACTTCCGACCCATCTCTCTGCTCCCGTTCCCCGCGAAGGTCACCGAGAAAATCGTCAACAAACAACTGACCCGCTACCTCGAGGAGAACAACATCCTGGACCCTTCCCAGTCCGGCTTCCGCAGCAACCACAGCACCGAAACCGCCCTCATCGCCGCCACCGATGACATCAGGACCCTGCTAGACAACGGAGAAACAGCAGCCCTCATCCTCCTGGACCTATCAGCCGCCTTCGACACGGTCTGCCACCACACACTACGAACACGCCTTCACGACGCCGGGATCCAAGAGAAGGCCCTGGACTGGACCACATCCTTCCTTTCCGGCAGAACACAAAGCGTCCGCCTCGCCCCCTTCCGATCCAAGGCCACCAAGATCTTCTGCGGCGTACCCCAAGGCTCCTCCCTCAGCCCAACGCTGTTCAACATCTACATGGCACCCCTCGCCCACGTCGCCCGAAAGCTCAACATCATCTCCTACGCCGACGACACCCAGCTGATCCTCTCCCTCACCAAAGACCCTCACACCGCCAAAGCCCACCTCCACGAAGGAATGAAGGCCGTCGCCGAATGGATGAGGACCAGCCGCCTGAAGCTGAACTCGGACAAGACGGAGGTCCTCATCCTTGGTTCCAACCCTTCAGCCTGGGACGACTCCTGGTGGCCAACATCACTGGGAACAGCCCCGCCACCCACCGACCACGTACGCAACCTAGGGGTCATCCTCGACCCCACCCTCTCCATGACTAAGCAGGTCAACGCCGTTTCCTCATCCTGCTTCAACATCCTCCGAATGCTCCGCAGGATCTTCAAGTGGATCCCCACCGAAACAAGAAAAACAGTCACCCAGGCCCTCGTCACCAGCAGGCTGGACTACGGAAACGCCTCTACGCAGGAACGACGGCTAAGCTCCTGAGACGGCTGCAACGCATCCAGAACGCCTCTGCACGTCTTATCCTCGACATCCCCCGACGCAGCCACATCACACCCCACCTGAGAGACCTGCACTGGCTTCCTGTCAACAAGAGGATAACCTTCAAGCTCCTCACCCACGCACACAAAGCACTCCACAACTCCGGACCAGCCTACCTCAACAGACGACTCAGCTTCTACACCCCCACCCGCCAGCTCCGCTCGACCAGCCTCGCCCTCGCCACAGTCCCCCGCATCCGGAAAACGACCGCCGGCGGCAGATCCTTCTCCCACCTCGCCGCCAAGACCTGGAACACCCTCCCCACCAACCTCCGACAGACCCAAGACCTACTGGCCTTCAGAAGACTCCTCAAGACCTGGCTCTTCGATCAGTAGCAGCACCACCCCCCTCTTCCCCCAGCGCCTTGAGACCCTCGCGGGTATGTAGTGCGCTTTATAAGTGACATGATTGATTGATTGATTGACTGCAATAATCTATTCTGGACACTCTAAGAGCTGGTACCACCGCTTTCTGGAGCTCAAGCGGGATGAAGGGAAGGATCTTTCTGATAGTTTTAATCATGAAGAAACAGGTGGAGGTGTTTGCATTGATTTGCCCCTCGAAGGATAGTTTAGTATCAAAGTAGACACCGAGGTTTTTCACCTTAGAGACGGGAGTGAGGATTTCTCCCATTTCCTGTGGCCACCAGCTTGGTTGCCAGAAAGAGGTGTCACGTCCGAAAAGAAGCACCTCGGTTTTCCCAGTGTTCAGCTTGAGGCAGTTTTGGGACATCCAATGTCCGATTTTGCGCAGACTATCTTGGAAACTCAGTGCAGTGTCCATTCGGTCTCCAAAAGGACGCCACGATTTGCGTGTCGTTGGCATATGACACTGTTTTGAATTCGAAGGACTTTATGAGTGAGCAAAGGGGGGTGCCATACAGGTTAAAGTGTGTCAGGCTCAAAGAAGAGCCCTGCGGAACCCCGTAGGGCAAGGTGAACCAGGACAAACTGTGCCCATCAAGCTCCACCCATTGTTCTCTGTCACAGAGAAAGGACTTCAGAAGAGCCAGAGCCTTGCCCCTGATCCCTACCGAAAAGAGCCGGCTTGCGAGCAGATCATGGTCAGCCATGTCGAAAGCTGCCGAGAGGTCCAGAAGGATCAGAGCTGACTTCCCACCTTTGTCCAGAGTCTCTCTAATGTCTTCCGACACATTGATCAGGGCCAGCTCGGTGCTGTGTTGACTTCTGAAGCCATATTGCGCGCAGTCTAATAGCTTGTTATCATCCATGAACTAGGTAAGTTCTCTATTCACGGCCCTTTCAACGATCTTAGCAGGAAGAGGAAGACGAGAGATGGGCCTGTAGCTGTTCGCATCTATACTATCCAGGCTTGGTTTTTTCAACAGCGGGAGAATAGATGCCTTCTTCCAGGCTATCAGGAAATATCCATTGGAGAACATCCGGTTGAAAATAACTGTAAGGTAGTGGGCCGTAGCCTCTGGGGCCAGATGGAGAATTTTAGGGGGGCAGGGGTCCCAGGGTGAGCCTGATCTTGTCCGAGTAAGCATAGTCATAACCTGCATTACCAAGATGTTTCTAAAGTTGTAAAGGCAGGGGATAGTGTCTGCTGGAAAGCCTTCCTCTCTTAGGACCTCCATCATAGTGGTGGAGGGTCCTTTGGGTTGACCTCCCCCCTACTCCATGGATGGAGAGGAAAGAGTCCGAAACTGCTTTGACTTTTGCCTGGAAGGAGTCTGCTAGCTGGTTACAGAAGTCTTGATTTACTCCTGTGTTTTTCTGGGCGGGGAGTTTACTCAGTTTCTGAACTGTGGAGACGAGTTCTTTGGTGGAATTAAGAGAAGCACTTATTTTGGTAGAAAAATATCGTTTTTTAGTAGTTAAGATTTTTGTTTTATAGTCTGCAATGGCTTATTTGTACGCGACCTTGTCGTCGATGTCATAATGCGAGCGCCACTTCCTTTCCAGCCTTCGAAAGACTTGCTACTGTTGTTTCAGACTGTCGTCAAACCATGGCTCGGAGGGGGAAGTCCTTTTAATGGTTGTAGTTAACGAACTTATATGGTTGAGATCTCCCCATAGAAAAGATAGGAGAGGTTAGATGGAGGAGGAAATTTCCACCAGTAGGTTTGTGAATTGCATTTTGCCGTAAGTAGTACTACTGTAGTAGTACCAAATGTACTACAAAATTCAGTTTGTGACTCAGGCACATAGTAAGGCCTTTGTAGGCCCTCTAGCACTCAAAAATTCTAGACCATGTTCACATCATATCAGAATAAAAGTAATGTTTTTATAGTTTTAAAATGTGCTAAAATAAATAAAATTATTCCCTGTCCCAATGGGAATAGGAGGTACAACCTGCCACGACTCCCAGGACCTCCGTCCCCGTTCAGCAATGGCAGTCGTCTTCCCATCCCCGGAGGCCACCATCTAGAAAAATAAAAATAATACACGAATTTTAGAAATATTCCTAGTGTTTTATCATTCAACTAAATATAACCTGTTTTTTTAAAACAATTGGGGCTTCAGTTTTTAAAGGAGGACTTCCACAAAACAACTAAGCTATACACTCCCACCAACACTCTCTCCCCATGTGAATTTATAATTTTCTGAGGTCCTGAGGAGTTCAATTGTGGTTTCCATCAGCCACCATTTCTCCTTCAAGCAATTTCCTGGATATTTTCAGTGACATTTAAACATCTATTATTACTCTCACAAAATAGTCAGACACCGGTAGGTACAGCACTCTTAGATGTGGATGTATCCACTTCTGCTGGTGAAGACTGGCTGCATCTGCTTGCACTGCACCAGACATGGGTCACATAGGGCACGGCCCTGGAGCACATCAGACATTATGCTTATCAGCCAGGAGTAGGACATGGATGAATGAAGATGGCTGGTGGCTACCAAAGTACACTACTATCAAAATATAGGGCAGCCATGTCCTCTATGAAATCTCAGCCGTTTGCCACCTAAAAGTTGCTTAGGTTGATGGAGTAGTACAATGTTTATTTTTAATAAGAATTTCAATTTAAAATATAGCAGGAGACAGAATAAGGACCAGGAAAAAATACTATGAAACTTGAAAAATCAGCGGGAGCACATACTATATAAAACACACATTTGACCGTGGTGTATTCACACTTTTTCATAATATATTTCTTACCAATGATTTGCATTTTGTGGCAGTTTTAGTGACTTAACATTTAAATATTCTATCACACTTAAAGAGTGTGGGCGTTACCACCCAGGGCTGCACAATTTCTCACTGTGCTCCATAATTCTGCACTCGAAGTATAGTTCGATTATTTTACCCTCATATGGTGCACACAAAACATGGGAATGATGGTGATAAATTACCCTCTATTCTAAGTAGGTACACCGCTTACTAAGTCAGCCAGTGGATTAAGTCATCAGCAACTACAAAGTGGTAACACCATTATTTAAAATAATTTAGTTCTAAGCAACCTTTTCCAGTTCAGATTATTTGAAAAACAAATACACAGAATAGGTAAATTGTTTGAAATAAATCAAAGCACCATCAGTGAAAAGGTTGGGATGGGACAAAAGTCGAAAAGTAAGAGGCTGGGAATGGGTAAGGGTGCATTGAGGAGTGTGGGAAATCATCTATTTAATGCAAAAATGGGGCAACTTTGATCGAGTTTATAGAGACAAGGCTATTATAATAGTAAAGGCAGTTTTTCAAGTAAATTGCATTTCAAAGCAATTGCCAAACCATATCATTTGAGAAATTAACACACATTCAGACAAGAATTAGGAGTTCAGTCGCGCTGTCCCTTAAAATCTGAATATAAAGACTTTTGTATTCTGGAGTTCTGACCCTAAAACGAATGCAATACATTTCACTTGTTTTATTAGATTGGCATATGCTTAAAAAGTGATAATTGACAGACGATTGGGACCACTGTGTGGTCCTTCACCCATTCCGCAACCAAACACATTTTTTTCAAGAAACAGACATTTTAGACAGAAATATGAACTAACCATTATATTCACTTTCTTTTTTGATAGTGCATAGTGGATAAAGCTGAGACTATGGGATCTGAATCCAAGCCTACTAGCTGGCTATAAGGTATGCCATTAGGTCACGTGTCCTCATTCTTTGAACCCTATTTGTTAACTTTTTCGAGAAGGTTTTATGTGCTATGGCAACATTTTACTCTAAAATCCATCTCGTGCCTTCATTTCACCAAATTGCACACTTCACTCTTACTATTTAGTCTCATAATTGCTCATAGCTTTCAGGCATCTAATTCAGGATTTAGCAAATTGTATCCACCAATAACGAGATACCAACATTCTCTCCCATTGCTGAATGCTTGCTGCTCCCTTGCCCCATCTCTTTGGTTTAATCCTATAGTGCAACTGTATTGAGGTAGGCTGCATTGCTCACCGGCCATTCTATGACCAGGCTTCGATTTGCATTACTTTAGGTTTCCTAACACTCAGTGCAGAAGTTAAGACCTCCATTTGATTAATTACTCGCTCTCACCTCTTTCAAGAAAGCCTCCATTGGCTGTTGAGGGGGTTTCTAGACAATGATGAAACTGGAGTAGTTTACACTTGGTGATATGCATCATGGGGAACCTTCTAATATTTTAGTATGCTAGTATTTTGTCAGCTTCAACAGTGTAGCTTATCCAAAGAGTCTACCCTCGCCTTACTGGTCAGTCAGCAACAATAGGCAACTTTAGTGTTATAGGTGCACTTCATAAAACCTAATAACATAGCTTAACAAACAATATGTTTTAGGAAGGAACGCTGGAGAACCTCTGGAGACTAATACCTGAGGCAGGAAGTGGTGAGATGGTTATCCAATCTTTAATATATAGGCTTCCAACTTTTGTATACTAAGTACGTTTTTTGTCACACCTGCAACAGGTAGGTATGGAGTGATCACTGTCTCTAAAGTTTTAAGTTCTTCATTAGTTCCAGTACGGGTTCAGTGAGTATTCTCACCATTAGTAAAGAAAAGTAAGGGGAGTCATCAAATAGTCCGGGTACCATTATCCCCCATTTAAGGACACCACTACCCCTTGCAATCCATAGGTTACCTACCTGTGAGTAGGGAAAAGACAGACAACAGACAAAATAGTAATTGAATGATTGTGACAAGCTCAAAAGATACCGAACGAGCCTCAAACAAAACCCTATCCATGCCAAGCAAGAAGAGGTGCGAGGAGGGGGAAAACGAGAAATGAGTAGTGGAACCAAATACAGGTGTCAGAAGAATATTACAAACGACGAGTAAGCAATAGCTGGCAGGCACACAGATGTGAATATTGTTAGTGACTCTAAAAATGTGATTGTGAATTTGTCTGATTACATCTTAAATGACATGGAAAAGAAAGTGCTTAATAAGGGCCTAGGCTTTTGCTCCACAAACAGATGTAACTTTGCTAATACTCAGATTGATTTAAGTTTGTATGGATATTAAAACTCAAAAGATTTTTTGCAATGAATCCTCATTAAATCTATGATGTGAATGAAAGCATTATGCTGTCAGATCTGACTATTTCTGGTGTGAAAGGTATTTATTGTGTTCTATCTATCGATAATGAATTTAGTTTCAATATAGAAGATGTACTTATGGATTAGGACATTCAACCTGATTTGATCTGTGACAGTACTTTAAGACCTAAATCTAAATTCATTCCGCAGTGTGCCCACTTTGAAGGGATTGAACTTTTCACAAAGAGGGTTATGAAAGATTTGTACAATTTGGAAGATAAGGGGACTACTAACATCTACCGTGATGATAAAACTAGTAATTTTACTAAGGAGGTATTGGCAGCCTTAAAGAATTTGAGGTCCAATGAAGCAATAATAATCAAGGAAGCGGATAAAGGGGGTAATGTCGTCATCATGAACGACCAACAATATCATTTGGAGGACATGAGGCAACTTAACACTGAATGTTACAAAAAGTTGGATCAAAATCCAATTGCTCAAGTGGTGTCTATGGTTAACATCAGACTGGCACATTGGCATGAAATCTGCCTGCTCTCCGATTTAGAGTTTAAATATCTTAGGGTAGGCTCACCAAGATTTTTTTTTTTTTATATAAATATATATATGTATATATATATATATTCCCAAAAATTCATAAGGATGCAGCCTTCCCACCAGGACGACTGATTATCTCGGAAATCGGATCTCTGAAGGAACACATACCTAAGTTTGTTGATGTGTTTCTCAAACCGTTTGTCAGCAATTTACCATCTTATGTTAAGGACACCACGGACATACTCAGTAAATTTGAGGATGTCCAATGGGACAAAGAGAGGATGATGTTCGTAACCCTGGATGTGGAAAGTCTTTACACCTGCATTCAAAGGGAGTTGGGTCTAAAAGCCCTAGAACTCTTTTGTCAACTAGACATGCCAACCTGTATGAACATTCTCAGATGTTGTTAGAAATGGCTGACCTCATTCTGAATAACAATTTTTTGTACCAAGATCAATGGTTCCAGCAGCCACAGGGGACGGCTATGGGATCCAGGTTTGCCCCCTCTTACGCCAATCTCTTCATGGGTTGGTCTGAGAGGGGGCAGGCTTGGTTGTCCAGGGCCTCAAGGTGGACAGAGTATGTTCACTTCTGGGGCCGTTTTATTGATGACATTATAATGATTTGGACCGGGTCTCAGACTCAACTTGAAGAATACTTTTTTATCTTAATGATAATGCATGGATACCACTAACTTTCATCCCACTAGGATTAACTTCCTGGATGTTACGTTTTACATCTCTAATGATAAAATACAAAGTACTCTTTACAGGAAGGCTACAGCATGCAATAGCACTTTATTGGCGAGTAGTGCTCATCCTTCCAATACAATTAGGGCCATGCCTTATGGAGAAATGCTCAGGGTTAGAAAAGTTTGTAGTGAGGAGAAAGAATGTGAGAAAAATCTGTAAATAATGACATCTAGAATGACACGGAGAGGTTATGATTTGGATAATATGAAGAGAAGAGTTTCTAATATCACCAGGAATTCACTTCTGATAAATAAAAAGGAAAGGAAGGATGCTCGTTTGGCATTCATTACAACTTATAATTCATCTAGCCATCAAATATGGAGCATTTTGAACAAACATTGGGGTCTCTTGGCATGAGTCCCAGGTTTGGACGCCACCTTGAGCAAAATACCATTGGTAACATATAGAAGAGGGTGAACGATTAAAGATATTGTTAGCCCTAGCTATATGACCACTATCAAAAAGAAAAAATCTGTTTTGATTTGGTTACCTGATCAACCGAAAGGTTTTTACACCTGTGCAACGTGCAGTATGTGCAAATTTAGTAGAAACACGACCCAAATGTTTCCATATAATACAGGAAAGGAATATACAATTGGAACCTTTATCAATTGCCGTACTACCCATGTTGTTTATGCAATTATTTACACCTGCAACAAAGTGTACATAGGGAGTACCTACCAGGGAACTGAGGCTCAGAATAGCGGAGCACTGGAGGGCTATTTGTAGCAAAGACAGTTAATTTCCTCTGTCCTCCCATATCTGTAATAGAGATACTGTACATCCCTTTGAATTCCATGGAACTGATATTGTAACAGCTGATGTTCGGGGTGGTGACAGGGAGTTAATGCTAAGACAATGCGAATCTAAATGGATTTCGCGCTTATGTACAGTAGAAATGTGATTGAATAAGGAACATGAATTCCATCATTTCTTATGAAGGATAGGTCTGGGTATTTGTCACTTAAGATTGAATTTGTATTTAAGACTACTCGAAGAGAGCTGGGTTCCTTTAATCTGAATATACATATGGCTTTTAGATTGGATAGGTACATTCATAGGATATGTTAAGAATATGTAATCTAGTAATGTCATCTTAAAATTACCTTTGTATTAAGTATTTGAAGTTATCACATCACGTGTACTATGAGTTCATCCAAGATGGCGGCCAGCAACATCTGGTGTTTCAGGAAGTATGCCAACGGTATAGATATGTGGGTCTCCTGTATTTGAGTGATTAAGTAGTTTTCCCAAAAGGGAGGAATTATAGTGGGTAGATATGCTGATAGATTTGCTGGCATGGTGTGGGTACTTTGAACACATTGTTTTTGAGAATATGCGAATGACAATTTCAAAATGGTGGCTATGTAAATTAGTGAATTATATGGAGTTGGTCATGGATGTACCATACTGAGCCACTCGATTGATATAAGGTGCCTGGTGTATGTAATACAGCTTTGAGAGAGTTATTCTATTGTATTATCTGCCCACTTTAAGATGGCGGTCGGTAACATTTGTAAGATCGGGGGCAGGAGGAAGTACAATTATGTACTTTCTTATGAGTGGAATGCGCACATGCTTTACAGGTTAAATAAACCTAATCTAGCATTACAGACATGTTACTATGATGTGGTACTTATTTTGGTTTAGATGTATTATTTGTGATAAGTGAGCTTTTGTATGAACTATGAGAGGAGTAAAAACATCGTTCCAATATGGCGGTTACAATCATGTGTTCTCTTATGATTAGAACAAGTACACGTTTCACAAGTGGAACAAATAAAATTTATGAAGACAGATGTGTTACTCTGATGTGGTATTTAGATTTTTTACTTTTGATGCAGAACTTGTGAGAAGCGAGTACTTTAACACTACAAATCACAGGATGAGTAGAAAACACAGTTCTAATATGACGGCTACACAAACGAGTAGCATATATGCGATGTGACACAGGTGAAATGCATTTGCAAAATCCTGCGAGTATATAAGGGGCGGTCCGGAACGGAGACCCTTTTGGAAACTGTGAAAGTGGATGCTGGGTCATGACGAAAGGAAGTTCTGTCTCTCTACGCAGTGTCGTTAAGTGTAGTTAGAGGCTTATCGTTTGTTTCTCCACTTGCTACAAGTTTGAGGGTGGACATGGGGATCGTGTTTAAAAGAAAACTAAATTTTCGTTGCGGGGCACAGGATATTAGATGTGCTACTTTGCTCTGTTATAAGGCAAAGTTAATATATACTTTGAAGTGGAATATATTCTAATTATTACCTGTACTCCGCACTGATAGCGCATGTGGTTAAACGATGCCACTTTAAATACGTGATGATTGTGGGCAGCTTCAACAGATGTTATAATAAGGCACGGTGTGTTTAATGAAAAGGATATAGTGACATTGGAGTTTAAACACACGCAATGAAATGTTCTATACCAGAGGTGGGTATATTAGCTTAGTCTGGTAACTAATATTATTGATGATGACACTGTGAGAGTGATTGTTGACTAGACACAGTTGCAGGTGGATGAGAAGGTTATTAGGAAGATGAGCTTTTTATGTAAGGCCTTGTCGATTATTGGTTGAAGAATAAAGGTGGGCTATATATTATCTATCTATGTTCCATAGGGATACTTGACCCGATTGTCCAACTACTAAAAGTAGTTGGGAATTGTCATTGGTTGAAATAAGAAGTAATTGGAGAGTATATGCAGAAAACTCCTGGAGTGCCTCATGTGGGGAGAGTAGCCTCATAGCAATGTATAGGAGGTATTTGAAGACTGAGTGAGGCGTGAAGTATATAGCTCTTTGTGCAGTAAAGTTATGGGTAATACTGTAAGTAGATTTGATTCTGTTGGGGTAATTGTTATATTTTGTTAAAATATGGCTTTTCGATTCTTCATAAGGAATGTCCCCCCTTTTTTGGCTCGTTTGGAAAAAGATAAAAAATAATGGAAGCGTAGTAACGATTGGTCATAGAGAACAGAAAAATCAGTAAGCTAAACTTAATTGTGCATTTATTCCATGCTAGTATTGTATTATATAACAAAATTAAAATTCCTGTGCCATCTGTGCGACATATAGGTAGAGATTTGATTGTAAAATCATTAGACATGGTGATATAAACACCAACAGGGTCATTGAATCATATAGAATAGATCTTTTAAAGGTGTAGTCCTTTTGTTAAAGGATAAAATGGGCTGAAGTAGAGAGGAGGTTATAAAAGAATGGACATCACTGTATTTAACCATAAGACGTTTTGCAGAGATAGTAAGAATTTGGAATTACATTTTTGGAACAAACACTGATCACAGTATCGACTCTTCCATAATTAGGAATGTTAATTGTGTTATGTGGACTACAATCCTGCTAAGTAGTTTTTACATGTGTACTGTTGTTCAATGTATATGCACATATTTGATGTTTGTCATAAGTGCATATTTGTGTTTAAATCTTTTTTAATGTATTTTCTTTTTTTGTATTTGTTGAAAATGTGTATCTAATTTTAATGTTTGTCTAAAGTATATATTTATGTTTTTATGACAGCCCTGAGGAAGTCCTTATGTAACAGGACGAAATGCGTTGGCTGTGTCTTTGGTTGTGTCCTTGACTGTGTTCGTGCTACTATTTCTGTGTATAAGAAAAGAAGGAATAAAAGATGAAATTTTATATGATAATATAAACTTTGTGATGTCCTTTTACTGTTAATGTGGTGTTGCAACCTCCTTGTGTTGCCCTTCTTTGTGAAAGTATACACTGTATATGCAAAATTTAGTCTATCAGATTGTGCTCCTCCTGTCTGTGTTTACAAAGACAACAAACAGACAGTTTGACCCATTGGCGCAAGCAGCATTTCAAAAAGCACTAAAAATTACCATTTTCTCCTAGTTACTATGTCCCCTGCCTTCCTCGGTGGCTGCGTTTATTACACTTTTCAACTGGGCTTTTCATTTCTAGTGCCAGATTCCATTCATTCAGTCATTGCTACTATTCTGCTTTCTGATGCCTGCCTTACATTATATAACCTCTAAGCACTGCCTGTCTTTCACCTAGTGTCTGATTGGCTGACCACAATACCGCCATTGCTTTCTCTATTGGCCTCTCTGTTTGGAGCCATATTTGGACTTTCCCCTTCCATGACCAAAATGATCTCTCTGGGACCTATCTTTTTCTATGGTGCTCCTGCCTTCTGTTTCTCTCTGTCGAGATGGATCTGGTTCAAACAGGGTACAACGTTGCACTACCAACAACCACATTCTGCTTGGCTATCCTCCAGGGCTACCCCATCCCAGCTGCAGCAGACCAATGTGCAACACTGCAGACTGATCAAAAAGTGCACATCAACCCTAGCTGTCTCACTCTACAAGGTCTGTGTACCTGCCTAGGCATTTATGAGATGCAACAGTCTGTCCCACTCTCACAGGGCAGACCCAGCCAATAGCGCCATCAGAAACAGCTCCTTTAAGGGATTATTCTCAAAGAACTGACAACCCACCACAACCACCTACCCATGAACAGCTCTCCCTGCAGTCGTCTCTCACAGCGTGTATGAATATCAACCTGCAACAGTGCTAGAAACACAAATATCATTAGTTTTGGCAACTTATTTTTCAGGAAAAAGCGGCCAGTAAGCAAATATAGTTATTTTGATAAGTAAATACAGTTCCTTTTAGTACACCACCAGAATGAGCAGGGCCAGGCTGTGAAGGGGACGTGTCAAATACATGAAAAGATTCTACCACACCCCCTGCAACGTTCTCACTCTCTCTTCCAGCCACCTGGCATTCTGTTGCATTTTTTCCTCTCCCTCACTCCACTCTGCTCTCTACTTGTCCTCTACGTAGTCCTCTTCCTTTTGCTTTTCAGCTCTCTGTCTTACATTTCCATCAACAAATGACTTATAAAGTCAATCATGTATTCACTATTTAGAATTTTTTTTAACAGGACTTTAATATCAACAAATATCATGAATCTCCTATCTCAGATGAAACCGGAGGTGAAATATCCACTTAAATAAGAAAACTTTTTAAGCCAAATTAAATCTGAATCACCACCAAATTGTTAAATTGAGGGTGCCTTGATAAATGAGGTCACTCCTAAAAACAAGTATCTCATTAAGCATCAAAGATAGTTGTATCAAAACTGAGCCACCACTAGCTTTGATCACATTAAATTAGCATCAAACTCCGTGATAACCCACATTATTCAGTGAATATACAAGCACCCAATAGACATAGAATCAAAAACGTTATTAAGTTCTTTATTAACTGTCAGGGTGATTTTTAAATGCAAAATGTAGTGTTTAAACAGAAATCCAGTTTTCTTAAATCTTACGAGGGCCATGGGATGGATCATGGTTCCAAGTTACTAATTTGTGTTAGTGACACTCCGCTGTGGCTCCTTATTTCTAGCAACCTTTGAATAAAAGAACACATTTTGTGCAAATCCCAGTTCTATAAGCATTGATATTCAATAATGAAACCTAGTTACTTTTATATACAAACAGAAGCTGTATTGCAATATACTTTTAAGCAAATTTAAAACTCAAAAACATTTTCCTTGTAAATAGCCACTGGTACCTTGTTTAACTTCAAAAGTGCTAAACTATCCAATCTCTTTGCAATTTGTCAAGCAGGAAACTGATGTATTTGGCCAAAGTGATAAGCAAGCTAAAAGTGGGTCTTTGCTACAAGTCATTAATTAATTGGTATTCTGCAGCAACTGCCACGTGGCCATGGAACACACTATTACCAGTACCATTTGAAATAGTAAGAGGTCCTTCATGTGTATGAAAGACAAAGTTACGAAATGCAGTGTGTTGGTCAGATCTTTATCAAACCAAACTGATAAAGATTATATGCACCATGCTTGGTATTACCATACCAAATTGTATGAATTTAACTAAAACACACAGGAAGGTTGAGGTCCAAGATAGCATACTAGAAAAGTATAAATGAGAGAACAAGAACAGAGGAGAGGCTTTTTAAAGCTGTAGATCGAATGCATTTCCAGAACAATAGGTTCTATATATCCAACTTAATTATTATGCCATATTAAGTGCTACATACTAAGATAATGAAAATTACTGAATGCATAAAAATGCACATCAATGTTAAGGTGCCCGAGATAAAGCTAATAGATATAACTGAGCCAGGGTATGCAGCTAACACAAGTACTTAAGCTAGGAATATGATTATCAAAAATATAAGGCTGGTGAATAGTTCCTCATAATTAATCTTACACATATGTCAATCACTGTTCACAAATATATGCCCAGCATCAAAATAACTGCAAAGGAATACATATTTCCCAATTATTGTGCATGTAGCATACTCTTATCAGAATTACTGTGGAAGTAAATGTATCAATGTGCCAACGAATGAGACGAGCAGATGGACTGATCCAGATATTATATTCAATAGCAATAATGTACCATAACAAATGCTCCACAGAATTATAGAGCGAAAAGGGGATTTTATAATCCAAAAATTCTTAGGGCCTGATTACGAGTACGGTGGTCCAGGGACCACCGTACCCACTTTGGTGGTTCGATCAAGGTCAACTCGGCAGTCTGACCGCCCGATTACAAGTTGTGCAGTGGGACCACCACAACACCGCCTCCAGACCGCCACCTCCTCCAAGAGCTGAGCTCCCGCGGCGGTGAGGATAGTGGCGGACTATGGTGGTGGTGCCGGCATGGGCACCACAGTCGTAATTACGACCTGCCATTCTGCCAACCTTTTCATGGGGGGACGCTGACATAAAAAGGTTGTCGGAAAGGCAGGTTTTGGGTGTAAAAACATGTTTCCAGGGCGAGCGTGCCCTGGAGACATGTTCATGGTGACACCTATGTGTACCCCATGTTACCTGCATGGTTGAGCACACTGCTGCTCCTGCAGACAGGGCTGCAGGGAAACAGTGAGCCCGACCGCCCAAATGCACTTCAGCATGGCCGTCATTGGCTGCAGCTCTTCCCTAAAGCCGCAGCATGCTGCCGCCATGACTGTGTCGCAGCAAGACCGCCAGCCCGGCAGTTAAGTTGTAATGCGGCTGTCGGGATGCCGCTGGCTAGGCGGCGTTAATCCAACCACCGCTGCTGCAGGCTGTCGGTCTTCCCGCCAGGGTCGTAATCTGGCCGTAAGACAAAGAATAAGCTCTTTAAATTTACAGGGCCAGTTGTTGTGCTATCAGAGAGTCCGCCTTAGTGAATATATGTCCATAAGAAATACTGTGCCAGCCTATATTCCAAAAAATAATTGTACTATCAATCAATCAATCAATCACAGAATTTGTAGAGCGCACTACTTACCCGCGAGGGTCTCAAGGCGCTGGGGAGAGGGAAGGGGGGGATGCTGCTACTGGTCGAACAGCCAGGTCTTGAGTAGCCTCCTGAAGGTCAGCAGGTCTTGGGTCTGTCGTAGGCTTAGTGGAAGGGTGTTCCAGGTCTTGGCGGCGAGGTGTGAGAAGGATCTGCCGCCGGTGGTTGTTCTTCGAATGCGAGGGACGGTGGCGAGGGAGAGGTCGGCGGAGCGGAGCTGGCGGTTGGGGACGTAGAAGAAGAGTCGTCTGTCGAGGTAGGCTGGGCCAGTTTTGTGGAGTGCCTTGTGTGCGTGGATGAGGAGTTTGAAGGTGATCCTCCTGTCGACGGGGAGCCAGTGCAGGTTCCTCAAGTGGGGGTGATGTGGCTGTGGCGTGGTACGTCGAGGATCAGTCGTGCGGAGGCGTTTTGTATGCGTTGCAGTCGCTTGATGAGCTTGGCCGGGGCTCCCGCGTAGAGGGCGTTCCCATAGTCCAGTCTGCTACTGACGAGGGCCTGGGTGACTGTTCTTCTTGTGTCTGTCGGGATCCACCTGTAGATCTTGCGAAGCATGCGGAGGGTGTTGAAGCAGGAGGAGACTGCGTTGACTTGCTTGGGCATGGAGAGCGTTGAGTCGAGGATGACTCCCAGGTTGCGTGCGTGGTCGGTGGGTGCCGGGGCTGCTCCCAGCGTCGTTGGCCACCAGGAGTCGTCCCAGGCTGAGGGGTTGGAGCCGAGGATGAGGACCTCCGTTTTGTCCGTGTTCAGCTTTAGTCGGCTGATCTTCATCCAATCGGCGACGGCCTTCATTCCTTCATGGAGATTGGCTTTGGCGGCGAGGGGGTCCTTGGTGAGGGAGAGGATCAGTTGAGTGTCGTCGGCGTAGGAGATAATGTTTAGGTCGTGTTGTCTGGCGATGCGTGCGAGCGGGGCCAATAACAGCTGTGCATTCAAGATGGTGAATATAAAAGGTTATCTGCACATGAATTTGAACATCTCCTTAAAGAACGTTCAGCCAGCTTCTTACTATCAGCAAAAAAGGTTTGTCTAATAGAAATCTAACCACAAAACTGCTGACACAGGTGAATGGCATGGGCGTTTGCATGGTTTTGTCACACAAAAGCAGGATAATGGATACCAAATATGTATTCCCCAATTCTAATTTGACAAAAGGAAAAAATATTGTTTAAAATACTCGCCAAAACATGTGTTCGACCTCATTGTGCAATATACCACAAAGTGAGATACAATGTATAAACCAGCAATAGAGCCAAAGGCAACATTCTGGTGAGCGTATGTCTTCATTCCACTGGTACACTCAGCCACCACTCCAGGCCACACCCCAGAAGCAGGTGAACTCTGGCATTCACAGTGGGATAGCCTTAGGCAAACTGACACTAAACCTACCAATAAGTAGCATCTTACAATGACACTTTAAGGTCCAGAAGCCAGGTGCGCTGAGAACCAAAAGCTACACCTCAAGCTTTTCTACACTGAACACTATGGACCACGTTATAAGAAGCCCGTTATTTCATGCTGGGAAATCAATCTTCATAACCTGTTTGCACCGAGGCCTAAAATCCTTATGAAGAGACTTGACAGAACATGCTTTTTGCTTCAAGAATCTGAAATCACAAAAACCACCTTGAGGAACTGGTCGGTGCTTGTCCGTTGCAAGTCATTGTCATATATAGAGGTCATGCCATGTACAGAGGTTTAAATTACAGTTCTTTTGAACAGGTGGCAGTGTGTACCTCTCCATGTCCTAATTCCTCATTCAGAAAATGTTCATCTACAGCACACCATCCTCTTTTCATCGAGGATCTCACAGAACTGGTACCGTCAACCCAAGCTCTCTTGCAAAAAATTCTGATTATGGGAGATGTCAATCTCTTGGTGGCAACTGGAGTAACAGACAGTTTTAGAAGTTGTAGAATAGTTGAATCATTAAACTCCTCTCACAAAAATTCCTAACCATGTGACAGAACACACACTGGACCTGGTTTTCACCTTCGGATGGCACCAACTTAACAATCACACCCTATTCCTGTACGGATCACTTCAAATCGCATTTAACATAACAGCTGAATGCAACAACTCAAAAAGTCAGATCACCCACTTCCTTCACTAGGAATGTTGCCTAGACTACCTTTTGTAAATTGTTGACATCTGTCCATGAGTATCTTCATCAACTGACAATAACAGAGGCTTCCTTGATACTGCCAATCATAACATTTGTAGAATGAGTGGTGCATTGACTCCTCTACAACATAACAAATCAAGACCAACTGAGAAGACAGAGGTGGAACTCCGAGTTGGCTTAAATGAAAACTTTGGCCAGAAAATTGGAAAGGCTTTGTAGGGAAACCCAGGAGACATCAGAGAATTATGGAAAACATTTATGTGGAAATGCCATAGAAAAATCCCAGAGCAAAAAAGATCACTTTCTTAACATAATCACTCGGGCATCTAACCAAACTAGAGAATTATTTAAAAATTCAGGAAAGTTATGGAACTGGAGAAAGTAAAGAATGCCACTTATCCCTCCTCACCAGCAATGCAAAAGTGATACCTTCAGAACAAGATCATTACAATCCGGAAGGCAATGTCAGAGAAGTCAGGGTCAACATCATGTACACCTACAAATCTACCCATAATTTTATCTGTATTCACAATCCTATTCCCTGATCAAGTGTGCGAGGCATCTAGCAAGTTGAAAGCTTCTAACATCCCTGTCAAGCCAGGCACAACCAAATAAGTAAAAGGAAAGTTCTTGTCCTGCTTGCTCTGGATGTAACAAGTATCATAAATGCCTCTCTTCAACTAGGAATGTCCTACTGTAGTCAAAAATAAGTTGTAATGACTCTGTTACTGACGAGTAACATTGCCCAAACCACAGAACCTGTAAATATCTCTCACTTTCCATCTCTTAGCAAGATCATGGAAGGGGAGTTTGCATGATAACTATAAAAATGCACAGAATCATGCTTTAATGTGCTCAACAGACAGTCTGGTTTCACACTGGAACGTGGGATGATAACCACAATTGCTGGTATCAGGACAGATATGCTGCTATTTATTGATGTTGATTAATCATAAATCTTGTCCAGTCTTCAGCGCATGAGTTCGTGGATCACAAAACCTTATTGGAAAACAGAAAAAGGGTTGAGATCCCTAGAACAGTTCTCGAGCAGTGCCATTACTTCTTGTCAAATGCAGCCAGCAAAACAGAACTGGTTCTTCATCGCCAATGGTGAAACCTATCCCTGTGAATAGACAAGTTTGCAGACACATTATTACCTGCCTGAATTATATTTATCATTTGAAGAAAGAGAGTTATCCAAAAATGAGGATCCTCACAGTCTTCGATCCTGACATCTGCTCTTCATCTGGCCAGACAACGGGATATCTCACAAACCCCTACCAAAGTGGTATGAAAACCTTGGTGTATGGATCGATTAGTATCTTTCATTTGGTATCATATGACAGCAGTAACCAAAAACATACACTTTCATCCCATGTTGCTAGGTTAGATATTACTGCTGCTACAGTTGCTACACAGCATTGTACAGACAAGAGCTCTGTTGTTATTGAGACTGGACTTGAACGAGATATCAAAACTTCAAAGGCTGCAAAATCAAGCCTCGAGACTCTGTTTCAACTGAAAGAAATCTTCTCACATCACACCAGCCCTCAAGGAACTTCTGTGGCTTTGGTGGCACAATGCATAAAGTTCAGAATTAACAAGACAATCTTTAAATTACGGAAGGATGAGACTGATCCAAAATACCTTCAGACACAATTCCTGGGCAACATTCCTTTTTTTTAAAAATACATAATTTTATTAGCTATTTGAGATACATAACAAAACGAACACAAGCATATGTTCAAAGCATAACAAAAGACAACGCGGGAGGCACTGGTACATCAAATAATGTCACAGGATACAACAGCATCAGTTTAAAGGTATACAGGGGAACAATATCCTACTGATGGGCACAATAATCTAGGCAGTTCGGAGTATCAGCACAGTGTAGGCAACTCTGTATTTGCATCATCCTGGGAATCAAAGTCCTAGCGTTTAATCCAGGCACCCCATATCTTATGAAATGTACGAGGGCATCCTCTGCTCTTATATACCACCCGCTCCGCCTCCATATATAAGTCCATCTCTTGTTTCCATTCCACTATAGTGGATGCCTCAGGGGCCCCCCAGTACTTGGCCAGGTTTCTTTTGGCAATCACCAGGCCTAAATTACAAAACAGTAATTTCATCCAGAGGAGGTCTACATCATTTGGGATACCTAAGAGGATATATTTCAGGTCATCCGGTAGTGTTGTCGCAAGTACTTTACCCAGTTCAAGCAGTAGTTTTTGCCAGAAGGGGCATATAACCAGGCAGATCCAAAGCGTGTGAAAGAAATTTCCCCCTTGACCCATACATCGTAGATAATCCAAGGTTGCAGCCTTCCCCATTTTATATAAACATGCTCTTTCATAATAGACCCGGAGTAGAATCTTTAGTTGGAGGAGTCGCAAACTGGATTTAATCGCCTCCTCCCTAGGGAACATGAGGGCAGCATTCAAATCCACATCATCCAGTTCGCCAATCTCAGACCCCCAAGTGAGCCTAAATTTCTGTAGGATATCAGCCATGTTATTATTAATGGTTTTGTATATAAATGAGACCGTTATTTTCCCCATCAGCAACCTACCCTCCAGAAGTGCAGAGGTCAGCCATGATAGATTCTGCTCTCCAAGCGTGTTTAAGTTGGAGGTACTTGAAATGCTGTGTATCGTGGAGCTGGTACTCCCGCTGGAGGGAAGAAAATGACATAAGGGCCCCACCCTATAGTATGTCACCCACCTTAGAAATTTCTATGAGGTCCCAGTCCTGAAATCCTTTCAATTAGCTGATTTCTCTAAAACTGTTCCCAGCCCATAATGGAGTTTCCCGGGTGATTTTCCTAGCCTAGTCCAGATGTCTATTCGCTTTATGCCCCACCTCAATTGTTACTTGGGTTGCAGATAGGAAGCGCCTCACCCCGCTACTCCCATAGTGGAAATAAGGGCGGTTCATTAATTGTGCCCTTTCCAGAGCATAGGTGGGGTGATCTACCTTCACGTGATTTATTACAGCCAGGTGGGAGGCCCAATAGTATTCCCTAACATCTGGAAGGGCTATACCTCCACTGTAGCAACAACGTTGCAATGTCTGGTAGGCCTATCCTGCAGTGTGCTTCATTCCGCAACTCTGGGCTACATTCCTAATCGTAATTTGAGGTCCAGTAGTGTTAACCTGCGGTTTCATGCCATATTTTACTGGAAATATCATGAGGGATGTCAATCCCCTTCGTAGGAGTTCAGCTTTCAAATCCTGTCAGCCTAAACAGGAATCCACCTAACATGACTACACATAATTTTATTCATTTTCAGTGATCCATGAAAGTAACAAGCTCCTGCCAGTAGAAACTACAACTTCATAGTTTCCCCAATGTACAACAGTAGAACTACAGATTTATTGCACAGCAGAAAATCAACAGTTGACCCCCACAACTGCACATTTCCTTCAACATTTTTCTCTTCACAGGAAGAAAATGTCACGTTTTGAAATCCTTCCTCTATGATCAAAAAAACAGAAGGACTTGGGAAAATTTACAGCATTAGTTGTACAGCCTGTGCTTACCTGAAGAAGGCACCAGTTCAGAAGCACAATGAGTGTGGGAAAAAGCATTGCAAGCTTGTGATTACCCCAAATGTTCCACTTGTTCACCACATTGTAATTACCAACTGCTGTAGCATCCCAAAAGGGACACCTGCTATCAAGTTCCGACACACATGTGCACCTGCACAAAACTGAGTCTCCAAGAAAATTTTAAACCTGCAAATTCTGATCTAGGTCCAGATTCTATGAAGCAAGGTATCTGATTTGCAGGTGCATGTATATTTTTAGTACACTTAAGTTTGACTTAAATGTGAAAAAGCTTAGAGAATCACCCTAAAAAATGGCTATAGAAGAAATATTTCATATTTAACAGAACATTAGAAAACTTTCATCGGAGATCAATTCTGGAAGGTGCACAAAATAAAGTCTCAAAAGTCCATTACACACTTTTTATCTTAGCTAACACTCTGAACCATTATGTGGGTTTAACATGTTCAAATCATCGCCAAACACCAATTGTAGGTAAGAGTAACTATTAGAGCACCTCATCCGTCAAACACCAGCAGCAACTGTCCCACTGGCACTTGAATCGAATTCTACACTTTATATTCTGAATGACATCACAAAACTGCATGCTGCAGCTTGTCCAGCTAGATATCACACTTCTTCACCCTTCATCGACTTACTCTTTAACAATACATTTCAATATCCTTTGAAGGATACAAGTGTAAACAACCATGTACAACCTTCTATGTGAACATGTTAAGATTTATAAATGCAATACATTTTCCACAATGGATCAGTTACGTTATTTAAAGTAATCTTTTAGCTATGACTGGCTTGTACTTTTGCACTTACTTCTACACCGAACAGCCCAAACCGTAGTGAGCTCGTACCTTTCCATCTCACCATGACCTCAGTTACTGTCTTCTGACAGGCCCTCCTGGTTATCCAACCCTGAACTTAATACAACACAACACTTAATCCATATCCTCCCATCTTCCGTTTTGACAGCATTTTTAAAGCATTTATTACTCTCATGGGTTACGTTAATTTCGACCAAGACATACATTTCACTGAAGCCCTTACTCTCACCCATTCTCCTTTTTTGATTTCCATTAGCTTTACTCTTTTCCTTTCATCAAAGTGTTTTTTATTTTTTCTCTGTAGCTCCATCTCTCGATCTCTCCACACCCCAATCCCATTGTACTTAATGCCTTTGTCCCAGTCCATCCATCCTGGACATAAAGTGTTTGGTGCCCTTCCATTGAACAACTCAAAAGGCGATTTTCGAGTACAAGTATGGGGTGTCATGCGATGTGCTGTTATACATTTTTGTAACTCTTCCTGACAATCTAAGGAATTCACTCTGGATAATTGCATGTTTTCTTTAATTACCCTGTTGAACCTTTCCACTGCTTCATTGGTTTCAGGATGATATATGGAACACTTTTTAAGCTACATCCTACATGTTTCAAGATATTCCCTCATTTGCTTGGACTAGAAATGTGGACCATTATCTGAAAGCAGAGATTCGGGAAAACTCTCTATTTTAAATAGCTCTTGCAAAAAATTAATTACAGTGGTTGTAGTTACTTCTCGTACACAGGTGACCTCTACTCATCTTGAGTATAAATCCATCATAACCAATAGGTATGGTGTATAATGTTCACCTCTCAAAGGCCCTACAATATCAATGGCAACCTCTTGCCAAGGATCATCCGGCATTTTGCGACAAACCATAAGTATTTGACGCGGTGCCAAAACTTTGTCACTACTCTTGCATTCCGCACAATCTCTTACAGCACGTTCAACACTTAAATCCATACCTGGCCACCAAAAACTTGTTCTCAATCTCACCTTTGTTTTGGTTATTCCCATGTGCCCTTGATGTGCCTCATGTATCAATTTGCTTCTTAAGTTTGTTGGGGGAATCAACCTTGTCCCTCTTAACAGTCCCCTATCAGCTGTTAGATCATCCGTAATAGCAGACCATGGTTTCGACAAAGTTCTCAACTGACCCTGACCAGCCTGTACTTATTTATTATATCCATCAACTCAACATCCTTCACTGTTTCTTCTTTCCACACCTCCTCAGTCAGAATTCCTAGTGTAATCTCAGGCACATGGATTTCTTCCTATTGCACATCTTCTACCAACCTATCCTCTTATTCTTCTGATACTAGCCAAGATAAAAAATCTGCTGATAAATTGGCAACCCCAGGTACATGCCCCACCTAAAAATTAAAATCCTGCAGTGCAACAACCCATCTTCTGATTCTGGAAGAAATAAAATCCAATCCTTTTTTCTGAAAAATCTCTTTCAATGGTTTGTGATCTGTACATACTGTGAAACTTGTTATTCAAAGCCCAGAAAATCGACAGGGCCTCTCTCTCCACGACTGAATAGCTCAACTCAGGCCCCCGTAAACTACTAGAAGAACAAGCAATCCACCATTCTTTACCAACCCTTCTCTGTTTTAAGATCACCCCTAGCCCTTTGGAACTAGCATATGTGACTATGACAGATTTCTCTTCTGCGATGAATGCTTGTAAATTGGGTGCATTTTTCAATTCATTCTTTAGTACCTCAAACTCCTGTTGACACTCTGTGGACCATTTGAATTCCTTATTTTTTCCCAAGTAGAAATCTCATGTTATTAGATTTCTCAGCCAAATTCTCTATAAATTTGCCATAATATTCCACCATGCCAAGAAAAGAAATTACTTTTTTTGTACATGGTTTAGATCATTTCACAATGGTGTCCACTAACTCTGCTTTAGGTACAACAGCTCTTCCTGAAATTAGGTGTCCCAAATAATTAACTTCTTGTACTGCAAATTTGCATTTCTCTTTTTCAATGTCAATCTAGCCTCCAACAGTCTTTTTAGTACCAACCTTACTCCTGAATTTTGTTTACTGAGACTACTTCCAAAGATCAATAAATATTCTTGATCACTTTTGACACCCTTCACTCCTTTCAGTACCGACACCATTACCCTCTGAAAAACAGAGGAAGCCGAAACTAGTCCAAAAGGCATCCTTTTAAAAGACCATATCGGAGCTCTAAACATAGTGAGTTCTTGTGAACTCTCAACCAACTCTACCTGGTGATATGCTGCTGTGAGATCAAGTGTTGTAAAAAAATTCGCACCTGCCACAGATGAGACTATTTATCAAGTTTGGGCAGGTGAAATTTGTCAGCTATGACCTCCCTGTTAAGTGCCTTTTAGATCCATGCACAGCCTAATGTCCTCATTAGCGTTTCTGGCTACCACATTCGGAGCTAACCACTTTGTAGCCTCCACAATGTTATTATCTTCTGATCGATTAACCTCTCTAATTCTTGCTTAACTTTATCTTATATGGCTACCAGAACACGCTTCACCTTAGCCACTCTTGGTACAGCTCCTTTCTTCAGCATTATGAAGTGTTTGTAAGCTTTCAAACACCTTAACCCCTCTTTAAAAAGCATGGGAAATTCTGACACAAAATCAATTGGGGTTGAATCTACCTCTTGTATTTCTACTTGCGACTTTGCATTAGGATTCAATGCGACTCCCAACAGCCGTTGATGTGACCAGCCAAACAAATCATCACCTCTCATTAACTCATACATTTTCCCAATCATGTATTTCTAACCCAACTCAATGCATGCAATAAAGTATCCTGCCATGCTTATAGGCTGTCCACCATAACCACCAGGTTGTGCATCCATGGCATGTAACTTTTTTTTTTTTTTTAAACCATCGTGCATACGTGTCTCTTGAAATGATAATTCGATGCGAACATGAATCAAATTTCATATTTTGTTCTACACCATCAATTTTTACAATGCCACTTGAATGCTCTTCTCGTGCCCCTTCAATTTGAAATTTAATTTGTTCTTTTGTTTCTTTCAACAACATTTATAGAAATGTCCTCTTTTCCCACAACCATGACAGAATATCAGGGCTCGAAAATCATACAAATGTCACTAGACCTGCAGGTCTAGTAACTTGAAACATCTACTCGAACCTAACTGTATACTGCACTTGACCTCCGTCTCTGAAAGCCGAGCAAATGTGACAAGTCAACAAGATTTAAAGACATTTTTTGCTCATTTATTTTGTGAGCAATAAAGATGCCTTTAAATCTTGCTATCTTGTCACATTTGCTATGCTTTCAGAGGCAGAGGTCAAAAGTCAGTTTGTCTTCCTACTTGCCAGAAACAGCGAGTAGGACCTAAAAATAGCTTGTCCTAATTAAATCTGGCTCGCAAATGCGAGCGGGTGAGTGGATTTTTCGAGTCCTGCAGATCACATTACGAGCTGGACATATTTTCGCATTCGCTCAGTGTCTACTTCTACTACAATGAAAACATTTACCCATGAATTTATTTCATACGGTCATCTTTGGTTACTTCTTTATTTTTTATTACACAAACCGTTTGTTCACTCTTTTCTGACATTGAATTTGGTTTATCTTTAGCACTTTCCAACTCAGATACACACTTTATCATATGTTCCACCCTCTTGGCTACCAATTTCACTTCCTCTAATGGTGGCTCTTCTTTTAGCCATAATTCTTATCCTATTTTGTCATCACTGCACATTAAAACAAACTGATCCCTTATCCTTTCCTCTGTAGATTCACCACATTTACACATGGATTCAAGTTTCCTGAGCCATGTAACGTATTCCTCCACTGTCTCTTCATTGCCTTGCTCACGTAGACCAAAATGGTACAGTTCCATAATAGTACTGACTCTAGGTAAATAATGACGATCATGTTCTAAGATACATGTTTTAAACTCGTTCAAACCTCTTTGTTCTTCAACACTTAACTCCGATAAATATTCTAAGACTTCCCGACCTTCCCTACCAAGGCAGTGCATTAATAATGAGTATTTTAGCTCTGCACTTAGGTTTGTTCCACACACTCTTGCATAATGCCCAAATATTTTTTCCCACTTACTCCATTTCACAATTGGTTCTCATGGGCCACTCAAGAAAAATGATGGGGAAGTTACGTTTTGCATATTGTTTTTTTTTTAAAATACCTAGATCATACTGAAAGGGAAACAGCCTTTACTCTGAAGTTTTTACTTTGTATAACATTTACAATGCATCGTAAAGACTGTTGGCACACAAGTCTTTACGACATAAGACTTTACCACGCATTTGAACAGTAGATGGCAGTGTTTATGTGACACGCTGCACCTTATGATGTTGGTAATACTTTCACAGAAGAATGACTAGACAGCCTGCAGTAAACTTCAAATATGCTTGTGCCTGCGCTGCCTACCGTTCACCGCTGTTATACAGTACTGACAGATAACTAATTTTAATAGCCATGTCCATGCTGAATATGTAAGCATTTCACAAGCACAGTCTATGCAACTGCTGTGCTGTGGTCGCTGAAGGAAGCTTTGATTATTGAACAAATGGCGGAGAGAAATTAACTGTTAAAGTCATCTTAAAGGCTAGCACACTGAACAGTTCAATCTTTCTGCTGTGGTGAAGATTAACAAGCTGTGTGAAGTGGGCTCCGTTACCCTACCGTGATTGTTCGTCTGACTACACATTGATGGCCCCCGGGGAAAGCAGGACGCAGTCTAGTCTTTCCCCGGGGGTTTTCGCGCCGGAAGGGGAGGGTGTAAGAGGGGGGTATAAGGGAGAAGGAGGGGAAGGGGACTTCCTCTTCCTGTCTTCCCAGCGCCAGTGGGAGGGTAGGAGAATAGTTGGAATTACGAGGAGCGTAGGTTAGGAGGTAGGTGCGGCGGGTTTTTTACGGAGGAAGAAAGGGTGTACGGGGGAGTGTGACGCGGGCGGGCGGGAGTGGTTTCGTCCTCCCTGTTTGCTGGTCGGCGGCTGGGGGGCCGGGTCCAGGGAGCTAGGCGGCATGGCCGGGGCCGATGCGGAGGCGGTCCGGGAGGCCCTGCGCGTGCTCAGCAGGGCCGGTCGGGAGGACCTCCTGCGACCGGAGGTCCTTGGCGAGGCTTGGGTGGGGCTGACGCGGACCCCCCGGTCCGCGTCAGCTGGTGTAGCAGCAGCGGTGGTGGCGTGTCTGGAGGAGACACCACCGCGAGGGCCTCAGGCTATTGGGAGGGGGCGGGTCCCTGTGAAAGGTGAGAATGGGAAGCGGGGAGGCAGGAGAAAGAGCCTGCCTGCACGCCTTGAGCCTTCTGGGACTGGGAGGGGGGTGGGGTTTGGGGACAGGCCGGGGGGCTTGCAGCAGTCTCTCCCGCTGACATGGGGGTTTGTGGGCAGTTTGAGCCTGCCAGCAGGGAAGGGGGGGGCCCATTGTGGGGGAGGGCGAGGCATCAATGACGTGGGGGGGGGGTCACAGGACCTTTTCTCCCCTTATTTTGGGGGGGCCCAGGAGATATAGAGTGGGGGGGCACGCCCCTTGACCTATCACAGAGGGCGGGCGGGGGGGCCCCCAGTCGGGGAGTGGGTCAGCGGTGCTCGTGGAGGGGGAGGCCGGGGCGGGAGTAGGGGCCGGGCGGGCCACCCAGCATAGGGGGGAGGGAGTGGGCAAGGGACTGGGAGGACAGCCCCGGTTTGAGGGTGAGCGCAGATGGGGCCATATGTCACTGGAGGACAAGATCAGGGATCAGCGGCGCATCATCCAGGAGACGGAGGCGCAGTGGGCGGAATTGTGCGCTCTTCGGGAACTAAGGGGAGTGGACAGGGCGGAGGGGCCCCCACTCCCACGTCTGAGGAGGAAGCTTGGGCAGACAAGATGGAGCAGGAGGCCCCAAGAGGGGGCAAGTGGGTGTGGGAGGAGGAGGTTAGGGCCCCCCAGACGGGGGTAGGGACGGCCAGGACGGCTGTGAGGCCCGGTGGCGCTGGGGCCCCCTCAGGTTGGAGCAGCCTGGGGGTGGGGGGCACAGCCGGCGGCAGTTGGCAAGAAGGGCGGGGTTCCGGCGGGGCGCAAGACGGCCCCGAGATGCCGGCCGGAAGCAGTAGGGGGGTCCGCGGCGGCCTTCCCTCCACCGAGGGAGCGGGCTACGGCGTCTGGAGCCAGAGAGAGTGTGGTGATGCGGCCCATGTGTGGGAAAGGTGTAAAGCGAGCAGGGAGAGAGGTGTTGTGGATGCCTGGGGAGGAGGACGGTGAGCTGATACTGGATTATGGGGATGAAAGTGATGAGCTGGAAGAAGGAGAGTTGAGAGATGAGGATGATAGGTCGGCTGGGGTGCTTGGGGGGGGGGGGCCAACGCAACGACATCTGCTAGTATTTTGCAGGCACCGGCAGCAGCACGAACCAAGTCACGATTGGACAACCCAAAACGGAATGCGGCGAGAGACAAAGAAAGAGAGACACAGACCACCTTGTCAGGTGAGAATACTTGGTGGGCTGCCTGGGACGGCGGGCCAAAAGGGGGTAGGAAGAAAACCTGCTGGTCGGTAGGTGAGGGTGAGGGTTCTGTTCGGGAGCCAAAGGGACTGACCCACGGTGTGGGGGACCTTGTGGGGGAGAAAGGGGATGCTGGGGCTGGGAAAGGCGGCCAGTGTCCAGACGGACAAGACTGATGGTTTAGAGGGCAAAGACGGAAAAGGGGAGGACAAACTTCAGAAGAAGCTGCCTTATATGGGGCTGGCAATGCCGCTGGGGTCCCACTTGTCTGAGAAAACGAGGGGCAGAATATGGCGGCACGAGTATGTGGACGTCTTTAAGCTCCTCCATAGGGAAATACAGGCTAACGAGGGTTCAAAAGAGGAAGAGTGGGAACTTACGCGGAGGCCTCGCGTGCCGGTGAACATGGAAAACTGGACATCGGCCTTTTTGATATATGCTAGCATTTATTGCGAAAAGCATCAGGGCAGGGCCATAGCGCTTTTGAAGTATATGGACATAATTAGGAAAGCGCAGATGCACTTTGGGGGTTTCGCGTGACTGAGCTACGACGAGGAGTTTCGGGCCAGGATTGGCGCAAACCCGGAGAAACCCTGGGGGAAGTAGACCAAGAATTGTGGATGCAGTGGATGTCCTCAACACAGTCGTCGGCATCGACCCACACGGCGAGCGGTTTGCCAGTGACCTACCGGACATTTCCGGCGCGTCCCGCTCAGACTGGGGCGGGGGGTGGACAGGCCAACACAGCTACCGCAGGGGGGGGGTACCCAAAAGCCGGCGGAAACAACACGGGAGCGTGTTGGAACTACAACAAGGGATACTGCTCGCGGTATCCGTGTAAGTTTAAGCACGAGTGCTCCAAGTGTGGAGGCAAACATACCCTCACGCAATGCTTCACTTTGGCTACACCTTCGGAGCAATGGCGAGCCACGAGGGGACGGGGGGCGGCTGGACAGAAAGGCGCCTACTCCGGTTCGCATTGAGGCCATGGGCCTGTGGCTCTCGATCTACCCAGACCAGGAGGCCGCACTGAGGTTGCACTGGGGGTTTACGGAGGGTTTCCGGGTGGGGTACCAGGGACCTAGGGAACGCCGGTGGGCGGACAATTTGAAATCAGCCAAGGAGTTACCGGAGGTCGTAGCAGCCAAATTGGAAAAAGAGGTCGCGGAGGGTAGGATTGCGGGCTCGTTTGTCGACTGGCCGATAGAGGAGCTGATTATTTCACCGCTGGGAGTGGTCCCCACAATGGAGCCCGGAGAGTACAGGATGATTCATCACCTGTCCTGGCCGGAAGGGAGGTCCGTTAATGACTTCATTGCGGAGGAGGACTCCAGGGTGATTTACGCTTCAGTGGACGATGCGATCCGCCGTGTCCAGAGGTATGGGCAGGGAGCGGAACTGGCAAAATGCGACGTGAAGTCGGCTTTCCGTTTGCTGCCCATACACCCGGCGGATTTCCCGTTACTGGGGATGCAGTTCGGGTGGGCCATTTTCGTGGCCAAAGTCTTACCCATGGGCTGCGCGATTTCATGCGCCCTGTTCGAAACGTTCAGCACATTCTTGCAATGGGCATTCCAGAAGATCAGTGGCCATCAAGGGGTGTCGCATTATCTTGACGACTTTCTTTTCCTGGGACAGGGAGGGTCAGGTGAGTGCGGATGGGCACTGGCACAGTTTCAGGACATGGCACGGCACTTTGGGGTCCCATTGGCGCCTGAGAAAACAGCTGGGCCCAGCTGTCAACTGACTTTCTTGGGCATTGAGTTGGATTCGGTCCAGTGGACGGCCCGGTTACCGGCTGAGAAAGTGGGGGACATTCAGGCGTGCCTACTGGGGGTGATGGGAGAGAAGAAGATTGACCTGAGGACAGTGCAAAGGTTGTTGGGGTTGCTGAATTTTGCGTGCAGGGTGGTGAGAGCGGGTAGGATCTTTTGCAGGCGCCTAGGCATGGCCATGTCTGGGGCAGTGCTCCCACATCACAGAGTGAGAATTTCGATGGGAGTACGAGCTGACCTGAGAATTTTGCAGACATTCTTGACTGATTTCAACGGTGTTTCACTGGATTTCGTGGAGGACAGATTGATTTGGCAAGTGCACGTTTTCACGGATGCGGCGGGAGCATCAGGTTTTGGGGTGTTCTGGGATGGGAGATGGTGCGCAGAGAAATGGCCGGCTCACTGGCTGACGCAAGGGCGGAGCATTGCGTTTCTAGAGTTTTTCCCGCTGTTGGTGGCACTGGCAGTGTGGGGCTCTGAATTCAAGAACCGTTCCGTGTTGTTTCAGGTAGATAACATGACAGTGGTTGAGCTGGTCAACAGGCAGAGAGCGAGAGACTTGAGGGTGCGGAGACTGTTGAGATACTTTATGTTGCAGTGCCTACAGTTGAATGTGGTTTTTCGGGCGAAGCATGTGCCTGGAGCGAGTAATGACATTGCGGATGCATTGTCTCGTTCGCAGTGGAGCCGTTTTCGCCGCATGGCGCCTGGAGCCGAGGTTCAGAAGACGCAGCTGCCGGACGGCATCTGGGCTGGGGGGAGTGATTGTCTGCAGGCTAGTGGAGAAGTCGATAGCGGAGTCAACGCGGCGCAGTTACAGATTGGCCTGGGCAGAGTTCGGAGTCTTTATGGGATGGACCAGCGAGACAGAGCGGTTGTCCCTTCAGGACACAGAGCAGGGAGTGATTCGTTTTGTTTTACATTGTACGGAGAAGGGGTGGTCGCATACGACGATTGCA
This sequence comes from Calotriton arnoldi, assembly GCA_963921515.1. Taxonomy (NCBI): domain Eukaryota; kingdom Metazoa; phylum Chordata; class Amphibia; order Caudata; family Salamandridae; genus Calotriton; species Calotriton arnoldi. Next base: position 4,836,825 of record CAWUFW010000156.1, read on the forward strand.
GGGAAACTGGCAGGGATCTCCTTTTATTGCAAGTTGTGTTGGGGTTTTGACCCAGCAAAAGACGAGATCATCAGTAGGATGCTAAAGGGGTGGGGGAGGGAGCGAAGTGATGGGGCCGCGGGGGGGCCTCGTGAAGCAATCACGTTTGAGGTGCTGCAAGGGCTGTTGGACATGTTGCCAGTTTGCTGCTATGACGCTAAGGAGGTAGCGTTGTTTCGGTTGTGTATGGTGTGGATGTTTTTCGGGGCTTTCCGAGTGTCGGAGCTCTTGGGAACGAAAGGGCGAGAAGGGCGAAAATATGTGGATGTGAGGTTGGACGGCGGGCGTTTGGGGATATGGTTGGGCCACTCTAAGACTGATCAGTCCGGTCGGGGCAAGTGGATATGGTTGAATGAGAGTGGATGTCTGGGTGCATGCCCGGTAAAGGAGTGGGAGGCGTTCGTGCAGGGCGCAGACAGGAGACAAGGGGGAATATTTTGTCATGCATCAGGGGACAGGTTGACGGCGGCACAGTTGCTGGCGGTGTTGCGCATGGCTTTAAGGAGGATGGGAATGGATCCTAAGAGGTTTGGAACGCACTCTTTTCGCATTGGGGCAGCAACGGCAGCGGCACGGCTGGGGTGGTCTTGGGACAGGATTAGACAGATAGGCAGATGGAAATCGAGATGCTGCGAGCGCTATGTCCGGAAATGAAGGGGGGGGGTTTTGCCCGGGGTTGGCAAGCACGGGGTATGTTGAAGTGTCATTATGGGAAGGACGGTTGCTAACATTTCTTTCTTGTCGTAGGTTGCGTGGGGGGCCTGGGGACCAAGACGGTCACCTGGATTGCTGGGCACTCCTTCGTGCACTGGGCGGCGCAATACGCGGATCAACAGGTTTACGGCCGTAACCTGGGGCTGCGGAGCAGTCATCACGAGGTACAATGGTGGGGAAAGCGAGGAATGCGTTGGGGGGCCTTCTTGCCTTGGCTCACGAAGATGGTCTCACAGAAAGGATGCCCCGATTTGCTGGTCATACACCTGGGGGAAAATGATTTGGTGCGGTTGTCAGGCCTGGCAATCATGCAACAGATGCAACGGGACTTGGGGGTCATGAGGCAGCGACTGGCAGGGACCTGCCTAGTCTGGACGGAATGTGTACCACGAAAAGTTTGGAGGGGGGCAGTGAAACCTGCAGCAGTTGAGAAAGCCCGGCGAAAACTGAACAGGGCAATGAGGGTTTTCTGTGCCGGGAAGGACATTAAAGTGCTTGCACACACTGGGCTCCGGTTGGAGGAGCCGTTGTTATTCAGGGATGATGGGGTGCACCTTTCTCGGATGGGGAACGCATACTACATGATGGAAATGAGGGACATGATCAGCAAGCTTTGGAATGGATCAATCTGGTGTCGAAGAGTATGAGGGCGAAAGGTGCATAGCCGGAACAGTTGGGGCAGGTAACCGCCCTCAAGGGGGTTCCCTGGTTGGCAGTACTTTGGAGGGGTGGGGGAGTCCTGGACGGGCCCACCCATCTCTCGGGGGGGGGGGGAGAGTGATGGACGAGGGTGCGGGATGCAGGAATGGGATGGCAGGTGATGAAAAAGAGGATGTCAGGAGACAAATGAAGAAATGGATGGAGAACGGAAAGGGGTTGGTGTGGAAGGTGAAGAGAGATAGGGTGCAAGAGAAAAGAACGGAGTGAGTGAAAATGGAGTGGGGGGGGATTTGTGGTTATGTTATCGTTAAGTATTTTACTGTGATTAAAGTTATGTTTACAGCCTGTCCTAATAAATGGCCTTTTACGCTTCACCGACAGCGTAAACTGGTTATTTGGCGCGAAACTCTACCGGCTGAGGAGAAATTCATTTTAAAGTGTCTGACACGCTACTGCATGCTGTCCTGCAAAACACCTTTCTTTCCTGGATATACATTCTGCAATGAGCGATACCCTTTATCCTTGGCCAGCTGTAAGATACCTGCTGTGAGAAAGGGCGTACAAGTCGCTGTAACACTTCGCCACCTCACAGGATAATGGGGTGGGGAATAGGAGCGTTTTCAATTGCGACTTTGTGATACAATAAGTTAAGCTGTCGGTGCGCTTCGTGTGAGGAAGGTTACACGGCGCAAGAGACTTTTCGTAGCAGTAAACAGACGTTTTTTCAAATGCAGCGTGTGCTTGTAAACTACTGCTTGTAATGATATGCGTGGTAAATGTGTGCGTGCTAGTGGTTTGCGTGGTGGAGGACTTTTTCATGTGACTAAATAAAAACGCGTACTAATGGTAAGTGTTGTAATATTTGCATAGCAAAAACATGCGTGGTAAAACAACGAGTTGCAATGACATACAACCACACTGAAATTGCGTGTCCAGATCTGTAGCACCCACAGACATAACCTTAACCTACAGTATGAATTAGAGTCGCTATATCTAACCACAGGGTCACTGCATCCACTACAAATATGAAGAAAATATTGCAGTCAGCATTCCATAAATGACACAGCAAAATTGCCTGTTAAAGATCTTTTAGGGTGTGCTTATCTTTGCTGTAATAAACGGTCTGATTTTCTTACCCTCTTACTGCTGTACAAAGGTAAGTCTGTCTCTGTGTCAAGCTCCGAAAGGCACATCAGCGTGCTGTTGCCCACATCAGTACAAGGTTGTGCCAGTCACACAGAGCTTAAAACACTGAATGGCATGTAAGCACACTATTTCCAAAGTATCTAAGGGTGTGTCTGTCACCGCATCAGGCACCGCTGAATATAGAAAAAATGAGGAGAACCCATTAACATCTTCTTGTACTGATCCCAACTTCCTGTAACGGCGGCCAACATGCGCATCAGGCACCGATGAGCACTGTACACATTAGAGAAGTTTACTGGCAATTGCTCTGGTACAGAGACCAACTACTTATGATTGTCGCCTGCGCGCCCGCTGAGTACGAAGCCTAACTTTCTGTAATGGCCGCCTGCACCCTATCTTGCGCTCTTGTTTAAGGCAGGCCACCCATGGAGTTGGCCAACCACATAGGATGGTCGCCCTCATGTCGCTTGACGTGCATTCTTCAGCACAACCCAGCACCAGGTAACGCTGCGTCACAGTACCTTATCACTGTGTCGTCTTTTCCACATCAAATGTCAAATGTATCCACTCTTTCTGTCACAGCAAAAAAATCACTCCTCCACTCTGGAATTCAACTCAAGACAGCTTTCACACCACTGTCCCTCAACACCCCACGGCATCCTTATGGCAAACAGTCACCAGCCTTGTTTTCCATCAATGTTGAAGTGCTCCTACAACCGATCCCATACTCCTCGCCAGTGTCACATGTTCAAATCATCGCAAAACACCAATTGTAAGTAAAAGGTAAGAGTAACTTTATTAGATCACATCATCCATCAGACACCAGCAGCAACTGTCTCACTGGCATTTGAATCACATTCTACATTCTATAATCTGTATGATATCATAAACAGCATGTTTCAGCTTGTCCAGCTAGATATTACAGCGGGCATATGTAAACGTAGTGTACCAAAAATGATAGAATATATATTACTCTCTTCAAATTCCTTACCCTAACTGATCAGTGGTAAGTTTCCATTATTACTCTTGACAGTACAGATGTGAACGCAAGTCTGAGATGAGAGGTTATAATCAAAATATAAATAAATGTAGAAACATACAGTTGAAAATCTTTAAAACAACATGTTTTGCCTAGTAACTTTGATAAACCATTGACATTTCCACATATGATATTTAAGCCTCGGTGTTGACAGTTAAAAAAACATAACTCCATTAATAAGATCAGATAACACAAAATGACTGTGCCTAAGACTGCCTTTTCGGGGTCCTATTAAGACCACTTTCAGCCGAGGGCAGGACTAAAAAGAAATGGGTTTCAAAATGTTACATTTTAACAATATGAGGAGGTGAATTCTTGACTACTGTTTTTATTTGTCTGTTGCACAAGCAAGACTAAGAAATACTTTTTAGTTGTACTTTTAGACTCTTATTTAAGCAAAGGCAGAGGCAATGCCAACACCTAGGCCAAATCTCTCGCCGGGGGTTATTCTTAATGTCAAGGTTGGCTGGGGTGTGGCAGGAAAATGTTTGGAGTGGTGATATACATCAGCCTGGAACCACAGCACTGCCATGTTGATGTCACCGTTCTGCCCAGCTGTCCCTGTGAATCCCCAGTAACTAACACACACAAGAACCACTGGAATTATGTGATAATTATGTATTTGCCTCTTTTTCTTCATAATCCATCAACTGCATAATCTGCAGAATTTAACAACAAAATGGTTTCTAGCACAAACCCATCAAAAGTTGATACACAAAGGGGTGACCTTCGCAAAGGTTAACTGATCACATTTCTGTTGCTTACTGTTCTCTTTTGTTCTTCAACTGGTACCAATGAGCTGAAACCTAACCCAGTTTTAACAAGTGTAAAAATGACAAAGCAATGAAGTAATACCATCACAAAATATACTGCATTATGCTGCATAATGTGCTTTCTCAGTCAACCCTGACACATAATGTGGCCCCCCCTTGGTGCTTGCACGCCTCAGGGAGTCTTGAGATGCTGGGGTGACAGAGGGCTCAATGAAACTCCTGAACCATGGAGAGGCGGGGACTACGAAGTGACTGCAAGCACTTTATCTCTATCCTTCTTTCCTGTCAGAAGCCCATGTGAAAACTTAGGAAAAGTATGGCAATATGACTTCTACTTAGTGGGTATCTGGTAGACTGCTAGCAGGGGAAAGCCTATCTCTTACCATCTTACTGGAGGTTACCTACCGCTGCCTGCGCCTTGTAATTGACATCTGGGAAGTGGAACCTTGTATGAGGGAGATTACTACCTCCAGTGCAGAAGTTTTAGTTGGTTCCCTAGCCTCTTTTCGTACACACTAAGATGTGTACGCTCACTCAGAAAAGTGTTTGTTCAAAACAAAGTGTTCGAGTAAATAAAATGCATGTCAAGTGCGCAGTTTCTAACATTTCTTGATATATGGATCTGAACAGTGGAAATGTCGCATTCCAGCATGCTGAGGTGACCACCAGCCACATGCCAAATACAACTAGGTTTCCTTTTTATGGTTTACTCCAGATTGCAATTTGGCACTTTAAACTTCAACCCCCAAAAAAACACAACGGTGGCAGTGGCTGGTAGCGCACGACCGATTTAAACCATTGCTAATCAAAATATCAATGCGTTTCTTAAGAGACTGAGGTCATAATCAACATTTCAAGGGGATCATACTCGAGTATAGACAAATTAACTTGGACAGTAGGACAAATGTATCTAGGTCTACACAGGTCTGTGCTCACAAAGCACCGTGTTGGTTAACATTAGTCACATTAATAGGGTACGTGTTCTGAGCTCCGAATGAAGATCCAAGTGGAAATGACAACCTGGGAGGAAACTGCATTCAAATTAAAATGTTAATTTCACGGTCTGAAATCACATTTTAAATGTTCATACACTCTACTACCTCCCATGTGACAATGCCGCAGGGAAAAGACAGAAAACTTCTAGATGAAACATTAAAAATCTGGACCACACTGTAAATTTTGTGACCAATATTCCATTTTTTTTCTTCTCATTTTAACTTTAAGCCACTTCATTTCAGTGGTTAGATACCGAAATAAAACCAATGGGGGTTATTACGGTGTCTGACTCAGCGGCTGACTTTCTATCATTGTCACAACACTGTGAAAGAATTATGTTTTTTATAAAGTTACCTAACGTATTAGTAATCACACTGAGTACCCAGGTTTGAATTCTATTTTTTAACTTTAATTTCCGTCAAAAACATGCATGTGTTTGGCAGCTCAGAACAAGGGGTAATCCAAATTTTAAGTGCCCAACAACAGTAGGTACCACCACACAAATCTGCTTTCATTCCATATCATAATCTGATAATAGTCCTCTACAGAGTTCCACGTTTCCAAGTTTAGCTATGGTTGCAGCGACGTCACCCATGCCGGTCATCTATCCCTTCAAGAGAGGAAACAACCTTTACAACACATGCATTACATCGCATGCCATTAGATCGCGGTTTTTACAACGCAAGTCGTAACAACGACTTGCGCTGGAGGGCGCTATAGGACAAGGAATAGTTTAATTTACTATCCAACACCTTCCCTACTGTACGTAGGCTGGAGTTGGAATAGTAAATTAAACTACTCCTAAGTCCAGCGCTCTCCAACGCAAGTCGTTGTAACGACTTGCGTTGTAAAAACTGCGATCTAATGGCATGCGATGTGAATGCATGCGTTGTATCGTCATACATTCCTTCAAAAGGGACAGTATACGTGTACATTTGTATATGTACAACTGTTGTGACTAACTCCGGAGTCCAGACTTCAGAAAGTGGTGACAAATTAAAATGGTGGAGCGTAGTGAAGAAAAGCGGGAAATCAGAAAAGGATCTCACCAGGAAGGGCGGGAAAGTATGTCAGTTGAGAAAGTAGCGAAGGGTCCTCTGGCATCTGCAAGTGAAGTTCTGGGACCGGTGGAGGGACGAAGGCGGGAGATGGGGGTTATAAGAGGGAGCACAACCCTCCAATGGATAGCCAGAAAAAAAAAATTCCCTTCTTCGTTGCTCTCAAGGATTTCACATGGGGTCATGAATTTGCTACAATGCAATAACTATCTGTCAGACACCTATGATGCATCTAGAGATGCGATACAAACTAAGAGTGTTGTAGTATGAGCCACCTGGTAGGGGAGTGGTCAAGCCTCAAAACATGTCATTAGGATATCTCAGTCCAGGTTCCAAGACACTCAACTACGGCCAGAACTGGCAAACCTTTGTAGCACTATCTTGGAGGTTGTGAAGGAATTGCTCCTCAGACGGTTTGAAGCTTAAAAATGAATACTGCATAAATGATCTATTGCTTAGTATGAAAATCTGACATGACCTTAGACCCTGACATTCGCTACCATACATAAATGTCAAAGATCAAGTCCTAAACAACATCAGGGAATGTGTTTCAGACCTCGGATGGTCAGACTTAATTGTACCTGCACCTGACTAGCAACCTAAATTCAGATGAAGCTGTTCTACACGATGGGTACAGTACCATAAAAAATGAATCGTTGGTAAAAGGATCAGCCGAAATGTCTCAAAGCTGAAGTTTGCCTTTACTGGTTCAAAGCTCAATTTGAATAAACATACTCTGCAATACGAATAAACACTGTTTATCAATTGTGATTGGCTCTATAAAGGGTCAAAACCACCAAAGCAAGACACTTCAATGAATGAGACTCTTGGGAATATCCAACCCTGTCTTGTGGCATCATCCTTGTCACTATCTACACAAACCCACCCTCTTCCTCCCCCGGATAGATTATAGCGCCTAACTCTACATCAGTGTCTAAAAAAGCTTATCTTTCATTGCAGAAAATGCATAACTCAGCAGCTTTATCAATGGCGGTGGCTAAGAACTGACCTCTCACCTCGGCACTCTTGAGAAATAACGTGGTTATCACTGTATTGCGGACATCAAAATAACACTTCGAGTGTTAGCAGCGATGCTTTAAATCTTTAATGTTAATTACCAAAATATCTGTGAAAATGTCTACATACCAGCCTTAGTGTAATTATAATTTACCTTCATCAAAACAAGAAATATTTTCAAAATCATGAAAATGACAATAAGAGTAAACTTACACCTGCAGAGGCCCGAAGACATGGAAGTCTTTCCCAGCATGAAAGCACAAGTTACTAACTTGTGTAACGATATATCTGTAAGAGACAGTAGTTAGTGACAGATTCCTTACCTTAGAATATCCCCAGGCGTCAGGCTGGATCCGGAAAGTTTTTGCGTAGCAGTACCCTTGCGCGTCGGTAGGCGGCGCCGTGCGGCTCCGCGTCCGTCGTCGGCGCCGTGAGCGCCGGGATGACGTCGCGGGCAGTACTTAGACGCCGCCCCTGCGCGCTGACGTCAGTTCTGTACACGACTTTCCGCGCCAGGAACGCAGAGCCATGCAAGAAGCTGACATAGGTGTCTGAAAAATACTAGGGCCCTGAAAGGGATGTCCTTAACCCTAGAAATCAGTTCGCAGAACGGGGAGGATGGGTGGGCGGTAGGAATCTGTCACTAACTACTGTCTCTTACAGATATATCGTTACACAAGTTAGTAACTTGTGCATCTGAAAGAGACACGTTAGTGACAGATTCCTTACCTTAGAATAGATACCCCAGCAATACCAACCCCGGAGGTGGGTCTGCGAACAAAGATCAGACAAGGAAGTCCCGGAGGACAGAACGGCCAAAGAAGCCGTCCCTCCGGACCTGGCTGTCAAGGCAGTAATGCTTGGTAAACGTGTGCAGCGAGGCCCACGTAGCTGCCTGACATATATCTTGCAGCGGAACATCGCGGCCTAAAGCCGTGGTAGCAGCCGTTGCCCTGGTGGAATGGGTCCGCAGCCCAACAGGAGGCTCCTTCTTAGCCAAAGAATAGCAGGCTTTGATACACAAGGTGACCCAGCGGGAGATGGTTCTCTTGTGCACCGCCCGACCTTTTTTGGCGCCCACGTAGCCAACAAAGAGCTGGTCATCCACCCGGAAGTGTTGTGTGCGGTTGATATAAAAGGAAAGCGCACGTTTTGGGTCCAGACGGTGGAGCCTCTCTTCCTCTGGAAGGATGCGGAGGCGGAAAGAAGGTGGGCAAGGTGATGGTCTGCCCAATGTGGAAGGCAGTAACCACCTTTGGCAAGAAGGACGGACGCGTCCTAAGAACAACCTTGTCTGGATGGAGAGACAGAAAGGGAGGTTTGCATGATAGAGCCTGGAGCTCACTCACCCGCCGAGCGGAGGTGATGGCCACCAGAAAGGCTGTCTTCAAAGTAAGAAGACGAAGAGGACAGTTATGTAGAGGTTCAAAGGGAGCGCACATTAAAAAGGTAAGAACCAAGTTCAAGTCCCACTGAGGCATTACAAACGGAACAGGAGGGAAGAGGTGTGTAATGCCTTTTAGAAACCTGTTAACAACAGGGGACTTAAAAAGAGAGGGCTGATCAGGGAGCCTGAGGAAGGCCGAGATTGCACAAAGATAGCCCTTGATGGTACCCAGGGCAGAACCCTGTTGGGCCAGGGAAAGAAGGAACAGAAGAACCTCAGAAAGAGGGGCAGAGAGGGGATTCACAGCCCTTGCTGTGCACCATGCCACAAACTTGTTCCACCTGCAGGCGTATACCACCTTAGTGGACGCCTGGCTGCCAGAATCACATCACAAACTTCGGGAGGCAAGTCGAAAGGAATCAACTGCCGCCGCTCAATCTCCACGCAAGCAGGTGGAGACTGGACAGGTTCGGGTGGAGGACCGTCCCCTGCTGCTGCGACAGAAAATCCTCCCGAGGAGGCAGACGGATCGGGGGATCGACGCTCATACTGAGTAGCTCGGGATACCAAACTCTTCGAGCCCAGTCCGGAGCCACAAGGATGACTTGGGCCCGGTTGCGCCGAATCTTCTTCAACACTCTGGGTAGAAGTGGTATAGGCGGAAAAGCGTACAACAGACCGCAACTCCACTCGTGACGAAAAGCGTCGCCGAGCGAGTGCCGCCTTGGAAATTCCAACGCGCAGAACTGATGACATTGCGCGTTCTCTTCGGTGGCGAATAGATCTAACCAAGGCTCTCCCCACTGTAGAAAGAGTCCTTGCGCCACTTCCGAGTGAAGACGCCATTCGTGATCCATCATGCACCTGCGGCTGAGTTAGTCTGCCCTGGCGTTCAGGGAACCTGCCAGGTGTTGAACCATCAGGAATATGCCCTGATGTTCCAGCCATGTCCAGAGGCGCAGAGCCTCCTGACATAGGGTCCACGACCCCACCCCGCCTTGTTTGTTGCAGTACCACATGGCGGTGGTGTTGTCTGTGAACACCTGCACTACCTTCCCTTTGACAGAGGGAAGGAATGCCTCGAGTGCAAGTCGGATCGCCCGGAGCTCCAGAAGGTTGATATGGAGCCGGGACTCCGCCGGAGACCAGAGGCCTCTGATCTCCGCCTCTCCCATGTGACCGCCCCATCCCAGAAGGGACGCGTCCGTCACGACTGTGTGCTCTGGCTGGGGAAGGGAGAGGGGTCTGCCCATGACCCATTGCCGGTTCGAGAGCCACCACTGCAACTGTTTTGTAGTCCCCTCCGAGATCTGGACGTGATCGGACAGGTTGCCCTGGTGCTGCGCCCACTGGAACTTCAGGTCCCACTGCAGAGCCCGCATATGCCATCTGGCATGATCGACCAGCAGGAGGCCATGAGGCCCAGCAGGCTCAGGGTCATCCTTACCGAAACCCAGGATAGAGGCTGAAAGATCGGAATCATGGCCTGAATATCCCGGACTCGCCGCTCGGGAGGATAGGCCCGAAACTGCGTTGTGTCCAGAACTGCTCCGATGAAAAGGAGCTGTGGAGAAGGAATCAGGTGCAACTTCGGCACATTGATGGAGAACCCCAGCGAGTGCAGGAGTTCGGCCGTAGTCTGGAGGTGGGAGACGACTGCCTGGGACGAGCACGCCTTCAGCAGCCAGTCGTCGAGGTAGGGGAAGACTGAAACCCCTGCCCGGCGCAGATGAGCTGCGACCACCGCCATCACTTTCGTGAACACCTGAGGGGCACTTGTGAGGCCAAAGGGGAGCACGGTGAATTGAAAACGCTCGAGGCCCACCATGAACCGCAGGTAACGCCGGTGGGCCAGCAAGACGGGGATGTGGAAATAAGCGTCCTGCAAGTCCAACGCTACCATCCAGTATCCAGGGTCTAGGGCAGTCAAGACCTGAGCTAAGGTGAGCATCTTGAACTTCTCCTTCCGGAGGAAGCGATTGACGTTCCGGAGGTCCAAGATAGGACGCATGTCCTCCTTGTCCTTTTTGGGCACCAGAAAATAGTGGGAGTAGCAACCACGTCCTACTTCTGGGGTCGGAACGCGCTTGATGGCCCTCTTGGCCAAGAGGGCCGCAACTTCCTTCTGAAGAAGCCCCAAGTGATCCCCTGACATGCGGTGGAATTGAGGTGGCATGGCTGGGGGGGTGGTCTCGAAGGGGAGGGAGTAGCCCCTTCGGACAATGTCCAAGACCCACCTGTCCGAGGTGATGGCACGCCAGTGGTGAAGGTGATGGCGGACCCTGCCCCCTACTGGCGTGCTGTGTACCTGAAAGGAAGGACTAGGAGGGCTTGGAGGCCGCGGACGGGGTTGGTGGCCTGACCCGCACGCTGGTTGCCTGACCCGCCACGGCGGGAGCCACGTCCTCGGCCACGCGAAGACGCTTGCTGCGCAGGCCGGCGGCTGGGCAGTGGACGTGACTGGGCGCCCCTTCCGTGGCCACGAAAGGGGTGAAAAGCAGATGGCTGCGGAGGGCGTACAGCAGAAAGGCCCAGGGACTTGGCCGTAGCCCGTGAGTCCTTAAAATGCTCCAGCGCATGGTCTGCCTTGTTCCCAAAAAAGACCGACCCCATCAAAGGGCATGTCCATAAGAGTGTTCTGGACATCACCCGAGAAACCAGTGGTTCTCAGCCAGGCGTGACGGCGCAGCGCCACTGTCGTTGCAATTGATCTACCCAGCGAGTCGGCGGTATCAAGGCCACATCTAATGGTAAATTTAGCCGCATCTCTTCCTTCCGCAATGGCGCGGGAAAGCAGTGTCTGGACCTCCTCAGGACACTGGGGCAAAGCTTGCGCCACCGAGTCCCACAGAGAGTGGGAATATCGGCCCAAAAGGCAAGCGGTGTTGACAGACCGCAAGCCAGCACTGGAGGAAGAAAAGACCTTCTTCCCAAATTGATCCAGGCGTTTGGATTCCCTATCCGGAGGAGCGGTAGGGAAGGCGGTTTGGGAAGCAGAGGCTTGGACAACCAAGCTCTCAGGAGTGGGGTGTTGGGAGAGGAACAGGGGTCGCCCGGAGCGGGGCGATGGCGTCGGGCCACGTTCCTATCCACAGGAGCCCCTGTGGCGGGCTTGGACCAGGTGCCCAAAAGAACGTCAGAAAGTGCGTCATTAAACGGCAGCAGTGGCTCCAAGAAGGTAGCCGCCGGCTGAAGCACTTCCGTCAGGAGGTTAGTCCTGACGGCCACTGTAGGCAATTGGAGGTGTAAGGCCCCAGCTGCTCTACGCAACACCGTTGCAAAGTTTGCTCCCTCCTCCGTTGCCATGGAAGGAGGAGACAGCATGCCAGGGTCAGGGGAGGTGTCCAGCCCACTGGCATCCCCAAGTTCCTCAGCCCAGTCCTGTTCGTACTCACACTGCTGTGTGAGAGGGTCCTCCGACCCCTCCCAGTCCTCTTCGTCCTCCTCAGGTTCAAAATAAGGAGAAGGAGGGACACGCGGGACCCAAGGTCTCAACGGCGTCGGAGCCGGGCGTCGAGCGACGCTGGTCCGGCGCCGTGTCCGGATCCGGAGAGAACCGGGAACGACGCCGCCCGGAGCCCCGGGCGGTGTCGGGAACGGCACCGGAGACATCGGCGCCGGCGGAGGCGTAGTTAGGTCAACCGGCGTCGATGGGGGTTGCGGCAGCACCGGAGCCGGGATCGAGGCCGGGGCCAGGACCGAGGCCGGTGTGACAGGCGGCGCCGGGACCGGAGTCGTCGGCGGCGCCGGGAAACCCCATCAGGGCCCGCGGGCACGAAGGCGCACCGGGGGACCTTGAGGCCCGAAGAGGCGGGCCATGGCCGACAGGAATTCCTGTATCTCGGCCGGAGTCGCCCCGAACCCGGGAAGGACGGGTAATGCGGGGGCGGCTCCACAGGCACTCCCGGAGCCGCGGGACGGTGCCGACAGGAGCCTTAGCCGAGTCGCGAGACCGGCGAGGCGAAGTCGTTGAGCGATGACGCTTCTTAGACTTTTTATGCTTCGACTTACCGGAGGAGTGCGAAGACTTGGACCCCGACGACCGATGAGGACTCCGCGACCGGCCCCTCGACCTCTCGCGTGACCGGGGCTTGGTGTGGCGCGGAGCCGACTGCCGGACCTCGAGGAGCTTTCGAGACTGCTCTCGCAAAGCCTTCGGGTGCAAGGCCAGGCAGTCGGGGCACGACTTCGTGTTGTGGTCGCGGCCGAGACAGTAGAGACACTCTAAATGCGGGTCTGTGATCGACATCATACGACCACAGACGTCGCAAGGCTTGAAGCCGGGCATCCCTACCGACACCTTCGGAGTCGATAGACTCGTGAGAAAAACAGTGAAAAATCACCAAAAATATAGTCAAAAATGACTAGGCACTGCTCTTCCCGGATCTGCGCTTACTGGCGCGGAAAAGAAGAACTGACGTCAGCGCGCAGGGGCGGCGTCTAAGTACTGCCCGCGACGTCATCCAGGCGATCACGACGCCGACGACGGACGCGGAGCCGCACGACGCCGCCTCCCGACGCGCAAGGGTACTGCTACGCAAAAACTTTCCGGATCCAGCCTGACGCCTGGGGATATTCTAAGGTAAGGAATCTGTCACTAACGGGTCTCTTTCAGATAAGCCTGTTAATAAGGGAAGGCAACGTTTACAAGGGAGTCCACTCACTGCGCATGGCAACACTTGACATGAACCAAGAGCTCAAACGTAGACTTTGCTACCTTATTCAGAACCCAATGTGGAAGTGGTTCCCCTACCCTTTAGGTGAGCATGTCCCTGGGAACATGTGTTTATGACAACCAGAACAAAGAATACTGCATCTAGGTTGTTTTAACAAGTGTCCCGAATGACAGTTAAAAAACTCTTAAGTGATTAAAACGTGAATCCCCATTTAAGCCAACTAAAAAGGGCATATCTTCGAGAGCAGGGCTAAAAAGACAAAATATTTTATTTTCCAAGCATAGCAACAAAATATGAACCCCACACTGCATGTGCTATAATATACATGTCCTAAATGAATACCCCGTGATTTCAGGCTGATGTGAAATTGTGCAGCAACAAAATTTTCAACAACTATGACTTTCACTTTACCAACAAGAGGCATAAGGTATCAGAAACTCTCTACCCCCACTACTCCGAGACAGCATTTAGACTTTGCGAGATGGCTAAGGACTATGATGCTTACACAATCCACAGCCTTGAGATTCAGAAGACAAATTGTGGAGGCTGTGGGTCCGGAGAAGTGTGTGTACTATGACACCTGTCCATGATGGAGTAGCGTGAGTTGCCTGTATAGTGCCAGCAAAACTGGGGCTCTGGCTTTAATTCATGGGCAATGCTGCATGCGGTACCCACTTGTGCAAGACTCCGGCAAGGGAAGCACACATGGAGTGGTGTTTTGGCAGATGACACCTTGCGACAAAGTAACAGGTGCACAGTTACAAGAAGCGGAGCTACAACATGAAGTTAAGTAGATATGGAATCATGAGCCACAGTGGTTAACTATCAAACACCCCTGTGGTTTAGGCTGGGCCTATTATGAAAGGCTAGTTTTTTGGGAGGCTAAATATGGACAAAACATTGGTGACTTCAGTGTAGGTTTGTGCAGAATTTCAGAAAGTGTGCTTTGCAAGCAGGATGCACAGGAACCGACTATGATATTTGATTTCCTGCCTGGACAATAAACTAAGATAAAGGATCCCAGTATAATTTGCCCAGCAGAATGGATTTCACACTCTGATAAGTTGGTCCTGCACATGGATCCTGCTGGGGTGTCTTTCTGCATTTATGTTGGGCAGTCTCCTTGGGGCAGGAAGTTTAAAAGTACCTTCACTAGCACAGGGCCACCTTCATGGCTAAGACGGGTGGCTATCAGTGAAGCAAACCCTTCTCAGACAATATAATTACATTCAATGCAAATTCATCTGGTTGTGTATCATTCCCTGGCTGGCACAACTGGTGAGCCCAATAGTGATGGAAATGATCAACCAGGATTTTAGGAAACTATCAAAATACTTTTTGGGTCACTTGCATATGGGTTATTTTTGTCGAAAGATAGGGGAGAAAGATGTCCCCTAGGAGGACTGACATGTTCATCCAAGGGGACGACTGACATGTTCATCCAAAGTGAATATTTTAGCCACTTAAGATATTTTTATCGGGAAATATTATTTAATCAGCAGTAGGCTTAAGGTACTGATGATGAACTTGGATACTGTGTCCTTCGTTTCAGGCTCATGTGGCATGTTAGAAACTTCTGAGTCTCTCTCCATCTCCCATTCATCTCTACCCCAAGCTGCACTGGATCAAACATGTGCTTTAGTTCCCGTTCATTTATTTCCACTCCTCTCTGGCAGTGTCGGAATGGGCTCATCTTGCTTGTTCAGGCAGAAAAATTGCGGAGTGCTTTCTAGGTACTCCATAGTCACCTGCCTCTTGAGAATTTTGAGAAATGAATTTGGGGATATCAATTGGGTTTTCAACTACAAATAGAGGTGCACCAGGAGTTGGAGCTTTTTGGAACAAAGAAAGTAAGCCTCAAGGGAATTGCAATGGACTCTTAACATGAACTCCCATAAGCCTATTGATAGTGAGGTCTGAAGCCAATAAAGGGAAACTCCCAGATGAATGCATGACGGAATAACGCATGCCATTACAGTGTATGCTGTTATTACGCCGTCATTACAACGCATGCGTCTTTAGTACGCATGTCTTTACAAAGAAAACTTTTACCACACATATGCCTTTACAACACATGCCTTTTCAACAAAATTTCTGTAGCAAAGGCATGTTTGGTAAAGACATATTCGGGGTAGAAGTTTAATTGTAAGTAGCCAAACAAATCGTGCTTTTTGCTGGACTTACCGTGCTGAGGTCTGAGCTGATTCGTGATGCAGACATCTGCGTATACTAATAATTAAAGGTGAACAGTGAAGACAGACTGTCCCTGAACGTAACCGCCATCTTAGAACATGTCCCCATACATAAGTACTACTTTTCCAGCTATGCAACTGTAGTGCCTTGACCCTCCATGCCATTCAGTGTGTTAAGTATTGTGCAAGTACTGCTTTATTATTAAAATACGATTTGGTTTGGGGTGGCTGGCAAAGAGTTTCATCGCGCATATTTTTTTAGTGATATAAGTGGGAGGGGTGTTTCTTCATGATATCCGTTTGCTTGGGAGAAAGTATTTATTGTTTTGCTGTGCATAGACAGCGTAGTGATGTGTTTTACTGAATCGATGTAAGTCGGCTTGTGATACGTCCGTAGCGGTGAAAATGGAGTAGACAGAGGTAGGCTTGAAATTATAATGATACGACTTTACATCGTCTAAAATCATACAGCATAAATCGTGTTGTAATGCGGGCTGGTGACACATAGTGCAACTGAGCCTGCAAAAACGCATATGCCTTAGCCATTCATGCCTTTACAATGATTTTCGTTGTGTGCTAAAGGCATATTCGTTGTTAAATCCTGCGTGTATAAGCCTTCGTTGTAAAGGCATGCGCAATTCAGCCTTCGTTGTAAAGGCTGTTTCCCCTCCCAGATATGGCTTAAGTTCAGGACTCAATAAGCTAGATCAAAGTAGAGAGCTCCTTTGAGCTGTGGTTCCTGAACCAAGGATCTGTATAAAAATGGAGTCCAATACTGACGAGCAGTTATCAGAAGTTTGATGATCCCTACAGCACAATGTACATGTAAGAAGGACGAATTTAAAAAAAATTAGAATGCAGAAAACCTCTGAATAGCTGACATTTTTTTGAAAGAATGTTTTAAGATTTTAAGGTTTAAATATTTTTTTAATGAAATCAAGCCTTTGAAACAGTACATGTAGAAAAGAAGTAGCATAACCTAGTTAACATTAGGCAAATACACAAGAAAATGCCTTTTAATACAATACGGTATACAACTGAAAATACTGACCCTTGCGACTCAATTTCTGGAAAAAAAACATGGTAGAGGAGAAGGATGTGAAAGGGAAAAAAACTATTTTGTAGCTCACGACTGAGCTAGGCAATGCAATCATTGCAAATGCATTTTTAAAAGTCATGTTTGAAGCCCTCTTTTGAAGGGAGTCGGAATTGAATTCATACGTTACACCAAATCATTGGCAAATATGCAGAGAGACAAGTGGGAAGACTAAAGGCAGAGAATCGGTATCATCATTTCCCTTTCTCGATTTATCTCTGTCAAGAAATTTCAGAGCAGCCTTGGGCTGTGTGAAAACTGGACTGCCCCTGACTGCACCACTCTCAACATTGCATGGTCCCAAGCAGAAGCCTCCATTCCCACTGAGTTATCTCTGTCATAACAAATTGGAGTTCATATTGTCTCAATACCATTGTACAGAAATGTCTAGAATGATGTGAACAGTGCAGTCATTCCATAACAGCCCCTTCATATTTATGGAATTTGTAGTTAGAGACTTTGCTTCTCTGGCTTTCCCCCAAGTCCACTACATACTGCCCATTCTTCCCAAAGTGTCAAAGAAGCCCCTAGTGAAGCCGCTTTTGCTCTGTATATGACAGGGGTTGGGCACCATCAAAAACCTCAGAGAGGAAGAAGTTAAGAAGTACTACTTTAATACCTTCACTCTGAGACGCCGGGAATTCCAACACTCTGGCTCCGGTGGCCCATGCAGCATTTTTCAGTTCATTTTAGGTTTCATCCTGATCATTTAGGTTGAGATTTATGGTTTGCATGGCTGTTATGCATGTTATTGATTGTGCCTATAACCATAACTTGTGAATTTTAGTGGTTTTCCGGTTTAATTCGTACCTATAATTGCACTTCAACTAAAGTTTTTTAGGAAAATATATATATTCACTGGGGAAAAAAAATAAAGGTTAACGTGACGTTCTACTTAGGTACGATAGGGGAGGGGGTGAATTTCCACCAACCCGCAAGAAGACTGCGCTCCGCATCCCTCTCTTTAGCCCACACGCCCCGCATCCACAGAAGCAAGAGCAGCGGCCGAGCCTTCTCCTACCTGGGCGCTAACTCCTGGAACAGCCTTCCCTTCCACCTCCGAGCTGCAGTGCCTAAAAACAAATGTGTAACATAGTTGGGTTCTCTTGTACAGCACCCTAATGCCATCAGGTTTTGTTGTTAAAGCGGTGGAGGAGGCATAAACCTGTTCTAAGTTCATGCTCGAAAACAATCACTTCTAATGAATCCCATGCAGAATCTAATCACTAGAGTGTCAGCTTTCTGCATGTGAAAGAAATTCACTTTCTGAATCATTAAGCCTTTTCTATACTTTTGAAGGCATGTGTTGGACGATTTACATTCCAAATAGGTCCTTGGTTCGTGTTAGGGCTCTGAGAGTCAAGTCAAACCCTGGGCACGGCATACCCTGTTAATTTGCTGGCTCACCCACCTCTTTACTCAGTCTGCTCAAATGCTTCGTGCCCATGCCCTCAGAATCCACTAGGCCTCCATGATGGGCAGCCCTGAGCCCTAATCAACCGCAGTGTCCTTAATCACAGATTACAGAGAAACACGGTAGCAAGAAATAAAGAATTAAAAAAAGAACATGGAATATGTTTGTTTTCTGCAGGCATCCAGCGTGCTCATATTTTTAAAGTATTACATATAAATGGTTTTAGTGAAATACATAAATATGCATATAATTTGCAACAAACAAATGAGAGCATGCCCCATTCCGATAGAATTGAAATTTCTGCATTCAAATTTATGAGGCCCAAGAACCCAGCCCTATTAAATCAATTTTTAGGTCGAGCCTGGGCAGCGCATGTGCTGCTCTGCGAGGCATGCTGTATTCAGGTAGGGATTTGAAGCTCCGCCCATTTCCCCGCCCATCTTTTCAATTGGCTCCTGTTACTGTCCTTTCTAAATCTTTGCATTTGAATCATGAAAAGGCTCAGTAGTCCCTCCTTGGTACCACCTTGTCTGCATTTGTAACCTCCCATGAGGACTGGACCTTTTACTGGTGGTGTTACACGGTCTGCTTTATCTAGTCTGTGAGCACTATTTTCTTTAACGATTTTCCCCTATTCCATCCACGACGTGCTTTCCTACAACACAGCATGCCGCCTGCTTTTATATTTTAATTAGTAATGGCGGCCCGCTTTAAGTATAGTGGCCACGCTTCTTTATTTATTTAATTTGCCAGTGCGGTCGGCTTTAACTTTAGCGGCCGCGCTACAAAACTTTTTTTTTTTTTTTAATCTTCCAGTGAAAGCACCCCATACCATGCTTTTACTTTAATAGTCGCCACACCCCTTTCTTTAGACGCTGCTCGCCGTATTCAGGTTACAGCGAGCCGCGTATAAACAAAGGGGCGCTGCTGTCATTAAACTGAGAGGCATGGCATGGGGCGCTTTTACAAAAACTAAAAAAAAAACATTTGTTTGTGAACTTCACAAACAAATGTTTTTTTTTTTGTATTAGCGCCCCATGCCGTGCTTTCACTTTAATGGTGGCTGCACCCCTTCCTTTAGGCATGGCTCGCTTTAACCTGAATACGGCGAGCTGCGTCTAAAGAAAGGGGCGCGGCCACCATTAAAGTGGTCTTGCATTTGAGATTCAGCTATTGGCATTAAAAAGGACAATGCCTTTTATATATGTGTTGGTTTGCAAAACACATAAATAAAAGGCATTGTCATTTACAATGGCAATAGCTTAAACTCTCGCAAACGCGAGACCTGTTGCATTGCAAATGCTTGTTTTTTTACAGACGTCAGTCAGTCACTGCTGGGTGTTGCCGAGTTTTTCCAATTGCAAATGAGGCTAAAGTTATTAGCAAACCAAAAAGATTTCTATGGAAAAACAAACCTAAGATCCTATTTGCAGAGAACCTCATGGATCTTATATGAGCAAGGGTCATGTGGAGACGAAATACATCGTGTCTGATGTTATTCTGATGCAATTAAATTAAAATGAGCACTGACATTAACTTACTTACACACACACCCACATACACACTAAAACACACAATTTCAAAATACCCAGGTCAAGTGCTTTTTTCATAACGGCACATGATTTATACTAACACAAAATTTAGAAAAGTGGGCAAATGAATAAAGCAATGGAACCTCACCCTTCATGTGTGCTTGGATAGCCATTGTTGTAAGAGCCAGTGTATTAAAGAAATGCTCCTTCAAACTCCTGTTTGTGTATGGGGTTCAGTGGCCTTTTTAACTATCCACATGAGAAACTCCTGCAACAAATAAGATGTGTTGCTCCTGTTAGCTTTTATAAATATGGAGACCAGATGCACCCCTTCAAAGTCTGCAGGTGAGACTGACCATTTAACATTGGCCTAAACAGAGGAGTCATACCACTGTCCACCAAAGTATGATTTGCTTCAAGACATTATTAGACAGACCACATTGTCCCACAGCCTTAGAGCCTTTATCTTTTCACTTTGTTGACGGTCACTGGTATACCTGCAGTAAGTAGACCGCAGTGGGCATATTACCAGTGCCAACTGAACTCCAAAATGGTTTGGTGAGTTTAAAGTCTATAATTCGGCATGGCAGCCTAGCACTAAATAGCACTGTTTTAAATACCAACTGCATTTTTCTTTTGATGTTTAAAACACTATACTGGAAATTTTTAGATACCAGTCTACAAGCTTGTGATACCACATTCACAATATGTACCAAAAGGACTGAAGGGCATTATGTCAACCTCCAATTAACGTCTAATGTTAGTAACAATAATCACAACTAATCGAACACTCACTGGCCCCCTCCTTTCAGATTACCTGTTGAAACAAGCCATTTAGAAGAGAAGATAGGTAAGGAGCGACTAGATCTGCTCCCTACAGTTCTTCATTCAGAACTGCAGATCCAGCACACGTAACTGCAATGGCTGTATATGAATAGTATCTAACTGAATAAGATGTTTAATCAACTGTTGCCAAATGGAATGGGTTTGCTTATGCTGATACATTATAAGAAAACTTTTCCTTGGCAAGAATACCATACAAATAACTACTAAAAGCTGTATTGCAGGGAGTAACATATGGACTGCCAACATCCTGTCAGCTCTTGTCTAAGCATCCACTCTTGGTCTCTAAACCCAACAGTATAACCTTGGGCGTTTCCATTAAGGAGTAGCCTGCTACTCTTAATTCTGCTCAGCACTTCCTTCCACAAGCCGCTCAACTTTAAACAAGACCACCACATATGCAAGTTGGTTCCCATCTCGGTTTAACATCTACAACGCATATCCAAAACCCCTGGGTGAAGGCATGTCTGTGGTTTTAAAGACTAATCATACATTATCTTATAACATTGTTACCTGTGTGTAACATTTCAGAAAGTGCAGGGAATATCTTCCCATATGCAGAAGCTGTATCTTAGGCAATAATATTTGGGGCTGGGTGGGGATTGTGGGGGCGGAGACACCCCTACGTTTACATACTGGGAAGGCATGGTAGGAATGTCTGCTTTACACATTAAACAATATGTAAAATATTTACATTCTGTAGCAGATACTACCCAGGACCAGTAACTAACCCACACTTCCGCACCGGCCCACCATCAACCACAGAGTTTACCATCAGCACAACTATTAACCAGTCAGGCTTGGGTCATTTGCAGAAACCAGACCAGTGCTAACTGCCAAGCATGTGCAAGTGCCGCAGTGGTGCAGTCATAGTGTTCTAGTTTAAGAATGCTGGTCAGAGTAAGCACAGGCCCACTGCACGTGCAGCCACAGATTAAATTAAGGTATGTGCCTGGGTGTGTGGGCTTTGGCAAGCTACTTCCAGACTAAACTGATTGGACAATGTGCCTGTAACAGTCAGTAATAGGTCTCATGACGTTATGGGCACCTGGAAGGTGATTTCTAATGACTGTGAATCACTGAAATCATTGTCAATGTACTAATTGGAAGGGGCACTATTGGAGCTATTAAGTATTCAAACCCTGCAAAAAGTAATGTGGAAATGGAAGTATCGCTGCTTGTAAAAGGTGGATAGTCTGACACCATGGAACATGTATTGACTTGGTCTATGTTGTGCCACTGTGTAATATGGCATGATGCATGATTTCAGCGGACTTTGCTAAACTAGTTATAGGAAAGCTTTCAAGGGAAACTATTACCATATTAATTTGACGACCCCTAGTACTTTAAACGTACAATAGTCTTTTACATGGTTTGCTCCTGTTATAAATTAAATTAAAAAAGGATCCATTGGGAGAACAGTAACTCCTAGGTCATGTTATATTATGGTACTGGTGGCGTTACAGTGCACCTGTGAGGGAATCCAGGCGCTCTGTTGCAGGTGTTAGAGGTCAGCCCGAGGGGCTTACTTAAAAAGCCAGGTCTTCAGCTTCTTGCGAAAGTCCAGAAGGGAGAAGGTGACTCTGATGTGTTGTAGGAGGTTGGTCCCGGGAGGTCAAGTACGAGAATGTGTGGCCCCTTGCTCTCCATTTGTGTAGGAGTGGGGTATGTCCTAGTGAGAGACTGGCAGAGAAGAGGTGCCAGGAAAGGTGGTAGAAGTGAATGCAGCTGTTCAGGCAGGCAGGGCCAGTGTTGTGGAGAGCTTTGCAGGTCTGGGTGAGGAAATTAAAGTGTGCATGCTTGTTTATCAGGAGCCAGTGGAGTTCCCTAAGATGTGGTGTGAGGTGGGCTCGGCGTGGGAGGTTGAGGACTAGTCAGGCTGCTGCATTTTGGATGGTCTGAAGTCTTCTTGTGAGCTGGCTGGTAATCCCTGCGTATCATAGTGACCACGTTTTCGATTTCCCTACAGCTTTTGTATTCAGATTGTCCTGGGATTATTCGTTTATGCCATACAGATTTTGGAGGAATAAGATAATAGTATGTTTTCTATTTCTATAATCACGTGACACAATTTGGGTGTATTTTATGTGAACTCTAAAATGGCTTCACTTATCATAACCAAGGCTTTAGAGGAAGCTGAAAAGCGTAGATAGGTCCACTTTTTCTGCCACAGTAAACATTTTGCACACTGTACCGCCCTGTGTGTGCTGGCTTCTTCTTGATGCAAAAGCGAGGAGAATTGTGCATATAGGAGGCAGGCATGGCAGCCCTGTCAGTAGCCAGGCGCCAATGACGCTTAGGAGACAGCCAGCATCAGCCAAACGAAGGAAGATATATATATGTATACATATCAGTAATTGGTCTTAAGTTTATTCTGTGTGATTGCTGTGTGATGGTGTATCTCGGTAGCTGACCTATCATCACTTTGACTGTTCAACCTCACTTTTTCTGGTGAGTCAAGTTTACAAAGAGAGATCACTTAAAGTCTTTTTAAATAGGAGTAAACAATAATACCCACCCAAGCGTTTGTGAAGCCACAAACAGTGAAAGGACCACGAGAAGAGGCCTCAAAACAGGTAATCAGAAGTAATTATATGAGCAAATACAGTGGACTAACAGTGGCAGGTCTACACATGTACTTTTGACCCACAGCAAGAATGTCAGCAGCTTAAAACCTTCCATATTGCCAGAATTACCACCAAACACTTCACCCACGACACCACTGAGAACAAGAACATTACAGGGACTGGCTAGTACAGATATTGTATATTGTTTCAGACTGTACACATACATGCCAACCCTCCCGATTCAGGCAGGAGACTACGGATTTGAAGGCTAGTCTCCCGCACCCCAATTCCTGCATGCAGACACCTGCTTTGGATTGCCGAATTATGATCTGATGGAAACAAGGCAGCTTGAGTTCCGAAATGATCTCCCTGCCCCCTGGTAGTTGTCAATATACCCAGAGTCTGCCATACAGCTATTGGTTTAAAGGGGGCTCTGCCGGGCCCATGGGGCGAGGACTCCGAAACGGAATTGCTTTGCCTGTCCACGTGCTGCATAAAAGTATTCCTCAGCAGGCTTCAGCCGACAGGGACTCCGTTCCTCTGACTCGGAGTATATGCCCTGCCAGTAAGTAACCTGCTCCTTCAGGCCAGTGCACAACATTTTTGTCACACTCTCCCTGCCTGCCATAACTCTGCTCCTGACAGGTAAGGAAAAAACAAACAGCCGATTAAACACAGCAATAGCCCCTGGGAGAAAAAATTTGTTTCAAACAGATTTTCCAACTCTGTTTTTGTTTGAGTTTTGTAAAACTGCCAAAAATAAAATGTCATGCACGCTTCAATCTCCCCCCTCCAACAATTACCTTTGACATCAAAGGTTAACGCTTTGTCCTTAATTCTTGGAGGGGGAGATTAGAGCGTGAGACAGTCCTCTACATTTTATTTTTGGCAATTTTACAAAGCACATACAAACAAGCAATTGCAATGCAACAGGTCTCGCATTAGGTTGAGCTAGAGTTATTGGATTTGTAATTTTGTGTTGTTTATTGGTGTTGTTTTGAGTTAGTGTGTATATAGTATGTGTAAGTACTGGTATTTATGTGTGTTGTATGTATGTGGTTTGACTATTCGTGTTGTAGTTTGTGAACGGTAATAGTAGTAACTCGCTTTAATTTGTAGTGTTGAGTACTGCAATGAGAAGTTGCTGAGTTTGTTAAAGTATATGTGTTTGTGTATAGCAGTATATAATGTAGAATATGTTTTTGTGTGTTGTAGGCATGAGGTATTTGGACATGAACATATGCAGTACAATTGTTGGTGTTTAATATTGGTTTATTAGACCTTTTTACGTAGCATATAAACAGCCTGAATTCTCACACTTGTAGCAGTGTGAGGGTTAGTAGTTGTGTAAGTTCTGTTATTGGCAGTGCTGGCAGGGGAAATGTGTGGTGCAAACTGCGGTGGCCTCATCACGAAGGCCCCGGCACTTATTTGTTTACAAATTAAGCACTGGAGGATAGGTGGCAGGACAGAGTGTGGGGCAGAGGGAAAGGCACGGCGAGGCAAGAACATGAGGATAGGTGGTAGGACAGAGTGTGGGGCAGAGGGAAAGGCACGGCGAGGCAAGAACATGAGGATAGGTGGCAGGACAAAGTGTGGGGCAGAGGGAAAGGCACGGCGAGGCAAGAACATGAGGATAGGTGGCAGGACAGAGTGCAGGGTAGAGGGACAGGCACGGCGTGGCAAGAACATGAGGATAGGTGGCAGGACAGAGTGCGAGCAGAGGGAAAGGCACGGCGAGGCAAGAACATTAGGATAGGTGGCAGGACAGAGGGAAAGGCACAGTGAGGCAAGAACATGAGGATAGGTGGCAGAACAGAGTGAGGGGCAGGGGGACAGGCACGGCAAGGCAAGAACATGAAGATAGGTGGCAGGACAGAGTGCGGGGCAGAGGGACAGGCACGGCGAGGCAAGAACATGAGGATAGGTGGCAGGACAGAGTGCGGGGCAGAGGGAAAGGCACGGCGAGGCAAGAGTGTGGGGCAGACGGACAGGCATGGCGAGGCAAGAACATGAGGATAGGTGGCAGGACAGAGTGCGGGGCAGAGGGAAAGGCACGGCGAGGCAAGAACATGAGGATAGGTGGCAGGACAGAGTGCGGGGCAGAGGGACAGGCACGGCGAGGCAAGAACATGAGGAAAGGTGGCAGAACAGAGTACGGCACTATTGTGTGTTGAGGCGGCAAAAGTGAAGAAAAGCGAAAGTAAATACCATGCGGCATAGAATAGAACACGAGGGACTTAATAAAGACAGAAAGGGAGCGAGCGACCAGGAGTTTAACAACGCAAGCAGAGGCAGAGCGCGGGCATATGTTTTGTCCTGCGTGCGCGCATACACGGAAGGAGAGAGGGAGCAACCGAGCAGAGCCGTACGCGTGCACATCTCCTGTCACCCGTATGCGCACATCTGCTGTGTCTTCTGCTAAGCCGTTAGACGTACTCGTGCACATGTCCTGTCTTCCACACGCGTGCATATGTCCTGTCCCCCTTCCGCCAACAAACCGACAACAATAGATCTCGCCAAGGCGAGCAGCGCATGCGCTGCGTCGCTAGGCGAGACCTAAAAACTGAGTTTAGAACTCTATTTTTGTTTGCAGTATGTTATCTAACTGCCAAAAATGAAATGCTGATTGTCTATCACCATTCATACCAATAGACCCGATTCAGGCAGATTGCCTCTGCTTCATTACAAGTCAGTGGCGAAAATACATTCTCCCAACTATTTTTTTTAAAATCTCCCACTTACCTGCTCTAAAATGTTGGCGTGTATGTACCCAGTATCTTCATTTTCAGTGGTCTTCCTTAGATGTGGTGCAAGTGATTGGGAGGCTATCCTTATCACTTCATTTTGCTAGTCAATTGTGATTTTAATCACATTTACCCTTAATAAATTGTTGAAAAGACAGATATGCTTTCATTGTAGATACATTGTATGGAAATTTTTCTTGTGTGGTCACAACAAAATGCGCAAACAAGTGTGACCAAATTAAACCTTGGTTTCACTATCTATTACTGGCCGAGTACGAGTGAAGCACAGATGTTTATGTTCAAGGTTTCGAGACTTGCAGTATTCCTTAATCTGCCACACTGTCTCGCAATGTCTGCAAGTTATACGCTGCCCCACCCACTACACATGTAATCTTCATCACCCAGTATTGCTTTTCACCATAACAACGGAACAGTCCTTTGAAGAGACAGCCTGATCCTGACTTCCCACCTCCTTTAGCGAGTGACCACCTTTTGCACAAGTTTGTCTTCTGCATTGCTGCTGGGTGTCGACATTGCAAGCAAAAGTGGGGCTCCTTGGAAGGAAGGAGGGGAGTTAGAGACCCTAGCTGCGTAGTCTTTTTTTTATTTTTTTTATAAAACATTTTATTGATTATAGATTAAGGTTTCATCACAGAAAAGAAACAATGTGGAACAATACGCCAAAGGCGCATCCCTCCCAACACTCCCCCTCCAACACCCCCCCCCACCGGCCAATGAGCCCACTGCAGTCCGCCCACATAGGACTGTGTGTATTTATCCCACATATGTAGATTTCTGTCTCTAATGTCGTGGCTTGAGATTCCCCTGGTGTAATGGTAATCATCTATAATCTGCTCATCTTTTCCACATTTTATACACTTTTGTGGAGAGCCTCTGGCCTCAAATACTGGCTTTTCTTTACTCATGCACCAGTCTAGTCCCTTTTACCACTCCTCGAGGGAGGGAGGGTTATTATGTGTCCAACGGCAGGCTGCATCCCTTTTAGCCACATTCAGGCCCACCCACAGCAATATCAATTTGTAGCAGCCCTCGTCGAGGTCTGTGGTGGAGTGTAGAAGTACCAGCTTTGGCTCTCGTGGTATGGTGCACCCTGGCACTAGTCCCAAGCAGGAGAGTACCTATCTCCAATACGGTTCCAACATGGTACAACCTCATGTGGTATGCAGTAGGTTACCATCCTGTATCGCGCACCGGAGGTTGTGTAGTCTAGTGTATCCAATGCATTAGGATATGGGAAACATATGTTTGGAGACAGTGGCACAGTAAGTTTCTGCATTTTACCAGAATAGACACATCACAACGTGACAGCAGCATTTCAAAGGGAAATCTTAGAAAAGCAAAGATAGAAAACCACCATTTAAGCACCATGTCCTGAATCTGAGAAGATGCATCACACCCATCATGCACATATAGCATTCTGTATTCTAGTGTGTTGTTTTGAAATGCCAGACTCTTACAAATGGGACTGCTAGCATAATTATGGGAGTCCTGGTCCTGCAAATCGCTCTTCTTGATGTCCCAGAAATTCTGGAATGAAATGATCATGGCTTTGCACCTTGATTTATTCAGGAATCCCAATCGAGAGCGACATGTCTACATGAGGCCAAAAGCGCCTATGTTTCCCTAGTCCAAACATCTACCAAGCCTAATAGGAGGTCTTAAGAATAAGTCATCCCGGTTCATACCAGAGCTACAACCAAGTCTTCTGTGCCCCGTAAAGGATTCCTCCTCATAACTCTGAAACCTTTGTCCCCCTCGAAGCCCAAGCACCCTCTCCTTCCCTTCAGTTATCCCTTTAGGTGTGGGCACAAAGGTAAAAGCATCTATTTTGGAGAGGCTTCATCACGGGTCAGGCTATAGAAACTGGGTAAATGGGTAATGTGTCAGTACTGCCTCCCAGATACTCTCTCTGGCTTGCCCTCTTCTCTCTCTAAACATATACAATAATTTTGAACTCTGATATGCCAATGGTTTGCCTTGATGTTATGCCTCACATCCCTTAATTCAACCTAATCTCTTTTTCCCTTTAGCCGTCCCGTTTCCCTCTCACATTATCTCTCCTACTCCCTTCCTTCCTGTCTACCATCTGATGTCTTAGAACACCTACCTACAAAATACTGTTGGGCCATCTGTTGAGTGTGGAAGCGTTTTGAGGTAATATTATGATCCAGAGACAAAGAAGCAATTTCCACTGTACATGCTCAGTCAAACCACCATTTGATGAAGCATGTGCCACAACTGCCTACCTCAAATATATATATTTCACAACAACACCCCGGTGAGCCAAAGAAAAACTGAAGTAACACCAGGGCATGATAATGGGGTACAATGTGAAACAAAAGAACATATCTATCTTATACAGTATTAACATTTTCAAGTGATGCACATACATGCCTAACAACCAATAACAGTTTGCAAACCGTAATATATTTGCTATTAAAAGCCATACTCATCCTTTACAATCTGAACAAACTTTATGTCAGAATAGTGAAAAGGGCACTGATGGGTTGACAATTTCCAAATGTAGGAAAACACACGGGCTTATTCACAAGCTTCATTTTGTGGTACTTTTAGTAGTACTGTAATAGTACTACAAACAGAATATAAATTGCTATTCACAAGCCTATGTTCAGCAGTTCCGCTTCTACTATCTTTCTCTGTGC
This sequence comes from Calotriton arnoldi, assembly GCA_963921515.1. NCBI lineage: Eukaryota > Metazoa > Chordata > Amphibia > Caudata > Salamandridae > Calotriton > Calotriton arnoldi. The sequence goes on from CAWUFW010000156.1 coordinate 4,865,405, forward strand.
AGAAACCTCCGACCCCACCTGCGGAATCCTCACACATGGAAGTATACATTTTAGTAGTAAATGTGAGAGGGACAGGGAGGAGTGTCTGGAAAATAGGGAATACTTACTGCTAAAGGGAGTGGTTATAGGGAGGGGGGAGTAACAATTGTTTCAGGAAAGGTTAGGGAGGGGGTTAGGGAGAGGTTAGGGAGGGACATGCACCCACCCACAAAAGAGTTTGCTCATTCTTGTTCATAAACTGCACTTTTAAAGTTGCTACAGCCCGAAAAGGGCACAAAACAGTCATAAATGTACTACAGCTCAGAGCTGGAGTAAGTCCAGCACCAATACAAATAGTTAAAAATACAAATACATTTAATTTACTGTTAAACAATCATCTAAAAAGAAAACGTAATCTTTATTTTAACACATTTTATTAGCCTTTTGAATTTAAAAAATAATGTACCATTTTTTTTAATGCAATTAAATTACTTTTAATGAATTCTGTACATCGCTTTTTTCTGTTATATATTACTGTACATTTTATTGTAAATCCCAAAAAGGGGAAAATGCAGTTCAAATTTTTAGATTTAGCATTGGTGTTGACAGAAAGATGCGTAGCGATCGGCTAAATGGAAAAGCGGAACCCAAACATAACATTGTAGGTGAAGGATGCAATGGAATGGGCAGTAGCCGAAGAACTACACATCAAAGCAGGCAGAGGGATGAGAAGGTGGGAGGAAAACATGGGTGTTTGCAGGCGGGGGACGATAGTAGAATTTGCAGATGCTAGTAATTTAGCAGCAGAAGGGTTTTTTAGAGGAGGGAGCCTAGATATGGCATGAGTGTATGGATCATTAATACATTATCTCCTCTATCTTCTTGAAGTGAATGACATAAACGGTGATACTCAACTGTTCTAACAACCCAGGGTGGTACTGTGGGCACTGTTGATATACTATGAGATGCGAGGGGAATACTGTGACTGTGATGTCTTTTGTATTTACTATCTTTTTGTAGTATGGGAAAAGTTTTAAATATATATTTTTAAAAATATTACTTTAAATTAATGTTAAATAAGTGTTTTTAAATTAACTACAAAAAAGTTACAGGATTAATAACAATTTAATTTTAAAATGTCATTATTTTGAATTTCATTAAAACAAGTTTTCCAAAGCTTAAATTCTACAAAAACATGGATTAGAAAGGACGTGCAGGTAAAGTAAGTCCGTTTTTATATAGCGCAGCTACTCACCCTTACGGGTCTCAAGGCGCTGGGGGCCGTAGTGGAAATTAAGTGAGCTATTGCCCAGAGTCACATGGTGCTGAGCTGCCGCCGGAGCCGGGGATCGAACCGTGAACCCTGTGCTCCGAAGTCAGCTGCCCTGGCCGCTGCACCACACCTCTCCACTTCAAAGGCTTCTCCTGGCCTTTCATTCGTGAGGACAGTGCCGCCCTTTACGCGGACAACATGTTTCACTATATGGAATCCTCTCAGACACTACCACATCTTAGACATATACGGAGATGCTGCCGGGCACCAAGTTAATTGAAAAAAACAGTATGTTCACCTGACCGGTATGCCCACCCAATGCTCCCCGACACTAGACTGCAGATTACCCCTGGCCCATTTAAATATATGGGTATACACATTACCTGCGACCCTCAAGTGGCATGGGATCTCAATATTGCCCTAATCCTAACAAGTACCCGGTCAAACCTCTATTCCTGGTCCTTCCTCCCTCTGAATCTCCTGGGCCACGTAGCCCTCTTTAAGATGCTAGTCCTCCGTTGATTTTTATATGTTCTACAGAATTATCCATTCGAGCTTCCATCCACCGTTTTCCCTGGGGTGCAGTCCATGACCACCAGATTTTATTGGATGGATAAACACCCCAGGGTCTCCTACGCAAAGTGTACTGCACCGCCATACGAAGGGGGTTTCTACTTCTGGGTGACGCACTTTATAACTATTAATGATGGGCTTTGTGGAGATCTCCAGGACTCCTCTTGGCGCTTGGAACTCCAAACTCTGGAACATTGGGGTATACAAACTCTCCTCTATGGGATTGCCCGCCTGCCTCCTTACCTCAGATTTCTAGACTCCCCTTTGTGTGCTGGCGGGCAGCGCGTTCGCACATTAAATGCCTGGAGATACAGACATGCCAGACCACCTTATTGGTAGGGGCATGGCTGTGCCAGTGGCTCGGCTGGAGGATTTTAAAAGCTGAGACCGCATAGGGATCTGGTTGTTGGGGGACCTCTGGGACAAAGATCACATTGTCTCCTTTGAGTAGCTTAGAGAGGAGTTTCACTTACAAAACTCGCAATTCTTTAGATATTTGCAGGTACGCCACACCGGGGAGTCCTATTGAGAATTACTCACTGGGGTCCCCGAATTCAGTACCCTGAAAATAAAGCTTACCATGGGCCCACTCCAGCTTTTAAAATTCCTCCTCCTTAACTCTCTGGACCCGTTGCTTAAGCTCAGAGATTATTGGTTGGCAGATCTGGGGGGAACTGGAGGACGATGATTGGTGCGAGGCCAGGATGGCCTCGCGAGTCTCGGCTATTCCCTCCAATCTACGCTTGATTAAATTTTCTTACTTTCACCGATTTATTACAGTCCGGATAGGTTGTGGAAGATGGGGTGTGCAAGATTGCCGCACTTATCCCCTCATTGTGCCCTACTGGTCCTCAATCCATGCTCAAATTGTGCAGGTGCTGAACTCTACTGTTGTGCTTTGTCCTAAAGTGGCACTCCTTGGTATTATGGACAACTAGGCAGCTAACAGACATCAGCGGACATTCACTGGCCTGGGATATCTAATTGCCAAACGGGAAATAGCCCAGCGCTGGAGGTCACCAGACACCCCCCCACCCTAACCTATCCAGCTGGCGCAAGGGAATGAACTTTTGCTGCACAGCGGAACAAGACATCTATAAAATAGCAGATGGGGTGGGGTGCCAAAGAAACACGTGAAGATCTGGGGTCCTTGCACCTCTCTTTCTGTGTAAACCATGCTCTGATGCTTTATTCTCTATGCTTGATATTTGTTGTTTTCTTTGGGGCTCGGCGGAAACCAATGGAATGTGGGCCTCTCTGCAGGGCCAGCGGGCATGTATATGTACATACCCTTGCTCTGTTATGGTTTGTTTACTTTGGAAAACTAATAAAAAAAGAGTAATAAATATATATATAAAAAAATCCCACCTTGAGTAAAATAATTTTGTTATGTAACAATAATCATTAAAAGTGATGTGCATAATTGATTCAAAGTAATCTAATTATATTTCAATAAAAATAATGTTACATTAATTTGGTGAAAGGTGAACAGCCCAAAGTAGTAAAGTTACTCAAAAATGTAAGAGTAAACTTACTTAGGTAGATTTACTCATGTGTAAATGTACCTTTTGTGAATAGGCCCCACAATGTATCATGTAGAACTGCCCCTCCCCCCCCAAGAAACATGAGGAAAACACACAAAGTCTCTCTAAAATGGTCTTTTAATTACCTCAGAATATCATTTGTCCTGAACAAGAAAGATGTGCAAAAACTTAAATGTACAAACTATATTCTTTATCTTCAATAAGTAATATTCCGTTATAAAGTAGTTAGAATATTTGTCCTAAAACAATTTGCATTTTTACAATGGCGCCATATCCGTTCTCCCCAAAACCATTTATAACACCTTTTTTTAAAAACTGGTAATAAGTGCCTTTCACGTTTTCATACTCTGCATCTGCCACAATTTTATCAGATAAGGCATTTACAGAGTATCCAACCTAATATAGGGCAACTCTGTTGGGGACCACGTGACCATACCTTCTTACTTTGGATACCACACAAAGCAAAGGTTTACATTGCTTGCCTATTATCTTAATAGGTGGACATGTTTACAGACAATGATTACATAAGATTTATTAACATAAACTATTCCCCAAAAAATACTTCAAAAATATATTCTTAAATTAGCCGGCCGGGTAGGGATGTGGATAAATTCATCTTATGATTCAAGACCACATATTTGTTCAGTGACCACAAATGTAGACCATGCCATGTCTTCAAGAAGGTGTTCCAAACTTGTGTCAGAATGTACCATAGTGTGAAACACTATTTCTTTGGGAAACATTGTGAGGAAGGGACCTTCTTTTAGACCTGGAAAGAGCCCCCTCTAGTATACTGAGGACAACAAGGAATGAACTTCCCAAAGCAAAAAGAACATGATGCCAGTCTAAAATGTAGCTTCCAGACGTAAGGGCATGTATACAACACAGACAGCAGTCCATAATCTATGCCACTATTTCCAAGAGCTACGGGCTTGCAAACATTCCCTCACATTCATGAAGAAACAATGATGGGCTACCCCCAAAGGGGTGAGGGTCATTACAAAGAAACCCTCATGAGTGCTCTTTGCAAACTATTGCTGCTCCCGGCATATTGTTACGTACGGTTATACAAGCCTCTGAAAAAGAAAACTAATGGAGAAGATGGCATTCCAGCTTAGAAAGCAAGAACAACACAACATGGAGCAGGCTGAAGATGGAATGCGTCTGTTTTCCTCTGCTGCTTCTGTTAAAAGGAAAGAACAGCTTCTGTCACTATCCAGCCGACACTTATGTTTTCCATGTACTCCAATAAGCAGACTGGCATCAAGATCCCTTTTGCTTTGGGAAATTATAAACCAGCCTGGTTGGACTCGAAACGGATGTGTGACCTTCCTTAAGATGCTAAAGAAGCGTGTGTCTTGGGCTGAATAATGATGATGCTAAAGCTTGGGCAACTGGTAGCTTGCGGGGAGGGCTAAAACTTGACCACCCATAAAGATCTAAAGTGTCCACATTTTGTAAGGGAAATTTGGTCTGCTGCTTCGAGCCATTATTTACACTGGCTTTGAGTGCACACCAACAACCTGATTAATAACATATAAAACTCTCTGGCAAGTCCACCTGCAATTACAGGTTTCTAAGTAACTATTGGCACTGATAACTATATGCCTGATGTCGAGTGCAGTTACTGGCAAAATCAGCCAAACTACTGCAAAAGATGAGTGTGCCTGACCATGGGCACAAGGTGACCCTTTAGTATTCAGTGCTCCTTCAGTTCTACAGGTCCTGTTCACACTCACTTTCCTCTTGACTCCATGGGGTGAGGGAGTAGAGAAGTGGCATTCAGGAACCATTCTGTACTGAGAGTCACAATGTACACTTAAGTGTTGCTGTTAGAAATAGGTTTCGCTTTTCTTTTTACTGTTGATTAACATGTTGGACTAATGCAATGACTATGTGACTGAGAAATTGTATGTATGAAGAGTGGTGGGTGTTGTCTACTAGAAAGTTCACAAATATATTGACACTCAGAGGATTAATAAGAACTTTAAGCAGCATTGGTGTGGTCAACAGGGTGGTAAAATGGGCTTGGACCGGGTGTGTAATTAGAAACAGAGAATGCTGGTGACAGGCGGTTCAATCTGAGGAGATGAGTGGCCACCAGGGTGCCACAAACGTCAGTTTCTGTCAACTTTTGCAATGCCTTATCCACACCATTGCAAAAGGCTTGGAATAAAGAGGTGCCGCTTTTTGGTTACACTAAAACCTTGAACAGAGTTGATACTCAAGAGGAAGTAAAACAAATATTGATATGCTATTTTAGAAAACTCAAAATATTGAGGTTGCATGGTTTACTCTTCATTCAAAGTGCTATGAGGCCATCGAATTGGTAGGTATGCGACACTGAAACCAAATAACATCTTAGTTCAGCTAAATTCAAACACGTTCAAAGGCATGCCTTATGGACAGAAAGACATGGCAGTGAAATGGAAAGTGTATTTCTGGTTATATATACACACACTGTGAGAGAATTGGATTATTCCAAAATACAAACAGTATGAAATGAAACGTGGACTTCTAAATGAATGTGGAGTAGCATAGATTGTCTCATTTCCGCTATAAGACTCATGCCACAGTCTGCATCACAGAACATTTTTTGGTTTGCACTATCAAATGTCTTCACTGGTAAAAATAGTGTAGGTGGGTGGTGTGCACACTCTTTTGCCTTTGTGTAATGAAAGTAGGCTTGTGGCAGCTATATTGTGCGACAACTGTGTCTATCTATACTTAAACATTCAGAATGCAGTTGATGTACAATAAGACAACAAAAAAATTGCACAAAAACCAATACAACCCAAAAGAAAACACGAGAGCAACACAAAAATGCAATAATATAACACAGCAGAACACTACTTAACATACCAGCACAAAACACACCAACAAAATACAACAAAACACCATGAAACAAAACAGTTTGGCACAACAGTGTGCCAACACAAATCAGTAACAAAGCGAAATAGCAGAATACAACAATGCAAAACAACAGAACAGTACACTCAACACAAAAACCACAACACAATGGTCCTTTATTCTGTTGCTGTTGTGTTATTATCGTTTTGTTTGGTGCTCACTTACTGTTGTGATACATAATTTTTCTTCACCAACCTTAAATAGTGATGCTACGTTTCCAGCCAAAAGCTACACATTCCGTTAGAAATCCACTGCCAAACAAATAACCACTTCTAAAGTTGCTAAATTACAGCCACTTAGACTTGACAACCTTACATGATACCAATCAACCCCAAACTGTGGCACAGACCATGTCCTAAAATGGAACTTCGCAGGCTCAGTTTATGTAGCCATCCACGCATCACTAGCAGGCCTATGATTAACAATTTAAGGACTTAAATAGGTATAATCTGGAGGGCGAGAGATGATGATTATAAATAAAGTACAGGACCAGAGCATATTCCACTTGACTTCTGGTTCAAGAACTAGGCGTCATGAGATTAGACTATCTCAGGGGAAGGTGAAAAGCCATTTAGTTGTTGACAAAAAGGGTGGTAAATGACATAAACGACTTTCTGGCATGAAGGGGTTACGTAAAAAAGAATTACCAAAGTGTACAGGCCTGTGGTAAACAGAATTCAAAAAATGTAGGGGCCTGTGGTAAACATAATAGTGTACAGGGAATGTGAAGAGAATCCAAAGATGGAGATTAAAGGACGTCTACTTTAGGACAATAGAAGGAGATGTGGGTGGTCTGGATAAGCCAAGTGTTATCTGTCATACAACCGATTCTCTCGTCTTCTGCTCCTTCTTAGCCTAACGCCATGCTTTGCACTCTAGCATCAGGGTGCACTAATGAATGCAACAAAACAGGTAATACAGTGTTATCCCATGACCAGCCCTGGTGCTCCTGACTGGAGTCAAAGCACATAATATTGAGATAAACTAACACCAATGACCATCCTAAAATAAAATTCAGATCTGTGAAAGGATCAAGTCTTCAGGTTTTTTTCACTCATACTGTATGCCCATTTCCATCCATCAGTGCTTAATTTGCGCCAGTGGTGGTGGCCAACAGTACTTATGCCTCATCATCAAAATTTGATCCGGAGCAAGAGAGATAAAAGAAGATAAAAGATAGGAAAACAGTGAAAGAAGGAGAAAAAAGAACATGCAAACATGAGATAAAGAGACAGAAAGCTTAGGTTAGGGTGGGGGAAGGAAGAGGCATGAGATGGAATTAGTATCAGGCAGCCTTCGTTCTCAGCAAACCAGGTACTGGACAGAGCAAACAGGACTCCCAAGCAAAACTATGGACCTGTCGCTTATGTTTTTGGGCAAATTAAGCACTGCCAATCACAGCATGTTAAGCTGGTCTCTACGGTAAAGACGGTACAGCATTTCTCTCCACAAAAGACAAGTCATCCTTGGCCAAATGAAGGATGACAGAAGCACCGGTCTCAATGTCTCTCCCTCTCACTGCGCATTTTCGTCATGATCAGGGACACTGGAATTATGTGATTTGCAGCTGTGTCGTTTTCCACATAAATATGAATTTACCACATTATGCATCATCTGCTGCATAATCTGAAGATTTCAACATTAAAAAATTATTTCTAGCTCAAACGGATCAAAAGTTACTAAAAACGCAGCAGCATCTGATGCTGCACAGTGGCAGGCACTTGCAAAGGTTGATTGGTCACCTTTTTTGCTGCTTAATGTTGTATTCGGGTGTCAAACTAGTACTAATGAGGTGAAACTTTTGCCCAGATAGTGTAAAGATAACAAAATAATTAGGTAATACTATGTGCCGCATTTTACAGCTTAATTTTACTTTTCTTGTTGCTTAATTTAGTCAACCCTGTCGTATAGTTTTGTCATCCCCTGCCGTATAATTCCAGTGGGCCTGCTCATGATTAACCAGCCTCATCAAATTTGTGCTCTGATGAACGCATGCACCGGGTCAGCCCATCACTTCTTAAACAGCTCTGCACCAATCATTAGGTGTAAATATTGGTCTCAGACATCTTGCATAACCAGTGCTTTCAATTAGCAGGTGCGCGCACTTCTTTAATTTGAAAGGTTGAGCACCTGCACTTATCAGCGGGCGTTCAATAGTTTTAATTGGAGGAAACCTGCACTTCTCAATAGCACACATGTACTCGGGGACAGCGAGTACCTACACTTAAGTGATTCCATTTTAACGACGGTGTACAATTACCACAAAAAAACACAGGCAGATGAAAATGTGCTCATCAGGAAGGCCTTTTTCACACAGTACCTGGTGTTCATCTTCCATCACGTTACTGGCGAACTCGAAAACCAGCTCATTCTGCTGTACGACAGAAGTCATGATGCCGCATCCCCCGGGTCTCAGCGGCGCATGAGAAGCCCAAGCGTAGCCTCCTGGCTGGACTGTACACAGATGACGTCAGACGGCGGCAGTCTGGTGAGTCAGCGGTCCGGGTCAGATGTCGGGGTTTCCCCCCTAGCACGTGAGACGGGCAGCCTCGTGAGGTATCTCCGTCACCATGCACACCGGCGGAGGCTGTTCCAGGTTCCACCTTTCAGTCAAAGGCGCCTCCACCTCTGAAAAAGGCAAACAGAAAAGCAAACTTAACAAACCCATCTTTCGCTCACAAAACACATCGAAGCAAGTGCAACAATTTCCACAGTCAGAAGTAAAGTCAGCCGCTCCCACTGGGTTCCTCTTAAACTTTCCATGGGCACTTCAAATCCCACATCTGACAGCATTTAGACGCTTTAAACGACTTTGCCCTCTTATTGTAAAACGAGCACAGTGGATAAACAATTCGAACGACAGAAGCAACCGGGCTTTACCTAAAATGATTACATGTTATCAATAGCACAGACAATAAATACACTGTTCTTATTTCCAGGGCCAATTAAAAAGAGGTTTATGTTACTCAGCTAACCGGCCGGCTGAAACAAGGGGTGAGAAATAAAACACACGTACTTTTCAGATTCTGTTCCAATTCAGCAGTCCGTCGGCAGTCTGACATAAAGAGTTCTTGTCAGCCTTTGGCCGCACTGTGAATGTGTGTCCTTATCTCTAGCGCAGGCCTGCGAGGGCAGGAAGGAAAGGAAACAGCACAACCCGCGTCATGGCAAATTAACATGCAAAAAAAAAAAAGAGTAAAGAAAAGACGAGATCTGAGCGCTCCAGGAACAGAAAACAGAGATGATGTTCGGAAGCGGTTCTAATTGAGAGCGCGAGGAGGGTGTTTAAAAGGAGCACGCGGAGGGCTTACCCAACGCTTCACAGGGGGAGGCGACCAGCCCTGCATGGAAACAGAGCCTGGCACAGTCAACAGACATCAAGGAATCTAGAAACACTGAAATACTATGTGGCAGAGCAGAGACTACAGTACCCAACTTTTTTGGGTGCAACTTATTCTCTTACTGCACAGCAGAAAATCTACACGAAGAATAATGTACGCTTTCTCGAATGGCCCCAGAGTTTCAAAGGTGTTCAGTTCAGTATAGATCGTTCTGTTAGAATTGTTTGGCTGATTTTGCCCTTGGGACCATCAAGAGTATCATGGAAAAGGCATCTCTTACTTACCTGACAGAGGACCAGTTTTATTTTTTCTTCTTGCTATGGACGGATGCATGAGGTGAAGTGTGCTGCTCTGAAGTACAGAGGTGAAAGTTGACATGTGTCCAGGTGAAAACCGACTCGGTAGCTGCTTGCCACGACCAAAACAAGAGTCATCTTCCAAAGCAGTCCTTTCTAACAACGAAACAGCTGCACATTAGTCATTCTAGCAAACCGAAGTAGAGAAATGCGGAAAGATTATTATATAAAACTAAGTCGCACCATAGCACAACAAACCCAGCTTGAGGCCTTCAAAAATATCTTCATCAGAGCTGGTGATCTGTTAGTCACTTCAGGCCAGCATCAACCATCACTGAGATACAGTGGGTCCAATGATGACTGCAAGAAAGTGTAAAGTGAGTCTTTTAACATCCTAGACTGAGAAACGCCCATGCCAGATGCAAGCGGAAGATGAGGAGGCTAAACTCAGGACAGGGAATGAAACCTAGACTACTAGAGATGCGAATAACAGCAGAAAATTGGTCACCTTGTCTGAGAGAGGATCTGGCACGCAAAGCACTACAGAATCAAGAAGAAACGGACAAGTCTAGGAAAACCATTTGGTCCTATTAGATAATTACCCAAAAGAACATATTTGTTCTAATAGAAGCATGAAGGGAATACGTTGAAACATTTTTCACACCTGCAGAAGGGAAAAACCCCAAAAAGTTTACAGCACAAAAAGGTTCTAGCTTTTCACCTGTTGACAATGTCTTCTATTTTACATTTTTAAGTCTAGCTTGGCAGCACAGCTCAGGGGTGTAAATTATCAATACAACGTTTCTATTACTCCACCACTTAAATAGATACTATGCTTTATTGATATCATTCATAGTCACGATTGAAGTACATTAACTTCATACAATTGTAATGTGTCTGAAAGTAACCAGGGTAGAACACCATCACAAGATGGCACACACATTACAAAGATTGCCTTAATGTTGTAGTCCTTTCTTGAATCAGGATTTTTAGTCTTTCAAATATAGACCCCCGTGATGTACGCCAAAGACATGTGGGGACAAAGAGCACATCTTGTTGATGGACGCCGCATGGACGGTGAGTCTAACAAAGTATTGATCTGTTACTTTGTATATTATTTTGACCATTTCATGAATTCTCATATACCTCTGCTGATGATTTGTAGATCGGAGATCGGAGACTCTAATAGCCATACTCGACTTACCATATATATATATATATATATATATATATATATATATATATATATATATATATATATATATTCACTGAAAAAACCATAGGTTTCAGGCACATTATAGTTAGAAATTAGCATTTAAAAAACCTTAGAAATTCACTGAAAAAACCATAGGTTTCAGGGGCGTTATAGTTAGTTGGACATTTAACTCGTACAAAACCATAGAAATTCCCCCGTTATAGTTAGTTCAGCTAACTATAACTCGCAGCACTCCGCAATGCACTGCTGATGACGTCACATATTACATCACTCATGACATGGTCAGTGACATCACTGATGACATCATCCTTGTGATAGAGTGGCAGACCTCCTCTCACCCTAATATAACCTTTGATACACACACTCAAAAATACAAACTAACATTTTCAAAACAATGGACATACCAATACCAGTTACAACACACCTATTCAGTAATTCCAAGATCTACACACACATCCACTCATTCACCAACAGTCCCTATAGTCACTCATACATGTACTCACTCATCATATGTACTCATACACCTATACATCCTGTTACACACCGCCACTCATCCATAGAGTTACTCACACACAGTCACACATGCAAAGTATCAAACATCCATTTACTTGCATATACAGATATACCCACACTACCACACTTACTTCTACAGAAACTTACACATACTTACTCTCTTAAACAATCACTTATAGAAACACCTACTTATTTGTACAGGAACTCTTCCAATCTCTCACTCTCACATATACTCACTTATATACACCAATATTCACATATACTAGTTTAAAACATATGTAGTTACTCATAAAGACACTATTGAGACAGTCATTCACTCACTAACACACCCATACACACATTCATCCACCTATACAGTCCTGCACACATGCTGTCTTCAACACATACAAACAGTGAGTCACTCATTCATGCATCTATGCACTAACTAATACCCCCCTCCGAACCATACAGACACTCATACTGATACTCAAAAAACCAACTAATAACCCATATAGACACTCATGTAGCTACTCACCAACCCATGCAGCCACTTATACACAAAGTGAGAGACTGATACAGATATTTTCATATTTAAACATTACTCACTAACCCATGTATTCACTAAGATACACTTAGTCAGTTATACAATCAATTTTACAAAAAAATCATCCATTTAGACACTTATATACCCATTTAATCTTCCATCGACCTTGAGATATACATATATAAAACATATTTAATTTTCAGAAAAACACACATCCACTGGATGATGTCATCAGTGATGTCATTTGAGATGTCACCAGTGATGTCATGAGTGATGTCACTGACCATGTCATGAGTGATGTAATATGTGACGTCATCAGCAGTGTATTGTGGGCGTACGAGTTATAGTTAGCTGAACTAACTATAACGGGGGAATTTCTATGGTTTTGTACGAGTTAAATGTCCAACTAACTATAACGCCCCTGAAACCTATGGTTTTTTCAGTGAATTTCTAAGGTTTTTTAAATGCTAATTTCTAACTATAACGTGCCTGAAACCTATGGTTTTTTCAGTGAATTTCTAAGGTTTTTTAAATGCTAATTTCTAACTATAACGTGCCTGAAACCTATGGTTTTTTCAGTGAATATATATATATTTATTATACTATGTATACATGTGAAAATGTCTCGGTCCGCCTGTTTGCCTCGGTGGCACGGAAAAATGGGTGGAACTGACGTCAGCACGCCGACGAGGTCCTCTTATGGCTCCGATGACGTCATACGGTGTCGCGAGCGGAGCCGTGCTATTATGACGTCCTTGTTGACGTGGGAGAGCTAGGAAAGAATTTCCGTGGAATGCTGGTGCAGGGGATATTCACCTAAGTGTTCAGGCTAGTCCTTTGGGAGCAACTGTTTATGTTGCCACTCCAGAAACCAAAACCAGTGATCAGAGGGCAGAGGCCCTGCAGATGGCACACGAGGTGGGGTGCCCAGTCGTGTGCACCGGCGGGGCAGCGAAGTGACAAGCACCACAACCCACAAAAAGGTAACAAGGGCACTGAATAACACAGGATCTTCTCTTTGTATCTGGCAGGAACAACGAAGTTAAAATGCCCTAGTACCAAAATGTAGAATTAGTGCTACAACGGTCTTCAAGAGGACCTGCGATGCCGCTTCTGCCTCCCGTACCCTGCAGGCGGCACATGGGTCACGCGGTACGGTCATACTGCGGTGGGACGCACACTCGTTGACCTCTCATGGCACTGCTCCACACTTCAGGGAGGACGCTTTCCATTAGCTATGTTTTCTGATGACGTTTCGCGCCGGCCCCGTCCAACAACAGAACTCCTTTAGATCCAAACAGACTCTTTCACTCTCTCACCGGAAGTGAAACCAGGCCACGCGGACACTTTCACAAAACAGCCGGGAATGCTCTTTTCGGTAAAAAAACCACATTCCTTCCTCCTAATTAATCAAATAAACGTCTCACTGAAGAACAGGGGCCAGCTTCGATCGGTAAGCAGCCGTTACAACAACTTTTTTACTTCGCGATACCATTACAACGCATGCATTGTACATCGCGAAGTCATTACTACGCATTTTTTTAGAATGCATGGTCATTTACCACGCATGCCTTTACAACGAATTTTGTTGTAAAGGTATGTATGGTAAATGACCATGCGTTCTAAAAACATGTAGATGATCCACGTCGTTGTAAGGAAACAGAGGCTGTTCCGTTTCCTCACAACGACGTGCACCGCCCCTCAGAGACGACGTGAAGCAGGAACCACGAGGAGAGAGGAACCACGAGGAGTGAGAGGTAAGGGGATTGGGCATGGGGTGGGGTTTCTTCTCTAGGGTTTAGGGTAGTGCAGTGGTGTTTGGGTGGTGTAGGGGGTCGTGCTGGGGGTAGTGTTTTAGGGTTTAGGGTAGTGCAGTGGTGTTTGGGTAGAGTAGGGGTCGTGCTGGGGGAAGTGTTTTAGGGTTTAGGGTAGTGCAGTAGTGTAGGGGGCCATGCTGGGGGTAGTGTTTTAGGGTTTAGGGTAGTGCAGTGGTGTATGGGTAGTGTAGGGGTCGTGCTGGGGTAGTGTTTTAGGGTTTAGGGTAGTGCAGTGGTGTTTGTGTAATGTAGGGGGTCATGCTGGCGGTAGTGTTTTATGGTTTAGGGTAGTGCAGTGGTGTTTGGGTAGTGTAGGGGGTTGTGCTGGGGGTAGATTTAGGGTTTAGGGTAGTGCAGTGGTGTTTGGGTAGTGTAGGGAGTCGTGCTGGGGGTAGTGGTTTAGGGTAGTGCAGTGGTGTTTGTGTAGTGTAGGGGTTGTGCTGGGGTAGTGTTTTAGGGTTTATGTTAGTGCAGTGGTGTTTGGGTAGTGTAGGGGTAGTGCTGGGGTAGTGTTTTAGGGTAGGTCAGTGGTGTTTGTGTAGTGTAGGGGTTAGTGCTGGGGGTAGTGTTTTAGGGTTTAGGGTAGTGCAGTGGTGTTTGGGTAGTGTAGGGGTTCATGCTGGGGGTAGTGTTTTAGGGTTTAGGGTATGGCAGTGGTGTTTGGGTAGTATAGGGGGTCATGCTGGGGGTAGATTTAGGGTTTAGGGTAGTGCAGTGGTGTTTGTGTTGTGAGGGGGTCGTGCTGGGGGTAGTGTTTTAGGGTTTAGAGTAGTGCAGTGTTGTTTGTATAGTGTAGGGGGGTTTTGGGTAGTGCAGTGGTGTTTGTGTAGTGTAGGGGGTCATGCTGGGGGTAGTGTTTTAGGGTTTAGGGTAGTGCAGTGGTGTTTGTGTACTGTAGGGGGTAGTGTTTTAGGGTTTAGGGTAGTGCAGTGGTGTTTGTGTAGTGTAGGGGGTCATGCTGGCGGTAGTGTTTTATGGTTTAGGGTAGTGCAGTGGTGTTTGGGTAGTGTAGGGGGTTGTGCTGGGGGTAGATTTAGGGTTTAGGGTAGTGCAGTGGTGTTTGGGTAGTGTAGGGAGTCGTGCTGGGGGTAGTGGTTTAGGGTTTAGGGTAGTGCAGTGGTGTTTGTGTAGTGTAGGGGGTTGTGCTGGGGTAGTGTTTTAGGGTTTATGTTAGTGCAGTGGTGTTTGGGTAGTGTAGGGGGTAGTGCTGGGGGTAGTGTTTTAGGGTAGGTCAGTGGTGTTTGTGTAGTGTAGGGGTTAGTGCTGGGGGTAGTGTTTTAGGGTTTAGGGTAGTGCAGTGGTGTTTGGGTAGTGTAGGGGTTCATGCTGGGGGTAGTGTTTTAGGGTTTAGGGTATGGCAGTGGTGTTTGGGTAGTATAGGGGTCGTGCTGGGGGTAGATTTAGGGTTTAGGGTAGTGCAGTGGTGTTTGTGTTGTGAGGGGGTCGTGCTGGGGGTAGTGTTTTAGGGTTTAGAGTAGTGCAGTGTTGTTTGTATAGTGTAGGGGTTTTGGGTAGTGCAGTGGTGTTTGTGTAGTGTAGGGGTCATGCTGGGGGTAGTGTTTTAGGGTTTAGGGTAGTGCAGTGGTGTTTGTGTACTGTAGGGGTAGTGTTTTAGGGTTTAGGTAGTGCAGTGGTGTTTGTGTAGTGGGTCATGCTGTGGGTAGTGTTTTAGGGTTTAGGGTAGTGCAGTCGTGTTTGTGTAGTGTAGGGGGTCGTGTTTTAGGGTATAGGGTAGTGCAGTGGTGTTTGGGTAGTGTAGGGGGTCATGCTGGGGTTAGTGTTTTAGGGTTTAGGGTAGTGCAGTGGTGTTTGGGTAGTGTAGGGGTCGTGCTGGGGGTAGTGTTTTAGGGTTTAGGGTAGTGCAGTGGTGTTTGTGTAGTAAAGGGGGTCATGCTGTGGGTAGGGGTTTAGGGTAGTGCAGTCGTGTTTGTGTAGTGTAGGGGGTCGTGTTTTAGGGTATAGGGTAGTGCAGTGGTGTTTGTGTAGTGTGGGAGGTCATGCTGGGGGTAGATTTAGGGTTTAGTGTAGTGCAGTGGTGTTTGGGTAGTGTAGGGAGTCATGCTGGGGGTAGTGTTTTAGGGTTTAGGGTAGGGCAGTGAGGTTTGTGTAGTGTAGGGGGTCATGCTGGGGGTAGTGTTTTAGGGTAGTGCAGTGGTGTTTGGGTAGTATAGTGGGTAGTGCTGGGGTAGTGTTTTGGGTTTACGGTAGTGCAGTGGTGTTTGTGTAGTGTAGGGGGTCGTGCTGGGGGTAGTGTTTTAGGGTTTAGGGTAGTGCAGTGGTGTTTGTGTAGTGGGTAGTGTTTTAGGGTTTAGGGTAGTGCAGTGGTGTTGGTGTACTGTAGTGGGTTGTGCTGGGTTCTAGTGTTTTAGGGTTTAGGGTAGTGCAGTTGTGTTTGTGTAGTGTAGGGGGTCGTGTTTTAGGGTCGTGCAGTGGTGTTTGGGTAGTGTAGGGTGTTGTGCTGGGGGTAGTGTTTTAGGGTAGTGCAGTGGTGTTTGGGTAGTGTAGGGATTCATGCTGGGGTAGTGTTTTAGGGTATGGCAGTGGTGTTTGGGTAGTGTAGGGGGTCGTGCTGGGGGTAGATTTAGGGTTTAGGGTAGTGCAGTGGTGTTTGTGTTGTGAGGGGGTCGTGCTGGGGGTAGTGTTTTAGGGTTTAGAGTAGTGCAGTGGTGTTTGTATAGTGTAGGGGGGTTTTGGGTAGTGCAGTAGTGTTTGTGTAGTGTAGGGGGTCATGCTGGGGGTAGTGTTTTAGGGTAGTGCAGTGGTATTTGTGTACTGTATGGGGTAGTGGTTTAGGGTAGTGCAGTGGTGTTTGTGTAGTGTAGGGGGTCATGCTGTGGGTAGTGTTTTAGGGTAGTGCAGTTGTGTTTGTGTAGTGTAGGGGGTCGTGTTTTAGGGTATAGGGTAGTGCAGTGGTGTTTGGGTAGTGTAGGGGGTCATGCTGGGGTTAGTGTTTTAGGGTTTAGGGTAGTGCAGTGGTGTTTGGGTAGTGTAGGGGGTCGTGCTGGGGTAGTGGTTTAGGGTTTAGGGTAGTGCAGTGGTGTTTGTGTACTGTAGGGGGTAGTGTTTTAGGGTTTAGGGTAGTGCAGTGGTGTTTGTGTAGTGTAGGGGGTCGTGCTGGGGGTAGTATTTTAGGGTTTAGGGTAGTGCAGTGGTGTTTGTGTAGTGGGTAGTGTTTTAGGGTTTAGGGTAGTGCAGTGGTGTTGGTGTACTGTAGGGGGTTGTGCTGGGTTCTAGTGTTTTAGGGTTTAGGGTAGTGCAGTTGTGTTTGTGTAGTGGGTCGTGTTTTAGGGTCGTGCAGTGGTGTTTGGGTAGTGTAGGGGTCGTGCTGGGGTAGTGTTTTAGGGTTTAGGGTAGTGCAGTGGTGTTTGTGTAGTGTAGGGGGTCATGCTGGTGGTAGTGTTTTATGGTTTAGGGTAGTGCAGTGGTGTTTGGGTAGTGTAGGGGGTCGTGCTGGGGGTAGATTTAGGGTTTAGGGTAGTGCAGTGGTGTTTGAGTAGTGTAGGGAGTCGTGCTGGGGGTAGTGTTTTAGGGTTTAGGGTAGGGCAGTGGTGTTTGTGTAGTGTAGGGTGTTGTGCTGGGGGTAGTGTTTTAGGGTTTAGGGTAGTGCAGTGGTGTTTGGGTAGTGTAGGGATTCATGCTGGGGGTAGTGTTTTAGGGTATGGCAGTGGTGTTTGGGTAGTGTAGGGGGTCGTGCTGGGGGTAGATTTAGGGTTTAGGGTAGTGCAGTGGTGTTTGTGTTGTGAGGGGGTCGTGCTGGGGGTAGTATTTTAGGGTTTAGAGTAGTACAGTGGTGTTTGTATAGTGTAGGGGGGTTTTGGGTAGTGCAGTAGTGTTTGTGTAGTGTAGGGGGTCATGCTGGGGGTAGTGTTTTAGGGTTTAGGGTAGTGTAGTGGTGTTTGTGTACTGTATGGGGTAGTGTTTTAGGGTTTAGGGTAGTGCAGTGGTGTTTGTGTAGTGTAGGGGGTCATGCTGTGGGTAGTGTTTTAGGGTTTAGGGTAGTGCAGTTGTGTTTGGGTAGTGTAGGGGGTCGTGCTGGGGTTAGTGTTTTAGGGTTTAGGGTAGTGCAGTGGTGTTTGGGTAGTGTAGGGGGTCGTGCTGGGGTGTTTTAGGGTTTAGGGTAGTGTGGTGGTGTTTGTGTACTGTAGGGGGTAGTGTTTTAGGGTTTAGGGTAGTGCAGTGGTGTTTGTGTAGTGTAGGGGGTCATGCTGTGGGTAGTGTTTTAGGGTTTAGGGTAGTGCAGTGGTGTTTGTGTAATGTAGGGGGTAGTGTTTTAGGGTAGTGCAGTGGTGTTTGTGTAGTGTAGGGGGTCATGCTGTGGGTAGTGTTTTAGGGTAGTGCAGTGGTGTTTGGGTAGTGTAGGGGGCCATGCTGGGGTTAGTGTTTTAGTGTTTAGGGTAGTGCAGTGGTGTTTGGGTAGTGTAGGGGTCGTGCTGGGGGTAGTGTTTTAGGGTTTAGGGTAGTGCAGTGGTGTTTGTGTAGTGTGGGAGGTCATGCTGGGGGTAGATTTAGGGTTTAGTGTAGTGCAGTGGTGTTTGGGTAGTGTAGGGAGTCGTGCTGGGGGTAGTGTTTTAGGGTTTAGGTAGTGCAGTGGTGTTTTTGTAGTGTAGGGGGTCATGTTTTAAGATGCAACGCTCCAATACCTGACCAGTCAGCACTACATAAAACTGCAAAAAAACTAAAAATAAGTGTTTTGCACACTTTTGTCATTGGGCTATATGTGGGCTACATCTGGGTGATATTTGTGCTACATTTGGGCTCTTTTTTCTCTGGTGGCCATCTTGGAAGACTTCTTTGTTATGAAGTTTCCTAATTTCCTCATTTACGGCAGTCTCCTCAGTAGGAAATGCTTTCAGTTTTTTACTTTGATTCCATCAAGAAGGCATTCAGATGTGTCACACATTTGCCATAAATTCAGAATGTTAGCACTCTAGTTGTTCATTAGATCACTGTATTAAAGCTACTGCTCACCAGGGAGTTAACTGGAAGTCTACTGCTGGTATTGAAAGTGATTGTTTCAGTCTGCATGTCAGAATTTTCTACTGAAATAGAAGAGGATTTGAGATCTCACTTAAAACATGCCCTAAATTTTCTTTCTGCAGCACTAACCATAATTTCTATGGCAAAATGAACCCCTCATTTTGTTCCTTTTTAAATTAAATGTTTTAAGTGTTACCAGTTTATTCCAATCAAGATGGCTTCAGGTGTGCCATAATTTTGTCATAAGTAAGACTGTTAGCTCTCTAGTTGTTCTTTAGAACACTCTGGGAAGCTGCAGTAGAACACAAAGGAATCAACTGACAGTCTCTGCCCTTGTTGGATGTACATGTTTTACTGAGAATGTCAGACTTCATTCTCACATGACTGAGAAAGATAATGTGAATTTACAGAAAATATGCTCTCATTTTAGCTTCTGGAGCACCTTCCAAAACTCTATGGGACAAGCATGTGAAAATAGTTTTCTCTCAAACATGATTCATGATATCCCAGCAGAAGGTTTTTCACAGGGTAAAATCACCTTAGAACACACCACAATTCCTGAAATTAGTATGGTACCATCAACAAATGAATTCTAATGTAACTAAAGTCTGTTATCACCCTTTATAGTTCTCCTTTTTGTAACCCTCAAAATCTTTGATTCACTACAATGCATTTCAATGGGGTACTATCATGTATATTGGTCCCAAGATGGCTGCCAGCAATTCCAGGATGAAGTGCTGACAGCCAATCAGATCTCACAATGACATGTGTGGTTAGGCTCCGCCCAGATATATATGTGATTTTACTTTTGATTTTCTCAGGAACTACTGAACGGATTTACACCATTTAACCAAAAGGCACGACTCTGAACCAAGGGCTACCTTTTTGCCAAATTTGGTGTAATTCCGTTCAGCAGTTCGGGCTGTAGCTGCGATGAAAGGTTCCTATGGAAAATTGCATGGGGAAAACACGTTTTGGGACCCCCTTTTTTCCTCGGCCCCCACTTGACAAATCACCCCGAGACTTTCAGGATAGGAGCGGACCGGAGCGCCCCACGAGTTTTGAAAATTTCGCGAAGATTCGTCAACCGGCGCAAAAGTTATTTCAAATAGAATGTTGCGGATTTCCTATGCAAAATAGGTCCTAACTATAACTATCTACTAAATATATATTGCCACGTCTTGTGGATGAACACACTAACTAAGCCATACCTGACACTTGTTTACATCTTTTTGAAATTGGATTTATTTAGCGGTTACAGTAAGCATGGATGGCTTAGATATGCAATAACCCACACTGTTTCACAGCTTCCACTATTCACGAATGGGAGGTATTCTAGCTCTATACTAATTTAGATTTTCTCGGCAGTACCTTATGCATGTTTTTGATCTAACTGCAGGGAGTAAATGATATATTTACCTCACACCCACAACACACAATGATTATATTTCATAATGGAACAGCAGTTTGATGCCCAAAGTGATACTTCTCCTACACAAGAATGACTATATTCTTTATCACGCCACAATGAAATTGTGGCCATTTCCCTGATAACTTATGAACCTTAACCTTGATGTGGCCCTCTAGACGGTATCCTAGTGTAAGTAGCATCTGCTTGTTAGACCCGACAGCCTTAGGGTGGTCTTCCCCCAACTTTTTGCCTGTCTCCTTCCATCTTTCAGTACTCATTTTTGCTGGCTTTAGGACTCTGCACACTTTACCACTGCTAACCAGTGCTAAAGTGCATGTGCTCTCGCCCTAAAACATGGTAACATTCGTTCATACCTAATTGGCATATTTAATTTACTTATACGTCCCTAGTAAAGTATACTACATGTGCCCAGGGCCTGTACATTAAATACTGGTGGTGGGCATACAGCACTGCTTGTGCCACCCACTTAAATAGCCCTCTAACCATGTCTCAGGCCTCCCACGGCAGGACCTTTGTGTGCAGTTTACTGCCATTTCAACTTGGCATTTAAAGCCCTTTGCAAAGCCTTAAACTCCCCTTTTATTACACATAAGTTGGCCCTAGGTAGCCCATAGGGCAGCATGCTGTGTAAGTAAAAGGTAGGACATGTACTTTTATGTTTTGCATTTCCGTGTAGTGATAAACTGCTAAATTAGTTTTTCACTGCTGTGAGGACTATTCATCTCATAGGTGAACATTGGGAATTCCTTGAAATACCTTTACGCTGTAATTCTTGATTAGAAAGGAGTAGCTGCATCATGTTTCATATCTTTTTATACTGGTAATGATAAAAATCCTCTTTACTGGTAAAGTTGGGTTTAACATTACCATTTTAGAAATGCCACTGTTAGATAGTAGGCATTTCTCTGCCCTTACTGCTCTGTGTGCCTTGCAGCTTGTCTCCAATACACATCTGGGCTGGGTGATAGCTACACTTTGTGCATTCCCTCCAGACAGCCACAAACACAGGAAGGCTAGGTGTGGCTGAGTATCCATCTACATACATCTGCATTCTGATGGCCCTTCCTAGGCAGGAAAGGAGGAATCAGCTAACACTTGAAATGAAATGAAAAGAATTTATTGAGCGCGATAGCTACCCTTAGGCGTCCTTGGGCTGCAGACAACACGTGCAGGGAAAAACAGTTGAAGCTAGACAGGTTTATTAAAAAGAAGAGTTTTTAGAAGCTTACGAAATGGGAGCAGATTAGGCTCTGAACGCAGGTGCAGGGGGAGAGAGTTCCAGAGTTTGGCCGCGTTATAAGCAAAAGAGCGGCCACCACATCTGGTTCTTTTTATCCTGGGTACTCGCGCGAGGAGAGAGGATGCTGATCTAAGATGTCTGTTAGGATGGTAGGGGGTAATCAGCGGTTGGTTGATAACAGGGCCTGTCTTCCAGAAGGCCCTGTGGGCAATACAGAGAGCCTTAAATTCGATTCTCTCCCGGACTGGAAGCCAGTGGAGGTTTTTCAGACCAGGATTGATAGAGAGTCAACGGGGAATCTGAAGGAGTATTCGGGCTGCGCAGTTTTGGATGACCTGGAGCTTGCGCAGAGTGGACTGAGGGGCTCCTAGATAGAGGGCATTCCCAAAATCCAGGCGTGACAGAATGAAGCCCTGGACCATAATCTGTCTCGCCTGGAATGGAAGTAGGGGAAGAATCTTCCGGAGTAGTCTCAGTAGACCATAGCAGGTGGCTGCAAGTTTAGCTGCTTGATGGTTAAAGCTGAGGGTGTTATCCAGCCAGATGCCCAGGCTCTTGATCGTGTCCTTTGGTGCTGGGGCAGGACCAAAGCAAGGGGGCCACAGTGAGTTCATAATGAGCTTGGGAACATTACCCAAGAGCATAAGCTCAGTTTTGTCTCCGTTCAACTTTAAACAGGACAGTGTCATCCATTTAACCACCTCCTCCAGGCATCCCCTCAGGTTGTTATGGGCGGTGTTAGGCTGGTTAAGGGCCACCACTAGCTGAGTGTCGTCGGCGTAAGTGATGATTTTTATGCCGAAAGGACGGACAATCTCAGCTAGGGGGCTCATATATATGTTAAACAACGTACACTTCAATAGCTACTGGCCTGCCCCCACACAAAGAATTGATTACTCCCCCCCCCCACCCCCGTCCCCAGATAGCCTGGCAGACAGGACTGGGTTGAAAGGGATACTGGTGCACTTCAAAGTCACTCTCTGAAGTCTACCCCACTTCAAAGTCACATTTGGGTATACGTACTGGGTCTCTGACCCCACCAAATCAGACAATTCTGGATCTACAATTGAACCTCTGTCAGAAGAACTGCTGTGTTGCTCAAAGGACTCAACTGGACTACTGATCTGGAAGGCCTGCTTTTCTGTTTGTTGCCCTGCTGCCTGCTTCTCTGACTCTGCTGAAGGACAGCTGGATTCTGCCTTCTTTCAAGTGATCTCCAAGGACTTGTTGCTTGCCTTCTGGTGCTTGAGACTCGGCGATATCAAAGTCTCTACCCCTGCTCCTGTGCCTGGCTCACTGGAAGTGGCCAAGATACTTGCAACATGGATTTCAACGCTTCTCCTATCTGATTGTAGCAGAACCGGAGCATCGACCCGGTTGCAGGAGTAAAATCAGTGCATCACATCGGAAACAGCACTTTGCCTCCAGAGATCGATGCACTGAACAGCTTATCGCTGCCGCTGCAGCTTAGTGAGTTCGACCCATTGCCTTGACTGCATGGCAGAAACCGGCGCATCGCTCAACACCTCTCGACTCTGGCACCTGTCTTTGGAACTGACGCATCATCTTCACTGCATGGAGAAGATTGACACATCCTGCACCTGCGATCCTCGACATCGACGCATCTTGCTGTTTGCGACAAGGAAAGGTACTTTGTTCACCGGGGCCTGCATGGGTCCTGTAGCCAGCCGGAGATCCATTCCGGTCCGTCTGAACTTTGACTGTGCCCCGGTTCAGCGTGACCTAAAGTAACCTTTTTAGCGCTACTTGCTTCTAAGCGCTTTGCTGCATTTATTCTTTTTAAATTCAGTATCTCAACTTCTGCTTATTGGATTTTTGTCTTGTTTTATTTATAAAGTCACATTTTATTTTTCTAAACTGTTGTGGAGTCTTTTTGTGGTGTTTTAACTGTGTTACTGTATGAACGATTGCACAAGTACTTTACACATTGCCTTCTAAGTTGAGCCTGCCTGCTCTGTGCCGAGTTACCAGAGGGTGAGCACAGTAATTTAAGTTCTTTTTTAACTTACCCTGACTAGGACTGTAGTCCCTACTTCGACAGGGTACATACCTCTGCCAACTAGAGACCGAATTTTTAACACTGCTTTACAAGCATCTCCTTATATTTGGCTAAATATTACACTTTTCGGTCGACTTACCATTGTATATGGCTAGCTTTACTGTGATGATTCTAACCACATACTATTGACAAGTATGTCTTTTGAGATATGATAGTGTTAAATTCTTTTTGAAGAAAACTGACTTGAATATGTGCTTTTCCTCCCTCCCTTCTTTTCCTTAGATAGATAGATAGATAGATAGATAGATACGATCATCAATTACTTTACTTTCACTATCGTGAATTGGAATCATTGGAAATCCATTAAGTGAGACATTAGTTCATACTTTTAAAAGTCTTAAACATGTATGTATACTTTAGACTGGGATCGCGGACAGGTGGTGCAAGCTTCTATCACTCTACTTTATATACTACTTGATTTGGATCATGAATGTTTGTTTTACAAAGAGCCTTAAGGGTTATAAGCAATCATCTCCATGGTTGGTGCATATTTGATTATAGTATGATTTTGTGTATTTGTCTTTGAAGTTGAGTGTGAAATCGTAATTTTGACAAGTCCGGCCCAGCATCAACTCTTCATATATAATTGGTGTTTACACTATGGCAAAGAAGTGAAGGTTTGCTTCCTAAGTGGTGGAATAATAGATTTTTTATTGTGTAATTTCAAGCTTTGAGGAAGTCATTAAGTGACAAAACACGTAAACTGGCTAGAACAGAATATCAACAAAGTCAAAAAAAGAAGATTTGGAATATAATAAGATTTAAACTTTGATTTTTTAAATTCAGGGAAGTAAGTCGTGGGAATTCTTGAGGGATGAATGAAATATTGTGGACATCTTCTCTTGGATGAGTGACTTGTTCACTTATACCTCCCTGGAGCACCAGAGCTTTAACATTAAGGACCAGAGTGCAATTTCTGAATACCGAAAGTAGCAAACTTACTCAAAAGTGTATATTACTACAAAAGTGCAGCTTATGAATAGCACTTTGTAGTAAGTTGTGTAGTACTACTGTAGAACAACAAAGCTTACTACCAAGTACAGTTTGTGAATCAGGCCCAGAATTGCTTAGCTCAAAGACGCACTGAAAATATTTGGGGTTTTTTCACTGCAAAAGGCTTTAAAAAATATTTTGGTGAACACTCAAAATACAAGCTACACTTATTGGCTTTGCAATACTTATTTAATATCGGTAGCAGTGAAATTTGTTAATTCATACATGATCACAATGGTTGTAATTTGCAAGAAGAAGATATAATAGTTTATCCATGCAATATAAAAATAATCTTTTAATCAGGAGTTGTGGCAGAACAGTGAACACTACCTGGAAACAAGTAATCATATTAATAGCTTGTAGCTCATGCTACGATATCAAGACATAAGCCTATGGAGATTAGTTCTAAGTATAGGTGGCTATCCCAGCAGCTGTAAGCTGAGAGGCACCTCCATCATTGAAAGCAAGATCATTCTACTTTTTAAGACCGGCAACTGATGCAAAACTGCGTCTTACCTCCCAAATAGCCATCAAAACACATGGGGACAAAATATAATAAACTAAGTAGGTAGTACTACATTGTCTCACATCATGGCTTACAAGGAATATTGTTCTTGTGTACAAAGACCAGGTTTTCTTTCAAGGATAAACATGCCGGATCAGCTATTCAGAGACGAGGTATGGGTGACATGCTTCAGCTTTATCTGGACTGAAGTGATTTTCTAATCTGTGAACCATACGAAGCTTGAAATTTTTTTTCAGAAAATTGGGATCTCACGTGGGCTCCTAAACCTCACTATGCAAATACATGCGAAGAAGTAGGCAGATGTCAGGTGTTGAGACTGACAACAAGAAATAGTAATTTGCCCATTTTTAGGTCGAGCCTCGAGTAGCGCGCAAGCGCTGCTTAGAGGCGAAGACTTTTAGTAAGCGAGTTTGGAAAGCAGTCCAAAAACGCTCGTGCGTCGTGGCTGGCCTTTTTGAGATGGGTACGCGCGGCAAACATGTGTTTCCAATTATCGTGCCCAGACGCGGGCGCGATAATTGTAAACACATGCCGGCAAAAGCCATTACGCACGAGCGTCTGGTCAGCTGAGCATGCTGCCGCGCTCCCTCCTCCCCCCTCCGCTCCCTCTGTGGTGCGCGCGCACCACTGTTTATTTATTTTTTTAAACCGCGCGGCCGCCATTTCTTTTAACGACTGCCAGCTAAATCCTGTCTGCAGAAGGCGGGCGGGCGCGCGCCGTCCCTCCCCCATCCGAGGAAGGGTGATTGGCTGTGGTCATTTAAGGACAACTGCAAGTCCCACCTCTGCTCTGAGCTACTTAAACAGTGTAGATGTGGTAATCAAATGTTCACATAGGAGTTAAGTTTAGCGTTTCGCCTAGCCCGTACTTCAAACACAGGTGCGCCACGCAGCGTGCTCGCTCTCACGGCATAGACGCTCGTCACACATATACCTCGCTCAGAATCTTTAAGTCCTCTCACTGACAACCACACACAGGTCTTAGCATGGCCAACCAGCTCTTCTCCATGGCTCTGGTCTCGGCCAAGTGGCTGGCGGAGGCCATCGGGGCCCGACGGGTGGGGCCCGGCCTGCGGGTTCTGGACGCCTCCTGGTACCCGCCAGGGGAGCGCTACGCCCGCCAGGAGTACCTGGAGCGCCACATCCCGGGCGCCTCGTTCTTCGACATCGAGGTGTGCAAGGACCAGGCCTCGCCATACGAGGTGATGCTGCCCGGCGAGCAGGTGTTCGGCGACTACGTGGGCAGCCTGGGCGTGGGCAACAACACGCACGTGGTGGTCTACGACGGCGACCAGGTGGGCTCCTTCTACGCCCCGCGGAGCCTGGTGGATGTTCCGGGCCTTCGGGCACCGGCAGGTGTCGGTGCTCAACGGCGGCTTCCGGAACTGGGTGCAGGAGGGCCACCCCGTGACTGCGGAGGCCAGCAGGCCCGAGCCCGCCCAGTTCAAAGCCACGCTGGACGGGCGGCTGGTGAAGAGCTTCGAGGAGATGCTGGACAACCTGCAGACCAAGAGGTTCCAGGTGGTGGACTCCAGGTCCGACGGTCGGTACCGCGGCACCGAGCCGGAGCCTGGGCAAGGTGAGAGTAGGACCGGGGTCAGCAGGAAGCACTGCCGGGGAAGTGGGCAGTGAATTACTCACCTAGACTATCGTAGAGTTGCATACAAACATCTTCACTATGATGATTACCCATCCATCCACACGCTCGCAGGACTGTACAATTAGCCATCCGTTTATACGTACCTTCTAACGTGCCGGTATACACGCACTATCTACCAGGCCAAGGCATGCATTGAGAATTAACCACACACCCAGAATATTAAACACTCGTATTTTCTATTTTGGAATTTCTGTATCTCTCTGACCACGTCTTTCGCGGCAGGAGAGCGCTTACAAAGAAGGTATAGATACATATAAACCTCATAACGGCCTTGCATAATACCAGTCAGATAGATTATTAATAGACAGACACGTGACAGTATTTAAGTAAAAGTATAAAAACAACCGTACAGATTAATAAGGAGACCGTAAATACTTGCAGAAAACGATACATAACACCGATTATCTTTTTCATGTCCTCCGTAAATGTACTTCACATATTAAAGGAAGATTAATGTCTGGAAGACGCTCCCTCTATTGAGGAGTGTAGTATCTAGTAGGGCTTCTTAGAGGCCATGTACGAGGTTGTTCTTAGCGCCGATGGGACGGCGTTCCACATTTTGGTGTCACCCCGAAACTACTGGTTAAGAATTGTTTGTCTTTTGTATCTGGATATTTATAGAGATCTAATTTATTTATTCCTGGAATTTCAGCTTTTTCCTATAATTGTACATTTCTCAGCTCGAATGGCATGTTATGATGAAGGGCCTTGTGTGCCATACAAGTAGTTCTCAGAAAGCACCTGTTAGCCACTGGGTGCCAGTTAAGAGATGCACACACACTGAGGTCTGTACATCTAGAGAAACGCACACTGTGGGGTTCCATGCCCAACCATTACTTCTGGTTGAACTCCCTGATGTAAGTGCACGTGGCCTGGTTTGTAGATACATCTAATTATATTTGAGAGGTTCCCATCTCTGCACACAGACATTGAGTGCCATAGGTTGCCAAGACGTAAACAAGCCAATAATTGATGTAATGGCTAAGTGGGAATTTATATGGGGACTGACTGACAATTTAGATGGCGCCAAGAGACCCAGTCAGCTCATAAGAACTCACTCGTTAGCCAAGCAGACCGGTCTTCATTTTTTTCTTAAAGAGAGATCGAGGCAGAGATGAGCAGGAGAACTTTCGCACCATCAATCGGGCACTCGCCTTACTCCGTAGGAAGTGACGTTGTATTCAGGGATGTACACTTGAAGACCAATAACCAGGGCCACTGGAATTATGAGAGAGTGGAGCACCAAATGATGCGGAACCTGGGTTGACTAAATTATGTGGCAAGTAAAGGACAATTATGCAGCATAATGCAGCTTTTTTGATAGTTTTACGTCATTATTTTGTAATTTTTATATGGTAATACAGTTTCAAACATTTCAAGTCATTAGTACCACTGCTCACAAACACATGTGGCCACGTTTTTATTAACTTTGGATCCATTTAAGCTAAAAACGTTTTTATTTGTTAAAAACCTGCAGATTATGGCGCAGATGGATTATGTGGCAAATCCATAATTATGCGAAATAAGCCCCGGCACAGAATCTCATAATTACAGTGGGCCTGCAAATAACAATAACATAATATACAAACATTGGCATAGCCAATAGGTCTCACCTTTGGGACCTTATAAGTGTTTAGCCATGCAACAGTTGTTGCACCAAGGATATTGTGCTGCATAACTAAATACTTATAAGGTCCCAAAAGCGAGACCTATTGGCTATGCCAATGCTTGTTTTTTCTGCCGGCAGGGTGGAATTGGCTCGGAGCTGCTCCTCTATGGGCAGGAAAAACAATACAAAAAACACAGCCGATTTTTGAAGTACTGTAAGAGGCTGGGAAATTCATTTCCTTTAATGCTAACTGCATGAAGGAAATTACATTGCCCAGACACCTGAGTGCACTTCAAAGCAACTTCCCCAGTAGGGAAGCCTGTATGCAGCCCTGCCCACTGGATCCGCCTGTCAGGCAGGTGCCACACTCAAGTTGTGCTGCTGGGAAAGTTTCTTTGAACAGCACTGTCACGGGCAGCCACTGTAATTAACCTGATGTAATTATCATTAAGGTAATTACAAAGGCCACTCCTTCACAAGTCCGGACGGCACAAGAATTCCTTGCTACTTGCTTTCCTAAATGCCCAGATTAAGGAATTCTTGTTGTGCGTGGTATTTCTCCTGCACTCCTCCTTTTCCTCCAATACAGGGCAGGAGGATATAGAAACGGCAAAACTGACCGCTGTTCCACATCCGCTGATGGTGAAAAATGCATTTTGTCCATCCCCAGTCAGGCGTTGGAAAGTGTGCGACTGAACAAAGGTTTTGGCGATAAAGAGCAGGACAAAGCAGTGTCTTGTCCTTCCACCTTCTCATTTCAACCTTTACATCTACCACAATGTAGAATGCTCACAGATAGCAAGGCAGATCCTCACCAAATAGACAAACTTTTAATATATGCTGATTGGGGTGCTATGTTGCTCGTACAAAAATTGCCTTGCGCATACTTCTATCAATATTTTGTGGCATCTGCAAGAGCAACTCAAAAAGTGAGTAAAACAAAATGTAATGTTTACGCCTCTCACAAGTATGCACATACATGATGGAAGAGGATAGAACGCAGGTAGTTACATCCTTTGACTACCTGACACTCAACTACGAAGAAAAAAGCCTATAATCAGTACGAAGATAACCTGTGATGCTAAAAGAAACAGCAGCAAGACGCAGAGCAAGGGTCAGCAAAACACACTTGAATCAACAGTTTATTTGAAAATACGTTACTTATATCCAGACCCCCCCCGGATATTGCGGTATAGATTTGCAATTTTTGTGCTGCAAAAAATGGACATTTTGCTGCACAAAAATGAAATTTTGCAGCATTATTGTGCCACTTTATTATATTCAATGTGTAAGACGCAAGTTGTGGCACTCCTTTTGAGGTTCTTTAAAAGGTAGTACTTTTCTTTTATGTATAATTCTTTAAAATAATCAATATTAATACAGTCATCACCGCTTTGAAATGAAAGTCTTCATTTATTCAATGTGAAGTATTCGTATTCATCGTGTTGAATCATCACACATTGATAGTCAATTAACTTTGTGTTATTTACAAATCCCAATGCATTTCGGGACAAGCCCTTCGTCAGGGGAAAGTGCCTACAATGTAATAAACAACCAATATTCAACTATTCAATAATCCAAGAGATACAGCCTCTTCTATGTTTAAGTGACAATGTATAAGCAAAGAATTTGATATGGAAGAGTATCAAGAACACCTTACCCCAAATGGAAAACCAAAAGTCGCAGCTCGGTGACTGTGGGTAAAGTAAACGTGAACATAGACGTCTCAAAGAAAAAAGTCTTGTGAATGTCTTAACACTAATGGCAAAAGTGCACAAAACTTAAGAGTGACGATAGTTTAAAGGGCCAGCGTAGTGACAAACATGCAACTCAAGTGAATCGATCCAGAGTGACTGCAGATAAAACCACTGTGGTAAAGTTGAAGGCGAATTAAACAAACTGCAGTATCGTGAAGTCTTGTGAACAAAGTGGATGCAACTAAAAAGAAACAGGAGTGAAGTCCTGGCGGATAAGATCTCATACATATTAGTTATGGTGAACAAGTATGCTGATGAACAGTTTGTAAAATGCAACACGGATGCTTTACAATGCGTTACAGCAGAGTCAGTGCAAACTCGTGTAAAACGATAATGGGGTGCCAGCGAGTAAAGTAACGTGAATTGGTAAAGCAAAGGGGAGTCAGTTACATACCATGAATCGTAAATGAATTAGTCCGTGTTGCAATACTCCCGACGTGTATTCAGGCACGGTTACGTGTCATTCATTTTTATAACGTTACCACTCGGCGAGTGAAAACATAGAGAGTGGACTAAATTCCAAAGAGGTGGCAGAAATCAAGAAAAGTTCACGCCATCTTGGATACGATAACTGAACTTGATCCCAGATGATGAAGCATGCCACCTTTGGTGGGTGATGGGATTTCGTCCTAAAGATAGGATCCCCCGTGATCTTTAAGATTTGATCTCCTGTGCTTCTTCGTAGTTTGTCTGTCTCTAGACCCGAGGATTTCTTTCTGTTTGTATGACATGTATACCGCGCCAGACATACAGCTCATAATACAGCTGGGGTTGAAATGGTCACCAAGATCGTTAAGTATTCGTGCCTCACTCCTCCTTGTTTACACAAAGGCAACCCAAATCACAAGCCTGAATGTTGGCGTGACTGTGGTTCCTTGAGCACATTACTGCATATACTTGGGACTGTCCTACACTCGCATCCTATTGGAAACAGATATTGGATGACATCGACACTCATTTCAATACACAACTCCCCCGTTTTCCTGCTTTTGTCATATTAAGCCTACCTAATGCACTTACCTTCCTGCTTAAATCCCGACAAGGCAGACAATTTGGCCTAGCCTTACAAAACATTTTGTCACACTGGGGCACGAGTCGGATACCGACGTATCAGGGACTGTTACATCGGTTATGGCACACCTTGGAAATGGAGTACCTTTCACTCTCTTTATTGAACCAAGGAACCTCCTTCCTGGATATATGGAGGCTCTTCCTGTCCTTATTGTCTTCAGGGTTCCAAGACATTATCTGCCCCAAAGGTCTTCTTCGACAGACAGACTCCTCACAGCCCGTTGTGAATATATTTTGGCCCCTTTTCTGGGTGGTTTCATGAGATCGCTACTTCAATCCGTTTCTACTTCTTTGGTCCCGGGGGATGGGTGGGGGGTATGTTTGGGATTGTTCAGGAATTTGTAACAAGGAAACTGCTGATGGGTCATTGGCCTTGTATTGCTAAATTTCCTGTTTGTGAAAATTAATAAAAACAGACTTGAATCATAAAACATGTTCCATGGAGAGTCAAACACCTTCATTCCTGTTTTGAAGGATGTAAATAAAACCTTTTGTGAAGCAGAGATGAGGAACTATTGTTGCCTCTGACCTACAGGAATCCATCAGTTTTAGCTGATGGAAATTGGCTGGTAATTCCTCTGAAAGATTAATGAACAAAGTTTGGAGTTACAGCAAAGATCCCCGTGTAAATGAAAGACATGAAGCACAAAGTCTGGCCTTGTTTTTTACCAAGCAGTTGACAGCCCAGAAAACATTTCTGGTATGGGACACATAGCCTTCAACAGTTAATAATCAAAATACTGGAATCAGTCCACGAAGGAAGCAATCATAGAGAAGCTTCTTGCTCTAGAGGTGTACAGTGGCTAGAAATCCTCATTCCTTTTTGTTCTGTTGCCCATGTTATGCTACTCAGTACTCAAGATGGTGGTTGAAGACAATGTTATCATCAGAGCATATGGTTTGCACATGCAACGGATGTTTACTACCACTCACTCAAAGGGAATGAGACCGTTACTCGTGTTTACCTGCAATACAGAGTATTGGAAGCAAGGAATAGTGTTGAGAGGCAAATCATTTCTCTACCACTTGTAGGTGTAGTATAGAGAGTGAGTGGGTTTTATGGACTACATCTTTCTTTTGCATGAAAGGTCCGGATGAGTAAACGCTGTGAAAAGCGCATTATGTAGCTCATCATGATGGGATGGCCCCCAAACAGCAGAAGCATCACTGAACACAAAAGGGACAGCAAGCTTATTCTTCTGTTATTTGTATGTCATATATGTTAGAGCTTATAGTATTTTGTATGGTGGATGCGTGGAAGTGTTAATGAACTGTATGAAGTGGAGAGATGGCTTTAGTCAATCTCAATGAACACTCAATTGAAGACAGTTCCCCAGTCAGCCCGGCTAACACTGGATAACATGAATACTGTAGTCAGCTAACAGATACTGCCAGAACCACATTAGCCCTAATTACAAACATTTGGAACAATATCTCTGGAATTATTCCCCATTCAGGGGTGTGCAACTCGTGATGGGCAGAAACTGGTGAAGAGATACTGAATGAAATTATTTATTCTGCCCCCAGTAACCAATGAAACAGTTTTCAATAATCTCTCAAGGGGGTGCCTGGTCTGCTCATTTACTATCTTGCTGCAGCACTGCAGCCTCCAGCTCACTCTTTCCGTTTGTCCTATGATTGGTCGGTTTTAGGCATTTCTAAATTATATCCCTAACTTTTAGCTGGATTTGGCCCATTTCAAAAAGCAACTGTTCTTGTGGGGAGTGGAATTTGGGTAGACAGAAGACTGGGAATTGGCGAGCAAACCCATTTTCAAAGTTCATAAGCTGTACTTTTCCGACACAGGTAGCAGACAAGGCCAATGAGCTGCTTTAAAGCTACTGGGCCGGGTCACTCTATTTACAAGTTGATTGACACACTGACTGACACACACACAGGCACACACCCACACTGACACCCCCCACACCTCCCCCCAGAAAAACCTATGACATATCTCTTGAAGAAGACCAGTAACTACATTATAATATTTCATGTCACTATGTGGTGGTTAAAAAGCTGTGTCTTTCTATTCTAGTCAAAATGAGAGCGATGTAGACTCACTCCCAAAACATACACCAAATTAATGTATGGGAAGTCCCTGAATCTCCCTGTACCACAGACAAATACGCAGAAGCAGCATATCATGTGTCTTGGTCATTAGCAGCAGAAGTCCTGAACCCAATGAAGGTAACCACAAAAATGTGTGGAGCAGGCCCAGCAACACACAATTACAGTGTATATTTCCAGAACACATGAATCAGTCCACATTAAATGCTAGAGGGTGGCAATAGGTTGTATGAAAATGGGGAACATATCTATCTAGAGAACCACTTATTTCTTTGGCTACAATGTAGCTTTCAGTGCACCACACTCTTGAATGCAAGTCTGAGCAGTAACAAATTAGAGGCAAACTATTCACTAAGGTAGCAATTACTGTTAACACAACCTACAGTGTCTAAACCTACTTCAACCCTGAGTTTTGAGTGGAGACAGACGTGTAAGCATAAAGTGTGGAAAGTGGACCAGGCTCTAGATTTTTAAAAATAAGTGCATTTCAAATATGCAGTATCTGGCTGATACCATTATTTAATGAACAATGACACGTGAGAATTGAAGGGGTCTGAACAGCTATACAACACAACAAAACAACCAATTCTTTGTAAGAGAGACTAGCATTTGACTACAACTGTTACATCGTTTTAAAAAATAAATGAATATTTTATAGATACAAAGGAAATAAACATACAGAGTGATCTCAGTTGTCTGCTCATTTAAATGCTATCTGGACATTCACAGTGAAGAAAGCCAGTGGCTGAGTGGGCTGATCAAGTCCAATGGACGAAGAGGACTGCCTGAAAGCCCTGTGTATGCACATATGTATGTATTTTTATTATGTTGTTATTTCTGGAAAACATGAATGTTTGACTAGATAAAAGTATCCCAACGCCATCCCAAAGACTCTTAATACATTATATATACACGCACACATTTTTTAACTGAAAAAAACCCCCCAAAGGTTAAAGTGACATTTTAGTATATAGGGAAAACTAACATTTAAAAAACTAAAAAACTCTGAAATTCACCAGTTATAGATTGAGATAAATATAACTTGAGCACACACCATGCATTGCTTATGGCCTTACATATTACAACACTCATGACATGTTAAATGACATCATTAATGACATTACTGATGACATCTCTAATTAAATCACTGATGAAATCACCATATTCTTTGTGACACAGCTATAGGGTTTGTAGACATAATTCAACACACTACACCAGTGGACAATTTTTTTATACATCATAATGGGATTACATTCTTTAAGATTTCTTTAAGACTTCACCTGAACTGCAATTTTAAGTCAAGAGAATGACCGGTATACAATTGCCACTGTAAAGACACTTTCAGTTGGGCCCTATGGACAACAATCCGTAGTTTAGTAAAATACACTACACACATTTCTGAGAAGGACATAATAGCATATCATCTTACAACCATGCTTACAACACCGGTGTGAAATAAACCAACTTTAAGTGGGGCACCCCCACATTCTACATTATTCAATAATCTGCAATGCCCCAAATTCTTTAGTAAAGTTCTGGAAATAAACATGCACAGTGTATAGAATTTGTCTATCCCACTGCATTACAACAGTTTAGCATGGGCACATGCCTAGTTATCGACTGGTTAATGTATTGTTAACAGCAGGTTTGGCCTTTCCGTCAGATTTTTTAAAACAGACTTTGGCTTTAAGTCACAGCCTACTTTCAAAAATACCTCTGCAACCCACATCAGGTGCACTCAGCCTTTACTTTGTTTAACAATCAGTAGTTCTTCCACTCCAAACTTTAGTGATTTGTAAATGGTGAACCATAAAACTTTTAAAATTCACAATTTCACTTATCTACGGGGCTTATGCTATTTCTATGATATTGACCTTTACGTGTACACTCAGTAACTCAAAGCTGAACATGACTATGGTATCACGAATGTCAACAGTGATGTCAAAAATTATGTCATTTGGGATGCCATTCGTGATATCATCAATTATATCATTTTACATGTCTTGATTGATGCAATATGTGAGGTCATGAGCAGCGCATGGTGGGGGTGCAAGTTATAGTTAGCTCAATAAAATATAACTTGTGAATTTCAGTGATTGCTTGTTTTTTAATTGTTCGTTTTTCTCCTATTTAAATAGTGTCAATTTAAACTTTTTTGTATTTTTTTTTTAGATGTTGTGCTTTTTAAACATTCGTTTTTATCTTGTTTCAACACCTAGCTTTAACATCACTTTAATCTTAGATTTTTCTGTGACTTTCTAGTGTTTTTTTTAACATAAACTAAAATATTATTAGCATACCTAACTATAATATCACTTTAACATTTGTTTTTTCAGTGAATATATAACTCCACATGCCTGCCTCGAAATACAGACAAGCTCCAACACGCTCGGGTTCACAAAAAACGGCTTTATTGGCTCACAAACAGGTAACGCGTTTCACCAGCAACAGCTGTCTTGTCAAGATGGGATTAAGAGAAGATGTGTGGTAGCGATATAGTTACACACAGATATATATATATCCGTAAATGAACTGTACAAATATTTTTAAAGATATTAGCAGTTCGGAAAGCACATTTTTATGTAATTGAAGTGTGATGGAAACAAAGATTTTTATAAAATCAAAACAAATCAAGAAACTTTACTTGGGGATGTGCAAATGTTAAATATGTGCTGAAATCCGGTTTCCACACATTATTTCTATACTGTACAGTTTTATCAGTAATACTGCATGTTAGAACTAATTTTCTGGCCATTTCAATAGAAAATGTACTGTTTATGACAGAGTACTACTAGATCATGCTTTAGTAATATATGTGCGACAGTGTGCTCCAAAATTCACCAGCGGCTACATACCACACCATTGCCAGTCTCCTGCTGAATGGGAGTGGCTCAGTTGCTATACTTGTTCTTTGAGTGAGGCTTGCATTTTTTCTCAATCCCTATGACTTCAGCGATGCAACATTGATGGCAGCACCCCCACTCTTGTTCTAGCACACTGCCTCTTGGAACCCCTTGGCTAGTTTGTGTGCAGAAGACCGCTATGAGATGGCGAAAATGGTAAGAACGACAGAATCTTACTGTGCCTCCCTTGGGTGATCGCCTTCTGACATCCAGTGTGGGGCTGGGCAATTACAGCAGACATTCGGGCCACCAGCCTAAGACAGCACTTATTATTATCTTTCTTTTGCACTGTTTCCTCGGTGCCCACCACACCCAAAGTGCCAGTGAGAGCTTTGCAAACTTGATCGCTCGATAGACTGCAAACATGCTGCAGGTCAGAGCGAAAGCATCTTATTCACAGAAATGTGTGAGGAGTGCATGTATTCTGGGAATATTTAGCAGTATTAATGTAGTTAGAAGGGAAACGAACAGTCTGGATGCGAGCATGATGTCATTTTCTGTATTTCCAACCATTGATACACTGGTCCAAAAAGAAAAGCGACTTTACAATTGTGGCAGAGTTGTCAGAATCACAAGAAAGGTTTCCTTTGGACTCCTACCTATAAGTCACACACAACTGACGTTACCACTTAAAAAACTCTCAAATTAGAAAATGGTCACATTGGTCATTCAAACTGATCACATTTCTATAACTCCATCCATACAATGAGAGTAGAAAGATAAACCCAAACAGAGTTGTCAGAGCCTATAAATTTGCGTCACGTTGCATCCGTATATTTTGGAATAACTTCTATTTTGTTTATATTCAGATTAGGAAGGTATACTTTTCCACTTCTGAACAGGCAGATAATATTTAATCAGAGGTAGGGCAGCTCAAATTATGTGGTAAGGGAGGGCCAAATTGATTAAATTATGAGACAAGAAAAGGTCAATTATGTGCCATAATGCAGCACATATTCTGGCAGAATTATTTCACTATTTTGTCATTTTAATACGAATTAACACCGTCTGGACAAACTGAAATGTGACCAGTTAACCTTTGAAAAGGGCCTGTAACTTTGGGGCATTTTTAAGTAACTTTTAATCGATTTCAGCT
The DNA here is from genome assembly GCA_963921515.1 of Calotriton arnoldi. Lineage (NCBI taxonomy): Eukaryota > Metazoa > Chordata > Amphibia > Caudata > Salamandridae > Calotriton > Calotriton arnoldi. Next base: position 4,902,801 of record CAWUFW010000156.1, read on the forward strand.
AGGAATTCTTTTTGTTTTTTGTTGAAATCAACCAATTATGAAGCAGATGGTGGATATGTGGCAAGCAGTGCATCCATAGTTATGTAGAATATGCAACAGCCACAGAATCTCATAATTTGAGTGCCGCTGATTACACGCCTCTATTCCCAAACGCTTGTGTTTGTGAATGCCCCTTGCTTCCACCATCTGCTGTATTAAGTACAGGTCATAATCAATGGTAAAATCCAGACTCTGATTATCTTCAATTAGGCCCTTTAGTATGGACTCTGGGTAGCCCTCAGCTGAATAAAAGGGTACGTTTGCCTTGTATGCCAAGAGAATGTATAGAAGAACCCAAACATCCACTAATCGAGCACCTCTGACCTTAAGAGTGTCCTTCACTCAGTGCTACGTCTGCCTGTATTCCAAAAGCAGGTATCGAATCGCCAACAAAAATTGCAGTCCAATGTACCTGTACCGCCCGTAGCTCACTAAACAGGAAAACAAAATTCTGAATTGCTTCACAGTACTAATGGTTCATAATTGCCTTTCATACACGTTAGTTGTCTCAATACTATAGAGGTGCACATGAAATGTTATAGACAGGCTCATACCTCTTCAAGTGCATGTACTGTTCACTTCACTCATCTCTAAACTGTTGCCATGTTGAAGAGAACATTTTTCTACGTAAAGGGGCATTTTATTATAGAAATATGTCAAGTCTGAGCTCTTCAGACTTTACCCACCCTTTCACCTCCAACAAAGGGCCTCGTTATGGGTTACCCATTAATTCTGATGGGCCAGTCACAGGAATAACTGAGCCCTTAGCATCAGAAGTTAAGCTTGAAGACTGCTGGTGAGTGGCATGCCAGCAGGTGATTCAAGAAGGCGAAATCTCCACGTAGAGTACCAGGTAAAACTTACAAGCTTTGGCAGGGTCAGTCAGATTCCCCAAAAACGTTTAATCTCTGTTATCTACCGTCCCCTGAAATAATGGCCCATCCCCCAGTAACGGTAATCCTGTGAGGGGGTATTCAGAGGATTATAGCAGGCCACTTGTAATGAGGATTAAATGCGGACTAATAAAAGGAGCACATAGCTCCATCCACCTCCGTAAATTTATGCCGCTAAAATCAGCAACTAACGAAGAACCAAATTATGTTGCAAATCGCAAACAAATAATTAAAACTTTGCAGTACACAAATGCCACTGATACCAATAATATCAATAAAACAAGATAACAACAAAACAATAATAATAATTATAGCAAGCATGCTTCCTTGTATGCTGGCATCTTGGTGACCTCACCACAGTAGAGAATATCACGGGACACCATACATACCAAAGTGCCTTCCTCCATGTAAAGACATTTTACATGACAACCTAGTGTCTGGGCTGCTACAGAATATGTGTTTTTATCCAGAAAGATGGTCACAAGAACTAAGACGGGCAGCTTTATGCACTCTGTTCATTCCTGTGACAAACTTACAACGTCTTGAAGTGTATCCTGCACTGAAACCTATAAACAATTCTACAAAGAGTTGAGAAAAAAAGCTGGTTACACATCAGAACCCTGAATCACATCTATTCTTCTTCGATTTCTCCTCTTGAGTCTTGACAGTCGCAGCGATCGTCAGACTAATTTATGCCAATGGAATGCATCTATCCCCTCGAACTATGCAGCGCAATAACTACAGCGAGACCATAACAGAGCAATACGAAATATAGCCAGACTGCTCTAGAGGGAACATACAATCCCCAACCACAACACCTGTAACTCGCTGCCAGGGATCAAACATATACAATTTAAAGTTATCTGCATGGTTCATTCATTGCTCCAAGAGGAATGTACTGATCAACAAAGTGACTCAATACTCTCCTCTGAGAATTCCTTGCCATCAATGCCATAATTATCAAGGCATCAAAATTTGAAAAGCAAGAGTGAGGGGAGAAGATTTCCTCCATTCAGGAATCAGCTCTTTAAGACAATCATCCAGCTACTTACAATAAAGACAAGGGGCAAAGACATGATGGATTCTCAAGAAAGTAAGGGTGAAAAGTAGAAATTACATTCCCAAGAAGGCACTTGTACCATACAAGCACTCCAGAAAAAATACATTGACATAATACAGCAACTAATTTTAGGGAAGCAATCTGAGATGCAGAGTGCCATAAGGGACTACTTACTGAGACACCAACCAAATGCTGGCACACAGTAAAGCACTCTTGGCACCTTAATGAAACATTTTCTTCTGAGAAAATGAAGAGGTGAGGGGGATGACCCTCTGTAATTGAGCACCAATGCAGGGGGGAACATAGGGCCAATCTGCATGGAGGGCGTAGAGGTGTACATGAGGTGAATACAGCAGGTTTAATCTGGGGACACCAAGGGCACAATCTACAACCATCAAGCAGAGCAGTGGAAAGCATGGGAGCCCCACTAGCCACTCCGTATGCTCCCAATTGCTGTATTTCAAAGGTCACCTGGCGTGATTCACGTGCCACCGCTTTTAAGGCTCAAGAATGTCCTTTGTTGCCTTTTGTTTTGGCATTAGCAATCCCTTTGTGTAATTTTCATACAGGTCGAAAGAAATCTGAAAACAGTTGTCCTTGAAAGAAATTAAATAACCTTTTGCTTATGAAATGGGCATGTACTCCCCCCGTAGTGATGTGAAACAATTTGCTTGGTTATGTAACACACCAACATAACTTTCTCGAACAAGGACGGAAAGCTTCGTGGCCAGCGAGTGCATCTGCTTTCTTTTAAGATTCCATCCATCCCTCGAGAGATACTATAAGTCCGGCCAATCTCTTGCCAGATCCTCGTGTTTGTCAAAGGTTCTACAAATTCCTGCTCCACTATGTCAGAGGTACCATCTGATTTACAAAAAGATCTTCCGAACCAAGAGGAATTGTGCCCAATCCACGAGCTTCTGCACCTCATATACAAATCAAGTTAAAGGACGTTATCCCGCACCGAAACCAGACGGGGCAGGCTTAAAGAGGAGCGTAGCAGAGCTAATTTCTATTGACCAGTGACAAGCTTTGGCGGCAGAGCCATTTTGCGGAGGAATAATGTGAAAAAAGATTAACTTTGATAGCTATAAATAGGCCTCCCTCTGTTACGTTTCAGAACATAGCAGCATCACAAGTAAATGAAGAAGTTTCTATTACAGTTTTATAGCGGGATACCTTTAGCACTTCTTCCTCTATTTCTATAAATCGTTGTCGCCCACAGTGCAGTTTCTCCCCTACCCTACTCTGACCTGCCCCTTTTCCTTACTCATGCACGGTCTGGTTCTTTGGAAACAAAATGGTGGCTAGTATCTGGACCACCGACCAGCTGCTCCTGGATCCTACAGTTTCCTGGCTATCCGTGATATGACTTAACATCCTCTAAAATGGATGTCCCTTTAGGGGGAAGTTCTATAATCCAGATTGCAATACAATCTTTCAGGCCACACAGGCAGGACACCAGAGCCCAAACAAGCCTTCACAAAGCCAATGGGTCTGGTGTTGGCAGCCACCCTTTTGGCTTTGTCAATGCTTGTTTTGACAAGGTTTTTGTAAATATTTCTTGTTGGGGGAGCTGCCAGACACACACACACACACATATATTATATATATCTCATTGGCTAAAACCAAAAATATTTTTTGGGCCTCGCAAAGCAAGTACAGCAGTCCTTGACAATGAAGGGAACCAATTTTATACGAGGATGTGCTCCTTGAGAAAGAGCAGAATGCCATAACTCACTGAAGTAATCAAATGGCTGAAGTGGACTGTCCCATGCTGTAGTGAGGAGAAGAAAAGTGTTGATGACAACAGACCAGTGGATGAAGAGGGCTGGTTGAAAGCCCCTATAAGTGTGTGAGTGTGAGTGTGAGTGTGTGTATATATATATATTTTTTTTTTGTAAAATCAAACGGTTTTGGATTACAGCAGACATAAAAAAAACAAAGGGGATGAATGAACGTGTGAGAGCACCGGAGAGCCTTTACCTCAAATTGTGAACTAGAACTGAAGAGAAACCCCTTGTGAAAAAAGGGCACCAAATGGTAAAATCGGTGGCGAAAAACGGGATAATTAGGGCTTTTCCTAAGCATGAAGGATATGCATTTAGGCACAAATGGAGAGGTTTGAGTCCTGAAGTCCTAGATGTGTGTGATTATCAATAAATGTATTGTATTTTGGAAAAGTAATCCATTAAATATCATAGTATATTTGCAGAATTCACCAATAAAACTGTTAGAGGGCAATAAATAAGACGATGAGTAGGTTAGTTTCACTAGACTCCTAACACAACAAGAGCAAAGTTAAAATGAAGTATCAAGCAAATTAAACAAACTATGAGCATTAAGTTCGTTCGAGTTTTATGTGTTGATCCTCATTAGGGAACAAAGGGCGAGGTGTACTAATGCATTTTCTTGCTGCAAACCCTGCGATTCGGTAAATGGCAGGTTTTGCAACAAGAAAATGTGTTTTTCAAATGTACTAAACCCATTTAGTAATTCGGTAACATGTTACTGAATCGCTAAACGGGTTTAAGAAATCATAATGAATCACTATTTCGATAGGGCGTATTTATGCGGGTCTTCCAAATAGCAATTCCTTATGGTATATATTAATGTTTTGTGTCCAAAATGCAGAAGTACTGTCTTCACAAAAGGGGCTCCTTCCTCTTTGTGAATGATCAAAGAAACATTTTTTAAAGTAGGCAGTGGTCCATGGGAATACGTCCATTTACTAAGAGAGAAGAAGCCAATCCCCAAAACGTTTTAAAAACTGGTTTCCTTGTATGACGTTTCTAGGTTTTACATAGAGAAAAATGTAGGACTGATATACATAATGGAAACAGGATTTGCAAATACTGGGGTCCAGACAACAGGGTAGCAGAAGGACCAAGATGTATTATATAAGAATGAATAATGGTCGCAGTAATAGGGAATATGACTCACAAAAATGTATATCTCTTTGTGTTGCACCTATTTATTCCATTATATTACTGTTCCGTTAAAAAAAGCAAACAATAACAATACAAATTGCTGAAGAAAAGGAAAAGAACAGCCCAAAGATGCACTGCTAGACCTAGATAGTGAACAAAAGGGACAATGAAAACAGGTCTGGGGTAAAAACAAAGGTGCAGGTTTTTGATATACACTCCGGGGTTTGTCGGTACAGGAATATCACACACACACACACACACACACACCAATGAGTAGACTCTTTTGCCTCCAGCTGGCCCTGCATGCTTTCCACTCAGCTACCAGCCCAATACCAATACAGTGATCTGAAAATGTGGCTAGGAAATAATATTTCGTTTAAGTATTTCCTGTAATGTGTTACTCAAAGTACGACTGCATGCTGCTTCTTCGGATGCTTGAGTAGGGGCCACAGATAGCTTCTGTACAGTCATATAGGTCTCAATAACCACACATTTTCTTGCTCAGATAAGAACACGTCAAGAAAGGACCCGGAGACTGTTGCTATGTTTCTAATGCTAAAGGGTGTTGACAGATGTCAGGTAAAAGAACTGCAATAACTTGCACACCAATGTAGGAAATACCCAAACTGATTTACTGCAAGTCTGCCATAGTGATGAACTACCTTCTTGGAGTGTGCCAGTAGATACTGACATTGCCTATTTTATTTGAAGGAGGGCAGCTCTACCTGCAGACTTGCATCCTTGAAAAGCTTTTGGATTGGACTACCAATATATATATATATATATATATATATATATATATATATATATATATATATATATATATATATACGGTTAAAGATTAAAACCTACAATAATTAAGAGCTCTTGTCAATAGGCGGGCACTGCATCACACAATCTGACAAGTTTGTCTAGCTGGACGCTCCTTTTAACTGGGACCAGGTGTGTTTTATCGCTTGGTAAAGAAATAAGAATGGTTTCCATCCTATTTCATGCAGGTCCCTTTTTAGGTAGAACCTAGTAGACAACATAACTGTCTGGCTTAAAAATACCTATTGTCATCTTAGCAAGAACTTACAGTGGGCTTAGAGCCCACCCAATGCTTCCCATTGGTTGGCTTTACTGTCATTCTTAATTGCCTGCTTCTTATTCGACGGCTTTCCTTCTCCATCATGTGTTTGTCCCGGCCATGGAGCAAAGCCTCTTTACTTGTATCCTTCCACTGCTAGGATTTTGCTTACGCGCTCCAAGGGAGTGCATGTGGTTTCCAGTTATCTCCAGTGTGTGCTTTTCCACCATGATCAGTGTTGTTCTCTGTCATCCATATGCTTCCCTCCCACTGTCTGTGTGCTTCTCTCTCTGCCCTTTGTGCTCCTTATTGCTCTCTCTCACTTGTGCTCTTTTGTTCCCCATCCCCAGTGTTGCTCTCCCTCATGTGCTGCTTCTCCCTTCCCAAGCCCACTCACTCCCCCTTGCTTCCGGCGCCAACTCTGCAGTCTTTTTTATATTTTAAAAAGCGCTTTCACACTTTTTTTTAAATAAATTGCCAATGGTGAGAGGCACTTGTGTCATTCTTCTGGAAGCACACTAGCATGGTCATGAACGTGTACTTGTGCAACGACATGTGTTATTACTTATGCACATTCAGTGGCGGCTCCTCCACTAAAGCGGAGGAGCATTGCCCCACTGCCCAAAAACTAAACATAAAATGATACATTATTGTCATTTTATTTTTAGGTCGAGCCTAGCGTTGAGCGCATGCACTGCTCGCTCTGCGAGGCATGCTGTAGTAGGGTATGCTGTAGAAGTGCTGTGGAAGCCTCCGCCCATATTTTTGATTGGCTGGTGTCATTGTCCTTGGTAAATGCTGGCTTCCGATTGATAATGAGGCTTCTTAGTCCCTCCATTTTACCGCCTGGTCTCCTTTTGTGACCGCCCATGAGGACTGGATCTTTTACTTGCGGCGTTACACGGTCTCCTTCATAAGTCGATCAGCGCTATTTTTTTTTTCAGCCGGCTTTGGCACAGACTGTCACAGCTTTACAGGCAGAGCCTGACCTCTTAGTCGTGCATCGCGGCTACCGAAGCAGCCACCTCCTCTGGAAGACAGGTAGGCAGTCGTGGAGACTTCAGAGACCGTAGAGAGCCCTCTGCAGGCAATAATTGTGCAGTACGCGTATGCCACGTGACAAGTGTACGTCACGGGAATGCAAAAAAGCTCTGTTTATATAGCTCGCTATGCTGGTGATCGGCCAGCTTGGAAGTGTGCGCAGTTTTGGCAGATAATAGATTATCTGGAATCACAGTCTTTGGAAGTTAAGGAGCTCGAATTTGTAGGAGCCTTCCACATTTACAGTGAATTAGTTTTACCCCCTCTCTCGGTATCCCCTCCAGTCTCGTATCGCCTCTAACACTTTCCCGTGGTGTTTAACATCAGGCATGCATAACCTCCCACGCTTGCTCAAATGTTCCTTCGCATTGTTTTCACAAGTCTGGAACAGAGTGCATTACGTTAGTAAGAAAGGCCCCTCGGTACCGATCCCAAATGAACTGTTTAAAGGAAATAGCTTTCCGCCGCACATCCTCGTTTGCTCCAGTTTTTACGGCCCTAGGCAGCTCTAACTCTCTGATGGGCATTGTAGCTGCCCTGGTCTTGTTTCCCCTGTTACGTCGGAGCATGGACAGATAATTTAATACTGTATTTAAGGTGTCTCCCATATGATTGTCCTAATTTTCAGTGCAATTCAGTATTTGCTAATTTAATTTCTTTTGTCTTAGTTTTGGTAGTTGTAAATGAATTTTTATTTACAATTTAGTTTTGATAGTGGTTGGAGGCGCTTAGTGGTTGACTACTCTGCTGCACTCCACGTTTTAAGTGAATCTCTTCCTAGTGTTTTTTTTGTTACCTAATTCGCAGAACAGCCAAACAAGAAATGTGTGGCCACTGCTGTAACTGACAAAGGAATTTGTGTGGTCTTAAAGCTAGGATGACTAATTCACTCCAGGTCATTATGGACGCTGTCTGGAATTTACACCTACAGATCATTGTTTTCATGTGTGTTACTCTAATTAATTCAATTGAAGCAATCAGGACTACAACACCTAGAATGCAATAGCCTATCACATAAAAGTCCTGGACTGGAAACACTGTCTGCAATCACCTGAAAGGAGGTGGTCCCGCCACTTAAAGCTGATTCAGTGGGGAAAAACTCAAACCTGATTTGGTATTCCAGGGATGTCAAACATTTAGCCATGAGGGCTAGATCCATGCCAGATATTCAGGATAACCATTATGTAAATAATTCTGATTATATTCTTTGAATGCCCAGTTATGTCTTGTGGATTTAATGAAAACCAGGTATAGATCAAACACTGTCAACCAGTAGAGAACACTGCTGTACTGTCCAATCTTTGTCTTCAGTTCATCAATCAACTTAAAGGAATCGTGTCCTACAATGTGCCCTTAAAATATGGTGCCATAGCAATGTCGTCTTTCAAAAAACAAGACTATTAACTAGATTCAAGGCCTTTTTTTGTGTGGTAATGGAAAACCTTTTGGTTTCTTTACCAAATGCTAAATTTAGAGGAGAATCCACAAGTGCAATTTCATCCACCCTAGAGAAATTATGGTGGAGAAAATTCCATTGATTAGTTCTCCCCTCCCCCCCCCGATTTATCTCTTCTTCCGAAGTCATAAGATATGTAGTTAACTACAAACTTTAAATCAGGACCATCATATTTCTACTTTTCTCTGAAAATTACAGTAATACATCACTTTTAGTCTTAGACATGTTGAGCTGGAAGGGACCACAAATTATCTCAATCTGTAAGCTATGATGCAGGAGTGACAACGACGCTGATGACCATGTGGGGTAGATATAGTGGGGGTACATCAGAGAACATAAGCTAGTAATGGGGATCTTGTTTGTATATCTTGTCTCAAACCTAAATATAAATCCCATAGGATATAATGGCATTTATATTCTGGCGGACAGGATATCAGTCACCGTTGTGACGGAGTAACTCGTCCGCCAAGATGTAAATCAGGCCCTAAGTCCCAAGACACTCATGACAGAAGTGCATCTTTAAAGATTAAACAAAGAGCTAGCACAAGTGCAATGGAAGTGACTGGAGCATAGCTACAATTTGCCACTGCCGTCTGAAGGAGTCTGGGGGATTCTGAATACTTGTGCTTTGTACTATTGTTGCATATTACCTTCAGTTAGTTCAATTAAAGGTATTAAAAGCTGCTGTGTTTTGATGTTCAGCTAGATTAACTAAGGATATAACCTATCTTTGCATTTTGTTTTATCATTGATAGTTGATATGCAGGGCCAAATGTACCTATAGAGCTTGGTTCTTTAAGATAACCAATGTTTTGAAAATTATAAGGAAGAGCTACATTGCCCCTAGTTACTGTTGTTATAGTGATCCGTTTTTCTGCATTCCTGACTTTATATTTAATGCCTGGTGGATGTAAGCTTGTAACCACGTCCCTGTTGGGTGTATGTCCAGCAGTTAATGGCTTTAGGGGTTACAGCTTTACTGAACTTTAAAACTTAATTTTCAAGGTTTTAACTTTGTTTTTAGAATTAGTATTTTTTTTATGGAATTAGCAAATCCCTTTGTTAATTCAAATCTTGCTGCCAAATAGCTACGTCTCTATCTTTTGTTGTCTCCTCCTCCTTTTATGAACACTTCTGTTACTCATCACACTTAAGTTTACTGCCCTTCTCGGTATTTCTCATCAGGAACAATATCTGTGGGGGTGTAATTCTTCGTGTGGCAAGGAAAGCTGGGCCATCCTGTCTGGTTTTCATTTTTTTCTGGCCTGCCATTTGTTTTTCCTAATTCCGGTCAAAACTCAACAAGTTCTGTGAGGGTGCTACCTGATTTCGAATTTTCACCAATTCGGGCCTTTCCTGGCCAGGCAATACGCCAAAAGTGTACCTGAAGCAATAGCATATAGTAGAGGATTAGACTGCCCCCTCACCGTCTGTGGGGGTGGAGATGCTATTGTTTGGTGGCAGATGAGATCCTAGTTAGGGAACTCAGTCATTTTTACCAGCACTGCTGGAAAACCAATCTACTGACCATCTGTGTGTAAAATCATACAGTTACGCATAAGTGGGATCCTTCATTTCACCATATATATGTGTGCTATGTAGTACATTATAGCAGTTGTGTTGTAAGCATGCGTTGTGTGTTAAATGACTTGAAGTCCACGTGCTGAGGGAATGTTGCCTTCAGCAAAGGCAGGGTGCTTGCAGCACAGAATCAAGGTTCTCATTTTAGTTGCCTTGTGTTTATGACAATATGCATGTAGCTTCATGTTTCAGAACCGGATGGTGCATCTAGAAGGATCATAGGAATTTACAGTTACATCCTGCCATGGCAAGGCTCTTCTTGAATACTAAGATCTGACCAAAACTCTTTTTGCAGCTTCACTAGAGTAGCTCTCCGTTCATATCAACTGAGAAATAGATTTCTGCTGATTAGGATACCTGAACATTACTCCCCAGTACACATCCTGTGACCATCTGTGGCCTTCCCCCTTTGCCGGCCCTCCGAGATGTTGGAAAACGCCAGACACCTTGCTCAGGAAATCTACAAGTCCACATTGAAATACACATTCCTCTAACTCGCAGGTGTGTCCCCACTCCTTAGGTATGGACAAAGTATGGGAAAGTGGGCCCAACTCTAACCAGAGTTGCGCCATATGTATAGAATTTAAGTAAGCTAAACCTTTCAATAACACTGCCTTTTGTCCACTACCACCTTGAACTTTATGCTGGTGCTTATCCAGGACTTCCTTGTACTTTTCTGAACTTCTAGAAAAACCTTGCAACATAAGGAGAGTGTGGCTTTAAAGATGCGTGCTTCGTCGCCCATCAGAAGATATTCCAGGACTGTGAGAGTGGTAAGCCTACACTAGTTTCACCTGCTGCTTAAATCCCTGAGTGGTTTAGAGTCTAAAGTGTTCCTTTTTCAGCCACAGAGGCACACAGGGGTTTCTCCCTTTCACCATAAGTCTCAAGGTAGTGTCCCTTTTGTGAGTCGGGTAGTTCTAATTCTTCAACAGTTTGATCCACCCTAGACCCTTACGGGTTAGGATATGTAGTGGTTTAATATGCAGGTGGATCTTAACCCCATATGCCAGTTCCTGAGTTCCAAATAATGACATTTGGATCCAGCTAGTGCTACAAACTGCCTCTACACCTTGCCCTCAAACGTTTAGGCTGCAATCAAGTGTTCACCCATTAACTAAACACTTGAACTTTTGACTTACTACTAGTTTCTTATTTACCATCCAGTAACTTCCATTTTTATTGCATTGGGAATCATAGATTACCTTTTGTGTAGTGTGTTTTGAGTATGCGAAATGAGGACCAAGAACTGATATATAGTAAGTAGCATACTTGATGCATTTGTCACATTCTGTATGGAGCCTTTGTCCACCGAGAATACTGTAATAGAACGAAGGTCAATGTAGCAACAGAGCTGAGGGCTCATAAATGTAGTTCAATAGGAAGACATTTTCTCTAGGCTCCCATGGTATTAGTAGTATTGGTTTCAACCACTATAAATCTGTTTGTGATTCTATTCTGAACCCAAACGTACAAAAACCTTTCAGTTTTAGTATAGATTATTTTTGTACCTATTTCATATATGTAAAAGAAGATCCAGGAGCCTACTTAAGATGGTAAATTTGGTGGAAATCGCTGCAGAGATAATAACATTATAGGCAGATATTAGGATTGCAGTTAGCGGGCACCTATAATTTTTTTAGAGTATCCCATTGGTGGTCATTTCTTTATTTTTGTATTATTATTATTACTTTTTATCGTATATTTTCTTAGTGTTAGGGTATCCCTGATCTGCAGTTTCGTCTGCAGAGGAAGCCAAATGCATGACGTGGTACAAGTAACTAAACGGTTTTTATAAGATTAAAGAAGCCGTTGTTCCCTTTTCCTGATCTTAATGGGTAATCTTAATTGCTGGAGAATTTAGCGATGGTGTCTTATCAGAGTCTGTGTGAACGTAAATGTACTGGATGTAGTACAAATATGAAGCTAAATGCGAAGGGTTGAAGAATTGCATTGTTCAGGATATGACCTCTGCATTACAGGGGTTTTATTTCTCCATTTTGCTTTGATTGCAGCTGTACTGTAAAAATCAGCTACGGGTGACTTGTGCTAACCATTTCATATCTGCACACTGTACCCAAATTATGCTAAAAGTCACATGTCCCTCAGCGTCTAATTGTTCCATGATGATGTCAGTGAAGAGTTTGAATCCCCAAAATCATGATTACACAGCAGGGACTGAGACTTCCAACAATAAGAGCAGGGAGTTTGGATGACTTTGTACGTGCAGCGTACTACATAGTAAGTTTTAAACTGTCATATATTTTTAAGTCTTGCGGAAGAATGCTTAAGCCATTAGCAAAGCTGGTGTACTAGACACAAGCATTGGCGAAGCCAATACTTGTTGCTTTTTGTTGGTGTGGGGAATTGGTAATAGTTGGATACCTTTGTGTGTGTGTGTTGTCCCCAGGATTCCTAGAAAGAACAAACCTTAAAAAAGCAAACCTTTTGGCTGCAACAATAAGGAAGCCAGTATTTAGGCACTGTGCTTAAGAAACTGCAAAAGCGGAGTTGTGATATATCCTCAAAGAACAGAGCTCTAAAAAGGAGTCACAAGATTCATTTTGCGTTGTAAGTGGTGAACCTAAAAGGCATTCATAGCAAAACTGCATAGTAGATACTTTTGACAAAGGACCAGTATTTATGTTGGATCTTCAGAAAGACAGCAAAGCAAAACCATATGAATGCGCAATGATGATTAGTGAAACGCACCTTGTCTATTTGACCAGTTAAGGCATCAAAACAGCATACACTTCCTAAACAAAAAACCTATAACTCAGCAATTAAAATGTAGTTTCAATAAAGTAAATAAATCAAAGAACCGCAATTTCTTTCAATCTAGTGGAGTAACATTAGCCCCTGCGGTGCGGAGGGGGGTCCCGAGCTCCAGGGGGGCCCCTCTATCACTGTGCACAGACGGGAGCCCCTGGCCTAAGGGCTCCTGACTGGGTCACGGGGAGGGGGCCTCCTCCATGTACTTTGCAGGGGGGCCCTCTTAAGTTTTGTTACGCCACTCAATTACCAGTTACTTGGCATGTTATATCTGCTGTCTCACAGAAAGTATATTCGATGCCTCATCACCAAAACACAAATAGGACAATGTTACCAGCCGTAAAATGTCATGGCCTTGATGAACAGCACAATCAAGAACTGGCAAACAATGAAAACAAGCATTTGCAATGCAATAGGTCTCGCATTTACGCGAGTTTAAGCTATTAGCATTGTAAATGACAATGCCAATAGCTTAAACTTTCATAAATGCAAGACCTATTGCATTGCAAATGCTTGTTCCTATTGCATGCAGCCTGTCTCCAGTGTGCGGCGGGGCTGGTCAGAGCAGGACAGGAGTGGTTTGCACACTCAAAGTGCGTATGAACTGTTTGGCCGGCCCTCTTGGGCCGGCCAAACAGTTCATGCGCACTTTGCATGTTCCTACCAGGCTGCTTTACACAGCCTGGTCAGGAACATGCACAGGCTCCCTGGTCGAGTCTGAGCGCCGATCCACAGAGCTCAGACCAATCACAACACTGCACTGTTGTTTTTTTTTTTTATTAACAACCCCCCGCCGCCCCCCGCCCCACCACCCCCGTCTGGTAGCAGCAGCTACTGTGCACATGCATACAAAATGACACCTGCCAGCGCCTATGTCAACTAACATTTTTCCCTCCTTTTGTTCATGCTGTACACCACACTGGTATAGCCAATGGGTCTCAAAGGTGACACCTATTGGCATTGCCAACGCTTGTTTAACCCTGGCAGAGGAGAGTGAAGCCTTACTTAGCCAGCCGAAACAAATCACCTTAGCTTCAGAAAGCCGCTAAAAACTTGGCACTTTAATACCTATTCCTGTCCATCTTTCACCCATTAAAGATTTTGGCAATGATCTTAGCAAGGCATGTGCTTCCACAGTGCCAAGAAGCCTGGTACACTTGTGTTCAATAAATACAAATAAAATGAAAATGAAATTTGTGCTTCTAAGTGAAATTTCAGAGCGCAAAAAAAAATCATTAACATCCGCAAATTATAGATGCTGATTAAATGAATCAGGGTCTGTGTACATTTATGGATGAAGATGGAGCTAAGAACTGTAAATAGTGCACAGGCTGGAAGCCTGATGGCTGAATTTTCAGCGGTTACGATAAGTAAGGAGTGGAAAATGAGAACTCCCTGTGGAGAGTCAGGAGTGTGCAGTATTTCCCATCTTAATTAAAGTCTCAACCGTCATAGTAAAAAAACGTTGGTGTAAGCACGCAGAGGCCTCTGGATGAATGACTCAGCAGTTCAAAGAATTTCACATAGTGAAATCAAACCAGAATTTCTAAGAAATTCACGATAGTGAAATCAAAGTGGTGAGATTTGCTGAAATGATCAAAGAACATCTACAAGCTGTGAATGATGACAGTGCCAGCCTAAGGAGACTTTCTCATTATCAAATCTACGACCAAGTGGACTGAACATCAATGAGGGCTCCCAAATGTTTCTGGAGATTAAATCTTTTCAGTGAAGAAATCTGTTTCATTTCATTTCAAGTTATTCAAATTGTAGACCATATTTGAACAGATGGGTTTATGTAATATGCACAACAAACAACAATGTGATGGAAAGAATGCTTGAATAAACGTTCAAATCAATTGTTTTCTAATCATAGTGCTATTTTAGACTGAGACCAGTCGTATACAAACCAGTCTTGGTTCTTTTACTACATGAACAGCCCATTTCAAACTGACAGTCACTGGCGATCACGGAAGACAACAATACAGTTCATCAACTTTCACCACTGTGCCACTCTAAAGACCAGCCATAAGCAAATTAGTCTTGGTCTTGTTCCCATATGAACAGTACAAGCCAAAGGGCCAGACAAGCTCCTCTCTACACATCAACCCAAGCAACCCTGGACTGGTTTCGGCCTACTTGGGCCTCATTAGTAAGTTGCACCTTGACTCTCATGGCACGGTGAACTCAGGGCCCACATCTAGGAATATCCATCACACTATAGGTGTTTACTGCAACAAGCAGCAAAGTGAAGGAAGGAGTACTTAAACTAAATTCAACCACTGATGACCAATCGGGGCAGCATTTCACTCGGTTGTTTTTGTCAACATTAGGACTCTAGAGAGAGACGCGCTATATGCCAGACAAAGTCTTGGGTGCTCCTCGGGGAGAGGCCAGCTTCTTCATCTGAAAAATACTGACTCAAAGCTGTGGAGGAAAGGATGAACTGTTTGAGCTGTGCTTTCACCAACAATCTGTAAGGATTAAGTATCTAGTATTTGAATATTTTACACAAAACCAATTGGAAGCCCCTAAACATATTCATTTTTCTTTACTACATTGCAAATGCATTCTCTTTCATGTCCCTATCATGTGAACTCATACTCTATCTATTTTAGCAATATCATACTGTTTACAACATAGTTGTTGTAGTGTGCGCTAACTGCCCTGTAAGTTGGGGAGTATTTGTATAAAGACAGAAAATCAGGGTGAAGTGAAATGCAAGAGCGTCTATCAAGTGAAGAGAAACAGGTAGCGTGGGGCATAGTCTGAAATAGATGTGAAAATAGCTACGAAAGAGTGGAAGCCATGAAATGAGAGAAGGGACTGTTGTGAAAGTTCGCCAGTAGGAAAAATAAATTACAGTGGATGCGGGTTTACTTGCATTCTTATCAGAAATATTCAATTTATTTTTCCAGTCGGTGGCTGCAGCTTTTCTTAATACTTAAGAAGTCCAAGGGCTGTTACAGAGCGTCTGGCAACAGGCAACAACTTTGTGAAGTCGTCCAGTTCTTGAATTTTGAAAACGAGCAGCTCTGTGTCAGGTATGTACTTGTGCTGTCTTTCAAGGCAGCGCCTCGCTGCTCCGGTGCCATACAGAGCACAGTGAGCCTGGTCTGCTGTTCCAGGAGTCCACACTACGACAAAACCAAGGGAAGCTTCGTTGTAAATGTTTGCTTCATTTTATTCGATAAACACGACAAAGCTGCTTTCGAAGAGAAAAGTCATAATAAACCACAATTTATAGCTCAGCTGTCATCACTGGCAAGGGAATTCTGCGAGAGAGTTCTCCTGGTGGGGACTCATTATGGGCTAAAAATACACTTAAGCTACGTAGGCTGGAGCACATTCGAGTAATAAAGAGACACATTCTGAAATGGTTTAACCATTAAAATGTGTTACACTGCTCACAAATTCATCAAGAACTGATACCTAAGGTTATCTGGCTATACAATGAAAGTCATTTATTTGTTGTCGGTTACAATTGTAACCACAGATTATATACCATTTTAAATCATACACCTTAAAGGGGTCTTTCAGTGAATCATGTCACAAGACATTTCACATCCTCAGTTCGGAAAGAAACCAAACAAAGCAACATCAGAGAGTGGTTACTGATGGTGACTGACACAGGAGTGGGTAAAGAGAACTACCTGTCTTTTTCTCCGCACTCCATGGCCTCTTTAAAGAATTCCTGTTTTATATACCATATCTCGTTAGAATCAGCATTATGTAATAATCCGAGAGTCTAATGGAATGCCCAAGAACTATGCTTTTAAAAACAATAATTGTAGAATTTCAGAGTTGAGATCCAGCAAAGCAGGGAAATGGCCAGCAAATGTACCAAATTCTTAACTACCTCTGTGCGCAATCTTCAAACGAAGAATAATCATCATGTCGCTCTTGGTTTCTATCAGCAATTTACTCAAAGTCTGTTTAATGCTTGTACAGTGTACACATCCTATTTTTGTATAAATTTGATCTGTATCCTGCCTTCAACGCATCGTTATATATGTAGTTGCATTTTGTTTGGTAAAACAAAAAAATATATATATACTTATTTTATTTCTGTTCTTAAACTAACTTCTGCATCCGAATCCCGGGTGCCACATGTATAAATCTAATCAGACATGTTCATTTTGATATAAGCATTGTGTGTACATAGCTTCATCTTTTGTTATTATTCTCTGCTGCTCTGTGTATAACATTATGACTCCTGTTCTCTGGTGGGTTTTTTCATGTAAGGCTCTCTAATTATCAGTGGGTGGGTGGGTGTGGTACTTGTAACATAAATCTATTAATAAAGCGAATATAAAACTGCAGTTATCCAAATAAAAGAAGCTTTTTGTTCGACATACCCATTGTAGTCTTGGTTTGGATTCACAGAAAGCAGGATCAGTATCATAATGTGCTAACCTGGTTCTGTCTTTCCATTGTTTTTTAGACGCCAAAGTGATATTTGCACTCTAATTGTGACTGTTGTTGCATCGGAATTATCTCCCTTGTCTGCAGGTTTCTTGAGTTGGAACTTTTTCATTGTATTCATGCGCAAATCAGAATAAATCAAAAAGAGTACAATGTTCGCCGAGGCATCAAAACTCAAAATATCTTCCCATAGCTTTTAGAATTCTTTAATCGGGATCTCTACCAAAATTGACACAATGAAACATCCCACTGGGACCTGCCTGGCGGTGATGAAGTGGATGGTGGCTATACCAATTTCACTGACTACATCTGCTGCTTATGATCACCTTAACCACCCTTCCTTGGTGTCAAGACAGTCAAGAGTCAATGGTGGCTACATCTCCTTGGCAAAATGTATTTCTTTGTAGTTGTCATTATAGCATCTTCCATCTCCATTACACGCATCTTTCGTTGACTAGAGTTACCTGCCCTACTACTTAATTTCTGTTAGCCCCAGCATCACACATTGATTAAATTAGCTGCACGATTTCACACTTAAAAGAACTATCCTCAGGTGTATCTGAAGTTCACTGGTTATGCCATTTTAAATATTAACAAGGCAGGGTGAAGTTCAGCCATGCCTGCCATTTGACACAAGACTTTCCCACTTTGCTCCACAGATCAAAATTTCAGCTTTGGAGTATGATAATTCCAAGTCCCTGGTGGTGTCTGCCTCCTATGAGATGTTAAGAGATACGGTGTAGCAAAAGAGCACCTAACTTTGTCATTTGGGATTGGAATAAATTCAAAGGTTGTTGGCGAAAGTTATGGAAGTCAATGTGGACAAACATTTCCATTATAGTGCAGAAAAGTGTAGAACTGTTGGAGTGACCAATTGTTTCCAATCCTTATCTCCTGATCTTCTCTAGTGTGAACGTCACACTAACGAATCACTAAAAACCAAAATAAAATCGAAATAAATTCTTCCAAGCTTAAAAACCTGCTAGCTAGTCAAGACAAATCTAAAGGGATCTGAAACGTAACTACTTACAAAATACCTAAACAAATAATTATCTATTACAGATCTTTACACAATACCTGCCCTTGCAAATGTCTCTATTCTATAGAAACCAACAATAGAAACTTTGAGGAACTTTAACAACTCCTCTTTTAAAACAGATCCTGAGACTGGATAGGCTCACTGAACTGTACCCATCTTAGACCCCACCTGGCCACTCCTGCCTGAGACCTGACAGGACCAAAACTGGGCTACTTTTGCCTTCTTCATCTAAGCTTTCCCAGGGAAATAAGTGCCAGTTAGTAGTGTTTAAAGTGCACCAGCAAAGACTAATTGTTCTCAAGCTCATACCAAGCTGATCACAAGAAGACCACAATAGTGTCAGTATCTCCTAAATCAAGCTCAACTGCACACAAGTTTAGGCCTAGAATGATTAATGACACAATCACACAATCTGAAAAAAGGAATAAAAAAGAGCCCAGGTCAACATAACTGCTATGTGCATCTATCAGCCACAAAGTCGAGATGAGGAAATGCATTAGACAGCCTGCTAGAGGAGAGAGGTCTTCTGAGCTGAAGCACAAAAATCTTTAAATAATCTACCAACAGAGTTGAGGCAGTTCAAGTATGGACTCTTTCAGAAGACCATGCTCTAACCACAGCTGCTTTATCTTACTTCTTGATACAAGATCAACCACAGGCCAATAACAGAGGTAGCCTCATGCTAGCACCTTCATAACGCACTTGCATAATGTTCGAAAAAGATAAGAGGACTAAGACTTGTGGAACTCCACAAAAGGTGTGAAAACATGCTTATTACATTCAGGTATGTCCTATGATGTCACAGCCTGAAGAATCATTGAACATTCAACAGCATTGTAGATGGTCTCGTGACTAAGTTGTAATTTGACTTCCCAAATAAGGGGATAATGGGTAAATAAGCCCATTACAACATAAGTAAATAACTATACATAAGATATTCTGCTTTTGTTAAACAGCAGTGGTCCAGATTACAGCTGTGCTCTATGACGTAGTCCTTCTCAAATAACCTACAGCACTGTTTCTTCAACTGAATAAGAAAGGTGTGAACATTTAATACTCCAAGTAAAGAAGCATTCATTGAAATTTCTTCTGTGCAAAGTTAAATTCCTTCTTGGAAGGGCACGAGCAAATTCAGTTTTAGCTGCAAGCAAATACTGTGCCCAGCAAACGTGAAAATCCTGGTAAGTCATACTTGAGAGAGGGCAAGATTGGTGATATGCACTTGGGATTAAGTCACTTTAACACTTCCATCTTTTGAAAACTTAGTTTTTACAAGACATGTGCAACAAGATTTCTTAAAGAGATGTTTTTGAACATCTAGCTGACTGAACAGCAGAATGAAACAACTTAAATAAGGCAGAGATTAGATATTCAATAACTCTTATCTGCAAAACATATCGAGCACAGGATGTACAGAGAAAGGTTATTATGATTTCATTTACATAGTTCTGATTGGTAGGGATTTTTCCTTCTCTTCCACGCCATTATACTGCAGTGTTCTTCGCAGAGATGTTCTTTTACAGCTACGTTTTACCCCATAACGTGATCTCCTGGCCAGTTACCCATAAACATTAAACACCTGCATTCAAATCGAAACCCAAATTACGCTTAGGTTGGCGGCTGTTCTGTGGCTTACAGGATAACAACTATTCGAATTGTAATAATCATTTAAAATATAAGTCAGGAAATAAATGTTATGGGCTTGACAGCAGCAACAACCACAATATTCAGACTACACACCTTTGTACTACTTCAATAGGAGATAGTTCCCAAAGTAAAAAGCCTGTGATTTTTAGTACACAAAGATGTTTCCCTAACTCCCAAAGGAGAGTGGTTTGTAAACGCTTATTTCTGTCAACTCTACCACTTATTAGGTTAATACCCCATTCTTGGCTTTCCTACATAAATTGACAATGATCAATGCGATTCTAAGTTGACAATGATCAATGCGGTTAACTCTTCCAGGTTAGATTAAGGAAACTAAGCATCTCAGAGCACAGAACCCTTACCTGCAAAAGAAGCAGTGCATAGTTTGCCTAGATTGATAAAAAAAACACCATAACAAACTGACCAGAGAGGTGTCATTTGTAATCCATAAAGAAGCGGCTTCCTTCAAGTCACTGTGTGTTGACCATACACCCTTTCATAGACAGAGGCATGAGTCCAATTTTTCAAAATGCCAGACTAAAAGAAGCAAAGTTCAGGCTGCAGCGAGATTTGGAAGACTGGTTTAGATGACAGAGCTTTCTGTTGCTGGTAGCCAACATTTGGAACCCTCTTCCTCATGCCATTCATCATTTAGAAGCCCATATGTCCTTTATGAAGCCCTTAAAAAGTAGGCCTTTGTGTCAATAGTCTGTCTTTACTACCACAGAACTCCCTTTCTTGAGGTCTTCTGTTTTGCACTGATCACTTTTTCGGATTATGTAGCACAGTATAAATGTCTCCTCATCATCGTCATAATTTACTGTCCCGAAGAGTAGCCGAGAAGCGAATTTGGGTAACTTCTGACAGCTGATGTGACAGCAAGGGTGGAAGCAATGGCATATGAAACTTCTGAGATAAGAAAGGGTACACCTCATGCAACACCAGCAGTGCCAATACCCCCACACCTCATTCTGCTACTCCCCAACTGTACTGTGCCTGTATATCGTTGGAGGTGACATTTTCGAAGTCAAATGCTGTTGTCAATAATGAAACAAAATGCATACTGAAACGTATGGACCGATACAAACTCTATGGAAGTAGCAGGAGTTCTAAAAGCAAATGAGGTTGACATCACAGATTGTAACCAACTATAGCGTAATATACTGACGCTGATCATAAGAAATAAGCACACAGTAGAATCTCCTGAATTGGGAAACCCTTGAAATACCAAAGACGTACGTGTGGGTTAGAGAAAATTCTCAATTGATAAGAAGCCATCAACACAACAGGCAGCTCCTTTAGTTCTTAGCTTTTTACATAGTCTGAGCGCCCTGGGCAGGTTATTCCAGTCTGCACCTGCAGAAAGAAGCAGTGATCTACCTTGAACTGATTTTGCAAGGAGGAATGCACAGTAAACATACCCCTGCACAGCTAAGGGTGCAATGTATAAGTAGTTAAAGAGGACCTTTAGCTGGTAGCTGGATGACAAGTTATTGAAGCCGTTGTATGCCAAATAACTCTGAATTAGTTATTTAACCTTAATGGGAATGGAAGATGAAAGAAGGGCAGGACTAAAAGAGGCCTAGATTTTATAAATTTAGCTCTGTGCTTCTGGGGACATGATGAAACCATGCATGTCGTATTTAAAAATTGTTTCTGTAAAGCTAATCCTTTATTAGACTAACTGCTTCAAAACCACAGCTTGCCGATGTTCTACGGTATAAAGAAACCCGACTACAGCTTGGGCTCTTGATTTGCAAACGACCAGCAAGAAGTGAGGGTTGCACAGTCGCCCATTTTTGCCTGCTACTGGCTGATGTCCCTGGGGAAGCCTCATCTCCACTCTTTTACAGGGAAGGGAGAGGTGAATTCAACTAAGAGCAAGAAAGGGCCATGAGCAAAACTGAGAGGAACTAAAGGTCAAAGAAGGGGTCTCCAGAAGCACCTTGGTTGTTGTATTCCTTCATCCTTCCACTCACTATTCCCTCATCCCCATGCTAACCGGCAGAAGGCTTACAGCAAGGTTACCAGATGGCCCAACGTCATCCGGCACACCATTATCCACTCATGGCCATTTACTTAACAACACAGAGCATTCTGGGAGTTGTGGTCCTAGTTTACCTCAACTGGGAATTAGGCACTAATGTTCTAACCGGAAGTGACTTGTAAATGGAAAACGGGACTGAAATATGAGGTCAGTGATGACATGGTGCCATCAGGTAACTTTAGCTCAAAGTGCTCCCCGAAGGCAATCGACAGTAGAAAGCGACAAATGTCCCAATGGAGAAGACTGTAAACAGAAATTAGGTCGATGGGGAATTCGGGATTCCCACCGCTTCCATAGAAACTCTGCAGTTCCCTCATACCTGCTACTAGTAATGAGAATGGAAAATTGAACATGAAAGGGAAAAGGGTGCGGTTTTCTTTTAGCATAATTGTGAAACAATGGCTTTCTAAGGAAGAGTCCTATGTAATTTTACATTTAGGAGAGAAATAGCATTACATGGGTCTGTTGTAGTTGTTATACTGCCAATAAAAGTCAAGTAAATACGAGACCACACCTGCATCTCGTATTTCTGCCATTACCTCAAGACCCCGTTAATGGAAAAAACTGATTTCAAGGAAAACTGCGAATTAGACACAAAAACGCCAGCACATTAAGCTCTATATAGATGTATTTACAATTCATAAAATCAACATTCATTTGTATTTTACGTTTTTGCAAACAGTGCACGCGAGTCTGCTGTTGACTGAAAGATGCTGTGGTGAGCTCCACAGCTGCTTATGCAATACAAAATGAAAGGAAACGAAACACAACATTTACGTATCTATTTAAGGTGTGTTTACACCAAGTACAGTGCAAAAACATAGCCGCCATCTGAAAATGAAAAGCATTTGGTGAGACTCTGCAGAAGCAGGTGGCAGTTTGCGCTGTTGCTAACACGCTCCTTTGTCTCTGCCCTCTAACCCCCAGAGCTCAGCGATTATGTTGGGTGTATTTACGAGACAGGTGCGGCCCGGGAGGCCCTGGAGCCGGGCCCTGCCTCCTTCCAGGCCCTGCCTGCTCTGAACTCGCTTCATAAAGCCGCGTTGTCTCCGCCGTCCCTGTTAAAGTGACACTCGCACGAATAAAGGCCTTTTATGATCGGTTTGCACTTTGCACTCTGCTTTAGACCGCCAGCCGCAGCCTCCCAGCACAGGTAGTATAGATTCTAGCAAGAGTCCTTGTTGGTGTGTGTCCCCGGGTTAGGTCTCTGCCTCCATTCTCCTAACCACCAGATGAGCTGAAAGTTGCACAGCCGAACGGCGAAGCCACGAAAACAAGCTTCCATCACACGAACCACCACCCACCTCAGGTGATAACACCTGCCCAATGCCTCTGGTGACCCCTCGCGAGAGCACGGGACACCGTCGCGCGCAGGCCTTCAACACTCAGAAGGATCTTACCTGGACCGTGATGGCGTTACACCCGGCAGACGTTCACCCAGCGCCGGCAGGCTCACCCGGCGCTCGCTGCTCGCACTGTCAGCCTGTCAGAGGGTCTGAAGAGCCCCAGCCCTTGCCGGGCAGGCTGCGCACTCGCCCCGACCTGAATTTCCAGTTCTCTTACATTGCTGCCTACTTGTCTTTATTGGCCTGCCCGTCCCACCCGGTGTCGGGTTACACGGAGCCAGCACTAGCAGCACCTTGCGGAACAGCCAAACATATCACATACCGTACCTGGATGTGTCGCTACCTGTTGACTTCATCGTTAACCCGCTCCGCGCCGAGCTGTGCGGCGCATCCACGCTACGCCGTCATAGGGGCAGCTAGGGACTTCCTTTCCCTGCACGACGCAGGCCCCCACTCAAAGAGTTAAAATGCTAATGCAAAGAGTGGGGCTGTCTTAAAAGGCTTTCGTTAGACAAAAGCGGCTCCAGAGCTGTCAAGCCAATGTTGCTGGTTGCAAGCTAACAACTTTACTGTGAAAGCGACATCACTAAAAGTTAGCATTTTTGTTCACTTTAACCACTAATGATGTAACGTGCCTTCCCGCAAAAAACAAACAATTAACAACTCATGTCACTTCGCTGGTGGCACGGTTGTGTTCGTGCGTCTAGTTTACCTCACGCTAGTGACATTTAGGCACATCAAACTTCCCACCGATTCTTTCACCCGCATTCACATGAAAACGTTAAGGCTCCAGCGGAGGTCTTTTCTGCACCTGCATACAGCGAATTTACATTATATTTCTTGTCTAAGTAAGAAAACAGCTGTGATTATTACTTAAATGTTTATTAAGGTCAGATAGGCCCATAATACAGTACATCATCACCAATAGCATATTGTGACAATCGCGCTTTCTAATAACAATCACTATATCTTCTTAATTATTCGTATACTGCCTCAGCATTACAATTCTCTATTTATCATTTACAGTTAAGTTAAGGCTGGAACATTTTACACGTTTAGCACCTTAAATAGCCCAAGAGCCAAATCAACGACAAAAAAACTCAGTAGTTAGCAGCCTCAAGGCGGTTTTCGTCGGTGAGATAAGTATTTTAAAAACAAGGGTTTCAAGAAACTTTTTCTAACAGAAAATGATAGCAGGGAATATAAACTGGGAGAACCAGTGGGGTCGCAGCGGGTAAGGAAACGCTGCTTTCTGCTCCTCCTAACCAATTGGATACAACAGGAGGATGTGAAGGCATGGAAACTTTGCACAGATAGGTGGAGTATAGGTTGTATGCAGTATATGTGGTATAGTGTTTAGGGCATAAAAGGTGGTGTTGATGTAGATCAGGAGTCTCCAAGTAGCTGGGGAGCCACTGGTAGCTCGCCAGCACCTTCAAAGTAGCTCTCAGATGTGAAGTCAAGCCCAGTATCAAATTCAGAGAGGAGGTATCTATTAAAGAAGGCACTACTGCTCATCTCAAGACCCTTAGAGTGACAGCCAGCCAAACCTATGGAAGTAACTCATACTAAACAGTCAAACACACACTGTATCGGCTTATAGGGCCTGCCACTTGACAGTCTGTATCCAATCTCAATATAACTAAGACACAAGGAGATTGACCATGTTGTAGTCCCTGCTTTTTCAGTCACAACATGTGTGTGGACAGTGGACCATAAAAGAAGTATGGCAGCAGTAGCCTGAGCAGTAGTCAGTGCTGACCCACCAAAGTGTGGGACTGCAGGAGCCAGAGTGAAAATGTGTCAGTTGGGTGCATGATCAGCTCAAGACCTGAGGAGAACAGGGCATGATCCAGACCAGAGAAAATAAAGAGACTCATCAGCATTTATGTGCGTCCATAATAAACACTATTGCTTCCTGAAAGCTATGCCTGGTGTCAAGGACCATCAAATGTGTATGCTAGCCCCCATCATAGGAGTGTTATCTCTGACATAATTGTGCTCGTTCCTGGAATAATACTGCCAATGGCATAATAATGGTCACCCTTGACTATTTTGGGTATTTTTGGTCTAGTTGTTGTATACTGGCAGCCATCATTTACATACTAGGAGCATTACTGGCCTACATTTACCTAGTCCTGGAATAATAATGGTCATGACTGATACATGGTCTCTGCCCTGACCTTATGGTTTCCAGCCTTGGCACAACTGTGGCCCTAGTATAATAGCGGGAATTAATGTCATAATACAGGCATCGGAGGTGCTGTGGTGATCATCCATGGCATAAGACTGTAATACCTGGGTATTCAAAGAAGTCTGTCCTTATGAGGAATTTGTACACATGAGTACTCAAAGAAAATGACAAGCTGATGTTTTGGGACTGCGCAGTTCCTAAAATCTGAAAACTGATATTTTAAAATTTAAAGGCAGTTTTTGTTTTCAAAAGGGGCTTTTCTTCTGGAAAATTGAGTTTGTTTGCTCACAGTGGAAAGTGGTACTTGATAGAAAAATGTGCATTTTCAGAAACTGATGAATGATAATTCAAGCTGAGCTGGGGAGACCTACTGCTGTACTTATATACTTTGTGCAGTAGGGCATGTCAAGATTTGAATTTTACTTCATATGTCAGGTGAAGGCATTTTATATTGATGAACGTTTTCCTGGCATTTCTGCTGGTAACCGCAGAGACGTTTTAAGGCATGGGCAAAGTGGGCTATGGCCCAGAACCCCAGCCTTTCAGGGGGCCCCCCGATAGAGCTAGTTCTGTTCTGCAGAGTCTTGTCCTGATGACCTTGAATAATTTAAAACAGATGATTTTAACCAGTTTGCTGCTTCGAACGTTCCGCGCCAGTGCGGAACGTTCTATTAAACGGGTGGGGCCGCGTCGGCCAACGGACGTGCGCAGCACTACCGAGGTAGTGCTCGCGACGGCCGTTGGCCGACAGCAGCAGCAAACGGGTTAAATACCGTTTTCCTTAAATGTGTATTTAATGTGTGTGATTTGTAAGAATACATTGCAGACATTTTGCAGTAAAATGTGTTTATGTTTCATGCAACATCCATCAAAAATGTTTCTTTTAGATCAAAACAGAACCTCATATATGAGAAATGGGGGGGGGCACAGAGATTCTTTGCACTAATATTAGTGAGCTGCTGCTGTGCTACAATACTGAAAACATACGTCACTATTCTTTAATATTAGATGTAAACACATTTACAATTTGCACCATTGTGACTGAGCACCGTCAGTGACCTGGCCAAAGAGGCCCTGAAATGGATGAAATTTGATCATAAATTCAAAGCTGTTCTGAACAGGGGCCCCCAAAATACAATTGGCCCAGGGCCCCCAAAATCCTTAAGATGTCCCTGGGTAACCACACCTGGAATACTTGGGTGGTAACTACTGATAATCCTGCTTAGGGTGGTCATAGTGTAGTCACTATTTTACAGTTTTAAAGTTTACTAGTAGCTCGGGAAGACTTTCCTTGAGCAGAAGTAGCTCTCACTACAGAAAAGGTTGGAGACCCCTGATGTAGATGGTGGTATACGGTGTGGGAGTATGTTGTGTTTAAGAGGGCGTGTGGTTGTGTAGCATGTAAGGTGTAAGTAGTGGAGTAAATGGTGTCGTAAGTGGTGATGTTACTGTAGATGTAATAAAGTTGATGTATATGGTGTTAGTGGTGATGCAAGTACTGGTGTAGGTTGTGTGTGTGTGTATATATGTGATGGTGTGCATCATGGTGTAGTGTGCCTGTGGTGATGTACAACGTATATGGCATAGAGTTCCAGGGAAAGGTCTACATGGTGGTGTAGAGGGTTGTGTATGGTGTGGTGATGGTGTAGATAACATAGACAGTATTGTAGGTTATGGTGTAAGGTGAAAGTGGTTATGTAGTGGTGTAAAGAGCAATAAATCGGCAGTGTAGGTGAAAGGTGGCGGTGTATATGGTGCTATAAATGTAGATGGCATTGGTGAAAGGTGCACATAGTGGTATAGGAGTATGGCGGTGCTGTAAGGTATTCACCCGCAAAACCGCATGAAATGGTGTAGAGCAGAGGTCTTCAAACTGTGGTCTGTGGGGTGCGTGGGGGTGCCAGGCACTGTCCAGAAGAATCATCATGCTGATAACAATGACTTGTTTTTGCTGGAAAACCCAGAGCGGCAGAAGCCCATTGTGTAATGGGCCAGTGCTAACATCTTTTGTCGTTTATATACTGGCTGAGGTAGGTGTCAAAGGGGGAGGGCCTCCACACGATACTTTTACACTTTAGTAAGACCTGGCAACCAGAATAGTATGTTGCAATCATATAGCTTATTGCATTTTTAAAAGGGATAACTGCAATGTTAAATATGTTTAGACATATTTAAACATTGCCAATTTCATAGAATAACTGCAACTTTTTTAGAATATTTGTGGGGAAAAAAACGTTTTAATTCTCGGGGGCCCCAGTGAGTTTTTTTTATCTTAGAAACACTCGTGCCCCCTCCCATGACAATGCAACTAGTGAACTAAGGGACGAGTCGGTTGTCATTTGGAACCTATATGTGACTTAGATTGAAGCAACATTATAATATATTTATAATCTATTAAATTAAACATGAGATGTTTGAACAGCTCACATCTTGAACTCACATATTTCAAGGTGCTCTCATATGTGATAATAATATACTTGCCAAGGATCACACAATTTGGTTAAGTGGGGAAGCTGGGTTTATCCCAGGTTTTCTGGTTTCATAGTGAGCAATTCAGCCACTAGAGAGGTATCTCTTTCCATCTCTCTTTTTTTTTTTTTATATCAAAGGTAATGCTTTGTCTTTAAGTCTTGGTACATGATCTTAGAGCATGGGTGGCACGCAGAAGCCACATGAAGGCTCAGCCTGTTTTGGGCTCGGGGGACCAAGATAACTTCAACTGAGCCAGAAACAGACATATGGCTCCAGCTGTCAGTGTCTCACCCACCTCTAGACTCCTGCACCAATTCAATAGTTTACCTCTAGTGGCTATAAATTCTTCAATATACCAAAACTAAAAACAAAACTGAACTAATATATTGGATTGATTATGATTTCTTTGTAAACAGTAATTGATGCCTCAAGTGGCTTCCTGATGCTGCCATTTGATAACATTCAAGGCACACAATAGCTGGTACAGTAGGCTTGGATGAGTGCTAAAAGATAGGAGGTTATCAAGGGCACAGACAGAGGAGGCATGTTGTTCCACAGTGCAACCGCCTGAACTGAAAAGGGTCTACTTACAGCTCTTATTTTTTAGGTCTGACCTAGAGACGGCTTAACCAGTCTCGCCAGCCTTATTTAAAAAAAAAAAACTTACAAGTATATACAGAGGGGCTTTCAGTCCGCCCTCGTCAACCACTGGTCTGCTTAAGCATTATTAACATTATATTTCTGCCCACCAAAGCCTACAACAAGGAGCAATGGGTCAGCCACTGGTTTTCTTCACTACGAGTGACAAACGTTTCTCTTGCAGGTATGCACTGCCATCTTAGAAAGTAGCCCACTTCAGTGTCAGGGCTGGTAGGAAATTCTTTGTTTTCAGTTGTGCTTTCATTGCATGTATTTTTTTATTTACTTTAAAAAAAAAAACTTTTTAAATTTACTTTTTTACTTACTTTATTAACTTTTTTTGCAAGTAGGGGGCGCTAGTGAGCCCAAGGCAAGATGGCCGCACATTAGTGCTGCTCTGCCGGCCGGGTGACATAAATCCGACGAATATCATGCCATCCAGTTTTAAA
Organism: Calotriton arnoldi; assembly: GCA_963921515.1. Taxonomy (NCBI): domain Eukaryota; kingdom Metazoa; phylum Chordata; class Amphibia; order Caudata; family Salamandridae; genus Calotriton; species Calotriton arnoldi. Next base: position 4,931,900 of record CAWUFW010000156.1, read on the forward strand.
ATACATGAGACGCTGTTCCTGAAGAGTGGGAGCAGCAAAGCATTACTCGAGAACCGAAGATCTCGTGAGAATCTGCAAAACAGGGACGCGACCGGGCTCGGAGAGTAAATGGCGGAGAAACGCAGAGAGACGTGTCGGGTCCCGCTGCAATGCGCTCTGCTCAACAATACAGAGTGCACCAACCAGGGAGAAGAACGAGCTAAGAAGCTTAAGAAGTGAGCTGCTGGAGGCCGCGGGAGCCGCTGACAACGGCGGAGGAGCCTGGTGCAGCAGTATCGGGAGCCTGGACCGTGCAGGTCTGGTGCGGTGAGGAAGAGGCCTGCTACTGATCCTGAAGGCCGGGCCGTCGCATAGGGAGAAGGCGGCGGTCGGCGACAATACTGCGGAGGGTCGGCGAGTGGATGCAGATGCACAGTGCTGGGCCCCTTGCTGAGCAAGACTAAGACGGTGAGTCGGGGCCGCAGGCAAGCCTGGGCAGGAAGATTAAACGGCTCACAGCCGCAGCAAGCATCCGACGCTGGAGATGGGCTGGAGCAGCGCAAATCGAGGACGCCTCTGACGCTGCGAGTGGCCCGCAGGGCCGTAGCCATTGCTTCACTGTTGTAAGAGGTAGCGCTGCAAGGGGAACTGACAGTCAACAGAAGTGGGAGCACTAGGAATTGAAATGTGCCTAGGACGCGAGCTGATCACAATAAATGGAGGCGAGCCATACCATATTTAGTGACAGGAACCCATACAGAAGGTGGGCAGCTCGCTGAAAGCCTAATATAGGCTCAAGGGACAGGCAGGCCTGACCAGAGTGTGGGAAAGCACGGATATTAGCCCCTCAAGCGCAGATAGACTAGGAGCAGGCACCAGGTCCTCGGGCAGAACAACAAAACAGGCACTAACTGAAACTGCTGGGCCACTGAAGCAGCGTTTAGCACTGAAGGCACGCAGGCAACATAACCATGGAGAAATCGGAAAAAAAAACAGCCGCGCCTCACCTTTGAAGCAAAAAAAAAAAAATCACAAAACCAGCACAGGGCGAGCAGAGAGACTCTGATCACAAGCACGACACACAGGGAGCCTCGGCACTTGAATTGACACTACAGGCCATACAACAGAGCCTCCTTTCTATTGATGATAAAATGGACTCCTTGAATCAGCGCATTGATCATATATCCATCAAACTAAACAAGCAAGCATCACGACACACAGAAGCAGAGCAAAGGATTTCAACGGTGGAGGATGAAATACAAGCGACGACCCGAAAGTGCTCAGATATGGAGAAACTCCTAACCATAATACAAGCGAAAAATGAAGATTTAGAAGTGCGCTCACGGCACAATAACCTGCGCATAATAGGTGTTCCAGAACCAACGAATACAGGAAGAATGGAAATCTACATGGAACAGATAATTAATGATCTATTTGGCTAGGAGAACATGTCCAGTATAATGGTAGTAGAGCGAGCACACAGATTGCTGATGGCGAAACCCCCGCCGGGGGCTACTCCGCGCCCTATCATTGCTAAATTGCTCAACTACCGCGATGCGATGTTGCGCCTAGCGTGGGAGAAGAAGGAACTCAGCTATCAAGGATATCGGGTGGCGTTCTACCTAGGCTTAATTGCAACAGTGCAAGCAGCGAGGAGAGAATATCAGTCTATAAAACGCCAACTGCAGAAAGAAGACATACCATATGCGATGTTATACCCCGCCAGACTGCGCATTGACTATGGGGGAAAGCAAAAAATATACACAACCCCAAAAGCTGCACAGGACTTTTTGAGATCCATCACGAGACGCAAAAACAAACAACGCTCTCAAGAAGGTGAAGACACAGACCTGTAAGTCAGCCTCGAAGAAGTTTGTAATCAAGCTAAGAAACTCCACCGGAACATGGGAAGGCGAGGCACAAATGAATGGGGACTGGGCCCTGACCTCGAGCTCCAGACACTATGAAAACTGGCAAACTGGCTCACCAGGCCAGCTCCGGGACAGGAGGGAGACTGAGCTCCTGGTGCCCCCCACGCGGGTGAACCCTGATAGAACTGATAAGTATATTGTTACTGACAGACATAAGGGTATAGTTAGAAGTTAGACAGTAGTGTTTCGGGGACTGTGTCTTTAGCATGTTTGGGATGCTGAAGTGGGAGAGGGGGAGGGAGGTTATGTTTACTGTTGAGGTCACCATAGCTCATCGATAGCGTATGCACAGGACAGATATTTGGTTAAAATACATGCAGACACAATAAGCTCACACACCTAGATGGCTGCAGATAGAATCTCTGGTAAAATCAAAATCTCCTTCATAACATGGAATGTACGAGGCCTTAACAGCCCCAAGAAAATAAGACAGGTAATGGCCTACCTCACTAGGCATAATATCTTCAAGAAACACACCTTACGAAGTGCGCGAGGGTGTACCCACTGGGCGGGGGTCCGGCTAGCATTCTCGTATTCGACATGCGTAAGAGGGGTACAGACGCTCCTAAAAAAAGGCACACCATTCATGGTCATACATACCGTCACAGATGAGATGGGGCGCTATGCTATACTTCAGGGCCGCATGCATGGCACACTTCTCACAATAGTAAATGTGTATGGGCCGAACATAGATGACCTGGACTTTTATGTAGACATACTGAATGCCCTATGCCCACTCCCAAAATCAGAAATAATATAGGGGGGGCACTTAAACACACATCTGGACCCAAGCAAAGACAAATCGGCCCCTCAAGGTTGACACAACAAAAGGTCAGCCCGAATTATCAGAGAAGGGATGGATGAGATGGGCTTGATGGACGTCTGGAGAATCCACAATGCAGACCGTTTAGAGGGTACTCGTGCATCATTGGCCCATGGGTCCTGGTCCCGACCAGATTACTGGCTGGCGACTATAGGAGCAAACGCTTGGGTGACAGACGTCGGGCGATTAGCAAGGACACTATCTGATCACAACCCGGTCAAGCTCAGTATACAGCTTCCAACATGTACCCCCTCGGCAATTTACATGGAGATTCAGGGCCGACACGTTACTAGATCCGATGTACAGGACCGCTATCAGGGATGCCATTATAGATTACTTCGCTATAAACAAGGGCTCGGTAAGCGAAGCCTCTACACTTTGGGATGCATTTAAGGCCACTATAGGGAGAATATGTATAAGCACAAGTGCTGGAATACTAAAAGACATCCGCGGACAACTGCAATGCACAGAAGAGGCCTTAAAACACTTAGAGCAGGAATACGAAATCAGCCCACGCCTGACACCTTAGCAAATATAAGGGAGCACATGACCGAATATAATGAACTGGCAAAAAGGGAAATACAATATCTGGCTAAAAGGCAAGTCGCAAGGGCGTATGGGGAAAGGGGAGACCTGGGCATGATCTAGTCACTACAATAACGGCAGACAAAAATCACCATCACATTATAAAGATCACGGATGATGATGGGGAAGATCATTATGACCCCACTGGATACTAGCACAATTTAAGCAATTCTATGAGGGAATCTATGCTTCCTTTGAGCGGGTAGATATAGAGGGGCTAGACAACTATTTATCGCATATTGAGCTTCCCTGGTTGTTAAATGGACAGAGGGAATACTTATGTCAATCCATTGAAGAAGCTGAGATACGCGAGGACGTAAGCTCTTTACCGAACAGGAAAGCACCGGGTCCAGACAGACTCACTAGTGAATTTTACAAAGCATTTTGGATCTATTGGATCCACACATTTTAGAAATGTATAGGGAAGCATTTGGAAAGGGAATCCTCCCGTGTATTTACGTGAAGCCTTAATAATAGCTGTGCTAAAGCCCGATAAGCCTTCGATGAGGTGCGAGCCCTATCAGCCCTTATCCCTCATCAATATAGATGCTAAAATATGAGCACGAATACTAGCCCTCAGACTTCAACCTTTACTGACGACAATGATACTCCCAGACCAATCGGTATTTATACCAACCAGATCCACCATGCACAACTTGCGTACGATATTCGCACTATATCACCAGCTTAATCTGGATCTCAGGGCTGCTGCGGTAATGTTGGACGCTGCCAAAGCCTTCGACCCTATAGAATGGAGCTACATGTTCCGAGTACTTCAACGAATGGGGATTCCCGAGGAGTACCAAAAATGGATAGGGCTGATATACACATTCCCGGTGGCAAGAGTACGTATAGATGGGTACACGTTGGAACCGCTTTCTCTATATATATAGGGGTGCCAGACAAGGCTGTTCTCCCTGATGTTAGAACCGCTGGCATGTATTATACGGCAGAGGCATGGGGCATCGGCGCTGCGATTCAGACAGAGGCCAATTAATTTTTCCCTGTATGCGGATGACATGGTGCTCTATGTCAGGGAGCAGGAGACATATCTCATGCCAATTCTGGAGGAATGGGTGTACTGCTGTGTTCAGACAGTCACTACGTCTAACTGTAATCTACATATAATTATTTTTAAATATATATAACAAATGTACTACACACCTGTTAGGCTACACAGGTATGGAATCAAAGAAAATGATATATGCCAGAGGTGTGGGAGGGAAGGTGCAGATTTTATGCATTTAGCATAGGAATGTATTCGGATAACAGATTTCTGGGAATCTGTGGTTCAAAGTGTAAAGGACATGATAGCAGAAACAATACAATTTAGCCCGCGCGTATGCTTGTTGGGCCTGATTCCGAAAATTAAGGGGAGCATATGTAAATTCACAACAGTATCAATGTTCATGGCTAAGAGGCAAGTGACCATACACTGGGGGAAAAAGTCAGTCCCCAAGCATGAACAATGGATTAGGGACATGGTATATTGCAAAGAAAATTTGGTCCTCTTCGTGGAAGAACTTCAGGAAACTTCAAGGCCTAAGGACATTTGGAGCCCCTTGTCAGAGTATCTAAGGGTAAAAGCCGCCTCAGAGCCAGACGATGCTGTCTAAGTGAAAGCATAAGATGATAATATTACACAGCACAGTAAACCCTGAAGTTAATCTATGTAACCTAATGGACAAATAAATGTTGCAGAATCGATGTAGCTATAGTGTATGTTGACGTTGTTAAAGTGATGAAAATGTCAGTTACTCGTTTAATGTCTGTTGCAAATGTTTTTTTTTTTTTAAAAGAAATGCAGGCCTGCCAAGGCAAGACCTATTGGTTTTGCCAATATTTGTTTACATTTGGGAGCACAGCATCAAGGCACCGGCGGAGAGGACCTTCTGAACTGTGACATAGCAATTTTTGTAGCAGACCACTTGGGGGATGTGCCAATGGAATATTCGATGCACAATGCAAAGGAACTTGAACACAATTTTCTTCTGAAATTACAATCAGTGTAGTGACCCAAGTGCAGGAGCAAGGTGTTCTCTGCACCCCACGCTGATGTCAAGCATACAGTACAATTCTCACCATGCTGGAGAAGACATTAGGTAGTCCAGACGGTTATATTCATATTACTGGTGTAGTCGATAGGTAGCATAACCAACACAAGAGAAGATTGAACATCTGAGGGAAAGCCAGTCAGAAAAAAAATATATAATCAGCTTGCAAAAGAAGACCTTCTTTTGATGCTTACACTTTGAGGAAAAAGAGATGCGGGGCTCTGTATCGATCTACATTCCCATATCCTTCTTCTTCAATGGGACCAGAGGTGGACTAGTACCAAAGAAGAGGGGCAGCCCTTCGTGTCTATTCTGTTGCAGCAGTTCCCACTAACAAAATCTTGTTTTTGAAGACATTCATTGTGAAAATTGGGTTTTTGGTTGACTGGGGTGTGAGACCTGGTCAGACAACAGCCACAATCCCTTGCAGAGTGATCCACAAAAAGTCACTAAATTAACCTGTGCTTAACCCTGGGTAGCTTGGCACAAAATGAAGTCAGGCTTAACTTAAAGGCAATGTGTAAAGTATTTATGCAGCACAAAGACACAATTAAAGTGAAAACACAACACAGGAAAAATCCCAAACCAATTTAGAAAATTAGAGTAAATTTTGATTAATTATTTTAAACCAAAATGACAAAAATCCAATCACTAGAACCGGAGTTATGACTTTTTAAAGTTTTAAGTGAAATCTAGCGCCTAAAAGACCAAAGAGGCAACCGCAGACATCTAGTCACGCAAGACCGGGTCAAAGTCGAAAGTTAAGGCCGACAGCGATGGAGCGCGGTTCAGACACAAGAAGTGGATTGGGCCCAGTCAGTGCTTACCTTCAAACTTAGAAAAATTTCTGAAGAAAAATTTCTGAAAAGGTAAAGTTCAGCGGTGCAGGGCTGCAGGAGGAGTCCAACGAGGGAGCGTCACAGTCGGATGGCCTTGGGTCGAAGCCAGGGTGAAGGTTTCTATGTTCGGACTTAGTCGCCGAAATGGAAGACAAAAAACTCTAGCGGGATGAGGCAGAAGGCTGTATTCGAAGCAGGGATGTGGAATTCCTATAGGCCAACGCCCAGGACATATTGTTTGGGGTCAAGGGCAACAAGTTTTCATGTGTATTTTGTCCTTGGGACAAGTAGGCCCAACCCCCGGCAGCACAAACCCTTTGGCTGCCAGTTTGCAGTACCACATTATGGATCAGGGAAGGGCACTGTTTGCAGTTAAGGTAATATTGTTGTCCGTATGTTAATGCTGTTCAAACTTGTATTTATGGTTCATTAATTGAAAGCCTTTATTATTAGGGTGAGCGCTCTAAGTAAATGTTGTAAACTCTCACTGCACTACTGACAGTGGTTCAAGTATAAAAATGTGTACACATGTTTTCAAAGTGTAGCAATATGAGGCTATGTATAATGCTCCCAGAATGCTCTCTGATTTGATGCAAATATTTGCAGAAGCTTGAAAGCAAGATTGATGATTCTTTGCTTACAAAATAAAATGTTCATAAAAAAATGAAAGCAGGAATAAAAACATTTCGCTAAACCACTGTAAATTTTAGGTATCATTTCTTCACAGCATCATTTAGTAACGTGTTGATGCATGCTAGTATTGCCCAGAAATATTCATAATGGAAAATCAGTGTAACCAGTTTCAATAAGATTATGGGAAACAAAAATAAACAAACATTGGCAAAGCCAATAGGTCTGAAATTGGTGGTCAGCTTTTTAGTTTTGTCAATGTGTGACTTGTTTTGGCTTGGTTTTTGTAAAACCTTATTGGTGTGGTAGCTGCCGGTCCCTCACCATTATAACAAACATTGGCAAAAGCAAAAGTTGTTTTTGGTCTCAAAAATCACACACTGCCACAGTAGTTACTGGCACTGAACAAAACTACTTTGTGTGCCAATATGCTCCTTGTGAAAGAGCAGAATGCTGTCACTCACAGTGAAGCCATACGATACAGAGAGAGAGAGACAGAATTGTAATAAACTCAAAAGGTCACGGTCAACGCCAAACCAAATTTGGGGGCCAATTATTAAAGAAAGTCTCAAAAGTGCACCCATGGTATATGTCCTTGAATTAAGTGCAGCTATTTCGTGAATTTCCAAGAATTTACAGAAGTAGGACAAGAAATAGTACTCCTAGAAAATATCTGTGAACTGCATTTTAGCATGAGCAAATATGCATGTGTAGATTTGCTCATGCGAAAATCTGAGTGTTTGCGAGTTCATTTTCCCTCCAACCCCTTTTTTCCCAACTCTGGAAGAAGATTTACGTCTGCCATTGTCAGGAGTAAATTGCCAACATTTCTCAGTATGGGAACAGATTGGAAAAGAGTTGTTGAAAACCCTTAATACATGCAAGTTAGTAGGTTTGCACAGACTCAAAAGGGCATTCTAGCCCTGGAACTATTGCTTACCACTACCTTCAGCCCCAGTATGTAGATCTGCGGAAAGGTGGCAACATAAGGGGATTGCAAGTATTCAAACACTACTATGGTATGAGCCCTGGCATAATCAGAGAGGCTATATCAGAGCTCTTATATAATGAGATTGCTGCCATAATTTGTCGCCACACTACATGGCACCAGAGGGACAAGTGGATTTTGTTACAGGACAAGTAGATTTATGAAGCAACCTGCCCCATGGACAAGTAGATATTTTATTAAATTCCACACCCCTGAGTCGAAGGCAGTTCCACAAGGTCAGAAGGACTGCTGAAACAGATTTGCTGCTGCGGAGAAGAACATAGTGGGAGAAGTTGTTAAGTCAATCTGACCGGCGACGCACCTCGGGCAGATCGGCGAAAAGGTTGTCCAGTCTACTCCTGGTTCTCAGAGCACTTTTTGGCCAAATTTTGTATAAGTCCTCAGTTTTGGGAATTGGCCATGTGAGCACTTTTACCACTACAACCAAGGGTCCAGGACTGATGGGACATGTCTTGGGGGTTCAGGACTCGCCCAGGCTGGGTGCAGGCGCAGGTTCAATATGGTGGGAGCCTGTTCTGTCCCTGTGGATCTGAACAGGAAGCCAGTAAATTTGCCCTTAGAGTCACCTCTGGTAGTCCTGGGTGCAGGGCTAAACAGCAGGGCTGGCCTCTGAGGGTTCAAGGCAGGCTCAGGCAGCAACGCAGTCCTTCCAGGTACAGCAGCAATCTGGCAGAGGTCACAGCAGCAGGCAGTCCTCTGAAAGTTTTTCCGCAAGTCCAGTAGTGAACTTAAGAGTGGGTCTGAAGGTCCTATTTTTATACCCTGGTGCCCATCTTCTGGAAGGTTGGAGAAGCTTCTGGAAAGGTTCTTTGAAGTGCATGGGCTTGCCTGCCTCCCCTGTCCTGGCTCCAAGCTGGCTGCAGTGACAATACTGTGTCGTTAGGCTCTTGGTGTGAATGCAGAGCAGAGTATATTCACGTGTAAATGTAGCTGTGCTCAGCTCCGCCTCCCCTCATGTGTTTGCGTGGCACTCCCCTCATCCTGCTAGCAGATGGCCCATTCAGGCACACCTAATTCCCCTATTGTGGGACTTTCTAGGAGGGATTCACAAAGTCTGTCAGTTACACCCAGTCATGTGACCCAGGCCAGGCTACAGGCATAAAAGGGCTAAGGGCAGGAAAATGCCAACTTTCTGAAAGTGGCATTTTCAAAATTGTAATGAAAAATCTGACTTTACCATTAAATAGGGGTTATCATTACAATTTCGTAGGTACCAAATATGACATATCTTCTTCCTCTCAATTGGGAATTATAGCTTATTACATGTAATAAGGAATCCCCAATGTTATCCTATAAAAGGGATAAGCCCTCACAGTGGTGAAAACGAATTCAGGAGTTTTTCACCACCAGGGCATTTAAAACTTGAAAGTACATGTCCAACCTTTAAATTACACAGTACCCTGCCCTATGGGCTACCTAGGGCCTACTTTAGGGGTGACTAATATGTAAAAAAAGAGGAGATTAAGGCTTGGCAAGGGTGTTTAAATGCCAGGTCGACATGGCAGTGGGACAATGCATTCAGGCTGCAGTGGCAGGCCTGTGACATGTTTTTGAGGACTGCTTATGTGGGTGGCACAATAAGTGCTGCAGGCCCACTGGTAGAATTTGATTTACAGGCACTGGGTACATGTTATACTACTCTACAAGGGACTTATAAGAAAATTAAATATGCCAAGTAGCTATATGCCAATCAAAATATGTTTAGGGGAGTGAGAACAAGCTCTATGGCACTGGTTAAAATGGCAAGGTGCACAGAGTCCTAAGGCCAACAAAAACAAATTCAGCAAAAAGTGGAGGGTAAAAGGCAAAAGGTTTGGGGGTGACCCTGCAGAGAGGGTTCAGGTCCAACATTCATCTTGAACCAGTTCTTCAGTATCCACAGACCTATTGCTTCAGTTAGGAGGCAGTTGGTAAAACTCCTTATCTCTTTCAAAGCAACAGATGTAGGTGTCTAATGAACTAATAATACTTGTGTAATAACTTCTCCCTGCTGCTTTTCTTTTTAATGATTTATTAAATGTTGGATTGTAGCCCAGGGACAACTTCCAAGCATCACTATTCAGAGAATCATACAAACACACAATGACTCACATCCATAACACAATAATCAACAGTTAAATCTCCCCACCCCTTCCATGCGCTTACTTGAAGCAGCTTCCCTTCCTTAACAGCTTCATGGGAACGGATTAGTAAGCAGAAAAAGGTTGGGGAGGCAAACACCATGCTCCATGCGAACAGATTAGTAATAATAGATTGGTTAAATACAACAACCACTCAGGAAGAGTTGTATGTCACAATATTGTATAGAAAATACCACCTGACAAATAGTGTGTCCTAAATAGTGTTTGTAGCAAATATTGTCCCATTGGGTGTAGATTTTCTATTATTTATTTCAATGCTGCAGTAGTTTAGAAAATGCTATTTAGGACACAATATTAATGTTGGGTCATATTCTGACCATGATTTTCTGAACCGCACCACTTGCAGTCCAGCATTTTAAATGTATAACTGCCTAGGAAACCTTTAAGTATTGGAATTTTATGAAAAACACTGGATGATTTATTGAACGACTCGCACCTAATATGAGAACATTTATGAACTCCATTTTTGCATGCTACTATATGTCCAAAACCTTCTTGTCTTCAATGCTATTACTAAATGCCACAAAAAACTCCCTAAATCTCCACTGTTGCTTGATGTAAATAACAGCATTATGAAAAGGTCAGCAATATGGCTGTTTGAACAGCCTTGCTCTATCTTTAAGATGCATCACACTGCTGTAGATACTGCGACTGTGTGCATTATGCATGTGAAGGCCTAGGCTGCTGCCAGTATAAACTTTGTCCATGCTCGCTTTTTGCACATTTGCCCCAGTTTCCTGAAGTTTGGAGGGGTGGTGAGGAGACCTCTGCACGAGGCTTGCCTCTAGTCTGGATGGGGCAAAGGTGAGAGGCTGAAGCTAGTCTAGTCCCTGTGGCTAGTGGTCTGAACTGTTTATGCTTTGCATGTTGTCATGCCCAAATAATTGTTCTACACAAGCTTGTATGATACATGTGAGAGACTTGTTTATTTCGGGCGCAACATTGGGTGTCCAGAGGGTTTATGGATGATTTGTCTGTGTCTCGCATGAGTCAAATTAAGGAACTGAGGACAGTTGTGAATGGAGATCGGTGTGACGGAAATGTTGGCATTCTGGCCTTTGCCTCTAGACTCTGTCACTGGGATGATCGATTGGCACATTATTTGTAAGCATGGTAGTGTCCGGGGTTGGTCTCAGGTGCCCTCTTCCTGTATGTATATAGGTGACTGTTTTGTGTTTTATAGCTATTAATGTTGAAAAAACATGGAATGAACTTTACCAAGAGAATCACTATGTCTAGCAATAGTTTATATTGTTTTATCACTTTTAGACGTATGCTGTGTGCAAATGAAGAGTTCAGACCACACGTCCAGTGACAGGATTTTACACAAGTACCCTACGTTAAACTCAAATCCATACACCAGGGTTCTCCAAAGTCGGTCCTGGAGGGCCGGATCCATGCCAGATGTTTAAGATAACTACATTTATCTTAACTGGGATATGCTAAAAATCTGGCATGGATCCGGCCCTCTAGGACAGACTTTGGAGAACCCTGCCATACACCGACACCAAGGTAAGAGGAGCTTATCACTCAAAAGCTGAATTTTCATTCGCTTGGAAATCATATCTCTCTTGAGGAGGAACAGTTTATCGTCAGGGGCCTGTAAAAACACGAATGTGAATCAACAAAGGAGCGGCCCCGCTCACCGAGCTGCAACTGCGTATGTGGAAGCGAAGCCGCAGTCAGGCAAGAAGGGAGTGGGGGAGTCTGTGAAACGCATACAGGCCTTTCATCCCCCTAGGTAAAGCACCTCCACACCCCAGTCAAACTGGCTTTGCCCTTAAACACAACCATGTGTTGTAATTGTGTCCACATGTTGTGGTGGCCCGTCGGGTTGTCTTGTCTGGAAACACCTGGTTTAAGGCCTGAATCAAAGTTACACATAAAGGAAAGGAATATCAAAATCAATACTGAGCCTATTGGAAGGGAGAAGAGCCTGAGGCAAGCTCTGTGCGTGCTGGACGTGAGCCAGGGGTCAGAGGGCAAAGCAGGGCCCATGATGGCCGGCGGGAAGGAATATTGGCGATATGATTAATTTGCGCCTGCCTGTCTGCTCACCAGACGCTACTGTATGGAAGAAGACACAGCCATGTAGGAATCTATGCCCAATACAGACCCACGCTAGTTTGTTTGCTAGATACAGTGACCAAAAAAGCTTTTCATAATGTCTACTTGTATAGAGCGCTGCTGAACCTGAACTGCCTCCAGGCGCTTCAATAGCACTTCAATAACACGTGATTTAATATCTAACTCCACGGTACTCACATATACCTCTGAGGGATAAAAGGCTGAGTCAGTCTTGCTGGGAAGCACAGTTGTGATCTGTAGGTAGATTCTGCACGGTATGCTGCTACTGAAATATTTCAATCAAAATATCGTCAGACTGAAATATTGAGTCCTAAGTACCGTTTGCCAAAAAATCGTCCCACTGGAGTTAAAAATAGAAAAGCTACACTGAATGGGATTATATTTTGTAAATGATATTAGTGGCACAATATTTTTGTCAGACTATATGTTTGCTAACACCATTCTGGAATACAACCCTGAGTAAGTCCTCAGGCGCTGGAGATCTCTTAGGTGCCTGAGGGAAGGAAATACATGTTGTGGCATTCAGCAAGCCCGACTGCAACTACTATCTCCAGATACCATTAGTACAGAGAATAATACAAAGACTGAGAAACAAGCAAAGGATTAATAATTATAAAGAAAAAGAGTTACTCGTGTAATAATTTGTAGTCTACAGCTAGTGCGCTGCAGTTAACTCCAACTGCGAGAAAGCAGAAGGGTATGCCTGGTTGGGGGCGGGCGGGTGGTTGGGGAGAAAATGGCCTCCCCATAGGCGCCGTCTGCACCAATCACAACGCTGCCATTGCAGCGTTGTGATTGGCTTAGGGGAGGGGAGGGGAGGGGAGGGAGGCTGCCTGTGGCGGCTTCCTGTTCAGCAGGAAAACGCGGGACCCGGCCAGGAGCTGAGGTGGCGCGGGACCCGGTATGGTAAGTTTTTTACATTTTTTAAAATTAAACTAAGCACCCTCCGCCAACGTCCCTCCCCCCCCCCGCAAACCCGCGGGACACCACCCGACCCCCACCCGCGAGTCTGCAATCGGCTCTGCTCCGCTCCAGACAGGATTCAAGCAGACCGGCTGGATGGACACATTCAAGCTGTAGAAAACGGCATAAATATATGGTTATGTTGTTCAGTTTTATGAGATATCAATGTTAGGGTAGCTGCAAACCAGCACCAGTATCCAGATTATCTCCAGCTGTAGGAGCCAGTGAAGGAAGGAATTAGCCCTGTGTAGTGCTGTCACTAAACCTTAGGGCTTTAAGGGGGGCGGTCCTGCCAGTGCTGAGCACCCTTAGTAATAAACAAGCAATAGCAAAGACAATAGGTTTCGCCTATGCAAGAGTTATTGGCTTTGCCAATGTGTTTTACCCATGTTGTACACCAGCGTGGCTGCTGTTCAGCATGGCTAAAAGTTAGTGGCGTAGAGGAGATGGTGTGTATTGTGGAATGGCTGAGTACAGAGTTGAGTAAAGTGTCGTGGAGTGGAGTGGCACAGAGTGGAGTCGCGTAGAGTGGTGTAGAGTGGACTGGTGTAGTGTGCATTGACATAGAATGTTGCAGAATATAGTGGTGTAGTGTGCAGCAGCATAGAATTCAGTGGTGTACAATGCAGCATCGTAGAATGCAGTGGCGTAGATTAGAGTGGTGCATAGTAGAGAGCAGTGGCATAGAGAGCAGTGCTGCAGAGTGCAGTGGTGTAGATTGCAGTGATGTAGAACAGAGTGGCATAGAGTACAGTGGTGTAGAGTAGAGTACTACAGAGTACAATGGTGTAGAGTGAAGTGATGCAGAGTGCAGTGGCGTAGTGTGCATTGGTATAGAATCAGTAGTGCAGAGTAGAGGGGGGTAGAGTTCAGTGGCGTAGAGTGCAGTGTTGCAGAGTGTAGTGGTGTAGAGTGCAGTGGCGTACAGTTAAGTGGGGGTGACGTACAGTGGAGTGGGGGTGCCGTAGAGTGGACTGGTGTAGAGTGCATTGGTGTAGAGTGTTGCAGAGGATAGTGGCATAGAGTGCAGTGGCATAGAATTCAGCGGCGTACAATGCAGCGCCATAGAATGCAGTGGCATAGATTAGAGTGGTGCATGGTAGAGTGCAGTGGCGTAGAGTGGCATAGAGTGCAGTGGCATAGAGTGGTGCAGACTAGAGTACAGTGGAGCAGAATAGTCACAGAGTGCAGTGCTGCAGAGTGCAGTGGTGCAGAGTGCTGTAGTTCAGAGTAGAGTGGCGTAGAGTTAAGTGGCAGAGAGTGCAGTGTTGCACAGTACAGTGTCGTAGAGTGCAGTGGCATAGAGTGCTGTGACGTAGACAGCAGTGGCGCAGTGGCAAAGAGTGCACTGGCGTAGAGTAGATTGTTTCAGAGTAGAGTGAAGTGGCTTAGAGTGGAGTGGTGCAGGGTAGAGTGCAGTGGCGTAGAGTAATGGCATAAAGTAGTGCAGTGGTGAGGAGTGGATTAGAGTGGCATACAATGGATTGGCGCAGATGCGTAGAGTGAAGTGGTACAGAGTAGAGTGCATTGCCGTAGAGTGTATTGGCATAGAGTGCAGAGTTGAGTGTTGCAGAGGGGCGGACAGTGGAGTTGTGCAGAGTAGAGTGGAGTGGCCTAGACTGGAGTGGTGTAGAGTGCATTTGCACAGAGTAGCAGAGTGGAGTGGAGCAGAGTACAGTGGAGTGGTGTAAAGTGGAGTGGTGCAGAGTGCAGTGCGGTGGAGTGGAGTATGCATGCTGTGGTAGCACACAGCCATTACAGACAAAGCGTTTTCAATTGAAATGGCCATGACGTTTGCACAGATACAGAGTTTTTCTAACAAAACTATACAACGCACAAACGATAATGTGTGGAAATGGCATCACCTAGGGTATTGATTTGATCATATTAAAGTATTTGTTTCCCGCACACTTCAGAATTAACAAAAAAATGTGCTTCACTTGTGCTTTGCCAATTCTGATATATTGTGAAATACTTTCACAGTTCATTTAAATGTTGTTGTGTGCTTGAAATAAAAACCTTCCTCTACCCCCGGTATCCAGCAAGATTGTCACATAAATCCTCTCAATTTGAAGTAAGAGAAAGAAAAGTAAACACCAAGCTCCCTCAGAAGACAGAGCGTGACATTTGACCTCTGCCCTATCTTTGAATGCACAGCAAATGTGACAAAATAAGAACAAGCTTTACAGAATTATTTAGAGAAAGGAGCACTTGTGGAAGAATACACGAGAGGTAGTGTGCAAAGGCTTTGCTCTTTGGAAGGGAAGAACTGAACCTGGCTAGCCTAAAGCAAAAAATGGCAGCAAATAGAAAGCCAGAACATGGTAAGCAATGGGCAGAATGAATTCCCAGGGAAGCTGTCTAAATGACCCCAAGATATCTTTAGCAAACCAGACAGCTGCACGGGGCATGAGTGGGAGAAAAGGATGCAGGAAGTCAGCTGGAAAATCCAAAATCTCTCATGGAGTATTTCACAAAAAAAGAAAAAAAAAGAGTTCTAGAAGACCAGCACCTGTGGAAGAACATAAGGACCCAATCAGAGAGGTGGTAAATTGGCTATGACCCATGGGAGGGACCAACACAAGCCAGACGGGCTAAAAAAAAATAAACCCAGCGAATAGAAAGTGAGCAAAAGTGAATGACAAAATAAAAAGCCAATGGTACTCAATGGGCAGAATGTATTTCTATGCCAGCTTTCAGACTGTCCACAAGAAGTCTTTTGCAACCAGACTTCGACTTAATGATGTGAAGGGGTAAATGGAAGCCAAAGAGACACTCATCAGGACACTTCGTTTCACAGACGTTGTGTAATTTACAGTCTCACTTTGAAAACTTTTCAGTACATCATGTTATTTGTGAATTTACCAAGGATAGAATTCTAGTTGACATGTACAGGCCCTTAATTACAAAGGCCAAGCCTCTTAAAAATGGATTCTTGGCTACACTTTTTCATCCCACTTAAAGCCCATGGTGGCTCTTGATGTACTATTCTGTATAAACTGCAGTGTCTGTATTGTTCTTTTGGGAGGCTTAGGCTTGGGTACTGAAGCTTACTTCACTTCCTGCGGAGGGCGAGCAGCACATAAACCAGTTTGTGAGTCTAGGGAGAAAAGGAAGGGGCAGATCCATCTTGGCAGCCTCCACTAGATGACACAGGTCTAATGCAGCACACCAGGATACCCTTCCCAGGTGATACCCTCTTGGTGATGGTGTGCTCTACAAATCTGCATAATATAACAATTTCTCAGCTGACCTGTGGTTAGAGTTGGCCAAAGGACTTTCTCTGAATCTTTTGCAGGGCAAGTGGCACCTTTAAGGTGAGGCATGTTGGCTAGAGCGTTACCTTTGTGGGCCAAGGAGGACACAACTTATTTATATCTAACTTATTTAAAGTATCCAGAAAGGGTTTATTTAACTACACTCTATTTTACAATTTAGAAAACATGTGCTAAGACTGGTGGCACTGTAGGAAAGATTCTTGGGCGTAGGTCATGGCGAACTGGATTACACAATTTATTGCATCCGTTAGTTGTTTAAAATTCCCTTTTAAGTTATTTTCAAACAAAATAGCATCATTTGAAATGTCTTGCTGCTCGCATCTAGATTTAGTAGCAGAAACATGTTTACTCTCCATGTCAGAGCTTCCTTATGGCTATAAGGAAACCTTGTAGGCCTGAATTTCTTAAGATATGGAGTAACCTCTGACAATCAGCCCTTAGGGGGTAATAGCGAGAATTTCTCTTACACATATTCCTTTTGCACCAGTCTTGTTATGCCCTTAATTCAAGGAACCGTTGCTACTGGCATCTATGATGGGCAACTTGAATACTCTTGATTGACTACAAGGGTGTTTATGCCTATTGCCAATTGTTGTTTGTCAGTGCTTATGTTCCAGACACCAGGTGCTCTTGACTGAGAGTGGTCTTTGGTCAAGCGATTACCTTGCAAAACTGTCGGTCTAGAGATTTGCTGCCTGGCAGGCATCAGTTTCCGCCTTGTCTGGCAACACACTGCACAACTGGGACAGACTCTGTGTAGACTAGGGAGGAAAGCTGCTAAATCAGCACATTCTTCGGCCTATTCTTAATGCACGTCGTGGACTGATGTTGTCCCTAGCAATATTTGTTCAGGATAACTGTAAAATGCACACCTTTGGATTATAAATAGGATTGTTTTTTGCTTTAGTGTGTTACTAGTGATGGCACTTCAAGTTGAGCAGAGTCCAGCCAGGCCCCTGTAATCCTGGAATTGGACAGAAATGCACTTGGAAAACGGTAGGAGAAAGGGTAATTAGATTTCCCTCGGCAAGTAATAGATAGAATCCTTCAGAAGTAATGGATATCAAAACTGGACTTAAAGACCCTCTGACGATTCTGCAATGTCGCTTTTTAGTTTAAATACAAAAATGTAAAATAATGGCATATAAATACCTTATAGAGTAGTGACCTCAACTGCGAGAATATATTTTCACAGTGGATACGCACATAAGCCAGGTTTCGCCCCCAGCCCTGTTAAATTGTCAAAGATGGCCACCCTTTTATCAATTCATAGGAGAATGGCTTAATATTCTACTCTAGGTCACCTCTGCTGTAATTACCCCGATTGCTTTTTTGCACATGCTCCTGTACTGTAAATTCAGTCACGCTCTTAGAGAAAAACTCCTTGGCTATTTTCCGAATACAGTGATTAATGAAAAGCATGGGGCACTGGCATATAGGATCATAACCTGTGATAAGCGACATAAGATGACACTCTCGATTGATTATTTGAATGGCTTCAAAGTGTATGTTCACTTCTTATGAATATGTAAATCTTATTTTCGATTTTTCCAGTGGTGAAGTTTACATGGCTGAAATCAACTCAGAAAATGCGTAAATAGTAAATAAAATAAAAAACTAGCATTAAGCCATGATTCCAACTGCTCCTAAGTTTACATAAATGAAAGGCCTATTCGCAAAGGCATCTTGGAGTAAGTAAAGTAGTACAGCGGTCGTACTCTTTTACACACTCTTACATGCCTTTGAGAATAAGGTCCTAAACATCTAAAGTGGAAATAAAAATGGAATTTTCAGGGGCTATTCATATAGTTTTAATTTAAATAGAAAATGTTTCGGTCTTATTGCACTTTTAACAAACACTGGCAAATCCAACAGAGTGGGTGCTGACTTCTAGCCATTTGGCTTTATCCATGCAGGCTTTGTTTTGTCTTATTTTTTTTTTTTTGCACAACTTTATTGTTGTAGAAGCTACTAAGCCCTCATCAAGGTAAAAAATAAAATAATTGGCGAAAAGCATAAAAAAGTTTTTGTCTCAAAAAGCACACATTGCTGAAGAAAAATGTGAATAATACAAAAAAAGACCAATGTATGAAAAGGGAAGACTGAAAGTCCCTATTATTAAGTATACTATACATATCATTTTAGTGAAATTCAAAGGTCTTGGCTAATACAATTCCAAGTAAAAGGAAGTTGGATGTTTCGGGACAATTGGCAAAGGCATGTATGAAAAAGAGTACTGCAGTGCTACTTGGTGTACTCATTCATGTTTTTGTCAGTCACCTCTATAGTGATTTACACAAGTTCACGTAAAGTCAGGATAATAACCCATTCCCACATCTTTCAAAACTGACAACTTAATGTAGCCATTGGAACGCATTTCCATCTTCCAAAACGAGGAGAAGCACAAGACATAGCAGTGGCAGTGCTGCAGCTATTTTTTGGATTACTGTGTGATTCCAGCCATATGCTATCTGTGTACAACCATACCAATTCACTTTACAGCAAGTGATAACACTTCCATGGTAAGTCACTGAATCTTTGTCCAACACAATGGATAATTTGAATTAGCTTGTCAGTACTCGTAGTCAATTCAATTCAGGTCTAGCAGTGAGTACAGAGGATGACTATACATTGTATCCCACAAACAAACATGCTGGATGACGTCAATACGGCTTCGATCATCCTCTAGGTATCAACATACATACTACCAGGTTCCAGGTGATGCTTGTGTTACCAGGAAGGGGGCGGCTACATGAAGCAGCTACCATTTATTACTTAACGAACAAATTATAAACTGTTTTTTAGGTCTCACCTCCGACAGCGCATGCGCTCTCGCTTCAAGGGATATTGTATCCAACAACTGACTTGCAGCTCGCCGATTCGCTCAACATTCTTTGGCTTCGCTGTCATCTTATTTGCTGCCTTTTAATTGACCAGCACTTGCTGGCTTCACTTCTTCTTGTTTGGATGAAGCATAGGGTATGAGAATATTATTGGGCAGGTAGTACAGTGCTTAGGAGCAGTCCTAAAAGGGAAAGGATTAAAGAATGCAAACAATGCAAAGCACCCAAAAAACCATGGTAATAAAAACAACTGGTTTACTAAAGAATGTAAGATCCTCAAGGCACAGATAAGGAAAAGAGAGAGAAACCTTAAATTAAGGTATGATAGAGAAAGCCTTAATGCACTGATGAAGTTAAGGCGAAAGTATAAAAACTTAATTAGAGACTAGAAAAGAGAATACAAAGAGGAGTGCTGGAGACTCATGATAGAGGCTATAGAAACTAAAAACAAAGGATTTTTGGAAATTAGTTCAAGAGGGGTCAGGAAAAACGCAGGGACAGATGGTCTGCGCAGTGGAGGAGCAAATTTGGGTGGACCATCTGGAGGAGATATATGGTAAAGAAGTGGAGATGGAGAGGAAAGAAGCAACCCCTTGGGAGAAAGTAGGTGAGAATGTAAGAGCTATGTTTGCATTAGGGAACATTAGAAATATAATTGTAAGATTAAGTCTGACCCGAGCTGCCGGACCCGATAACATGCCTGCAATAATTATAAAAAATCGTCCGGATTGGTGGGCAGAGTTATTGTACAGGTTGTTTGATAGAATCTTGTACACAGGGATTATACCTGAGAACTTGAAAGGGGCAATTATCAGACCGATACACAAAAAGGGAGATATAAAAAGCCCAAAAAACTAAAGGATGATTAATCTCCTGGATGTGGCCGAAAAGGTATTTGCAAAAATAATTCTGGGAATGCTAAAACATTGGGCGGATCTTAGTGGTATAGTATCCCCGGAACAGGGGGGCTTCAAGGAACGGCACTCGACAATTGACCACTGCTTCTCGCTCTGGTCCATTGCACGTAAGTCTGTGGAGCAGAGGGGGAGCCTTTTCTGCTGCTTTGTTGACTTCCGTGCAACTTTTGATCTTGTAGACAGAAACCGTCTATGGGAGGCACTGAGAAAACTAGATATCCCAAAACACCTCTTAAGGCTAATTCAGGAGCTGCATAGGAGGAACTGGGCTCAGGTTATCCTGGATACCACGGGGACGCTAACACAAAAAATACAAGTGAATAATGGATTGAGACAAGGTTGTGTATTAGCCCCTCTACTCTTCTCCTTGTTTGTTGCCGACCTGCCCAAGACTTTAGCTGCCACAAATGGATTTAGTCCCAAAATAAATAGTAAACACGTGGCATGCCTCCTGTATGCAGATGATCTTGTGATCTTAGACCAGACTGAAATAGGCCTTCAAAGGAAATTAGAGGAATTTGAGAGCTATTGTAGATGAAAAAAATTTGTGGTAAACATGGATAAGACACGAGTGCTTTGCTTTGGGAAAACTAAAAGCAAATTCAAGTGGTACCTAGGCACGGAGAGACTTGAAGTAGTAAACAAATATAAGTACCTTGGAGTCTGGTTTGAGCGGTCTCTGAAATGGAAATTTCACCAAGAGGCTTTAAAGGCCAGGGCTATTGCCTCGGTGAGTGTGATGAAAAAATTAATAAAGCCTTTGGAGAAATGTCATGTAGACCAGTGCTAAAAGCCTAACAAGCAATGATCCCCCGCAACTCCAATATGGAGCTGAATTGCTATATATTAGTGGTAAAAACAGGTGGGATGCAGAGGAGGGGAAATGCCTGAAATATTTACTGTCACTTCCCAATCCAGCCATGATTCAAGCAATAAGATTAGAGACGGGCATGATTTCATGGAATATGCTGGCCGCAAAAGCCCTAATAAGATTCTGGGGAAAACTGAGTGGGGAGGATGGACAGAAAATTTCTCAGTGGTGCAAGAATGAAATTCTGCAAAGCGAATTAGAATGGGCAAAAAAGGTTAGGTCTAACCTGGCTGCCGTCTACACTGCTATGAAGGTAAAGCAGCTTCCGCAGACATTACAAATAGAAATCTCCAAGAGTAAGCTAAAGGCGCTAGGCACAGAATCATCCAACGAAAGTGACTATCAATACTTAAGAGAGAAAAATCTGTACATTTTATGTTAAATGCATGGCGGAAAAAAGTGAGTTACCCATATGTGGATACCCTACCAAACCAGATGTTAGGAAACGAAGTACTGAGAGTAAGAATTGGACTCAACCCTTGTAAGATAAGTGCTAATGCAAAAGCAACAAGCATTGACATAGCCAAGAGGTCTCGCCTTTGGGACCTTATAAGTGTTTAGCCAGAGATATTGGCAATGTTTTTAAGGTATGTTGTAGAGCAATGTAGCTGCTGTGTTTAGTACTGTAATTCGTCTTTTCAATACTGGCCACAGAGAAAAGCAGTTCATAGCAGACTGCTGCAATGCTAGCGACAGCAAATAGACTAGAGTGGAATATGTATGTGGTCAAACTGTCCGACTCCGCTCCCTCCAGCAGCGTTAAGCAGCATCTTGCACTTTGACGGTGAAAGTGTAAGATGCTGCTTAAGGCTGCTGGAGAGACCGGAGACAGTGGCTTGCGCTCCTGTTTGATTAATTACATGAACAGCCCCATGGAGTGTACGGGTTGCTGCTTTTTACCAACTTCCACGTACTTCGCCGGCCATGGTATACACACTGGTAATGCTCCGGAAGTGGAAGCATAGTGTGACATGGTATACACACGGGTAATGCTCCGGAGGTAAAAGCCTAGTGTGCCATGGTATACACACGATAATGCTCCGGAAGTGGAAGCGTAGTGTGCCATGGTATACACACCGGTAATGCTCCGGAAGTGGTAGCGTAGTGTGCAATGGTATAGACACTGGTAATGCTCCGTAAATGGAAGCGTAGTGTGCCACGGTATACATACCGGTATTGCTCCGGAAGAAAAAGCCTAGTGTGCCTTGGAATACACACCGGTAATGCTCCAGGATTGGAAGCATAGTGTCCATGGTATACACACCGGTAATGCTCCGGAAGTGGAAGCATAGTGTGCCATGGTATACACACCGGTAATGCTCCGGAAGTGGAAGCATAGTGTGCCATGGTATACACACGGGTAATGCTCCGGAAGTAAATGCCTAGGGTGCCACGGTATACACACCGGTAATGCTCCGGAAGTGGAAGCGTAGTGTCCATGGTATACACACCGGTAATGCTCCGGAAGTGGAAGCGTAGTGTGCCATGGTATACACACCGGTAATACTCAGGAAGTAAAAGTCTATTGTACTATGGTATACACCGGTAATGCTCCGGAATTGGAAGCATAGTGTCCATGGTATACACACCGGTAATGCTCCAGAAGTGGAAGCGTAGTGTGCCATGGTATACACACCGGTAATGCTCCGGAATTGAAAGCATAGTGTCCATGGTATACACACCGGTAATGCTCCAAAAGTAGAAGCGTAGTGTGCCATGGTATACACACCGGTAATGCTCCAGAAGTGGAAGCAAAGTGTGCCATGGTATACACACCGGTAATACTCAGGAAGTAAAAGCCTATTGTACCATGGTATACACCGGTAATGCTCCGGAATTGAAAGCATAGTGTCCATGGTATACACACCGGTAATGCTCCGGAACTGGAAGCGTAGTGTGCCATGGTAAACACACCGGTAATGCTCCGGAAGTGAGGCATTTTTAGTAATCGGAAGTGGAAGCGTAGTGTGCTATGGTATACACACCGGTAATGCTCCAAAAGTAGAAGCGTAGTGTGCCATGGTATACACACCGGTAATGCTCCGGAAGTGGAAGCGTCGTGTCCATGGTATACACACGGGTAATGCTCAAGAAGTAAAAGCCTAGTATGCCATGGTATACACAGTGGTAATGCTCCGGAAGTGTAAGCGTACTGTCCATGGTATACACACCGGTAATGCTCCGGAAGTGGAAGCGTAGTGTCCATGGTATACACATGGGTAATGCTCTGGCAGTAAAAGCCTAGTGTGCCATGGTATACGCACCGGTAATGTTCCGGAAGTGGAAGCGTAGTGTGCTATGGTAAACACACCGGTAATGCTCCAAAAGTAGAAGCGTAGAGTGCCATGGTATACACACCGGTAATGCTCCAGAAGTGGAAGCGTAGTGTGCCATGGTAAACACACCGGTAATGCTCCGGAAGTGGAAGCATAGTGTGTCACGGTATACACACAGGTAATGCTCCGGAAGTGGAAGAGTTGTGTCCATGGTATACACATGGGTAATGCTCCGGCAGTAAAAGCCTAGTGTGCCATGGTATACGCACCGGTAATGCTCCGGAAGTGGAAGCGTAGTGTGCCATGGTATACACACCGGTAATGCTCCGGAATTGGAAGCATAGTGTCCATGGTATACACACCGGTAAAGCTCCGGAAGTGGAAGCATAGTGTGCCATGGTATACACACGGGTAATGCTCCGGAAGTAAATGCCTAGTGTGCCATGGTATACACGCCGGTAATGCTCCGGAAGTGGAAGCGTAGTGTCCATGGTATACACACCGGTAATGCTCCGGAAGTGGATGCGTAGTGTGCCATGGTATACACACCGGTAATAATCAGGAAGTAAAAGTGTATTGTACCATGGTATACACCAGTAATGCTCCGGAATTGGAAGCATAGTGTCCATGGTATACACACCGGTAATGCTCCAAAAGTAGAAGCGTAGTGTGCCATGGTATACACACCGGTAATACTCCAGAAGTGGAAGCATAGTGTGCCATGGTATACACACCGGTAATACTCCAGAAGTAAAAGCCTAGTGTACCATGGTATACACCGGTAATGCTCCGGAATTGGAAGCGTAGTGTGCCATGGTATACACACCGGTAATGCTCCGGAAGTGGAAGCATAATGTGCCATGGTATACACACGGGTACTGCTCCGGAAGAAAATGCCTAGTGTGCCATGGTAAACACACCGGTAATGCTCCGGAAGTGGAAGCATAGTGTCCATGGTATACACATCGGTAATGCTTCGGAAGTGGAAGCATAGTGTCCATGGTATACACACCGGTAAAGCTCCGGAAGTGGAAGCATAGTGTGCCATGGTATACACACCGGTAATGCTCCGGAATTGGAAGCATAGTGTCCATGGTATACACACCGGTAAAGCTCCGGAAGTGGAAGCATAGTGTGCCATGGTATACACACGGGTAATGCTCCGGAAGTAAATGCCTAGTGTGCCATGGTATACACGCCGGTAATGCTCCGGAAGTGGAAGCGTAGTGTCCATGGTATACACACCGGTAATGCTCCGGAAGTGGATGCGTAGTGTGCCATGGTATACACACCGGTAATAATCAGGAAGTAAAAGTGTATTGTACCATGGTATACACCAGTAATGCTCCGGAATTGGAAGCATAGTGTCCATGGTATACACACCGGTAATGCTCCAAAAGTAGAAGCGTAGTGTGCCATGGTATACACACCGGTAATACTCCAGAAGTGGAAGCATAGTGTGCCATGGTATACACACCGGTAATACTCCAGAAGTAAAAGCCTAGTGTACCATGGTATACACCGGTAATGCTCCGGAATTGGAAGCGTAGTGTCCATGGTATACACACCGGTAATGCTCCGGAAGTGGATGCGTAGTGTGCCATGGTATACACACCGGTAATAATCAGGAAGTAAAAGTGTATTGTACCATGGTATACACCAGTAATGCTCCGGAATTGGAAGCATAGTGTCCATGGTATACACACCGGTAATGCTCCAAAAGTAGAAGCGTAGTGTGCCATGGTATACACACCGGTAATACTCCAGAAGTGGAAGCATAGTGTGCCATGGTATACACACCGGTAATACTCCAGAAGTAAAAGCCTAGTGTACCATGGTATACACCGGTAATGCTCCGGAATTGGAAGCGTAGTGTGCCATGGTATACACACCGGTAATGCTCCGGAAGTGGAAGCATAATGTGCCATGGTATACACACGGGTACTGCTCCGGAAGAAAATGCCTAGTGTGCCATGGTATACACACCGGTAATGCTCCGGAAGTGGAAGCATAGTGTCCATGGTATACACATCGGTAATGCTTCGGAAGTGGAAGCGTAATGTGCCGTGGTATACACACCAGTAATACTCAGGAAGTAAAAGCCAATTGTAAAGTAAGTAAAGTAAAGTAAGTCCATTTTTATACAGCGCAGCTACTCACCCTTACGGGTCTCAAGGCGCTGGGGGCCGGAGTGGAAATTAAGTCAGCTATTGCCCAGAGTCACATGGTGCTGAGCTGAGCTGCCGCCGGAGCCGGGGATCGAACCGTGAACCCTATGCTCCGAAGTCAGCTACCCTGGCCGCTGCACCACACCTCTTGTACCATTGTACCATGGTATACACCGGTAATGCTCCGGAATTAGAAGCATAGTGTCCATGGTATACACACCGGTAATGCTCCGGAACTGGAAGCGTAGTGTGCCATGGTAAACACACTGGTAATGCTCCAAAAGTAGAAGCGTAGTGTGCCATGGTAAACACACCGGTAATGCTTCAAAAGTAGAAGCGTAGTGTGTCATGGTATACACACTGGTAATGCTTCAGAAGTGGAAGCGTAGTGTGCCATGGTAAACACACCGGTAATACTCCGGAAGTGAGGCATTTTTAGTAATCGGAAGTGGAAGCGTAGTGTGCTATGGTAAACACACCGGTAATGCTCCAAAAGTAGAAGCGTAGTGTGCCATGGTATACACACTGGTAATGCTCCGGAAGTGGAAGCGTAGTGTGCTATGGTATACACACGGGTAATGCTCCAGAAGTAAAAGCCTAATGTGCCATGGTATACACAGTGGTAATGCTCCGGAAGTGGAAGCGTAGTGTCCATGGTATACACACCGGTAATGCTCCGGAAGTGGAAGCGTAGTGTGCCATGGTATACACACCGGTAATGCTCCGGAAGTGGAAGCGACGTGTCCATGGTATACACATGGGTAATGCTCTGGCAGTAAAAGCCTAGTGTGCCATGGTATACGCACCGGTAATGCTCCGGAAGTGGAAGCGACGTGTCCATGGTATACACATGGGTAATGCTCTGGCAGTAAAAGCCTAGTGTGCCATGGTAAACACACCGGTAATGCTTCAAAAGTAGAAGCGTAGTGCGCCATGGTATACACACTGGTAGTGCTCCAGAAGTGGAAGCGTAGTGTGCCATGCTAAACACACC
Source organism: Calotriton arnoldi (assembly GCA_963921515.1). Lineage (NCBI taxonomy): Eukaryota > Metazoa > Chordata > Amphibia > Caudata > Salamandridae > Calotriton > Calotriton arnoldi. Next base: position 4,958,289 of record CAWUFW010000156.1, read on the forward strand.
GGTAATACTCCGAAAGTGAGGCATTTTAGTAATCGGAAGTGGAAACGTAGTGTGCTATGGTAAACACACCGGTAATGCTCCAAAAGTAGAAGCGTAGTGTGCCATGGTATACACACGGGTAATGCTCCGGAAGTGGAAGCGTAGTGTGCTATGGTATACACACGGGTAATGCTCCAGAAGTAAAAGCCTAGTGTGCCATGGTATACACAGTGGTAATGCTCCGGAAGTGGAAGCGTAGTGTCCATGGTATACACACCGGTAATGCTCCGGAAGTGGAAGCGTAGTGTGCCATGGTATACACAGTGGTAATGCTCCGGAAGTGTAAGCGTACTGTCCATGGTATACACACCGGTAATGCTCCGGAAGTGGAAGCGTCGTGTCCATGGTATACACATGGGTAATGCTCTGGCAGTAAAAGCCTAGTGTGCCATGGTATACGCACCGGTAATGTTCCGGAAGTGGAAGCGTAGTGTGCCATGGTATACACACCGGTAATGCTCCGGAATTGGAAGCACAGTGTCCATGGTATACACACCGGTAATGCTCCGGAAGTGAGGCATTTTTAGTAATCGGAAGTGGAAGCGTAGTGTGCTATGGTAAACACACCGGTAATGCTCCAAAAGTAGAAGCGTAGAGTGCCATGGTATACACACCGGTAATGCTCCAGAAGTGGAAGCGTAGTGTGCCATGGTAAACACACCGGTAATGCTCCGGAAGTGGAAGCATAGTGTGCCACGGTATACACACAGGTAATGCTCCGGAAGTGGAAGAGTTGTGTCCATGGTATACACATGGGTAATGCTCCGGCAGTAAAAGCCTAGTGTGCCATGGTATACGCACCGGTAATGCTCCGGAAGTGGAAGCGTAGTGTGCCATGGTATACACACCGGTAATGCTCCGGAATTGGAAGCATAGTGTCCATGGTATACACACCGGTAAAGCTCCGGAAGTGGAAGCATAGTGTGCCATGGTATACACACGGGTAATGCTCCGGAAGTAAATGCCTAGTGTGCCATGGTATACACGCCGGTAATGCTCCGGAAGTGGAAGCGTAGTGTCCATGGTATACACACCGGTAATGCTCCGGAAGTGGATGCGTAGTGTGCCATGGTATACACACCGGTAATAATCAGGAAGTAAAAGTGTATTGTACCATGGTATACACCAGTAATGCTCCGGAATTGGAAGCATAGTGTCCATGGTATACACACCGGTAATGCTCCAAAAGTAGAAGCGTAGTGTGCCATGGTATACACACCGGTAATACTCCAGAAGTGGAAGCATAGTGTGCCATGGTATACACACCGGTAATACTCCAGAAGTAAAAGCCTAGTGTACCATGGTATACACCGGTAATGCTCCGGAATTGGAAGCATAGTGTCCATGGTATACACATCGGTAATGCTTCGGAAGTGGAAGCGTAATGTGCCGTGGTATACACACCAGTAATACTCAGGAAGTAAAAGCCAATTGTAAAGTAAGTAAAGTAAAGTAAGTCCATTTTTATACAGCGCAGCTACTCACCCTTACGGGTCTCAAGGCGCTGGGGGCCGGAGTGGAAATTAAGTCAGCTATTGCCCAGAGTCACATGGTGCTGAGCTGAGCTGCCGCCGGAGCCGGGGATCGAACCGTGAACCCTATGCTCCGAAGTCAGCTACCCTGGCCGCTGCACCACACCTCTTGTACCATTGTACCATGGTATACACCGGTAATGCTCCGGAATTAGAAGCATAGTGTCCATGGTATACACACGGTAATGCTCCGGAACTGGAAGCGTAGTGTGCCATGGTAAACACACTGGTAATGCTCCAAAAGTAGAAGCGTAGTGTGCCATGGTAAACACACCGGTAATGCTTCAAAAGTAGAAGCGTAGTGTGTCATGGTATACACACTGGTAATGCTTCAGAAGTGGAAGCGTAGTGTGCCATGGTAAACACACCGGTAATACTCCGGAAGTGAGGCATTTTTAGTAATCGGAAGTGGAAGCGTAGTGTGCTATGGTAAACACACCGGTAATGCTCCAAAAGTAGAAGCGTAGTGTGCCATGGTATACACACTGGTAATGCTCCGGAAGTGGAAGCGTAGTGTGCTATGGTATACACACGGGTAATGCTCCAGAAGTAAAAGCCTAATGTGCCATGGTATACACAGTGGTAATGCTCCGGAAGTGGAAGCGTAGTGTCCATGGTATACACACCGGTAATGCTCCGGAAGTGGAAGCGTAGTGTGCCATGGTATACACACCGGTAATGCTCCGGAAGTGGAAGCGACGTGTCCATGGTATACACATGGGTAATGCTCTGGCAGTAAAAGCCTAGTGTGCCATGGTATACGCACCGGTAATGCTCCGGAAGTGGAAGCGACGTGTCCATGGTATACACATGGGTAATGCTCTGGCAGTAAAAGCCTAGTGTGCCATGGTAAACACACCGGTAATGCTTCAAAAGTAGAAGCGTAGTGCGCCATGGTATACACACTGGTAGTGCTCCAGAAGTGGAAGCGTAGTGTGCCATGCTAAACACACCGGTAATACTCCGAAAGTGAGGCATTTTAGTAATCGGAAGTGGAAACGTAGTGTGCTATGGTAAACACACCGGTAATGCTCCAAAAGTAGAAGCGTAGTGTGCCATGGTATACACACGGGTAATGCTCCGGAAGTGGAAGCGTAGTGTGCTATGGTATACACACGGGTAATGCTCCAGAAGTAAAAGCCTAGTGTGCCATGGTATACACAGTGGTAATGCTCCGGAAGTGGAAGCGTAGTGTCCATGGTATACACACCGGTAATGCTCCGGAAGTGGAAGCGTAGTGTGCCATGGTATACACACCGGTAATGCTCCTGAATTGGAAGCGACGTGTCCATGGTATACACACCGGTAATGCTCCAGAAGTGGAAGCATAGTGTGCCATGGTATACACATCGGTAATACTCCGGAAGTAAAAGCCTAGTGTACCATGGTATACACCGGTAATGCTCCGGAACTGTAAGCGTAGTGTGCCATGGTAAACACACCGGTAATGCTCCGGAAGTGAGGCATTTTTAGTAATCGGAAGTGGAAGCGTAGTGTGCTATGGTAAACACACCGGTAATGCTCCAAAAGTAGAAGCGTAGTGTGCCATGGTATACACACCGGTAATGCTCCGGAAGTGGAAGCGTAGTGTGCCATGGTATACACACCGGTAATGCTCCGGAAGTGTAAGCGTCGTGTCCATGGTATACACATGGGTAATGCTCCGGAAGTGGAAGCATAGTGTGCCATGGTATACACACCGGTAAAGCTCCGGAAGTGGAAGCATAGTGTCCATGGTATACACCCCGGTAATGCTCCGGAAGTGGAAGCATAGTGTGCCATGGTATACACACCGGTAATGCTCCGGAATTGGAAGCATAGTGTCCATGGTATACACACCGGTAATGCTCCGGAAGTGGAAGCATAGTGTGCCATGGTATACACACCGGTAAAGCTCCGGAAGTGGAAGCATAGTGTGCCATGGTATACACACCGGTAATGCTCCGGAAGTAAATGCCTAGTGTGCCATGGTATACACACCGGTAATGCTCCGGAAGTGGAAGCATAGTGTGCCATGGTATACACACCGGTAAAGCTCCGGAAGTGGAAGCATAGTGTGCCACAGTATACACACGGGTAATGCTCCGGAAGTAAATGCCTAGTGTGCCATGGTATACGCACGGGTAATGCTCCGGAAGTGGAAGCGTAGTGTGCCATGGTATACACACCGGTAATGCTCCGGAATTGGAAGCATAGTGTCCATGGTATACACACCGGTAATGCTCCGGAAGTGGAAGCATAGTGTGCCATGGTATACACACCGGTAATGCTCCGGAATTGGAAGCATAGTGTCCATGGTATACACACCGGTAAGGCTCCGGAAGTGGAAGCATAGTGTGCCATGGTATACACACCGGTAAAGCTCCGGAAGTGGAAGCATAGTGTGCCATGGTATACACACGGGTAATGCTCCGGAAGTAAATGCCTAGTGTGCCATGGTATAAACACACCGGTAATGCTCCGGAAGTGGAAGCATAGTGTCCATGGTATACACACCGGTAATACTCAGGAAGTAAAAGTCTATTGTACCATGGTATAAACCGGTAATGCTCCAGAACTGGAAGTGTAGTGTGCCATGGTAAACACACCGGTAATGCTCTGGAAGTGGAGCATTTCCAGTAATCGGAAGTGGAAGCATAGTGTGCTATGGTATGCACACCGGTAATGCTTCTGAAGCAACGATAATGCTCCGGAACTTGAACCGTAATGTGCCATGATAAACACAACGGTAATGCTCCAGAAATGGAAAAGTAGTGTGGCATGGTAAACACACCGGTAATGTTCCGGAAGTGGAAGCGTAATGGCCATGGTATACACACCGGTAATGCTCCGGAAGTGGAAGCCTAGTGTGCCATGGTATACACACGGGTAATGCTGCGGAAGTGGAAGCGTAGTGTGCTATGGTGTACACACCGGTAATGCTCCGGAATTGGAAGCATAGTGTCCATGGTATACACACCGGTAATGCTCCAGAAGTGGAAGCATAGTGTGCCATGGTATACACACCGGTAATACTCCGGAAGTAAAAGCCTAGTGTACCATGGTATACACCGGTAATGCTCTGGAATTGGAAGCATAGTGTGCCATGGTATACACACCGGTAATGCTCCGGAACTGGAAGCGTAGTGTGCCATGGTATACACACCGGTAATGCTCCGGAATTGGAAGCACATTGTCCATGGTATACACACCGGTAATGTTCCAGAAGTGGAAGCATAGTGTGCCATGGTATACACACCGGTAATACTCCGGAAGTAAAAGCCTAGTGTACCATGGTATGCACCGGTAATGCTACAGAATTGGAAGAATAGTGTCCATGGTATACACACCGGTAATGCTCTGGAAGTGGAAATGTAGTGTGCCATGGTAAACATACCGGTAATGTTCCGGAAGTGGAAGCGTAATGGCCATGGTATACGCACCGGTAATGCTCCAAAGGTAGAAGCGTAGGGTGCCATGATATACACACCGGTAATGCTCCGGAAGTGGAAGCCTAGTGTGCCATGGTATACACACGGGTAATGCTGCGGAAGTGGAAGCGTAGTGTGCTATGGTGTACACACAGCTAATGCTCCAGAAGTACAAGCCTAGTGTGCCTTGGTATACACAGTGGTAATGTTCCGGAAGTGGCAGCTTAGTGTCCATGGTATACACAACGGTAATGCTCCAGAACTGGAAGCGTAGTGTGGCATGGTATACACACCGGTAATGCTCCGGAAGTGGAAGCGTCGTGTCCATGGTATACACATGGCTAATGCTCCGGAAGTGGAAGCGTAGTGTGCCATGGTATACACACCGGTAATGCTCCGAATTGGAAGCACAGTGTCCATGGTATACACACCGGTAATGCTCCAGAAGTGGAAGCTTAGTGTGCCATGGTATACACACCGGTAATACTCCGGAAGTAAAAGCCTAGTGTACCATGGTATACACCGGTAATGCTCCAGAATTGGAAGCATAGTGTCCATGGTATACACACCGGTAATGCTCTGGAAGTGGAAATGTAGTGTGCCATGGTAAACATACCGGTAATGTTCCGTAAGTGGAAGCGTTGTGTGCCATGGTATACACACCGGTAATGCTCCGTAAGTGGAAGCATAGTGTGCCATGGTATACACACGGGTAATGCTCCAGAAGTAAATGCCTAGTGTGCCATGGTATACACACCGGTAATGCTCCGGAAGTGGAAGCGTAGTGTCCATGGTATACACACCGGTAATGCTCCGGAAGTGGAAGCGTAGTATGCCATCGTATACACACCGGTAATGCTCCAGAACTGGAAGTGTAGTGTGCCATGGTAAACACACCGGTAATGCTCTGGAAGTGGAGCATTTCCAGTAATCGGAAGTGGAAGCGTAGTGTGCTATGGTATGCACACCGGTAATGCTTCTGAAGCAACGGTAATGCTCCGGAACTTGAACCGTAATGTGCCATGATAAACACAACGGTAATGCTCCAGAAATGGAAATTAGTGTGGCATGGTAAACACACCGGTAATGTTCCAGAAGTGGAAGCGTAATGGCCATGGTATACACACCGGTAATGCTCCAAAAGTAGAAGCGTAGGGTGCCATGATATACACACCGGTAATGCTCCGGAAGTGGAAGCCTAGTGTGCCATGGTATACACACGGGTAATGCTGCGGAAGTGGAAGCGTAGTGTGCTATGGTGTACACACAGGTAATGCTCCAGAAGTAAAAGCCTAGTGTGCCATGGTATACACAGTGGTAATGTTCCGGAAGTGGAAGCTTAGTGTCCACGGTATACACACCGGTAATGCTCCAGAAGTGGAAGCATAGTGTCCATGGTATACACATGGGTAATGCTCCGGCAGTAAAAGCCTAGTGTGCCATGGTATACGCACCGGTAATGCTCCGGAAGTGGAAGCGTAGTGTGCCATGGTGTACACACCGGTAATGCTCCGGAATTGGAAGCACAGTGTCCATGGTATACACACTGGTAATGCTCCAGAAGTGGAAGCATAGTGTGCCATGGTATACACACCGGTAATACTCTGGAAGTAAAAGCCTAGTGTACCATGGTATACACCGGTAATGCTCCAGAATTGGAAGCATAGTGTCCATGGTATACACACCGGTAATGCTCTGGAAGTGGAAATGTAGTGTGCCATGGTAAACATACCGGTAATGTTCCGGAAGTGGAAGCGTAGTGTGCCATGGTATACACACCGGTAATGCTCCGTAAGTGGAAGCATAGTGTGCCATGGTATACACACGGGTAATGCTCCAGAAGTAAATGCCAGTGTGCCATGGTATACACACCGGTAATGCTGCGGAATTGGAAGCGTAGTGTCCATGGTATACACACCGGTAATGCTCCGGAAGTTGAAGCGTAGTGTGCCATGGTATACACACCGGTAATACTCAGGAAGTAAAAGTCTATTGTATCATGGTATACACTGGTAATGCTCCGGAAGTGGAAGCGTAGTGTGCCATGGTATACACACCGGTAATGCTCCGGAAGTGGAAGCGTAGTGTGCCATGGTATACACACCGGTAATGCTCCGGAATTGGAAGCATAGTGTCCATGGTATACACACCGGTAATGCTCCAAAAGTAGAAGCGTAGTGTGCCAAGGTATACACACCGGTAATGCTCCAGAAGTGGAAGCATAGTGTGCCATGGTATACACACCGGTAATACTCCGGAAGTAAAAGCCTAGTGTACCATCGTATACACCGGTAATGCTCTGGAATTGGAAGCATAGTGTGCATGGTATACACACCGGTAATGCTCCGGAAGTGGAAGCGTAGTGTGCCATGGTATATACACTGGTAATGCTTCGTAAGTGGAAGCATAATGTGCCATGGTATACACACGGGTAATGCTCCGGAAGTAAATGCCTAGTGTGCCATGGTATACACACCGGTAATGCTCCGGAAGTGGAAGTGTAGTGTCCATGGTCTACACACCGGTAATGCTCCGGAAGTGGAAGCGTAGTGTGCCATGGTATACACACCGGTAATGCTCCGGAAGTGTAGTGTGCCATGGTATACACACCGGTAGTACTCCGGAATTAAAAGTCTAGTGTACCATGGTATACACTGGTAATGCTCCGGAATTGGAAGCATAGTGTCCATGGTATACACACCGGTAATGCTCCGGAACTGGAAGCGTAGTGTGCCATGGTAAACACACTGGTAATGCTCCGGAAGTGGAAGCGTAGTGTGCCATGGTATACACACCGGTAATGCTCCATGAATGGAAATGTAGTGTGCCATGGTAAACACACCGGTAATGTTCCGGAAGTGGAAGCGTAATGGCCATGGTATACACACCGGTAAGGCTCCAAAAGTAGAAGTGTAGGGTGCCATGATATACACACACCGGTAATGCTCCGGAAGTGGAAGCCTAGTGTGCCACGGTATACACACGGGTAATGCTCCGGAAGTGGAAGCGTAGTGTGCCATGGTATACACACGGGTAATGCTCCAGAAGTAAAAGCCTAGTGTGCCATGGTATACACACTGGTAATGCTCCGGAAGTGGAAGCGTAGTGTGCCATGGTAAACACACCGGTAATGCTCCAAAAGTAGAAGCGTAGTGTGCCATGGTGGTATACACACTGGTAATGCTCCGGAAGTGGAAGCGTAGTGTCCATGGTATACACACTGGTAATGCTCCGGAAGTGGAAGCGTAGTGTGCCATGGTATACACACCGGTAATGCTCCGGAAGTGGAAGCATAGTGTGCCATGGTAAACACACCGGTCATGCTCCAAAAGTAGAAGCGTAGTGTGCCATGGTGGTATACACACTGGTAATGCTCCGGAAGTGGAAGCGTAGTGTCCATGGTATACACACTGGTAATGCTCCGGAAGTGGAAGCGTAGTGTGCCATGGTATACACACCGGTAATGCTCCGGAACTGGAGGCGTCATGTCCATGGTATACACACCGGTAATGCTCTGGAATTGGAAGCATAATGTCCATGGTATACACACCGGTAATGCTCCGGAAGTGCTGCGGTCTGCTAAGCTGACATGACTATGCCTGCCTTGCAGGCGTGCGCTGCCTTTTTAGACAACGACTTTTAATTAAATAACGTGCTTGCAATCAAATAAACCAATGGGAGATAGCGTGACAAATTAAAAAGTGCAAGAAACAAATAAAGGAGTGAACATGAAAAAGAACCACAGGCAAGTGTGGAAGACAAGCATGCTGCCGACCGCGAAGTGAAAGCGACCGCGCTATGTTTAATTTGTAACATGATCCACGACAAGGGAGGAATGCAGCTGGCAGCCTGCGCGGCCGCTGCTCGCTCCCGACAGCTGGAGGCCGTGGGAGTGAACATTTAGAGAAAAGGTGGGACATTCACCCGCTCTTTGGCCAATTGCGTGCTTTCATTTTTGAAAGCCACACGCAAAGGCCAACAGAATGTGTGGAAGTTGAAAAACCACACGGAAAAGATTCGGGGAAGTCTGGAGTGATTCCAAGAGGCCTCCCCATAGAGCAGCGCATGCGCGCTGCGCTAGGCTCGACCTAAAAATGATTGGTATAGGAGGGAACTGTGTTTGTGGGTTGAACACCAAATGTGACATGCTGCATATTTTGTTGGATTGCTTAAAACTCAAACAACAGCGGAGGCAATGGTTATGCCCAATATTCCTGAAATATGGAATTAGGACTCGAGGGCATGCCATAGAATTTTTAGCTGAGATGCGTTTTTTAGACATAGCATGTGCTATTGGAAGATTCATGAGGGCAGTTAGTGCAATGTTCATTGAGAAGCAGTAGGAGTGTGGATGTGTTTTATAAAATTACTGGCAGATTTTATTGGAAGATATATTTTATCTGAAGAATTTATATATGGTTTTATTGTTACATATGTATTTTATTATTTTTTATTGCTGTATTGTTTAAAGGCCACTGGTCTAAATAAACATATCCTTGACTTGACAACTTAATGTAGCCATTGGAACGCATTTCCATCTTCCAAAACGAGGAGAATCACAAGACACAGCAGTGGCAGTACTGCAGCTATTTTTAGGATTACTGTGTGATTCCACCCATATGCTATCTGTGTACAACCATACCAATTCACTTTACAGCAAGTGATAACACTTCCATGGTAAGTCACTGAATCGTTGTCCAACACAATGGATAATTTGAATTAGCTTTTCAGTACTCGTAGTCAATTCAATTCAGGTCTAGCAGTGAGTACAGAGGATGACTATGCATTGTATCCCACAAACAAACATGCTGGATGACGTCAATAAGGCTTCGATCATCCTTTAGGTATCAACATACATAGGACCAGGCCCCAGATAATGCTTGTGTTACCAGGAAGGGGGCGGCTACATGAAGCAGCTACCATTTATTACTTAACGAACAAATTATAAACTTGTTTTTAGGTCTCACCTCCAACAGCGCATTGCTGCATGCGCTCTCCCTTGCAAGGGATATTGTATCCAACAAGTGACTTGCAGCTCGCCGATTCGCTCAACATTCTTTGGCTTCGCTGTCATTTTATTTGCAGCCTTCTAACTGACCAGCACATGCTCGTTTCACTTCTTCTTGTTTGGCTGAAGCATGGAACAAGTACTAATTGCTTCAGCATGATTCTTGTCCTTCCACTGATCGCGCTGTAATTGTTGTACTACATTTATGTTTTTGTCTTCTCTGCTGTCCTTGTTGAACCTCTTGCCATTTGTAGCTATGTCTTACTGTGCCACATGCAGTTCAAAGAAGCCCTTTTCTCCTTTGAAATGGATGTTTCTTGTGACAACAGCTGTTATCTACTTTTATTGTGACAACAGATGTTATCTGCTTCCAAAATAATTTTCACTAAGACTTGGTCAAGGGCGCAATTCCTTTCTTTATGTGATAGGATTTTTTGCCAAATGTCTTTTTTTTTCTTTTTCACACCGATTTGCGCATAATCACAGAAGTGTTGTGCCGAGACCTAACAAGCCCTGGCATGGCCAGTAGGTCTCACCTTTGAAACTACTGACGTTACTATTGTCTTTTGATCAAGGTGTACAGCATGGGCACTGCCAATTTTGGCAATGTTTCTAGCCAAACTATATAGCAGCATGAATGCTGTACAGCATGGCTAAAAATAATAATAAAAAAAGACTATGATGCATCCAGTGCTAATGCACTTTTAAAAAAAAAAGTGATTTAGCCCTGGCTGCGTCATAGTATGTTCTTAAATTAGTTTTAGCCACACTGCAAAGCATCCGCGCCACTGTAGAGCATGGCTACAAAAAAATTGCCAAAGCCAATAGCTCTCATGGTGGGTATGTATTGGCTTTGCCAGTACTTGTTATATTTCGAGACCACACTTGTTTGTAAGTAATATCTTACCTGAATGAAATTAAGGACTTCTTAATTAAGAGGATTTTATTTTTAACTGAACTTTTTATAGAGCACATACTATAATGTAATAGCATTTTTTCAAAGTCATATCGATAGCAAGTGTTACTATTTCATAATTTAATGGCACTCAATTGTATCTACCTGGGAAGGCTGAGAGATTAAGTCAACCTTGCAGATGATCTGCACATCACACTGGTAGTCAACAGCGACCAATTAGCTTAATGAGCCATCTTATCAACTTTAATCTATACATCAAACTTTATCAGGATACTCCTAGAAGGATCAACAATATTACTCATATTTAGAGGTATAAGTATAAGCCTCTCAAACAGTAAAGGATGGTTGTGAAGACGTAATGGTCTCAGGCTTCGACAACGTCCAGTCGATGTAGTATCATATTTACTTGCCGTGCTCATATGTATAATCTTAAAGTGGTAAGTATGTTAAAGAAAACAGCTACCACTTTTAGGGCTCGCCCACCAGACAGCGCAAGCTTTCTGGTTGTAAAAGACTTATTGTGAACATACAGTGGGTTTGCAGCCGTCCATTTTTACCACTTGTTGTCATCCTCATTTGGTGGCTTCTTATTCGATGGCTTATCTTTCTCTACTTGTGTTTGTCTTCCACTAAAGATAAGCCTCTTTATGATCCATTTGATGGGATGACTTGTATCCTTTCAATGCTCACATTTAGGGAACTACTTATTCTTTTTCATTCAGTACTCCACAAGAGTGCATGTGTTTTCTATCTCTCTCCAGTATGTCCTACTTTCTCCCCTCAAACACCCACCTCCCTGCACTATGTTGCTTCCTATCCCTGTCAGCTCATCTGTAAAAGCATGCAACATGTATACTTTTGCTGGGGCAAGTCAGAGTACAAGATTTTGAGGGTTGTTTTGGTTTTATCTCGTGCATTTCATATATTGCATGAACGTACAAGCTTTGGCACCAAAGGCTATAATGGCGCTAGGAGAAGGGTCACCTGCTGCACCCGCTTAGCTGGTGTCTGAGGCAGAAGGTGTACCTAGCATGACACTTCTCGATGAGGCCTATAAATCTGCTCCCTGGGCTAATACAGAACATCAAAAAGCTGAATCCTATTGTAAGTAAATTATGGTTTCGAAAGTGTTATCCTTTACTACTGACACTTCTTTGTTCTTTCTAAATTCTGTTTCGAGTTTCCCAAGTCAAAAGTATTTGAAAAATAAACCATGACATTTATAGAGATTGAAAACACTGAATTCAGTGTACTGTTGCAATATACCATAAGCTGTGTTTGTTTTTCCTCCTGTATTTTTCCCTTTTTTTTAACAACACTTTGCTTACAACCATTGGCAAAGCCAACAGCTAAACACTTGCATTATAAAGGCAAGACCTACTGGCTTTAACAATGCTTGTTTCATTTGTAACAATGGTGACAACCAGGAAGGATCTTTAGTTGATAGCAGACCTCCACAGTAACATCTGTCCTCCTGCTCGTGGTTTAACTGACAGGAACCAGAGCTCGAGATATGCAACAGAAGCAGCATGTATTTCCGGGCTGAGGACAGCCTCTTTCTCATGAGCTATAAATAATCTGTGAAGGGTGGGCTGGATGAGGGTTCACGCATGACACTGCACCTAAAGATGAAGACTGAAGATTTTTCAACTGACTTTAAAAAAAAACAAAAAAAAACAGAAAACCATATGAGGAAGCTGATATCTGCCACCATGTGAATATGGTGGGGTCATTTGTAGGTCTGATGTAGAGGCAGTTTAAGCAGTTTACAACCTGATGTAATAATTAAAAAATCATAAATAAAAACTACACTCAATATACATACATACATATTGGAATTTGGATTAGCCCCCTTCACCAACTGGTCTGTTGAACTGTAATTCGCATTTCTCTTCCACAGTATAAGGCATGAGACAATGGGTCAGACCCTTCATTGGCTCTCTTGCGCTCTACGCGGAGCAATTAATCACATGTCCACGTGTGCCTTAAAGAAATTTACTGCAGTGCCTGGGCTTTTTACTAATCCATTCTTTATCCTTATTTATTTGTGTAGTCATACTTATTTGCTTACCTTTGTCTGAAGGTTACAGTAATTCAAAGTGAATAGTTGTTTTTTTTTCTGCAATAAGTACTGCTTTTTTCTGTGATCTGCGATAAATCTAAAAAGAGTTTCTACACATGTTCAACGTGCCTGCTAAGAAGAAGCTGTACAGATGCATTAAAATTATCTGAGTTACTTAATTTAAATATAACATTTTTATCAAGTGTTTCTATTTGGCATCCCAAATAGAACACCTCCTATTGTGGCTTCATGAATCCCTTTATAGGGAAAAGATACTTCTACAGGAGCGCTACTCACCATCTAACTTAAGCATGGCGCACCTTGCACTGTTATAAGAGGGCCACAATATACCATACTTAATGGCAGTGATGTCACAAGTCTGGAAACATTATTGCAAATACATTGGGAAGGGAACTCCCTACATGACGAAAATGGAGATATAAAAGAAATGAAAACCAATGGCCGAGACTGCTGGGTGGACAGAAGGAAGTTGCCGGGAACTGGGAGATCTGTATGAGAGTGAGGTGTTACGTTTGATGAAGTACAACACAGGTTTTCAGTGGGACCGGGTCAATTTTTGATACTTACAAAAATGTCTGCGCTGGTAAGTAGTAATTGGGGAGGATTCCAGGGGTGCCTCCCTTGGGAGTCGGCCGCAATGAAAACCATTACCGAACTCATACAGGGAGCTAGACATATATCTCTATTATACAAGGCATATTGCAGGACCGCATACTCAGTCCCCCGAATATCCGAACTAAAGGGAAACAAGATCATAATATTCCATTCTCAAACTGGGTTACGATACTGACATATCACAAGATGGTGCCTGGTGATGCAAGGATCTGCCTCAACAATTTAGGATACTACACAAGGCATATCTCACCCCACACACACACTAAGCAGGACACATCCAACACGGTTGTGGGAATGTTCACGCTGCCATCAGGAAGGGATGGATTTTCTGCACATGGAATGGTCTAGCCCGGTGGTGTCTTGATGAAGGTACCAGCGGTGAGGGTTGACTGCTCCTTAATGCATTATATTTTGGGATTACACCCAAAACCTAAAAAGGTTAAGATTCACTATAGGTTTGTAGTATTAATATTGCTTTTAGGCAATGGCAGGATAATTATACACTGGCTACAGTCGCAGGCCCCCTTACTAAAACTGTCGCAAAAGATCCCTTGAGAGGCTACAAGCTTAGGAAGTTGTGATGAAAATGGTACGGAATGAAAATAAATTACAGGAAGGTAGACAGGAATGGCATGAAACGACTGATCAACTGTTGGAGGAGAAAAATGTCCCAGCTTCAGCACATGTTTCGTAATCCTAGGACTGCCTGCCTCAACATGCCAACCCACTCTGAAATTGCAATCCGTGCCTGCAGACATGTGTGCTAATGCTTTTCTCGTTCCTAGAATAAATGTTGGCGGATGCTCCAAAGGCTGTTCTGTAACAACCTTGTTGTTTATATACAACAAATAAAATGTATTTTTAAAAACAGTGTTATCAAATCCAGATGGCGGCCACATTCAGGAGACAGCACATTGTTTTTTTCTTTCTTTTTCATTTTTGAGTATGCAATAATTTTATTTTAAAGTAACTGCACCAGCTACCCAGGGCTCCTCTTATTGACTTTTCCAGTGCTTGTTTCAATTTCAAGGCCCAAAGCTAGCTAGTAAAGGAAAAACCACTAATTTGTGAGGTAGCGCATCCCACTGAGCAGTCCTGGATAAGGCACTCCTCAGAAGGGTAAAGCCATGGGATCAGCACACGTTCTAGACTGAGTTCGATCCAAATGTGCACAAGCTGAAAAAGATTCTTTAGCTTTAACCCAAAAACGAACAATAAACAATTGAGAATAATATTCTTTAATGGCTCAGATGCAACTACTGCATAGAAATAAATACTCAGTAGAAGTCAAGCGTTTGGTAAAACTATATACCATAACATTTGCTTCACAATTGTTCTTCAACTATTAAGCTATATCTGTATTTTCTCTGCATTTTACAGTCCTCTTATTCTTGAGAATACTGTACTAGAACTGGATTCTTCTTTTCTTGATGAAACTAAACACCATTAACCAACGTCTCAAAAGGGCTGTCTTTTTTATGAATACTGGAGGTGAGCTGGCCAGCAGCTCTCATCATTGTTGCATTATACACATTAAGGGCAGATTGTTAAGGTAATCTTAATAATGTTTTTCCCAACGCCACATCATTTATCACTCAAATATCAGCTTTAAATATATTTTGGAAGCTCAAACATTTTTCTCCAAAACATCAGCTCATGAGTTCTGAGTTTCTGACAATACATACATTTTCATCTTGAAGACACACTTTACAGTTTTGGCATACATATATTAATTCAGCCAAGCAAAAGCTTCACATTTAGCAGGCTGGGCTCCATGCAGGTAAGCTACTTGCAGGTAACTGGAGAGGTACCAGTTGCTCACAACCTACTTGTTGGAGAAACCAGACATAGACAGATAGGTCAAACTCCCCATGCATATAGCAGGCAGAATTGTTCTCATCGAAATGGTCGTCTTACCTCAACTACTCTACCTCTTACATAATCTCCAGATTCTGCTAACCTGTGCTTTCTTTGATCAACTCCAGTCACTACTGAAAAACTGATATGGGCAGGTAAGCAGCCACACGTCATCCTAAAAGTGCTTCCAAAGCCATATAACCAAGGTGGATTCATAGCAGTGGTGCTGGAACAATTTTCAGAGTAGGAGAGCTGTCACCAATGCTACTTTACTGAAGTCATAAGGATTGGGAAAACTCGAAGCGTCACCCAAAGAACAAGTATAGCAAATGAGCCATGTCTATTCAGCAGGAGACTAGTAAGGGTGTGGTATGTAGCCAATGGTGCATGCACATTGTCGCAAATATACTACTAAAGCATGGTGTGAAAGCACACTGCCATTTACAGACAGCACATTTGCCACTAAAATGGCAACACAATTTGCACAGACTTGCAGATTTACTGATAAAACTCTATAGCATGCAAACAGTGATGAGTGGAAATGAGGTTTCAGCAAAGATTTATAATCTGCACGTCACCAAGTAAAGTGTCTTGAATTGTTCTGATCCTATTAAAATCTTTGTTGCCATCACACTTTAGAGTTGTGCTTTCCTAACTGCTGATATGTTTGCAAATATGTGTACAGTTTGTGTTAGAAAACAAAACTGACATCCTAGAGCTTTTCCTTCCACTCCCCTGTGGCCCAGCAGGACAGTCAGATAGTTCACATTACAAAATCCTCTAACTTTGCAGCCAGAGAATGAAAAGTAAACACCAATCTACATGTTAAAATAATAAGCAGCAATTTGTCAGAAGACATAGCCTGACAATTGACCTCTGTCTTTGAACGCACAGCAATGTGACAAGATAAAGCAAAATGTAAAGGCATCGTAATGGCTCATTTACCTTCTGAACTCCAGCATGTTTCTCTTGGGAGTGCTGCAGCACCCCTCGCACTTCTACTTCCAGTGCCTATGATTCCCAGTACCAAACTTTGAAATATATTATTTAGTGGCACAAGCACATTTTGCCAAAGAATGGATGCACAACACAAGGCTGGGCCCACAAAGAGGGCTAGAATAAGACCTGGCTCAGCCACATAAGCTATTAAACATAATAATGAAAACCCCTAAGACCACGGGCTGAAATACACACTGTAGACTAAATGATATGGGCATGGTCACGTCTAGCGCAGAAATGCGGAGTGGATATACAATGCTCAGCTTATATGCAATTTGTCAAAAACCGTAAGCTCTAGCTTACGAGCCACTAATGATGAAATAATTATACAATAGAAAGCTCTTACATTTAGGGGATGTATACATCAACAAACAATTCATAGCATGTACTGACTATCTGAGCAGAGGACATAGCTCTCCACTAGGTATATTCCAAGATTACAGAGTAAGTGAGTTAGTAAAGGACAGCTTCCCTTCATAACCACAAGAGCTGCTGGACTGGAAACTATTAACACGAGTCGCAGCGGATCCAGCACCAAAGAAACTAGTTACTATAATATATAACACAGTAATGCCAACATGCAAACAGAAATGGATCGATCCAGAGATAGGTGGTCGAGAGACCTAGTGACCGTCCTAGCAGATGCACAATGGGACTTTTGTTACAGCCATACAAAGGAAGTCTGAATGAACCCTAGGCATCAGTTGTTGCACTATAAATACTTACACCAAGTTAAACCTACTCTAGTCACTATTTTCAAACAAGCATTTGCAATGCAATAGGTCTCGCATTATTAAAGTTTGAGCTATTGGTGTTGCATTATTTAGCAATGCCAATAGCTCAAACTCTAATAATGCGAGACCTATTGCATTGTAAATGCTTGTTTCAATGGCTTTCACAATTTTTATAGGTCCGCGATATTACTCCACCCTATTGCTCTGTCTCAATATATATTCCCTCAAAAGCCCTCCAATGAGAGTCCATCTAAGCCCTGCAAAGCTGCAATTTAAGATTCATTGTCCTATGCACAGCACACGGGCATTGAAAACTTACGCTTTGCCTGCCATAGTAGGAGGGCCTCTTCTGCTTCTGGTGACCCTTATTCCAGGAAACCAAGTTTTAAACTCACTCTCGTACCCCAAACCACCAAACGTGATTTAAAATAGGCCTTAGAAATGATCAACATCCTCTCTTTTAGAGAAGTTATTTTAAGGTACCATTGCCCATGATCCCATGATTCACTTTCTTCTTTAAAGAGATGGTAAACACAGTTTTTGTAGCTGATGGAGGTTTTGTTCTTTAGCTGCAGAATGGGTCGAATGTGTGCCTTGACTGAACTCAACTTTTGGCTCCTTCAAGCAATGGTGGCCTTAAGAGAGAAGTACACACCTTTACTGGGAAAACATTACTCTCATCATCACACACCCTCTTCCCTTACGGAGATGCCCTCTTCTGGGAATGTATAAAAATAGTGCTCAGTCAGGATAAGTGTACATGTCTCTACTGCCAGATAAGCTTCTCTATTCAATATGTATGCACTCACTGAGCCATGCAGGCTCTATATCAAACATGCTGAACAATTCAAGGCCTGTGTTGGTCATATTATACCTTTTATTTCACAGGGCCCTCACTCATTTTGAGGAAGCTACAGAGTTAAACCCCTTTCCGCCAGCCACTGCATGCAATATTGAAGGGTCAATGAATATAATTGCAGAGTGAGCACCCAGCATTAAAGCATCAATTCCTGGGAGTGCAGAGAGAGCACACAGCTAAGGAGTATTGATTAATGCATGTGCAGGGTGAGAGCACGGCATAGGAGCTTCTATTAATGCTAGCGCAAAGTGAGGTTGCAGCATCGAAGCATTGATTAATGCAAGTGCAGCTTGAGCTCACAGCATAAGAGTGCCGATTAATGCAAAAGCGCAGTGAACCCAGAGCGTAGGAGCATGGATTAATGTAGGTGCAGAGTGAGCTCACAGTATTGGAGTATCGATTAATGCAAGTGCAGCGTGAGCTCGCAGCATAAGATTACAGATTAATGTAGGTGCAGAGTGAGCGCACAGTATAGGAGTATCGAATGCAAGTGCAGCGTGAGCTCCCAGCATAAGATTAGAGATTAACGTAGGTGCAGAGTGAGCTCACAGTATAGGAGTATTGATTAATGCAAGTGCAGCGTGAGCTCACAGCATAAGATGCAAGTGCAAAGTGAGCATTGTGCATCAGTGCATCAATTACATCAAGATCAGAGTAAACTCACAGCATAGGAACATCTATTAATACAGGCAAAGAGTAGGAGCCCGGAATCACAAGAGTGAGCTCACATTACTTATCGCGAGCATAGAGTCAGCGTACAACAACCGCTGCATCAGTTAGTGCTGACTGGGATCACAGTTACCATGGTCTCAACTGTTGCAAGTGCAGAGTAAGCGGACAACAACTGCAGCAAATGTAAGTTTAGGGTACGCACGCAGCAGCCGGCACACTAACTAGCTCGTGTACAGAGTGCACAACAACCACATAATGGCTAATTTTGAACACTCAGCGAGTCCTGAGTAACAGACACATTGATACATGCAAGTAATGAGCAAAAGGTCAACAAAAAGTGCAGTACACTGGTCAATAAAGGCGCGCGCGCACACACACACAAGCACTGGAACTAAATATGTAAGAGCAGAGTGAGGACACAGCAGCCAGAGGATCGATATGAGCAAATAATGGAGGCAGCTAGTTGTACAAGGTCCAGGTAAACACAAACACAGTGGGTGCACAGCAGCAAGTGATAGACAAGCACAGCACGTAGCAAGCTATGCCACTGATTAATGCTTTCGCTTTTAAACTCACCAAGCCCTGCTAGGGAAAACCTCACATTTCTTCAGTTTTTTTCATTTTTTATTCTGCAAATATTTTTGTTGTCGACGCTAAGGAAATCTCAAGACAATTACCACAGAACATCTAGAAAATTCACATTTTCAAGAAACATCCAATAAAACGTAACAATTAAAAAAATCATTTTCCACAAAAAAAACCAAGAAAAAAAGCAGTGTTTCCTAAATATACTTTAACTTTTTAAAGTAAAGTTTTATTCAATGATCGGATTATATTTTTTATATAAAAAAATTCAAGAACCAGAAAATGTTTTTTCCATGAAATTGCTTTGAAAATTGTCAATGGAATCGCCATGGGAATGCTGATGTCAATTTCTGATATAATCTTAAAAATAGTCAACATCCTCTGAAAAAGCCCCAGAACGGACGTGCGTTTCCTCAAAATATTTAACCTATTTTTGGTAAAAATTGATGTATATTTCAAATCTATATTGTTACCCCTCACATGTATCCCCACCCTCCAGCCACTCCCACGTATGAGAACATACTCTAAAGGCGGGTGCTCTGGGGGCTTCTACATTGACATCAATAGAAAGAATCTTTGCTGTAAAACCTATGCACTATTAAGGAATTGATTCTAATAGACTATTACTGACAAATATGTATGAAATATAATTACAGGCGAGTAGTAATGTAACAACACAAATTTAATCAGATTATCTCCAGTTTTTCTACAGGGGAGGCCTCGTGTGTAATTTGAGCAGGATTGTTTAAATAAATGCTTTAGTGCTTTGGGCATTGGTAGAACTGCCGCCGCCACCGGATTGAAGTGTATAGCGTTGGTGTATATGCATTTCAGTGCACAATTGTATTTCACTACATACTTTTGTTACAAATTTTTTGTTGAAATGTTTCTATGGTAAAACACGACTGCATGCCTCAACACCACTGTGTAATAATTTAAAAGAGCGGAAATCAATATGCGCTTCTGTCTGTCTGGTAACACAAAGGTGTAAACATTAACAGAGTACACAGTAATATAATTCAATAACACCAGGGACCTGAACTGGCCAATACTTGCAGAATCGACTCATTAATGCTGAGGCAGGCAGGTGGATTTTGACTGACAGATCTAACATCACCCAGATTACAAATAGTTCTTGGCTTACCTCCCCATAGACAACCTAACTATGTTGATGCTTCGCATGAACACCTTTGACTACAACAGTTGGTTAACACAACCAACATATAATGATTCATTAATCAAGTGTATGAAGAACGGCCAAAACATTCTCATATAGCTCTATTAGTATTGACATCGCTGGCAGTAGCACCACGTAAAATATGACAGACACCATGCCAGGACCTGACCCTTCCCACAAAATAAACTACAACCACACACACAAATATACAGCCATCTGATCCACCTGTAAACGTGCCGTCCAGTTCTGGTGTACAAAGATGCCACATGCGTAGCACTTGCACCCTTTTCAAACGCTAGAAACCATAACGTGGGAAAAGAACAACATAAGAGTGACTAATAGTGTTTACACCTGTCCCTCTCTACGGGCGGGGGTATGCAAAAATGCCATCTTGTTCATGGAGAACACTGGATAAACACTAAGCCTGCCCTGCCACCAACATAAACAAATTGCTATTTTTCAGTGGAAAAACACAATGAAACAAAAGTTGAGATCACACAAAACTAAGTAGTAATGCGCAAGACAATAGAGGCAAAATCAAGATTCATCACACAATAATAGGTTAGAAAAAAGTAACGCATTTTTTGGTGATTCATAATTTTAGTGCATTTGAGGTCTAATTTGAAGCACTTTAAACTATTATCAGTGGAAGAGACATAAATACCAAGTGCCTGATGGAGATATTTAGCAGACGAGGTACAAATGGTTTTAAATCTACAGGAATATGTTAATGATTATTTCTAACCGGTGGTGCGCGCGCACCACAGAGGAGCCGACGCGGGAGTCGAAACCAGTGGTGCGCGCGCACCACAGAGGAGCGGGGGGAGGGAGCACGGCAGCGAGGCGAACGCGCGCTGCTGCGCGTGCTGGCCACCGGTGGGAATGGGCGGAGCAAAGGCGGGACTTGCGCCCGCCTTTGCCCAATTGCGTGCATTATTTTTATTAAAAAAACACGCTAAACCCAATGGCAGCCAACGAAAGCCTGATCACACGCACGAGCGTGTGAGCAGCTTTCAGAACCCCATACAAAAGGGCTCTCGCTGCGCGAGCAGTGCTGCGCACTGCAACGCAGGCGCGAGCCCTAAAAAGGGGAGGGGGAATGCGATCGGTTACAGATGCTCAGCCAAAGATGCAGACTTCATCCATCTAGCGTGGACATGTCCCAAGATAGCTCAGGACTGGGAAGAAATATTCCAGAATGTTAATGAAATGACTAGCCTCACCTTACAGGTGGAACCCATACAAAACATCACTAGTATACTCAAATAAGCATTGTAAAGAACTGCTGAAAGTTCAATCTCAACCAGCTGGATAAATAAACAAAATGATTACAGCTGCATGGAGGCAAGCACTTTTTTTCGGGAAGTACACAACTTCTGCCCAATCAACATATGTACTTTGGCTCTAGTGATGCTCACATAATTGTCTGGCGACACCTGTGCTGTCAAGCCAGACCATAGGAATATCCCAAAAAGGGCAGAAAGTTTGTGGGCATTGCGCTTTTTCCAGGTAAATGTCGAATGGCCACGACATGAGGTATGTGGCAACCCCGAAATCTGTCGATTGGCTCAAGAACTTGAGCACCTGTAACACAAACTCCAAAACCTATGGCCAACTGTTACCAAAAGTGGCTAGACCCAAGGACATTTGGGATCCACTACAGAAATATTTAGTTGCCAAAATGGCGTAAGAATCCATTAGTATGGAAGACAGCAACCGCTGCAACTCTGAACACTAACCAGCTAAGCTCCAGCAATAGCTGAACAATCCTTCAGGTTATGGAGCTGCTCAGGGGTGAGTCCTGTGTACATGCTGGATACCTATCTAAGGAAATGTAGATGTGTATCAAATCCTATGCTGTAATATAACATGCTTGTTACAGATATGTCTGTAATGTTTCCAAGGGAAAAAGCTATAAAGAATTCAAATAAAAAGAAAATGGTTCTGACATTTTTTCGTGAAATCATTTTTGACGAATATTTCTTAAGGAATGGTTTCAACTGGTTGACAAAACCAGCCTGGAGAAAAGCCATTCTTGAAGAAACATTATTTTTTTCAGGTTAGATTTATTTTTGGGCTATTTAAGGGGGAGGGGCTCACCCTTCTTCTCCTTTCACCCAATCATTTTACTCTCCTCCCTGTCCCTTAGTACCCTTAGTGTTGTACTCCTTCTCTTCCTAGTGCTCATCCTCCTGCCTCACTCCCCAGTTTTTAACTCTTGGCTCTAGAAGGCACGCATAACCTGTCTCGAACCGAGACATGCTGTATCTACATTGTGGGCTTACAGCCGCCCATAGGCTTCCCATTTGCTTTCACCATTAACGCTCCATTTTTCGTTCTCCGCATTTGTCAAGAGCATGCATACGACATGCCTCTAGCGGTGTTTAGCCCTACCCGAGCGCACCGCCCAACTACTTTTTAACCTATGTAACGGCCATTTTTATCATTTGTTTTGGGACTACTTTATTATTTTGTTTAATCGGTGACTCATCCCGCCACACAGTAGGAGAACTGTTGTTTTAATTAGCGGCAAGCGTCGATTTTTTAATCACGTGCCGCTGGCTGCAGCCACCGCTTCCTCCTCCTGTACCGGACGTGACATGAAACATCCAGCGCTCTTGCCTTCGTGACACCCCGGTATCAGGTCTTCATATGTCAACCAAGACGGTTCTCATTCTGGGCTTGTTAAATGAGTACTGTCCACTGGGGAAATAGTGAACGCCAGTGAGTTGCAGCAGTAAGATGTATTGGGAAAGTATAGGGTGCAAGTTTCTTTTAATTTAAGAAATCGTTTAAACTTTTTAAATGTCACACAATCTGTTAACCCGTTAAACAACTGAACACATTTTCATCCCCTCATTCCATTTTTAGGTCTCGCCCTGAAGCCAGCGCTTGCGCTGGGTCTGAGCGAGACATTTTGTAAGTGGGCTTTTGAAAATGCGACCACTTTTTGTCCTGGCCTAGAGCATGCGAGTACGCGCACAGTAACGCGCGCATTCCTCGCATGCTCCAGGCCATCTGGCTTTCCTTTCCAACCCTCCTCCCCTCCCCCACTACAGAGCGCGTCTAGCAGCCGCGCGGCCGTGTCACTTTCACGGCCGTGCGTCACTTGCTCTCCCGCTCCTCCCCCTCCCCCACCACAGCGCGCGGCCAATGCTTGTCTTGTATCGCAGTGAGATCATTGGCTACAGTGGCCATCTCAGCTGCCAGCATTTTACTAGTTTTAGGGTTGTCTTCTTCATCCCCGCCATCCTTCCAATCTCAGTTGGTTTTAAACCCACCCTCACTCCATCTCCGTTATATTAAAGTCCTCTTTTTTGGTCTGTTTTCTTCATCCACACCGCCCTCCCACGCCCCCGATCTCCATTATTTTTAAATCCCCTCGATCGCTTTTACAAACTATTTTCCAACAGTGCTCACTGGGATTCTTACAGATTGTGCTCGTGGCAATGCTTGTTTTTTAAATTCAAATTTAAGGTGGTCGGGGCAAAGTTGGAAAGAGATACAGCTCCGGGCCGAGACCCACCTTGCTGCATTTGATGCTGTTTATACACGGTGGGTGTGGGAAGTGGCTAAACTCCGGGAGTCCGAACTAATTGCAGAGTGTATAATATTGTTTCAGGTGCTCTTCGCTGTCTGAAAAAAAAAAAACTTTAACGAAAAAAGTCACAAACTGATGCTCTAATCTTACATAATAACTGTGCCCCTTCACCATAATGCCTCTTCTGCGCTTGCATGCTGCTGTTTGGCACCTGCTGTGCTCATTACCCAAGTAAGACCAGCCGCCCTTATGGCTACGCACATTCCACCTCCTTACAATTGCCTGGCTTCTGCTTATTACTTGCGGTTCTTATTTCCTAAATCGTCTGTCACTGCTGGCTAACGCATATGCTGCAGTAACGGTCCAAGACTGTTCCACGTGAAAGCCTGACACTCCTCTGACGCAGCCACTAGGACCTTGCGTCCCACACACGTTTTTGATGTTCCCTCCTCTAGTAGCCAACAACAAGAAGCCTATTTGTGGCGGGGTAGTAGTAACGGGTCGGGAGCCAGGTCTGCTTAAGTAAGGTTTTATTTTTCCAAAGACACGTTTGTGTCGACTTGTCATTTTTCGGCGGCAAACTTGGCGGAGTCCGTCGTGCTTGATATCCCTCGACTCCTTGGTGCGGGATTCGCCTCCACCTCCCAGGGTCCGGTAGGTTGTCTCCGGGTTCCGTCCGTGTTGATGGGGCATGGAAGGGAGGAAGAAAATATGTGTCAGGACGCTGTCCCGTGAAATGGTCACAAGTAAGGGACCGGGGAGTGAAGGAGACACCACACACTCTTGTGCACGTTTTAAATAAAACGGAAGGGATAAGTGTGACTAGTGCTCGGGTGTGAGAGGAAAACAAGTCGTGAGGTTTTAAGGGGTTGTAGGCCTCCCGTTTAAGTAGTCGGGCCGTCCCTCCTCCCAACCCACCCTGAGAACTTATCTCGTACCTGTGTAAGCCACGCTCCTCCTGGAGCGTGGCTCGGCGATACGTGGGGACGTTGGCCTCCTGGCTCAGCTCGGGCTCCTGATGTTCTCGTCCCTCTGTCTCTTCCGGCTTCCTCGTATTCTCCTCTCTGGCTCACCACGAACGTTCCTTCTCCCGACTCTCCTTTCTCCTCTCCGGTGTCGATGCACACCCACTTCCTGGTTTCCCCAGGTCTTATCGTCGGGAACGTGATGACGTCTGCTGGGGGCGGAGTCTCGTCATCTTGAAAGTCCCAGTTAAAGGAGCCGGCTTCGTCCTCCTCCTCCGTTGGTGTCAATAAAGTTTTATGTTGTGTCTTCCAGTCGTCCTGCTGAGAGGAGATAAGAGGGGAAGATAGAGATACTGCAGACCACCAGTCTAAATCGGGCTCATGTCTCTTGCTCAGTGAGCCCGCCCTGTCACACTATTCCAGACACGTGTGCGAGTCAGAGGGCACTGCTAGGTCCTCGTTGTACAGATCTTGTCTTTATACAGTTGACGTAGCTCCCTTTCATTTCCAGCAGACCCTGTCTCTTCTGGGCAGTCCCACCCCACATCTCCACCACATGTGCTTATGCAGCCCAACACAATACATAATACAACTACCCACTCATGTGCGGCTGAGCAACGACTTCCAGGGCATTAAGGAGATATCTTCCGGTGTAGTAGCCGTAGTAGGTTTCCTTGATTGGTGTGTCGTCTATTTTTGCGAGGATTATTATCTTTTAACCAATCGCAGGGTTTATGGAAAAGGAAGTCACTGAAAGCTCTCATGCTGCTCCACAACCTATCAATTCATCGAAACCTTTCTGTTGCTTACACTGTTGGAAGCAAACTAGAAATGGTATCCATCTCACGAGCGGCATGACAGAGTGTGTAATAATCGTATAGCTTTTCAGTCCCTGGCGGCACAACACTCCGGATTATGTGCTGCATGGATAAATACTTAGAAGGTCCAAAAGGCGAGACCTATTGGCTATGCCAATGCTTGTTTCTTTGTTGAGTGCCTAGTAACAGACAGTATAAACATTTTTAACGTCTGATCTCACAGGCAGCAAGGCGTTCATCTGATCGGTGCTGAAGTTATAGTGTGATCTTTCTCCAACCTGTTCCACAGTAACAGAAATAGTTCATTGCTAGGATTGCACTTAACGTTTAAATCATCGAAACATTTGCTTTTTGGGTCTCGTTTTTGTAGGCATGGGGTGTAGGAAAGTGGGTTTCTGTTGCAGTAACCCCCACTTTTGTCCTGACACTTGATGCACTTTGACTTGATGTGCCCTGGGTCCCTGCCAATCAGGTTCCCAGGGACTGTGTTCTTTCCTAAACCTGGACCTCTGTATCCACAATTGGCACATCTCTGGCCACAGATAAGCCCCTTGTACAAGGTACCATGGGTATCAAGGGCACTGTGACCAGGGAAGGCCTCTTTGGGCTGCAGCACCTATTGTGCCACCCTTAGAGACCCTGCACCTTAACACCCACATACTGCCATGACAGGCCTGCGTGTTTTGGTGCAGAGAAAAGTGAAGAGTTGACATGGCACACATCCCTGTGTGCCATGCCTGCAACCCACTGCCTGTGGCCTAGCTAAGTCACCCCTCTAGCAGGGTGCACTAGACCACAGGTGAGGGTACAGTTACAGGAGCACTATACCCCTACATCGTATAAGTCCATTCTTAGATACAGTAAGTGCAGTAAAGCCATAATGAGTAAATGGTCTGGGAATTTGTCATTATGAACTCCACAACTTCATAATGGCTTTACTGAAACCTGGAAAGTTTGGTAGCAAACATCTCAGCACATTAAACCCACACTGATACCAGTGTGGGTTTATATAAAATGCAGAGGGCAACTTAGAGAGGCTCCCTAAAAACAGACAGCCCTGGTGTGGTTCCTGAATAGCTACCCGCCATTAGCCACCACCAGACAGGTTTCTGGACCCCTGGGTAGAGGGCCTCTGCTCTCTGGGTCCAGAAACAAAGCCCATCCTGGGTAGAGGTGCCATGCCTCCTCCCCCAGGATGGGCTGGGTCCACGAGTGGAAGCTTCAAAGGCCTGCCGCCTATGTAAGCTGGCCCTCCCTTTTGCTGCCCCTAGAGACTGGCTCCCACTGGTTCTGACTCCCACTTTGGGTGGGAGAATTGGCGGGAAAACCAGGTTAGGAAGAGAGGTATGCCCACCTTTGCCAACCCCACCCCTCAGGTGGGGGAGGCGGGGTGAATCACACACCTCAGTCCCCTCCATCTTGGAGATGAGGGGACACAGCCAACCAGAGAGAGGCTCATGCCCCCCTCCCACTGGAGGGTGGCATAACAGGGGTGTACTCACCCCAAAAAAGAGACCCATTGGTCCCAACCTGGACACCCCTGTAACGGCCCGTCTGCAGTTTTCAGAGATCCTGCACCAAAAGTCGACTTGTCCTGCAGCCCGCGACCTCCAGAACCCCTGGGAGGACTGACTGCCTTCAACAAAGGCCGGATCTCCTGCGATCATCAGCTCTGTTCAAAAGAAACTCCAAAGAAAGACTCTGAGACTGCTGAGGACGAAGAAACTTGACGCCTGTAACCACCACTGCACCCATCGCCTAAGGCCCGAGTCCAAGTGGCCCACTGGTCCCAGCGAGGTCCCCCAGCACTCCAGAGTCAGAGTCTACCATGGGTGAAGCCTCCGCATGGAGAACCTCCAATCGCAAGTGGCCCGGTAAGGTGAAATCCAACTTCAAATGGCACCCCTGCATCCGACCGCCTTTCACCCTGGAGAAGAGGACCTGAGGTGCACCTACGTCCCCGAGTCCTCCGATTTAGCTGCCCAGCTGTTGGCTCCTCCCGGAAGACTTCCTGGACCGAACCTGCAGCCAAAACGCAAACCGGCAACCTCCATAGGATTGCACTGGGCTCCCGACACCTCCTAAGCAAAGCACCCTGCGCCGCTAGTGGTGTGGACTTGGTGCCAACCTGGAAGCTCGTTTGCCCTGACTTTTAACCTTAGAAGCTTTGCTCCCACAGCCGAGTGGCCTGCTCGTAAGCAGCCCCAGTCCCATTGGCTAACATTGGGCCCCTGCTCTCTGCACCCAGCCACCCTAGTGCCTCTGTTGGTGCAATTTGAGTGCCTAATTGACCCTTGGAAAACCCTGGTGCTAAGAACACGGCCGCTAGACTGGTGCTAAATCTTCCATCACGGTCCCCGTCTGCACCCAGTCTGAAAGCTCTTCATTGGCTCCCCATCAAGAAACAAATTCCTTTCAAGATCATCTGTCTGGTACATAAAACCATCCATGGAAACGGGCCGAGCTACCTTGCCAAAAAAACTCAACTGGTATTCACCTAATAGGACCCTCAGGTCAGGAACTAAACATCACCTTACTCCACTCAGGGTTCGCACCGCAAGGAACGGCGGTAGATCCTTTTCTCATCTAGCCCCTGTCTTCTGGAATGAACTTCCATTGCAGCTTCGTACGACCATTGACCACAAACAGTTTCGAAAGAGGCTTAAAACGTGGCTCTTTTGACTGCCCTTCGCCTCTGTCGGTCGTTTATCTTTTACTTCACCGAGTTTCGCTAGCGCTTTGAGACCCTTCTGGGTGATATGTGCACTTAATCAAATCTTATAACTTATGACTTACGTGGGGAGATTAAAGTTGTACTTTTTTGCAGCACTTTGCGTTGTTTTACTATACTGACATTCCTTGGTTTATCATAGTTTAAGCCCCTCACCAGATGTTACCATTAAATTATCCTGCCTTCCTCCCACCATACCATCACCGCCATCCCTCATCACTGTTCTGTGAGGACTGCCAACACCCTCCTCTTATCACCCCTCCTCTTTATCTGCCATCGCCTCCCTCTTATCATATTATTTTGTCCTCACTCTCCTGCCATTGCCTTTCTTTGCCACCCACATGCTCTTTATTCACTGTAACCCCTCACTCCCTTATCTGCTGTTACAATTCCCTGTCTTTAACTTAAATCCAATCACCCTACTTACCCATAACACTCCAATCCATCTCCTGCTAACACTCTCATCACCACCCTCCTGCAATCATTCCTCTGCCACTACCCATCCCTCATCTTCCGTCAACCCTAACTGCCACTACCCTTCATGCCTTCACCCCACTGACTAACCCGTACTCTGCCACCACCTAAGTCTTAGCTGCCATACCCGCTTTCGTCCAACCCACTGCCATCACCTTCGCTCTCCCTGGTCATCACCCTCTACTTTCTTCACCCCATCAGCCATTACCCAGCACTTCATGGAAACATCTTTCCTGATGGGTTTTTGATTTTCCTACAAAGCTGTAGAGGACCTGATGGGATCTGCTCCAAAGGAAGCTGGGCAGGGGGATGGGCTGTACTATTCCAACAGTCCTCTCCACCCACCCTCTTTTGGAGCAGACCCAAATGCCTCACTTTAAGACACATGCTGCTGTGGGCCTGAAGCAAGGATTCTAGTGAGATTTGAAGCACTGAGCCGTGGCCAAGGTCTCTCCTGCTAGGGTCAAGGTCTCACCTCCCATGGTCTGAGAGGCCGTGGAGTTGAGTATGCCTGTAGGTGAACAGTGTCACTACTCACCCACAACACCTACTCCCTTCCCCCTCACTTCTACATGGTACAACATTCCTATGAAACACGGCACTCTTGGACGCACTCCCAATGTATCCGAGGGTGCATTAACCTATAAGGAGTATAACTGATATACTCTTTATAGGTTAATGTACTCTCTGACATATTGTGAGTGCATCCATCATACATTTACGCCCTTTTCATAGGCATAGCTGCTAAGCTTTCATATTGTTTATGTGTGACATAGCATATCCAACGTTTCAGTGTGCTTTTGTGTGGCATACCTTTACTCTACGTGTAACACGCTTAGTGTCACTGTCTCGAGTTGAAACAAGTAGTGAAAATCATGTAATGGGATAAATATCAGAAAGTACCACATTTGCACTCATAGTCGCTCTGGAGAAATTGCCTTGAAACTACTGGAAAACTCCGAAGGGTTTATGGACGGTCACTGACCTACTTTCCATAACGTGATCATATTAGAAACAATTTTGGGGCCATGATATTAAACTAGTATTTTAAACCAGTCCCCGGGACAGAGGATATTTTCTTAAGGCTGCCCGCATTTCTTTACAGTACACTCAATAGTTTTTTAGGTCTCCTACTATGTGTGCCCACTCTGCCCTTTAAATGCCGACCCTGCCCCGTGCATAGTGGCCGTGAATGTTGCCCACTGCACACAGACGGACCTGTGCATGCTCCCTTTGTATGCTCCCCTGCTGACTCTGCATTATGCATGCTCTGCACATGCTCTTCCTACTTGTTCACGCTACCCTCTCCCCTTTGTACTACCCTACGCCAACAATATGATGCGGCTAGCCACATCATAGGTTTCTTTAAAAATCTTAGAGGCCAAGGTGCACAGCATCAGGGATGTTATACACCATGGCTAAACCATTGACAAACACCCTTGAGACAGAACAAATAAATCTAAAAGAATCTAAATTACCTACACAGGTTTCACCAACATATCACGAATACAAAAAATAATTTATTAAATACAGAGACAGTGGAAAAGCAACTAAAAGACATTCATATTGGCAATGCAGATAGATCTCAGATTGCCGCGACCTATTTGGCTTTGCCAATGCTTGTTTATTTCTATATCACCTTAACAAACTCCCCTACACCATCTACGACTCCACCATCCTTTTTCTTTATCTTGTTACCTGTATTGCGTCATCTGTTTTTTGTTTGTTTACCGACTAGGTAGCAGTAGACATAAAAGAAAGACTTCTGCGCCCTCCCCATCACCCCTCCCTCACCCTTTTTTTGTACATTTTCCAAAACAGATAATTCTGTTTTTGGCTCTTTGACATTTATCCATAATGGAGTTTCGGTTCCGTTCAGTCTGATTTCTTCAGGCTGACTTTCTCCACTATGGAAATTCGTCTAAACGAAACAATTGATCCCTGATTTCCTATCAGTGGAATATATGTTTCCACTACAAGTCAGTTTTCACACTTACAAATGCATCTGATGCTTTCCAAAGAAATACATCAGGCTGGAGACTGCAATGCTTTGGCACAGTAATGAGAGACGCTGATTCTATGTCAGGACAGGAGGCTCCGATTATGCTTCCCATTTCTTTACTGGTAAAATTCTCAGCAGCCACTAAAAATACAGAAAACAAAATACTTCAATACCCATGAACACTCTGTGTCACATGACCAACCATAGAGTGTATCCTCTATATAAACTCCAGTCTTGAGTACAACTTCCTCTTTCTTTGCTGCTCCGCAGCCAGTTAAGTGCCTTACTGTTTATTCGTTTTTTGACATATGTATTATCTGTTCTATGGCTATTTGCATGATTACATTGTACTTGGTGGCGCGTAGCGCGTCTTTGTAATTGAGGTAATCTCCGCTTATACGCGGTTATGCTTTGTGTTTTAATTTCAATTATGCTGCCCATTGTCATTCGCTTGCATTTGCTTACTTCTTGCATGCGCGTACCGTGTCTCTGTCATTTGGGCTAATTCACCGCTGGACGAGGTTGTTTCATTCTTGCTTCCTTCGCCGATTGTGCCGCTCGTGCCTCGGGAGCGTTCTACCTCCCCGACCGGGCGCTTGTTGTGCCCGCGTCTAGACTGTGGAGTGGGAGATTACGGGAGCGAGGATGTGCGTCTTTTAGACGCGTAGTCCTCTTTCTGGTTTTATGGGCGGCCTGTTCTGCGCGGCGGCCATTTTACCCGTTTTTACACGCAGATTTTCGGGTTTAAACGAGCGCGGGAGCAGCGCTTAAATTGCTCTTGTCCCACTAGCTCGTTCCAGGCTCCCAGTGACGCCCTGTCTATTTGGTTGAGTGGGGCTGGATAATTGCTGCATAGGCTTTGCCTGAGTGGATTTTGGCAAGCCCTCCCTCCACATTTTATTTCTTTTGCACAAACAGTTTACACATTCTGTTTTTCACTCATTGGCTTGCCTGGGGTTTTCTCCACTCCCCTTATTAAATTGCTGTTGCAATTTCGATTGGTATATTGAAGCGCTATGATGTCACCTGTAGGTAATGCCTGGTTGTTTTGTTATATGGATATATATTCCATGTTGTATGGAAATTATGAAAATCTCAACAACAAAAAAAATTTTTTTTTTAAATTGCTGTTGCAATTGTTTGCAGATATTGTCTGCGCAACTTGGCCCTTATTGTGTGTTACGGGCAGTCCTCCTGTGGGAAAGTGTGTCACTTTAGTGTGACATTATGTCTGATTTTTATTTTGAGGACGAATATTTTGATGAGGAACCCTCTGGGTTAATGGAGCAGGAGCTTGTTGAGGCGCTAGATGCAGGAGTAAAACACTCGGTCAATAAGGCTCTGGTCAGGGCCATTGAACCACTGAAGCATCATTTATGTACTTACGCCCTTCAACAGGGCTGGCTTCCCAGCTCCGGCAGTCGTCCTACCGCCAGTGGGAAGGGGTCCAAGAATCCCCACGTGGCGGACTTTGCCAGGCTGGCCAAAGCCATGTCTAATGACCATGACAATGGTACGTCCCCTTAGGGACTATGCATTTCAGTGCACAATTGTATTTCACTACATACTTTTGTTACAAATTTTTTGTTGAAATGTTTCTATGGTAAAACACGACTGCATGCCTCAACACCACTGTGTAATAATTTAAAAGAGCGGAAATCAATATGCGCTTCTGTCTGTCTGGTAACACAAAGGTGTAAACATTAACAGAGTACACAGTAATATAATTCAATAACACCAGGGACCTGAACTGGCCAATACTTGCAGAATCGACTCATTAATGCTGAGGCAGGCAGGTGGATTTTGACTGACAGATCTAACATCACCCAGATTACAAATAGTTCTTGGCTTACCTCCCCATAGACAACCTAACTATGTTGATGCTTCGCATGAACACCTTTGACTACAACAGTTGGTTAACACAACCAACATATAATGATTCATTAATCAAGTGTATGAAGAACGGCCAAAACATTCTCATATAGCTCTATTAGTATTGACATCGCTGGCAGTAGCACCACGTAAAATATGACAGACACCATGCCAGGACCAGACCCTTCCCACAAAATAAACTACAACCACACACACAAATATACAGCCATCTGATCCACCTGTAAACGTGCCGTCCAGTTCTGGTGTACAAAGATGCCACATGCGTAGCACTTGCACCCTTTTCAAACGCTAGAAACCATAACGTGGGAAAAAAACAACATAAGAGTGACTAATAGTGTTTACACCTGTCCCTCTCTACGGGCGGGGGTATGCAAAAATGCCATCTTGTTCATGGAGAACACTGGATAAACACTAAGCCTGCCCTGCCACCAACATAAACAAATTGCTATTTTTCAGTGGAAAAACACAATGAAACAAAAGTTGAGATCACACAAAACTAAGTAGTAATGCGCAAGACAATAGAGGCAAAATCAAGATTCATCACACAATAATAGGTTAGAAAAAAGTAACGCATTTTTGGGTGATTCATAATTTTAGTGCATTTGAGGTCTAATTTGAAGCACTTTAAACTATTATCAGTGGAAGAGACATAAATACCAAGTGCCTGATGGAGATATTTAGCAGACGAGGTACAAATGGTTTTAAATCTACAGGAATATGTTAATGATTATTTCTAACCGGTGGTGCGCGCGCACCACAGAGGAGCCGACGCGGGAGTCGAAACCAGTGGTGGGCGCGCACCCCCGAGGAGCGGGGGGTGGGAGCACGGCAGCGAGGCGAACGCGCGCTGCTGCGCGTGCTGGCCACCGGTGGGAATGGGCGGAGCAAAGGCGGGACTTGCGCCCGCCTTTGCCCAATTGCGTGCATTATTTTTATTAAAAAAACACGCTAAACCCAATGGCAGTCAACGAAAGCCTGATCACACGCACGAGCGTGTGAGCAGCTTTCAGAACCCCATACAAAGGGCTCTCGCTGCGCGAGCAGTGCTGCGCACTGCAACGCAGGCGCGAGCCCTAAAAGGGAGGGGGAATGCGATCGGTTACAGATGCTCAGCCAAAGATGCAGACTTCATCCATCTAGCGTGGACATGTCCCAAGATAGCTCAGGACTGGGAAGAAATATTCCAGAATGTTAATGAAATGACTAGCCTCACCTTACAGGTGGAACCCATACAAAACATCACTAGTATACTCAAATAAGCATTGTAAAGAACTGCTGAAAGTTCAATCTCAACCAGCTGGATAAATAAACAAAATGATTACAGCTGCATGGAGGCAAGCACTTTTTCGGGAAGTACACAACTTCTGCCCAATCAACATATGTACTTTGGCTCTAGTGATGCTCACATAATTGTCTGGCGACACCTGTGCTGTCAAGCCAGACCATAGGAATATCCCAAAAGGGCAGAAAGTTTGTGGGCATTGCGCTTTTTCCAGGTAAATGTCGAATGGCCACGACATGAGGTATGTGGCAACCCCGAAATCTGTCGATTGGCTCAAGAACTTGAGCACCTGTAACACAAACTCCAAAACCTATGGCCAACTGTTACCAAAAGTGGCTAGACCCAAGGACATTTGGGATCCACTACAGAAATATTTAGTTGCCAAAATGGCGTAAGAATCCATTAGTATGGAAGACAGCAACCGCTGCAACTCTGAACACTAACCAGCTAAGCTCCAGCAATAGCTGAACAATCCTTCAGGTTATGGAGCTGCTCAGGGGGTGAGTCCTGTGTACATGCTGGATACCTATCTAAGGAAATGTAGATGTGTATCAAATCCTATGCTGTAATATAACATGCTTGTTACAGATATGTCTGTAATGTTTCCAAGGGAAAAAGCTATAAAGAATTCAAATAAAAAGAAAATGGTTCTGACATTTTTTTCGTGAAATCATTTTTGACGAATATTTCTTAAGGAATGGTTTCAACTGGTTGACAAAACCAGCCTGGAGAAAAGCCATTCTTGAAGAAACATTATTTTTTTTCAGGTTAGATTTATTTTTGGGCTATTTAAGGGGGGAGGGGGCTCACCCTTCTTCTCCTTTCACCCAATCATTTTACTCTCCTCCCTGTCCCTTAGTACCCTTAGTGTTGTACTCCCTTCTCTTCCTAGTGCTCATCCTCCTGCCTCACTCCCCAGTTTTTAACTCTTGGCTCTAGAAGGCACGCATAACCTGTCTCGAACCGAGACATGCTGTATCTACATTGTGGGCTTACAGCCGCCCATAGGCTTCCCATTTGCTTTCACCATTAACGCTCCATTTTTCGTTCTCCGCATTTGTCAAGAGCATGCATACGACATGCCTCTAGCGGTGTTTAGCCCTACCCGAGCGCACCGCCCAACTACTTTTAACCTATGTAACGGCCATTTTTATCATTTGTTTTGGGACTACTTTATTATTTTGTTTAATCGGTGACTCATCCCGCCACACAGTAGGAGAACTGTTGTTTTAATTAGCGGCAAGCGTCGATTTTTAATCACGTGCCGCTGGCTGCAGCCACCGCTTCCTCCTCCTGTACCGGACGTGACATGAAACATCCAGCGCTCTTGCCTTCGTGACACCCCGGTATCAGGTCTTCATATGTCAACCAAGACGGTTCTCATTCTGGGCTTGTTAAATGAGTACTGTCCACTGGGGAAATAGTGAACGCCAGTGAGTTGCAGCAGTAAGATGTATTGGGAAAGTATAGGGTGCAAGTTTCTTTTAATTTAAGAAATCGTTTAAACTTTTTAAATGTCACACAATCTGTTAACCCGTTAAACAACTGAACACATTTTCATCCCCTCATTCCATTTTTAGGTCTCGCCCTGAAGCCAGCGCTTGCGCTGGGTCTGGGCGAGACATTTTGTAAGTGGGCTTTTGAAAATGCGACCACTTTTTTTTGTCCTGGCCTAGAGCATGCGAGTACGCGCACAGTAACGCGCGCATTCCTCGCATGCTCCAGGCCATCTGGCTTTCCTTTCCAACCCTCCTCCCCCTCCCCCACCACAGAGCGCGTCTAGCAGCCGCGCGGCCGTGTCACTTTCACGGCCGTGCGTCACTTGCTCTCCCGCTCCTCCCCTCCCCACCACAGCGCGCGGCCAATGCTTGTCTTGTATCGCAGTGAGATCATTGGCTACAGTGGCCATCTCAGCTGCCAGCATTTTACTAGTTTTAGGGTTGTCTTCTTCATCCCCGCCATCCTTCCAATCTCAGTTGGTTTTAAACCCACCCTCACTCCATCTCCGTTATATTAAAGTCCTCTTTTTTGGTCTGTTTTCTTCATCCACACCGCCCTCCCACGCCCCCGATCTCCATTATTTTTAAATCCCCTCGATCGCTTTTACAAACTATTTTCCAACAGTGCTCACTGGGATTCTTACAGATTGTGCTCGTGGCAATGCTTGTTTTTTAAATTCAAATTTAAGGTGGTCGGGGCAAAGTTGGAAAGAGATACAGCTCCGGGCCCGAGACCCACCTTGCTGCATTTGATGCTGTTTATACACGGTGGGTGTGGGAAGTGGCTAAACTCCGGGAGTCCGAACTAATTGCAGAGTGTATAATATTGTTTCAGGTGCTCTTCGCTGTCTGGAAAAAAAAAAACTTTAACGAAAAAAGTCACAAACTGATGCTCTAATCTTACATAATAACTGTGCCCCTTCACCATAATGCCTCTTCTGCGCTTGCATGCTGCTGTTTGGCACCTGCTGTGCTCATTACCCAAGTAAGACCAGCCGCCCTTATGGCTACGCACATTCCACCTCCTTACAATTGCCTGGCTTCTGCTTATTACTTGCGGTTCTTATTTCCTAAATCGTCTGTCACTGCTGGCTAACGCATATGCTGCAGTAACGGTCCAAGACTGTTCCACGTGAAAGCCTGACACTCCTCTGACGCAGCCACTAGGACCTTGCGTCCCACACACGTTTTTGATGTTCCCTCCTCTAGTAGCCAACAACAAGAAGCCTATTTGTGGCGGGGTAGTAGTAACGGGTCGGGAGCCAGGTCTGCTTAAGTAAGGTTTTATTTTTCCAAAGACACGTTTGTGTCGACTTGTCATTTTTTCGGCGGCAAACTTGGCGGAGTCCGTCGTGCTTGATATCCCTCGACTCCTTGGTACGGGATTCGCCTCCACCTCCCAGGGTCCGGTAGGTTGTCTCCGGGTTCCGTCCGTGTTGATGGGGCATGGAAGGGAGGAAGAAAATATGTGTCAGGACGCTGTCCCGTGAAATGGTCACAAGTAAGGGACCGGGGAGTGAAGGAGACACCACACACTCTTGTGCACGTTTTAAATAAAACGGAAGGGATAAGTGTGACTAGTGCTCGGGTGTGAGAGGAAAACAAGTCGTGAGGTTTTAAGGGGGTTGTAGGCCTCCCGTTTAAGTAGTCGGGCCGTCCCTCCTCCCAACCCACCCTGAGAACTTATCTCGTACCTGTGTAAGCCACGCTCCTCCTGGAGCGTGGCTCGGCGATACGTGGGGACGTTGGCCTCCTGGCTCAGCTCGGGCTCCTGATGTTCTCGTCCCTCTGTCTCTTCCGGCTTCCTCGTATTCTCCTCTCTGGCTCACCACGAACGTTCCTTCTCCCGACTCTCCTTTCTCCTCTCCGGTGTCGATGCACACCCACTTCCTGGTTTCCCCAGGTCTTATCGTCGGGAACGTGATGACGTCTGCTGGGGCGGAGTCTCGTCATCTTGAAAGTCCCAGTTAAAGGAGCCGGCTTCGTCCTCCTCCTCCGTTGGTGTCAATAAAGTTTTATGTTGTGTCTTCCAGTCGTCCTGCTGAGAGGAGATAAGAGGGGAAGATAGAGATACTGCAGACCACCAGTCTAAATCGGGCTCATGTCTCTTGCTCAGTGAGCCCGCCCTGTCACACTATTCCAGACACGTGTGCGAGTCAGAGGGCACTGCTAGGTCCTCGTTGTACAGATCTTGTCTTTATACAGTTGACATAGCTCCCTTTCATTTCCAGCAGACCCTGTCTCTTCTGGGCAGTCCCACCCCACATCTCCACCACATGTGCTTATGCAGCCCAACACAATACATAATACAACTACCCACTCATGTGCGGCTGAGCAACGACTTCCAGGGCATTAAGGAGATATCTTCCGGTGTAGTAGCCGTAGTAGGTTTCCTTGATTGGTGTGTCGTCTATTTTTGCGAGGATTATTATCTTTTAACCAATCGCAGGGTTTATGGAAAAGGAAGTCACTGAAAGCTCTCATGCTGCTCCACAACCTATCAATTCATCGAAACCTTTCTGTTGCTTACACTGTTGGAAGCAAACTAGAAATGGTATCCATCTCACGAGCGGCATGACAGAGTGTGTAATAATCGTATAGCTTTTCAGTCCCTGGCGGCACAACACTCCGGATTATGTGCTGCATGGATAAATACTTAGAAGGTCCAAAAGGCGAGACCTATTGGCTATGCCAATGCTTGTTTCTTTGTTGAGTGCCTAGTAACAGACAGTATAAACATTTTTAACGTCTGATCTCACAGGCAGCAAGGCGTTCATCTGATCGGTGCTGAAGTTATAGTGTGATCTTTCTCCAACCTGTTCCACAGTAACAGAAATAGTTCATTGCTAGGATTGCACTTAACGTTTAAATCATCGAAACATTTGCTTTTTGGGTCTCGTTTTTTGTAGGCATGGGGTGTAGGAAAGTGGGTTTCTGTTGCAGTAACCCCCCCACT
Source organism: Calotriton arnoldi (assembly GCA_963921515.1). Classification (NCBI taxonomy): domain Eukaryota; kingdom Metazoa; phylum Chordata; class Amphibia; order Caudata; family Salamandridae; genus Calotriton; species Calotriton arnoldi. Next base: position 4,996,936 of record CAWUFW010000156.1, read on the forward strand.
TTTGTCCTGACACTTGATGCACTTTGACTTGATGTGCCCTGGGTCCCTGCCAATCAGGTTCCCAGGGACTGTGTTCTTTCCTAAACCTGGACCTCTGTATCCACAATTGGCACATCTCTGGCCACAGATAAGCCCCTTGTACAAGGTACCATGGGTATCAAGGGCACTGTGACCAGGGAAGGCCTCTTTGGGCTGCAGCACCTATTGTGCCACCCTTAGAGACCCTGCACCTTAACACCCACATACTGCCATGACAGGCCTGCGTGTTTTGGTGCAGAGAAAAGTGAAGAGTTGACATGGCACACATCCCTGTGTGCCATGCCTGCAACCCACTGCCTGTGGCCTAGCTAAGTCACCCCTCTAGCAGGGTGCACTAGACCACAGGTGAGGGTACAGTTACAGGAGCACTATACCCCTACATCGTATAAGTCCATTCTTAGATACAGTAAGTGCAGTAAAGCCATAATGAGTAAATGGTCTGGGAATTTGTCATTATGAACTCCACAACTTCATAATGGCTTTACTGAAACCTGGAAAGTTTGGTAGCAAACATCTCAGCACATTAAACCCACACTGATACCAGTGTGGGTTTATATAAAATGCAGAGGGCAACTTAGAGAGGCTCCCTAAAAACAGACAGCCCTGGTGTGGTTCCTGAATAGCTACCCGCCATTAGCCACCACCAGACAGGTTTCTGGACCCCTGGGTAGAGGGCCTCTGCTCTCTGGGTCCAGAAACAAAGCCCATCCTGGGTAGAGGTGCCATGCCTCCTCCCCCAGGATGGGCTGGGTCCACGAAGTGGAAGCTTCAAAGGCCTGCCGCCTATGTAAGCTGGCCCTCCCTTTTGCTGCCCCTAGCAACTGGCTCCCACTGGTTCTGACTCCCACTTTGGGTGGGAGAATTGGCGGGAAAACCAGGTTAGGAAGAGAGGTATGCCCACCTTTGCCAACCCCACCCCTCAGGTGGGGGAGGCGGGGTGAATCACACACCTCAGTCCCCTCCATCTTGGAGATGAGGGGACACAGCCAACCAGAGAGAGGCTCATGCCCCCCTCCCACTGGAGGGTGGCATAACAGGGGTGTACTCACCCCAAAAAGAGACCCATTGGTCCCAACCTGGACACCCCTGTAACGGCCCGTCTGCAGTTTTCAGAGATCCTGCACCAAAAGTCGACTTGTCCTGCAGCCCGCGACCTCCAGAACCCCTGGGAGGACTGACTGCCTTCAACAAAGGCCGGATCTCCTGCGATCATCAGCTCTGTTCAAAAGAAACTCCAAAGAAAGACTCTGAGACTGCTGAGGACGAAGAAACTTGACGCCTGTAACCACCACTGCACCCATCGCCTAAGGCCCGAGTCCAAGTGGCCCACTGGTCCCAGCGAGGTCCCCCAGCACTCCAGAGTCAGAGTCTACCATGGGTGAAGCCTCCGCATGGAGAACCTCCAATCGCAAGTGGCCCGGTAAGGTGAAATCCAACTTCAAATGGCACCCCTGCAACCGACCGCCTTTCACCCTGGAGAAGAGGACCTGAGGTGCACCTACGTCCCTGAGTCCTCCGATTTAGCTGCCCAGCTGTTGGCTCCTCCCGGAAGACTTCCTGGACCGAACCTGCAGCCAAAACGCAAACCGGCAACCTCCATAGGATTGCACTGGGCTCCCGACACCTCCTAAGCAAAGCACCCTGCGCCGCTAGTGGTGTGGACTTGGTGCCAACCTGGAAGCTCGTTTGCCCTGACTTTAAACCTAGAAGCTTTGCTCCCACAGCCGAGTGGCCTGCTCGTAAGCAGCCCCAGTCCCATTGGCTAACATTGGGCCCCTGCACTCTGCACCCAGCCACCCTAGTGGCTCTGTTGGTGCAATTTGAGTGCCTAATTGACCCTTGGAAAACCCTGGTGCTAAGAACACGGCCGCTAGACTGGTGCTAAATCTTCCATCACGGTCCCCGTCTGCACCCAGTCTGAAAGCTCTTCATTGGCTCCCCATCAAGAAACAAATTCCTTTCAAGATCATCTGTCTGGTACATAAAACCATCCATGGAAACGGGCCGAGCTACCTTGCCAAAAAAACTCAACTGGTATTCACCTAATAGGACCCTCAGGTCAGGAACTAAACATCACCTTACTCCACTCAGGGTTCGCACCGCAAGGAACGGCGGTAGATCCTTTTCTCATCTAGCCCCTGTCTTCTGGAATGAACTTCCATTGCAGCTTCGTACGACCATTGACCACAAACAGTTTCGAAAGAGGCTTAAAACATGGCTCTTTTGACTGCCCTTCGCCTCTGTCGGTCGTTTATCTTTTACTTCACCGAGTTTCGCTAGCGCTTTGAGACCCTTCTGGGTGATATGTGCACTTAATCAAATCTTATAACTTATGACTTACGTGGGGAGATTAAAGTTGTACTTTTTTGCAGCACTTTGCGTTGTTTTACTATACTGACATTCCTTGGTTTATCATAGTTTAAGCCCCTCACCAGATGTTACCATTACATTATCCTGCCTTCCTCCCACCATACCATCACCGCCATCCCTCATCACTGCTCTGTGAGGACTGCCAACACCCTCCTCTTATCACCCCTCCTCTTTATCTGCCATCGCCTCCCTCTTATCATATTATTTTGTCCTCACTCTCCTGCCATTGCCTTTCTTTGCCACCCACATGCTCTTTATTCACTGTAACCCCTCACTCCCTTATCTGCTGTTACAATTCCCTGCCTTTAACTTAAATCCAATCACCCTACTTACCCATAACACTCCAATCCATCTCCTGCTAACACTCTCATCACCACCCTCCTGCAATCATTCCTCTGCCACTACCCATCCCTCATCTTCCGTCAACCTTAACTGCCACTACCCTTCATGCCTTCACCCCACTGACTAACCCGTACTCTGCCACCACCTAAGTCTTAGCTGCCATACCCGCTTTCGTCCAACCCACTGCCATCACCTTCGCTCTCCCTGGTCATCACCCTCTACTTTCTTCACCCCATCAGCCATTACCCAGCACTTCATGGAAACATCTTTCCTGATGGGTTTTTGATTTTCCTACAAAGCTGTAGAGGACCTGATGGGATCTGCTCCAAAGGAAGCTGGGCAGGGGGATGGGCTGTACTATTCCAACAGTCCTCTCCACCCACCCTCTTTTGGAGCAGACCCAAATGCCTCACTTTAAGACACATGCTGCTGTGGGCCTGAAGCAAGGATTCTAGTGAGATTTGAAGCACTGAGCCGTGGCCAAGGTCTCTCCTGCTAGGGTCAAGGTCTCACCTCCCATGGTCTGAGAGGCCGTGGAGTTGAGTATGCCTGTAGGTGAACAGTGTCACTACTCACCCACAACACCTACTCCCTTCCCCCTCACTTCTACATGGTACAACATTCCTATGAAACACGGCACTCTTGGACGCACTCCCAATGTATCCGAGGGTGCATTAACCTATAAGGAGTATAACTGATATACTCTTTATAGGTTAATGTACTCTCTGACATATTGTGAGTGCATCCATCATACATTTACGCCCTTTTCATAGGCATAGCTGCCAAGCTTTCATATTGTTTATGTGTGACATAGCATATCCAACGTTTCAGTGTGCTTTTGTGTGGCATACCTTTACTCTACGTGTAACACGCTTAGTGTCACTGTCTCGAGTTGAAACAAGTAGTGAAAATCATGTAATGGGATAAATATCAGAAAGTACCACATTTGCACTCATAGTCGCTCTGGAGAAATTGCCTTGAAACTACTGGAATACTCCGAAGGGTTTATGGACGGTCACTGACCTACTTTCCATAACGTGATCATATTAGAAACAATTTTGGGGCCATGATATTAAACTAGTATTTTAAACCAGTCCCCGGGACAGAGGATATTTTCTTAAGGCTGCCCGCATTTCTTTACAGTACACTCAATAGTTTTTTAGGTCTCCTACTATGTGTGCCCACTCTGCCCTTTAAATGCCGACCCTGCCCCGTGCATAGTGGCCGTGAATGTTGCCCACTGCACACAGACGGACCTGTGGATGCTCCCTTTGTATGCTCCCCTGCTGACTCTGCATTATGCATGCTCTGCACATGCTCTACCTACTTGTTCACGCTACCCTCTCCCCTTTGTACTACCCTACGCCAACAATATGATGCGGCTAGCCACATCTTAGGTTTCTTTAAAAATCTTAGAGGCCAAGGTGCACAGCATCAGGGATGTTATACACCATGGCTAAACCATTGACAAACACCCTTGAGACAGAACAAATAAATCTAAAAGAATCTAAATTACCTACACAGGTTTCACCAACATATCACGAATACAAAAAATAATTTATTAAATACAGAGACAGTGGAAAAGCAACTAAAAGACATTCATATTGGCAATGCAGATAGATCTCAGATTGCCGCGACCTATTGGCTTTGCCAATGCTTGTTTATTTCTATATCACCTTAACAAACTCCCCTACACCATCTACGACTCCACCATCCTTTTTCTTTATCTTGTTACCTGTATTGCGTCATCTGTTTTTTGTTTGTTTACCGACTAGGTAGCAGTAGACATAAAAGAAAGACTTCTGCGCCCTCCCCATCACCCCTCCCTCACCCTTTTTTTTTGTACATTTTCCAAAACAGATAATTCTGTTTTTGGCTCTTTGACATTTATCCATAATGGAGTTTCGGTTCCGTTCAGTCTGATTTCTTCAGGCTGACTTTCTCCACTATGGAAATTCGTCTAAACGAAACTATTGATCCCTGATTTCCTATCAGTGGAATATATGTTTCCACTACAAGTCAGTTTTCACACTTACAAATGCATCTGATGCTTTCCAAAGAAATACATCAGGCTGGAGACTGCAATGCTTTGGCACAGTAATGAGAGACGCTGATTCTATGTCAGGACAGGAGGCTCCGATTATGCTTCCCATTTCTTTACTGGTAAAATTCTCAGCAGCCACTAAAAATACAGAAAACAAAATACTTCAATACCCATGAACACTCTGTGTCACATGACCAACCATAGAGTGTATCCTCTATATAAACTCCAGTCTTGAGTACAACTTCCTCTTTCTTTGCTGCTCCGCAGCCAGTTAAGTGCCTTACTGTTTATTCGTTTTTTGACATATGTATTATCTGTTCTATGGCTATTTGCATGATTACATTGTACTTGGTGGCGCGTAGCGCGTCTTTGTAATTGAGGTAATCTCCGCTTATACGCGGTTATGCTTTGTGTTTTAATTTCAATTATGCTGCCCATTGTCATTCGCTTGCATTTGCTTACTTCTTGCATGCGCGTACCGCGTCTCTGTCATTTGGGCTAATTCACCGCTGGACGAGGTTGTTTCATTCTTGCTTCCTTCGCCGATTGTGCCGCTCGTGCCTCGGGAGCGTTCTACCTCCCCGACCGGGCGCTTGTTGTGCCCGCGTCTAGACTGTGGAGTGGGAGATTACGGGAGCGAGGATGTGCGTCTTTTAGACGCGTAGTCCTCTTTCTGGTTTTATGGGCGGCCTGTTCTGCGCGGCGGCCATTTTACCCGTTTTTACACGCAGATTTTCGGGTTTAAACGAGCGCGGGAGCAGCGCTTAAATTGCTCTTGTCCCACTAGCTCGTTCCAGGCTCCCAGTGACGCCCTGTCTATTTGGTTGAGTGGGGCTGGATAATTGCTGCATAGGCTTTGCCTGAGTGGATTTTGGCAAGCCCTCCCTCCACATTTTATTTCTTTTGCACAAACAGTTTACACATTCTGTTTTTCACTCATTGGCTTGCCTGGGGTTTTCTCCACTCCCCTTATTAAATTGCTGTTGCAATTTCGATTGGTATATTGAAGCGCTATGATGTCACCTGTAGGTAATGCCTGGTTGTTTTGTTATATGGATATATATTCCATGTTGTATGGAAATTATGAAAATCTCAACAACAACAAAAAAAATTTAAAAAAAAATTGCTGTTGCAATTGTTTGCAGATATTGTCTGCGCAACTTGGCCCTTATTGTGTGTTACGGGCAGTCCTCCTGTGGGAAAGTGTGTCACTTTAGTGTGACATTATGTCTGATTTTTATTTTGAGGACGAATATTTTGATGAGGAACCCTCTGGGTCCATGGAGCAGGAGCTTGTTGAGGCGCTAGATGCAGGAGTAAAACACTCGGTCAATAAGGCTCTGGTCAGGGCCATTGAACCACTGAAGCATCATTTATGTACTTACGCCCTTCAACAGGGCTGGCTTCCCAGCTCCGGCAGTCGTCCTACCGCCAGTGGGAAGGGGTCCAAGAATCACCACGTGGCGGACTTTGCCAGGCTGGCCAAAGCCATGTCTAATGACCATGACAATGGTACGTCCCCTTAGGAAGCACCTATTTCGGAGTCACCTCAAGGGGATGGCGATGATACTTCCTCGGACCCGGCTTCTGAGCAGGAAGAGTCCCCTAGGCCCGCCAAAAAATTGAGGAAAGAGCGTTATGTTGACGCACCTTCTCATCCTAAAATCCTCACCTTTGAACCGACTGAGATAGTTCATCCTAATTTTTCCGCTTGGCTTCCGCCTCCTGAGGTCGCTAAATATGTTCAGTCTCACCTTAGGCAGGCATTCGATAAAGATGTGTGAGCATGCCTCCGTTCGGAATGACCTCGGCCCGACTAGGCTGATAAGGTGGCGGAAACGCCGGAGGTGGATCCCTCAATGCTCACCTATCTTAAACAATATTCTAAGGATCCTAAAAAAGGTATAGATCGAGCATAGAGGTCTTGTCAAGACAAACTCTTAGATTTGACGGGTCCCCTCACTAAGATTTTGGAGTTGGGTTTTCGTGCCAAGGAGTCCACAAGGGCGATTGACCCGGAGGAACTGATTGGATGGGCGCAAAGGGCGATCTGTCAGTTGGGAAACGCGAATTGCGCTATGTCTAGCGAACGACGTCGCTCCACTCTTCTGAAGCTCGATCCAAAATTGGCAGAGCTCTCTCCTTCCGAGTCGGGTCCTTTAGCTCAGGTTCTCCTCTTCGGCCAACCTTTTCTTAAGGAGCTGACAAAGTTTGTCGCCACTTTTAGTGGTTTGGACAAAGCACAGGGATCCCTTAGAAGAGCTTTCCGCCCGGTTTTCGGCAGGGCCGGACGATATTGTGGGCGGTCGATTGGCCGTGGTTTCAACCAAGGCGCCCCGCGTGGTCAGTACCAGCACCATCGAGGAGGTTATCAGGAGTCCAGTTACAATAATTCCTCCTCCTTCTATCCGACTCGTCGAGCCAAGAACAGATTCAGAAAAGGCAGATATGGCGGCAACCAGGGCGGACAACAAGATGCCGGAACTTCAGGTGAGACTGATTCTGGCTACAGAAGTAATATTGGGGGGCAGGATACAGTTTTTCTGCACAATTGGCAAAGGATCTCGCAGGATGCATGGATCTTACGCAGTGCAGGGGTACAAGATAGAGTTTTACAATTCCCCCAATCAGGTTTTTCCTCCACATCAAATGTATTTTTCCCCGACAAGATCAAGTCTTCATCTCCGAAGAGATAGATTCTCTCCTAAAGAAAGGGGCCATAGTGGTCATGGATCGTCATCCCAGAGGCTTCATCAGCAGCATCTTCCTAGTGGAGAAGAAGGGGGGTGGATCCAGGCTAGTTTTAAATCTAAAGGATTTCAATGGATGGGTAGTATATCGGCATTTCAAGATGGAGGGTATTCATCTTCTACGCGACCTCCTTCAGTAGGGGGACTGGATGGTCCGTCTGGACCTGAAAGATGCGTATCTGTCTGTTCCCATTTACGAACCTCATCGACGTTTTCTCCAGTTCCAGTGGCAGGGAGTTTGGTACGAATACAGAGTCCTTCCCTTCGGCCTCTCATCAGCACCTTGGTGCTTCACAAAACTTCTGAGGCCAGTAGTGGAATCATTGAGAGTGCGGGGGGTTCGTCTGATTATATACTTGGACGACATTCTCATCATGGCTCGTTGTCCTCAACTTGTGATGACCCATCTAGAATGGACGATCAATCTTTTGCAGTGTCTCGGTTTTCTTGTAAATCCACAGAAATCGGTCTTAGTTCCAACTCAATCGATCGAGTTTCTGGGTTTTATGATCGACTCCCGGAGTTGTCAACTCCTCTTGCCCACCCAGAAAATCAGGTCTATCAAGAGAGAGTGGAGGTTGATTTTGTGCAAGCAGAGTGTGTCATTGAGATCTGTAGCCCGGATCGTAGGGCTGTTAGCTTCCTCAATTCAAGCGATCTTCCCGGGTCCCCTTCACTACCGGGCACTTCAACGGCTCAAGATTCGACATCTCCAGAAAGGCCTCGGTTACTCAGATCAGATTCCTCTTTCAGAGGAGGCAAGGTGGGAGATGTTGTGGTGGCTGGACCACATGGAGGCCTGGAATGGTCGAGACCTCTTCGGATCTACCCCGAAAGTAGTGATAGAATCCGACGCCAGTCGTGGGGTTGGGGAGCCCGTTGCGGCCAGGTGTCCACGGGCGGCCGCTGGTCACAAGAGGAACTGGCGTTGCATATCAATTGCCTGGAACTTCTGGCGGGTTCCTTTGCGATTCGCTGTCTTTCCCCCCGCAAGACGAACTGTTGTATTCTGCTTTGCATGGACAATGTGTCAGCAGTACGCTATGTAAACAAGCTGGGGGGGACAAAATCACGGATTCTAGCGGAGATTGCCAAGGACTTTTGGCACTTTTGTCTTCAGAACAAGATATCAGTGATAGCGGAGTACCTTCCGGGCTGCAATAACGAGATTGGCGACTGGCACTCCCGACACGTATGGGATTTCAGAGACTGGAGACTCCATCCACGGATTTTCCAGTCGCTGAACCGACTTTGGGGCCCCTGCCAGATAGACCTGTTCGCTTCACGCCTCAACAGGCAAATTCCAGCGTTTTACAGCTGGCGTCCGTATCCGGAAGCTCTGGCCACGGATGCGTTTCTACAGGACTGGCCGTCGTCTCTATGTTATGCCTTCCCGCCGTTTGTGATGATTCCCAGGGTTCTGGCATGGGCCAGACGTTATCAATCAGAGTTGATTCTGATCACTCCGCTATGGAGAGCGCATGCTTGGTTCCCAGTACTTCTGGAGATGCTTTGTGCAGTGCCGATCCTCCTTCCACAGCGGTGGAACCTGTTGCTGGATCCTCTGAAAGCTCCGCATCCTTTGATAGAATCAGGACAACTCCTTCTGGTAGCATGGCGGGTTTCAGGGACAGATGGAAGATCCCAGTCCTTTCGCGAGACGCTGACAGATTTATCAGCGAAGCATGGTCATCCAACACGCACAAGCGATATTCTTCAGCTTGGAAACGATGGTGTAGTTGGTGCTCTTAACGGGATGTGGATCCCACTACAGCACATGTCTCCTTTGTTGTAAACTTTCTAGCTTCCATCGCGGCTTCTGGCCTAGCCTATAGAACGGTGAATAATTTCCGGTCCGCCACCTCAGCAGGTCACGTGTCAGTGGATGGCAAACCGGCAGGAGAGCATCCTTTGATATGTAAGCTGCTCAGGGGTATCCGGATGGTCAAACCCCCTAGTCCCAAATATTCAGAATTATGGGATGTGTCCTCTGTTTTGAGATTCTTGGAGGCGCGGCCTTCTAATAAGTATCTGTCAAGAAAACAGCTTTCTGCTAAATTGACTATGCTACTCGGTCTAGTGTCATGCAAAAGGGTCTCAGACGTCTGTGCTTTAGATCTAGCAGGTCGTAGGTTTTCCCCAGAGGGTGTCACTTTTCTAATTACAAAACACACTAAGTGTAATACCTCTTCAGTAACTTACCCACCTTTCCCTAATAATCCTCAACTGTGTGTAGTACAGTGTATAAAAGATTATGAGGGGAGTACCGCTGAATTTCGGCAGGACATGAGGGGTCAATTGTTAATTGCTCTACAAAAACCCTTTCGTCCAGTGACTCCAGCTACCTTGTCTAGATGGGTGCGTTGGCTCATGGGCGAAGCGGGTATCGACATCTCGGCATTTGGAGCACATTCAGCTCGTGGAGCTATGGCATCTAAGGCTTTCTCTGTAGGGGTCAGCTTAGCAGATATTATGAACGCAGCTGATTGGTCATCTGACACAACGTTTAAGCCCTTTTACTATAAGCCTATTGTGGATGTGGCATCAGTAGTGGTTGCTAAACTTTAAACAAGCATAATTGGAGCCTCTGGTCCTGACATAGAATTCAAAATTTGCGAACACACGTGACAAGAATTTTCAATTCTATTAAGGACACGGAGGCGAGGATTATCCCACCCAAAGACATGAATTGCATATTGTAATTTGCATTGTTTGGTTTTGCGTATCTTCTTACCGCATATATGTTCCTATGTTTTCCCTACCCTTTCTGATGTATTGATGAAATATCAGAGGGCGAATGATGTTACGGCCCTATTCTTTTCATTTCAGGAGCTGATCTCAAGTAGAGCACGAGGGTCCTCGTTCTTGGAAGGTCTTCGTGTTTTTCACGGAAGTTAATGCGACACGTTGATTCAGGAACCAAGTCTGGAATAGGAGTCCCGTTGGGCTGTTCGTTCTCTCTGATAGAAGAAATTCTTCTACGTTCAAGATGGTTCTTCGAGATTATGTTGTTGTTCATGGACTTATCTGTTTAATGGTTTGTCAAAGAAAGAGGAAGTTGTACTCAAGACTGGAGTTTATATAGAGGATACACTCTATGGTTGGTCATGTGACACAAAGAGTGTTCATGGGTATTGAAGTATTTTGTTTTCTGTATTTTTATTGGCTGCTGAGAAATTTACCAGTAAAGAAATGAGAAGCATAATCCTCGCCTCAGTGTCCTTAATAGAATTGAAAAATTCTTGTCACGTATGTTCGCAAATTTTGAATTGTTGTTTCTGTTAGGGCCGGTGTAGTGTGCAACCATTCTCGAGGAAAAGAAAACACAAGAACTCGCGAAAATCCAAAGCTGACCATCTAAATCATGAACTGCTTTTTATTACTACACCTTTTTGTATAAATACAGTGTATTACACAAGCGCCATGCTTGCTTCAGGTTGCTGATTACCAGGTCCACAGAGGAAGGGGGGAACAGGTGTTCTTCATGAAAAATTCAGGAACCGCCTTGGCTCCTAAAGTCGTGATAGCGTTGGTTTCAGGACATAGCAGGCAATTATTGCCTGGGAAAAAGGACGAGACTCTTTTTTCAGGAGAGGAATGGGTCGCTTTTTTGCATCTTTGTCACATTTCATACTTAAAATCATGCCTCAAAAAAATGACCCAAGGAGTAGATAAAAGTTTAAAATTCAAGCAGTCCTTCTAAGACAGTATGCAAATAGAACACGCTTTGGCTAAACCAGTAGGTCTGGCAGTTGCTGCCAGCCTTTTGGCTTTGTTAATGCTTTTTTTGTTATGGTTCTTGTAAAACGTTATTTTTGAGGAGCTCCCAGACCCTCGCCAAGTGTTTTCTGCATAGTTATGGATTTGCCACATTTGCCCCATAATCCACCATGTGCAGCAAAATTTTACACCAAAAATGTTCCAAGGTCAAACGGTTCAAATGTTACTAAAAACTGGTGGCACGTGTTACAGCGCAGTGGAAAGCCCTTCAGAAAGATTGACTGGTCATCTTTCAGTTGCTCATTGCTATACTTGGGTGTTAAACTGGTACTAATGAGGCACAACCTTTACCAAGACAGTGTTAATATGTGTAAAAATGACAAAATAATGAAGTAACACTATCAAAAAATGTGCTGCATTATGCCACATAATGTGCATCTTCTTGCCACATAATTTAGTCAATCCTGCCACGTAATTTGGTCCTCCACTGCTGCATAATTCTAGTGGCCAAGATTCATAACATAACACAACACAACATAATATAATAGCCTTCTTAGTGTAATAAAACTGGGGAGCCAGAGACCTGGAGTGCTTTTTAGAAAGGGACAATCTAGAAGAGGACAATACCCTTTCTGACAGCAGAGAATTCTGCAAGTACATTCAATCTGGCTAAATTGTTTGAAGTATTCAGAACTCTGTGCGAAAGACACTGACCCTGGTATATCAATGCATTTCTCCATAGACGGAGAATGAGAAAAAACCTTTGGTACATCAGACACTATCTCTTTTGTCACCTGTAATTTGGAATGGCTCTTTTGCCACTGCTTAATTATTTTGGAAGAAGACTGGCAGAGAAATGGGCGAACTTACCATAAAATTTGCAAAAACCTTAGATGAAAACCCTGATTTTGTTTTATGACTGAACCTGCCCCTATGATAAACTGTAAAATATTTTCAATGGGCATGTATTTCATCACAGTAACTCTTGTTCAGTTGCTTGAAAGAGAATTTCCTTCAAATTCAAAGTCATTTTGAAGCCTCAGAAACTAGAAGCTTTAAATGAATTATTTCAAATTAGACTAAGGCTCCAGGAAGAAGAAATTACCAATCAAAAAAGCACCTTAGCACAAGTAGGAGATGCCATCTTTAGAGATACAACACAATGCAGCAATAAAGACCTCTTTTCCCCTTTGCATGTCTGTCTTGTCTGCAATGTGGATCTTTTTCTGCTCTCTACTCATTTGGTGGAGGTGTTTCAGCTTTCCTACTTTTTGCTATTCGTCAACATTACCTGAGGTACACCTGGAAAACAGCACCAGACGCGGATTCCTATGCTTACTCCTTGGAAGGTCAGGTGACTATTCCAGAAGGCTCCTTTTCTTGCTGTACAGAGTTCTCAATAACGAATAACTCAGCGCAGCAGGAATAGGATTCCCTGTGTGCAAATGTAAATTATTTCATCCGTGTGAGGAATATTTTGCCCTGTGAAGAAAGCCCTTCCCATGTGCCCCCAGCAAATTTGGGGGTAACCCGTTCCTCTTCCTGTCATGGAAGGGAGGCTACTACAGCCTAAGCAGGAGGGTTTTACAGTCTGCAACTTAAATGGCAATAGATACTCAACCAAAACCTTTGCTTTTGATGGTGGGAACAGGCTAATTCCTTTTCTTAGTGTTTACCCTTTTTGGTCTTTTCCTAGTGGCTGTCAATGTTTCACTTTCTCCTTTTCGATCAAGGTAATCTTTTAGACATTCCCCTTGTGTTCCTATGTAGACTAACAATTATGGAGTAAACAAAGGACGCGCAGGATGGGCAAACGCATGCTTGTAAGGGTTTGCACATGCTAGCGACTGGTGGCATAATAACAGGGTACTGAGATCTTCATCAATTGAGGGGTTGAGGATAATGGGAATAAAGAATCATCAAGTCGTGCCTTTTCAGTGGTTATATGTGTGGCTATTCAAGTAGAAGCAGGGTGTCTGGGTGCCAATTAGGCCTGGGCGGTAAAATCCGCTCCGCTCGCCGAATTTGCGGAATTTTGGCAATTTTGCGTTCCGCGGAGAATGCGGAATTGCCGGAAATTCCGCGATCCGCGGCGTAGCGGGATTTTTTCCTTGTTCGTGCTTTCAAAATGCATGTTCGCGCACGCGGTAGCGACTTACCGGGATCCCTGCGTCCACCAATGAGTTTTCCTATCCGTTCGCGTGCGCCGCGAGATTTTGGTAGCCGGCCGCGCGATCCCGCGAGAGTGTGCGATCGCGAACACGTCATTCGGACGCGCCATCGGACATCCGCGTTCGCGAACAGTAAACACGCATCGCGAACGGGCGGGACAAGTGAAACAAGATGGCCGCTCCAATTGGCGACCGCATGGGCAAGTTCGCGAGATATTTCCCCCCGAGCACGCAAACAGCGTCCCCGAACAGGAAAAACGCATCGCGAATGGGCGGAACAAGCAATTCCGTGTGCTCGCGGAATTCTGCGTAGCTCGTGGAGATTTTTTACATTTTCGCGGAACTTTGCGTAACGCGACTACGCAAATTCCGCCCAGGCCTAGTGCCAATGGCTGCTCAGATAGGTTTAAGGTTTGGAACTTTGGATGGATTTTTTTTGTATCAGTATTGGAACAGAGATGGATACACAGAGTAAAATCGAAGGAACCTTTTACTTAGCAGTGAAGAGAAGCAGAAGGTTAAACAACCACAAGTAAGGGCCTGACAATATAGTAGAAGTGGACAAAATGCAGGTGTCAATGAAAAGACAATACATTCCATCTTGCTGTGTTTACTGCCACTGAATCGAGGTGCGGCAAAGAGACGCCATTGTTGTTCCTAAGGAGGCAACTGGGGCACTTAAGGAAGGCACTGGCTAAAACATTAAAGGTAGCGTGAGGTTAGCTGCCAGATTGCATACATGATGAGAAGTAGGTGGCCAAGTTATATGGTGTAAACAGCACGCCCTGAAGAAAGAGGGAAGCAACCCCCAGACATTAACTGGGTACAGGAGGTGATGGTGAAAGTTCTGTGGTAATTGCCCTCTAGTAGCAACCCACAGACATGCACTAGATACTGAGCTTAGTGCCTCCTATCCCACTAGAATACATAACCATTGCTTTATACTTGCCACAAAGGGTATAGAGGAGCAACCCACAAGTGTGCACTGGATACAAGAAGCCAGACTAAATGCTCTGTAGGCCTGATTCAGGCAGAGAGTTCACCAGAGAGTCACTCAGTGACCTGCCTCGTGGCAAAAATATAGTCATTATCAGGGGCTGCCAAGAGTAATAGTGCTGAAGCTAGAGTAATGTTGAGCAAGGTTGAGTGCAGATGGATTTGAAGGATAGAAGGAGTTAAGGAAGGGATGGGGCGAGGTCAAGGAGCCACAGGTTTTGCCCTAGGCCCTGCCTTGCACTAACAGACCCCAAACAGGGCTGGACACCTTAGGTGGAGAGTTTAAATAGGAAGGGAAGAGCTGTGAGACTAGCAGGGAAGAGCTGGTTACATGACAGAGTGTCAGTGTGCTGTGGCCACAGAGGAAAGAAGCATTGGGTGGGGCGGAGAGGGGAGAAGCTCCTGCCGAGTAAAGGGTACTCTTGCTGAGTCTTCACTCCCGATATGGACTCATGAAACCCAGCCCAAGATGGCAGCAAAAATACATGTCCAAGTCCCAAAGCCACTGGCAACAAAGGGCCAGGCTCCACAAAAAACAGAGAAGTAATCAGATCCTGGAATAAAGATACAGTAGACAAACCTCAAATTCAGCTATAATGCAACAAGCAAAATTACAGATGCAGATGATCATGGGGGATAGGTTGATAATCAGCTCAAATAAATCACTATAGACTTTTGCATGCACCCTGGCAGGATGCGAAGGGTATGCCATTGCAGTTGGGTTGGGGGACAGCACGAACATCCCCGTGGCCCACATTACACAAGTTAGAACTGGTTGAATGCTAGGGAAGGTGTGTGAGGTTATGAAGCAGAAACGCAGATGGGAGCCCTGGGCAACCGTATGATATGTGTGAGCATGAGTGAGGCTGGAGGCTAGCACGACACAGAGATGCCCATGACCCCACTTTGGTATTTTTCAAATCCTAAAAGCTGATAACTCAAAATGAGAAGGAAGTGAGGATGAGACAGCATGACAGTTTGTGTCCATCTCTTTCCTCAAGGGAAGACCGGCGCTGCTTCCCAGAGTGTATGCCTCCTCTGTCAATTCAAGGAAATCCCTATGGCCCTGAACACTTAGGCATTCACTCTCAACTCTGCAAGGGAACCTGAGAAGTCCCACCCTTTTTCTGTGATCCTATTGAGGTTTGTCCTGATCCCTCTCCAAGGATCCCTAACAGTACCCTGGCTCCTCTCCACAGCCTCAGGGGCCCAGTCGTCTTTTATCACTATTACAGTAGGTCCCAAGTGCTTCCATAAGGTTAACTTATCTTTCCACTCGACAAGAAATCCTTGCTTTCCTTTTCACCCGTTGTGAATGTAACACATGCAGAACAGTTACATTCACTTCCTACAGGTTATTGTTTTACAGAATAATGCAGAACTCAGAGGGTGCAAGTTCTCTCCCATGCTGCCCTCTCCAGGTAGGTACAGTATATCAACACCGACTTGCATTGATCTTTTAATAGGACAACTCTGTGCTTATCAACACCTCCCCAACCTAACCTTCAAGAGAACACACCCTTAGTTTTGGCCAAACCTCAGTTTACTCCAAACTCTTCAACAAAGGATATTCCAACCGTGTCTCTGCCTCCCTTCCATGCTTACCAGTTCCATGTCTCTCTCAAGGTAACTCCCAGAACAAGTTTGAACTTTCCAATCCTGTTCGGACAAGCCCTAGACGTTTTCATACAATGATTCCTTTCTCGTATTATTGACTGATGTTCTGTGCACATACAAACCCACCATGATAACAAGTGTTGCAGTTCATTAGCTTGTCTTCCACGTCCACTTTAAACAGTGGATTCAAACAGAATGACTACTAATAAAGGGCACACTTCAGCGTCTGCGATCTGATCGATAAGGCACTGCACAAGAGTAAACCTCAATGTTTTGCAACAAATTCAAGGTGTCCAATAACACCCACACCACTAGGAGCACAACCTTAGCTAGGCTTGAAATCCAAAAGACTCACAAAGAACACTCGTCAACGCTCCTGCCTATGGACTGAGACTCTGGTAGGGCATCCTATTGCATCTTGTTACTTTGTTAATACGTTTAGAAAAGGTCTCAAAACCCACCTCTTCGCAAGCAATCTTCCTACCATCGTAGATTGCATCCGTTGCCTCACCGCACTATGATACTGTGTGCCTGATCTCTTCTGTATTTTTACACATGCATTGTCCACACTTGACATTTAAAAAGACTGCATTTTGGCTAAACATCCACTTGCAAACTAAGGCACTACACAGCTTTGGACAAAGTTTGCACTTTAAGAATTAACCCAACAAAATATACAAATAATGAAGCAAATCCACCCCCTTTACACATTTTTGAACTTTTACTGTTGTTAATGACAGTGAGAACGGGAATAAGCCGGCTTCTGGAGAAGGACGACTCGTGTTTCTAGACAAGGGCTTAAAAAAGGTGGTAGGAAGGCAGTAATTCCATGATCCACCATTTCCAAAAGCAGGCATTCCTCTTTAAGGAAACCATCGAAGAAAGTGCACCCAGCTTCCAAATCAGGAATACCCTTCTTTCAGCTGTACAGCTGAGAGGAAAGTGGGTGTGTCAGTCATGACACCCAGGGGCATAGTTCTCATTTATCAGGTAGAAATATTGTCTTCGCTTCCTTTGTGTACGCGAAACCCAACACCTCAAAACTTTTAAAGGATGTCAATGTGAGTAAAATGGAGCAAGGGAGAGGGATGGTCCAAACAAACCAGACTGGGGAGATACCCGATCCACAGACAGGTTCATACACAATGGGCCACAGTTTGAAAAGGATTTTAATTTTTTCCTCCTAAGTGTGAGAACAATATTGTCAAACAAGGCACTTATGTTACAGACACTCATTATATAATATATGATTTAATTTACTTGGCACACACTCATGTTGCAGATGTTACACTATTCACACACAGGCTGAACATTAATCAATGCGATGTGTACTACAGGTTGTGCTCTTAGAGACACTTGTGAGACCTTCACAATGGAGTCCTTGCCAGTGATCACTGCTTTTGGGTATCTAG
The DNA here is from genome assembly GCA_963921515.1 of Calotriton arnoldi. Lineage (NCBI taxonomy): Eukaryota > Metazoa > Chordata > Amphibia > Caudata > Salamandridae > Calotriton > Calotriton arnoldi. The sequence continues at coordinate 5,014,397 of CAWUFW010000156.1, forward strand.
ACTCAATATATACTTCCCTGCCACCAGATGGTACTGGCCAACCAGAACTTGCAGGGTGCGGAATCCTGAAGAAATCTGGTGAAGTGGAGTGGGTCTGTCACAACATAAGGCTGATTGATACTTTTTTTCTGCAGATGCTTGTAAGAGACAGCCCCAAGTATGTATGTGTGTATCAGGGATATTCTGGCCTCTAGTTATTTTGCATAAGGTTATGTTCTTTGTTGACTGACACTTTCGCCACAACGATTTCTTCTTCTTTCTGTATACATATTTTGTTTACTGAATGTTATGTATTGAACCTTTCTGACTTAAAATAATGAAAAATTATTTTTAAAAAAATAAAAAAAATAAAAGGAGGGTGACCTCATTCTACCACCGCAATGCCATTGCCAAAAGGTGCCACAATGGAGCATGGTCAAAAATGAAAATGCTCGTAGAGGGAGTCTGTGTGGTATCTCCCTCCCAGAGAGACAGGAGTCCCCAGAACATCTCACACCCTTGTTGCCTTCGGTCAAACTCCCTAGACTCGCCAGAGCTCCCATGGAAATCTGACAAAAAACAGACCAGCAAACTTCTGCGTATTTCATTCCGCCTCTGCTGTCCAAGTATCTCTCTTATGTAAGGAGAATCCAGATTTCCACTCCACAGCTCCAATTTGCAGAATGAGATTAGTGCTTGCAGGTTGACTCTAGGCACTTTACAGTCTGATGATATGTGCCATGTCAGTGACAGCAGCCATTCACCACTCTTGTTTTGGCTACTTTGATCAGTTGCTACGCCTTAGGAACGGTGCACTACTAAATTTCTAGGTAGAACGCATAAAACAATGTTTTCAAATATAGCCTTGTAGAGAAGGTTAGAAACAATATAGCCAACAACAATTAAAGGACATAAAGAAGCCAGTTTAAGCTTTACTGCAAATAGGATAGCTGAACCTCAGCTAGACAGCCACACAAAAAACCCAACTTGAAAACATGGCTGCCGCGAGGAGGCCTAGCAAAGAAAGGTTAGCCCCAGCCAATGTCACGTGATATGGTCTACGAATTTTCAAAAAAGAGTTTCTGGGATGGATTTGGTGTTAAAATGTTGTGGCAACAATTATGTATAAGGGTTTTATTACACATGGAAGAAAGCAGTTTTCCACCACTGCAGCACTTTCGCCTTTTGTGGTGCTGCAACTGTTCAATAATGCACCACGACAGTAGCAGCTGACTTCTGAGCAGAGCACAGAAAACTGGGAACCTTCTTTTTCGGTCTCGCCTGGCCTCAGCTACAGCCAGTCTAATATGTCAAGACATTCATGATAAAGTCACACACATACAGGAGCTTTCAGTCAGACTTTTTCCATTGGTGTGTTCAACTGTCATTCACATTTTGCTTCCAACGCCCAAAGCATACAGCATGCGACAATGGGTCATCCCACTTCAGCCATTGGCTTTCTTCACTGTGCGTGACAGTATTTGCTTGTGCACACTTGCACATCCACCTAGTAGTGCCAAAGACGATGTGTCAATGTTTGCTCTAATTTCCGCTTTGATGTCATTTTTATTTTATTTTTGGAGTGAGTCACTTTTTACTTATTTTTTTGCAAACATATGCACGCCACCTTAACAAAGTGGTATTTTTGCTTTTTACTAATTTTAACTTTTCAATGACTTCTGTTAGAATTGAAATGTTATTTCCGTACTGCGCAGACTTGAAATGTCCCCTTTGCAATGCTCAAACTCTATTCCGTGTTAAGTTAGCATTCACAGCGCCATCTTTATTGGCGCCATTTTGCTCTGTAACTGAGATCGAGCTTCTGTCTCATAATGTCTGCTGCAGGAGAAAGGCTGCCCTGCACCTCCAGCTTGTATTTCTCAAGGTTGAAGCTTCGCTGCACTAATGAATGTATTATCTATTGTTGCATACATTTGCTGTTAGATAGACCCGTTCCCACATCTTAGAATGGTAGGCACCGGCCGAACGGCCTTGGGGTCGAGATAGCATGTACCTAGCCCTGTGCCATGGCTCATCCTTCTTTGCTCTCTTTGTTCACTGTAGCCTGGGCCGGAATTTTCCAGTCTGTGCGGGTTCTTTGAGAATTGGGAATGTATAATATCTGATTTTATGTTAGGGGGAGTCAGTCCCTCGGCAGTCATCTTAGGAGACTGGTCAGACTGGGCTCCGCTGCAGCGCATTGCTAATAAATTGGCAGGTTTGTATTCTCTACTGTCTGACCGACGCTTCATTTATTGGGAAGGCAGAGTGGTGGTCGTGAGTGACCAGAGTGAGCCTAATCGGGCCACTTCCTTCATTTGGCGCCCAAACAGGTACTCCATCGGATGTCCCATCCTCGCCCGTAACCGGGTGTGGGGGACGGGGCCGCATCAGGTCGGACGGGCGGATCGGGGATCCCCCACACGACCGAGCTTAGTTCTCGCAGCTGCCCCGCCTGTCTCATTGGGCAGCGCCTCTTCTAGTGGTCATCCCGGCTGGGGTCCTGAAAGGCGAAACACTTGGAATTGGCCGTTTGGTCTGAAGAGTCGGCAGTGGAGAATAACTTTGTTCGACCTGTGTGCACCAGGTGAGTTTGTCTTAATTCTTGGTAAATATGGCGCCGTCTTGAGAAGTTTTGGATATGGTCTGGAGACCATTTCTCGGTTTGTTTGTGAATTTGATAGGTCTGTGGAGCGCTTTGGAGATACGGGGTGTCTGAGGACCCTCTGCCAGGCGACTTGGTGAATTCGGCTTTTTCTTGAAAACGCCTGGGGTTTGACTAATGTTTGGGACTTGTGATGTGGAGCCTGATTTGAAAGTTGATGCAGTCTGAGGACTGGTTTTTGGTCTTTGAGCGTTCGATACGGTCCGAGGACAGACCTGTGGGAAGAAATTGGTAAGTCACTTGTCGGGTACAAGTAGCGAATTTGTTTCTCTTTATTCTTGAAGATGCCCTGCCTTAGCAAGCTCTGCTGTTTGGGGTGCCGCTGTTGTTCTGCTGATGCTCGATTGGAAGAGAGGCAGCCTGCGCCTCCGGAAGGCACCCCAAACTTCGATATGTATGTGAAGCACGGCTTTGGCCCATGGCACAAATATACGAGATACAACGCCGTGTTACAGTGGCCTTTGACAGGTACTGATGAACAGAAATGGAACTTCTTGCAGGATAAATTTTTTGCAAAAAGAAGTAGGCAGTCGATGTTTGACTATCTTGAGAGGTGTGGCAAAAGGAAGCTAAGCAGAGACGAATAAGAGCGGAGAAGGAGGCTCGGAGAGGGAAGACGCAGACAGTAACACAAAAGGCTATAGCGTATGAGAGAGAGAAGATAGAGAAGGGTATAGAGTGTGCTGACCGGAAGTTTAGATTGCAATGTGATAAGTCTTATGTTGCACGAGGAGAAGGCGATCCCTTTGTGCAGGATCTGTTAGATGTACGGCCACCACCTCCTTATGCCCCGCAGAGGATATATATAGCAGCCCCACCGACCCAACACCTCGACTCCCATGCTCCCGCCTCTGGTTCCCCTGCCCCCGACTCGGCCGCTTCAGAAGGAGCACCCCTTGTTTCTTCTTCGGCTCCATCGGCCGAGACTGCAGCAATTACAGGCCGATCTGCTGTGGGAGCAGTGTTTTAATGGTGTTGCCCCCCAAATTATTTATGATATTCAGGATAGTGTGTATGCAGCCAGCATGGCCCCTAATGACATTTTTAGTAATGTTACCACGTTGGTTGGATACCGAGGCAGGTTGATCCAAAAGAGCCCGACCGTAGTGTCTCAGTTCCCGATGAGGGAAGTACATCCCATCTACCATCCCGAAATACCAGAGTTTCGAGATGGGCAGGTCTATATTGTCAGGCAGCGAGTAGAGACCCGTTTCCAGGAACAGTGGGTTTATACTCCTTGGAAAAGGAGTGAGGTTTTGTCCCTTAAGACTCAGTTGCCCGACCCTAAGAAAAATCCGACTGCTTATTACAAAGAGTTGACAGAGGCTGCGTCATCGTCGGTGATGACATTGGCAGACATTGAGATGTTTTTCGGCTTGCTGGTGCTGGTTGATATTTGGCGGCAGGTGCACACACAGGACCACGTAGTGGAGTTGGGTGGCACCTGGGGTAAGTTCAGGGCATGGGATAAAGAGAGGCCTAAGGCTGAGATACTAGCCCTACCGGGTCGAATTATTACGTATATGCACTCCTTGATCCCACCCAGACGAGTAGATTGGGATAAGTTAACAGCATGTCGCCAGAAGAAAGATGAAAGTGTATCCGACTTCTTCACCAGGTTTGAAGGGGTGTTTTTGGACTTCAGTGGACTACATTGTAGATGGAGGGAGGTGTCCGGCTGTTTGTCAACAGGTTTGTTACGAATCTGCTGCCTGAGATCGCGACTCGGTTGCAGGCTTCAGAGAGCACGTGGACAACCTCCTCCCCATCGGTGATATTAAGTATGGCACAGTATTATGAGCACAGAGAGAATGAAGAGAAGGAGAAGGTAGAGAAGAAAAATAAGGAGAAGAAAAATAAGGAGCTGAAAACGAAGGTGTTGATGCAACAGGTGTCACGGGGGAATGGTAGGGGGAGGGGCATTGGTCCGGCACGGCAGCTGGCCCGCACCAGCAGGAATACTACGCCCGTGGGGCCGAACCAGTGCGCCTATTGTAAGGAGGAGGGGCACTGGCGTAGTGAGTGTCCGACGCTGTTGCAAAGGGTTGAAGCCCCGAGGGGACGGGGGTCCAGAGGAAGATGACGGGGAGCAGGTGGCTACGGCGGAGGCCAGGGAGGTGAGCAACAGCCAGGTCGATCTGATCAGAACTATTTTGATGATCAGAGGGGGCGACAGTATTACCATGATGATTATGATTTGGACGAATTGACAGGACTTACCCATGGCTAGGACAGCCAAGGGCAGGGTGAGGGATCAGTTCAGATCCCTGTGGATCAGCGGGGACCTTACGTTACTGCTGATCTGCCGGGCTCAGCAAAGAAATTCTTGATGGACACAGGCGCAATGAATAGCTCTGTTTCTCGTTCACTGGTCCCCCGGGCAGCCCTGTCTGGCCAAAATAATGTTTCGGTAGGTTTCTCAGGTATACCAGTTGTGAGCCCCATCTCTGAGCCACTGGCCCTGACTATCGGCCCTTTTACTGTAGATTCGCCCTTTTTATTGACATCTAACTGCAGAGAGAATTTAATGGGTTTGGACTTGTTGAAGAAGTTACATGCGACTATTTCGTGCTCCCCGGATGGCGTTTATATGACCATAGGACCCAATGTAGTGAACTCTAAGCAATGTTTGTCAAAGGATCAGCCCCTTCCCGCTGAGTTTAAGGCAGTGCTGACGTCATTATGGGCTACGGGTGATACGGACCTAGGGCTGTTGCAGATACCTCCGGTCTCCATCAGAGTTAAGGACAATGCTGTTCTGCCTCGTCTACCCCAGTACAAGATACCAAAGGCAGGGGAACGAGCGTTATTGCAGATTATACAGGATTTGATTGCGTCTGGGGTTGTTGAAGAGACGACTGCGAATGTGTGCAATAGCCCCATTCTTCCAATTTTAAAAAGGGCACCATCAGGTTCCCCAGATGATCACCTTGATGTCTACCGCTTTGTGATTGACCTGCATGAAGTGAATAAGGTTGTGGTCCCTCAGTTCCCTGTTGTCCACGACATCACTGCTCTCCTGACCATGATTCCTCCCTCTGCCACATATTTTTCTGTCATTGATTTGAAGAACTCGTTCTTTAGCATCCCCATACATCCAGACAGTAGGTATCTGTTTGGGTTCTCTCTGGCCTGCAGAAGTTTTAGATTCTGTCGGGCTCTTCAGGGCTATACTGAAAGCCCCAGTATCTATAGCCAAGCCTTAAAAGGTCAATTGGACTCCCTCATCCTTCCCTCAGGTAATGTCCTATTGCAGTACGTGGACGTAGCTTCGGATACTGAAAATGGTTGCAAGGATGCAACGGTTAAGCTATTGTTACATTTGGCTCATCACAGACATAATGTATCCCTTTCTAAATTTCAATATTGTCGACAGGAGGTCACCTAATTAGGTCACCTACTGTCGAAGGAGGGAAGGAGACTAACACCTGAGCGCATCGCTGCTATAACTAAAATGCCCATCCCTAAGATGCAACGGGATGTGCGAACCTTTATAGGTATTACTTCGTATTGCCGCCACTGGATTCCTAACTTCGCTTTACTAACGAAGCTCTTGCTACGCCTAACCACTAAAGATGTGCATGAACCCCTGCCTTGGACGCATGACTGTCAGCATGCTTTTGAGCAACTAAAAATAGCGCTTTGATCTGCAACTGTGCTTGGCACTCCAGACTATCAGAAGCCGTTCGTGTTGTACGTACACGAAACGGCTGGCTGCGCGATCTCTGTCTTAACACAGGCCTTTGGAGGTAAGCAAAGGCCGTGTGCCTATTTCTCTGCTCTGCTTGACAACGTCGCCAGAGCCCTACCGAGCTGTCTAAGAGCGGTCGCGGCTGTGGCCATTTCTATCCGACAATCGGCAGGGCTCGTCCTTGATACTGATCTCACAGTCATGGTCCCGCATGCTGTGGACACGCTTTTGAACAGAACCAAGACGCAGCACCTTACCTGTGCGCATCTGACTGGTTATGAACTGACCTTGTTTGCACCACATGTCACCATTAAAAGATGTGCCACTCTGAACCCAGCCACGTTACTACCCCTCCCTTCTGAGAGTGAGGGGACGGACGTGCATGATTGCATCTTCCGTACCGAAGAAGAGACGAAGGGACGGGTAGACCTGACTGATGTTCCCCTATCTGAACACCAAGGGGAGCTATATGTCGATGGCTCTTGTTTTAAAATACCGGATGGCACAACAACAGCAGCTTATGCTATCACCACCTTACGCATTGTAGTTGAGACATCACGAGTTCCCTATCAATCGGCACAAGCTGCAGAGTTGGTAGCCCTTCTTCGTGCCTGTGAGTTGAGTGAGGAACTGGCTGTCAATATATATACTGACAGCCAGTACGCGTTTGGCGTGGCTCATAATTTTGGGCAGCTCTGGGCGGAGAGGGGGTTCCTAACGTCCCATGGAACGAGAATACAGAACCCACTAATACACAGACTCTTGTCAGCCCTGGCACTCCCTAAGAAATTAGCAATAGTGAAGTGCAGTGCTCACAAGGCAATCACTGATGACGTTGGAAGGGGGAACGCATTTGCAGACCAGATAGCAAAGGAGACAGCACGGACCAAAATGAAAAGGATGTTTGTGGCAGGTCCTGCTAGATGGGTGCCCGAGGGTGCGATGTTTGAGGATACGCTGGAAAATGTTAAGGAGGTCCAGAGTGGGGCAACAATTGAGGATTTAGCAATATGGCAAGAGAGCACGGCTAATTTGGATGAGGATGTGTGTTGGGTTGACAAGAGCGGAAAGCAGAGGTGGATGCTACCGGATGCATATGTCCTCCCTGTGGTTACAATGGCGCACGGGCCAGCCCACATTAGTGCGAGAGGGATTTGCAAGCTGCTAGACCCCGTATGGCGGAATGACAATATTCCCAAAGTTGCTGCCCACCTGGTGAAGTACTGAATAGTTTGCCTGATGAACAATCCTGGGAAAGGTACCCCCACCCCTGTTGGCAGTTTTGCACCACCCTCCTTCCCTTTCGAGGTTCTCCAGATGGATTTCATCAAAATGGAACGAGTCAATAACTTGAAATATGTGTTAGTGGTTGTCTGTGCATTCAGTAAATGGATTGAGGCCTACCCTACTAAAGAGAACACAGCCATGGCGACGGCGAAGGTACTCTTGAAAGAGTTCTTCCCGCGTTTTGGTTTGCCTCGTTTGATTTGGAGTGACAATGGCAGCCACTTCAATGCCAAGGTCATCCAATTGGTGTGCGACGGGTTGCACATTAGGCAAAAGTTTCATGCAGCGAACCACCCCCAATCTGCAGGCTTGGTCGAGAAGTACAACGGTACTCTCAAGCTGAAAATGGCCAAGATCAAAGAGAGCACAGGATTGCAGTGGCCAGATGCTTTACCTCTAGCACTGATGTCTACGAGAGTCACAGCCCACTCTAGAACAGGATTGTCTCCGTACGAGGTCGTGTTTGGCCGCCCGGCAATAGTTTGGGGCGTCCCCTACCTCGCAGGTTTTCTGACATAGAATACCCCTTGTTTATAGATTACCTCTATGAATTGACTAAAAATTTGCGTTCTATTCACCAACAGATCGCTGAGACACTGCAGCAACCACCAGAGGGTCCGGGTCACGAGATACGGCCAGGTGACTGGATACTGGAATTTTCAGCGGAGGAGCGGCTTGGAGCCACGCTGGAAGGGACCCCTGCAGGTCCTTCTGGCCACCAGGACAGCGGTGAAGGTCGACGGTCGGAAGAACTGGATAAACAGTACCCATTGTAAGAGGGTGCCCTTCCCGCTGCCCTACGACTAGTGGGTCGTGGACGGGATTGGGGATTGTGAGACGGAGCAGGTGCCATGGTTCATTCCCTTCTCAGATGCCCGGCTCACGTGGGCACCAACGGAGGAATAGAGCCATGCGGTGGCAAATGCGACGGTGTCACCTGAAATTAAGGCCATCCAGGAGCCCCAGCCTGTTGGCCCACCTGTGATTGAGTCACACCCAGTTGAGCCCCAATGCACCGACCTGTCTGAGTCCGACCCTTTGCCACTTGGTCCCCTTGAGCCTGACCCTTTGTTCTCTGACCCCGCTGTACCTGGAGTGTTGAGGTACAATTTGCGCCCCTGTAAGAGGAGCAGTGAACTAAAGGGAAAGTCAAATTAGTAGGGATGGACTGCATTGCTAAGAATAGGGCAAACGTACCCTGCCTGTGGTACCAACGATAGCTTAGGGAAAGGGACATTGGTGCGTTATTCGGACAGTCACCGAACAGGGCAAAAAGAACTGTGTTTCTGAAGAAGACGATACTTTGCCCTGCAACGTGGGATCTGAATCCGAGCTAGACGAACAGCTCCGCCGCCGGTGCTCAACAGCACCTACGCCTAACGAACAATATTTTGTCTTATTCCCTTGCTTTTATTCCAGCTTGGCTCCAAGTGTAAGTCTTTTCTGCTGCTTTAAGAGAATGTATCCCTTTGGTCGCCCCGTTCAGGAGGAAGAACAGCCTTTTGTAGCTCCGCGCTCTGAGCGGGATGGGCCTGTGTGGTCTGTAAAAAGTAAAACTGTGTTCGTAGCAATTATTCTAATTTCTCTAATATTGATACTTGGGGTGACGTATTTTCTCGAGGAGAAGTATCCTGTGCATACCTTGATTGGTACTACGCCTGTTCCCCCCGAACACATCTTTGTTACCCAGGCGCCTCACAAGGAGGGGCACTGGAAGTCTTATAAAGATAATGTGTTCATTCAGACCTTGCATCAAACGCACACTGCTTATAATACGACAAAATGTTGGGTATGTGGATTGTTACCCTCAGTAACACATAGAAGTGAGAACTTGCTATCCATGCCATCGTCATATGTTAGTAGTTGTGAGGGGTGTTTTGCATTGCTTAGCATGGCCCGTTCATTTCACCAGGCTGACACATTGGAACGAAGTGCTAGTTCTCGCACCCTAACACAAACTGTACGTTTTCAGCATAGAGTAGCCCCCGGTGCTCCCACAGGCCAAGAGCCGTTTGGCAGGCTGTTCTTGAGCTCTTGCATGCATGCGTACAAGGGAGTGAGGAATGGAAATTGGTCTCAGGTAGAGAGGGACAATTTCCTACAGTTCAACGCATCAGAATACTACCAGTCCTTTCAGACCCGCAACGTTACTGAAGATAAGCCGATACCCTTGTCAGTGGTGGATGTCACAGCTCCTTTCTGTGTCCAGGGGGCTGGGAAAATAGAGGTGGGGGAGAGCAGATGCAACACTACTTATGGCTTGAGAGCAACAAATAGTCCACCCCTGATTCCACCACCCAATGTCTATTTTGTTTGTGGAGCTCATGGTTATGTTTGGCTTCCTGAAGGGTGGTCGGAAAGGTGTTACCTTTCTTACCTCTTGCCACCTGTGTATATAGCCCCTCCCACTTACCATAAGGACCATCGTCTACAGCGTAGGGGTGCCCATGTACTCCGGTTTATGAGAATGATTACCATTGATGACATAGATCAGACAGACACCACCCTGCAGCAGTTCACGGACGCAATGAAAGGTATAAAACCCTTCTGGGGGCCTATGGCTAACAGTCTTAACATTAGACGGCTCACTAGGGTGGTGGAAGGTGTCATTAATACAACTGCAGGAATTTTGACAAATATCACAATAGAGGTCCAGGCTACAAGACTTGTTGCCCTCCAAAATCAGATGGTTTTAGACGTCATCCAAGCTGATCGGGGTGGGGCCTGTTGTGTCATCGGTAGTAGCTGTTGTGTGTACATCCCTGACCACGCCCTCACTGTGTACGATGCAATACAGAAATTGCATAAAATAGCCTCAGATATACACCAGGAGAATGGTACATGGTCATTCACGGGATGGTTCTGGGGCCTATTCACCACTTGGGGTTGGAAGATTCTTATTTTTCTGGTTGCCATAGCAGGTATCATTTTGACATGCTGTCTGTGCATGCACTGCCTCCCTGCCTGTTGTGCTTGCTGTGTATCAATGTTCAAATCACGCCCCAAGACCCAGAGGCGTGACCCTAATACAAAGGCTATGATGATGCAGGGTATTCAGGATTTGCTGAGCATCGATGAGGGTATTTTTGAATATTGGTTATATGTGTTTAACATTTTAAGAGCCTTAGTTTCAGTAGACAGTCCGTACGTCAGCAATGGTGGTCTATGTGTGAACGTTTTTTTTTCGCTTTAGAATTGTAAAGACCCTTACCTGATGGCACCAATAAAGCTTAGCATGAAAGCTAAAAGGAGGGTCTGTTAGAATTGAAATGTTATTTCCGTACTGCGCAGACTTGAAATGTCCCCTTTGCAATGCTCAAACTCTATTCCATGTTAAGTTAACATTCACAGCGCCATCTTTATTGGCGCCATTTTGTTCTGTAACTGAGATCGAGCTTCTGTCTCATAATGCCTGCCTCAGCAGAAAGGCTGCCCTGCGCCTCCAGCTTGTATTTCTCAAGGTTGAAGCTTCGCCGCACTCATGAATGTATTATCTATTGTTGCATACCTTTGCTGTTAGATAGACCTGTTCCCACATCTTAGAATGGTAGGCACCAGCCAAACGGCCTTGGGGTCGAGATAGCATGTACCTAGCCCTGTACCATGGCTCATCCTTCTTTGTTCACTGTAGCCTGGGCTGGAATTTTCCAGTCTGGGCGGGTTCTTTGAGAATTGGGAATGTATAATATCTGATTTTATGTTAGGGGGAGTCAGTCCCTCGACAGTCATCTTAGGAGACTGGTCAGACTGGAGCCTACTGCAGCGCATTGTTAATAAATTGTCTGGTTTGTATTCTCTACTGTCTGACCGACTCTTCATTTATTGGGAAGGCAGAGTGGTGGTCGTCAGTGACCCTAATCGGTCCACTTCCTTCACTTCTGCATACATTTGAATAAAAATCACAACCTTGACGCGCCCCGACCTGGTTTGTTTTGCCAATGCTTGTTTTATTTAGCTTTCCGGATGTGGGCAAGGCTGAAACATTTACTGTGCCAGATAACATCATCTGCTGTGCCAACTAACATCGCCTGCTGTCCTCCCTAAAATGGTTTTACACTCACGATAAGAGAAATGGAACGTAAAATCATCAGCCTTAAGGCTGATGGGAAGAGACTTTTTCATTACATCCTTTTGGAGATTGTTGATGAATTCATCTCTTTGGCATGCACCAATACTAAAGGGGGAATCAGACGCACCAGCTCTCACACTGGTCCCTAAATCTTTAATTCCCAAAGACTGATATTGAGATCGCTTAGTAGCATGAGCCTGGGGTCTCAATCTCGCCATAGTTATGCTGCTTGACATCTGTGCTGGGACGTCCCTCTTCCTTGCAAACAACATTAACTGAGGTTTTTTATGTGGGTTATACGCCCCACTCATCAAATAGGGGCGGTCATGTCACTTATTCAGCCCTATCCTATGCAACCCCGTGCAAAGTGAACATGAGTGACAGCAGTGTTGTTGTTTGGGCTTTAGACTTTACTCTTCAGCCTTGGATGCTAATCGCGGGTTGGCGTTCCTTCCAGTTATATTACTATAATTAAATAGGTATATTCCACACCTATGCCCCACAGTTTTCATTCTTTTTCCACAGCTCTTCAAAGAATACTTCACCTCTCTACTGAACCTCATCAGATCACACAACCTATCCTGCTTCAGCTATGTAGGCACAAACCAGTTTACCATAAATTTAGAAAACCCTCCGGGCCTCAACACCTGTTCCTTAGGTCAAGCCCTCCCATGCCCCCGCCCCCCCAACACACACAAGCAGTGGTCCACTCGATGCTTCCTCAATTATTTCAAACTCTGAGACTCTTACCTATAAAACAGGACAGTTATCACCTTACTGCTACCTGACCTCAACAACTCTGGCTCCCCACTACCATGACCGAAGTGATGGCTCTGGCCGTGATCCCAAATTCCAGCCTGTTGCATGATCGGGTAATAAATCACGTGATCAACAGTACACACAAAGAAAAGGCTATGCTACATCTTCCCTCAGCTTGGCTTTCCTTACAGGGTTCAAACCACTATCACCTTGGTACTGTCATGCCTGGATAACACCAACGGATTGTACCCATCTACTGCAGCCTCCCGAGAAACCAAAATGTGGCTGCCAAGCAACACCTACATCTACTCATAAGTGATTTCATCAATCTAGTCCAGCAAGCTCTCTGCTGTGTGGCTAACGCCAGATGCAGCTCATTCAAGGCTCTCTGATGTGTCCAAAGGGCTTTCCACAGAATAAAGCCCACTTTCCTCCAACTAAAATGAGAGCAATATGCCCAAAGAAGGATGCTCACTACCAGACCGGCTCCACTCTTGCACCATCGTCACCTTCAGAAAAATGTGTGCCTGTCGGTGCTTCCTTCCCTGCACAGACAGTCAAGCTCTGAAATCCACTCCTGGCAAGGATAAGGATCATCCATGAACACCTAGAATTTAGCGGGGTGGTAAAGCCTGGTTGTTCCAAACTGATGATTCTATAATGCTCTGGTTCTTTTACAGGGGTATAGTATTCTTACACTTGCCTTACCCTATCCATTTTACACTCCTCCAACATACCACATGCACAGACGCAGCTGCAAGATCACCATACCATGGTTGAGCACACTTTGAAACCTCATGCACAACATCGAAGACTTTCCACTTAGGCCAGACTAAAGCCCACACCCTACCAACTAAGCACAAGCGCCAGGGTACTTTCTTACACAACTGCATGAAGGTGCCATGTATGTGCAAATGCAACTATCTGGTACATCTCTATGCTTTACGCCATGCTTACGTCCAGTTCACTGTGACACCCTTATGGCACTCGAGTTAACCTAAAGCACAAACCCCAACTCTTCCCACATTGGCCACTCGATAACTCTACGCTCTATTTCATCAAACGAAGTAACCTCTTACTCTACCACCCAGAAGCACTTTAGGCCTGATCCAGGGTCTGAGGCACTATACCAATGCTACAAAACAATCCTCACTGTTTCAAATGGCCTCTGCTGATCAGAAATAAGGTTTAAATCATTGTGGCTGCCAATAACTCCCCATTCCTGAATAGCAAGTAATGATTTACTGAGGAGAGAAATTTATTTTTTCGGCTTTCTCTCTTGTACTTTTTCAACACGCAGGGTTTTCCACATTTGCCCCTGCCAAGGGCCAGATTCAGGCCAGGTTTTCAGGCCAGTCACCCAGTCCTGCCAAGTACCACGCATCGGGCGTTAGACTAACGCATTTCAGTGTGGTGATCCGCATCACCGCACTGAAATGCATAGTCACGCATTGTAGGCATAGCTTCTGCCTGGCTGTCAAGCCGTAGCGCTGCTATGCTGACTTTAAAACTAGTGGCTGGAGTGGCGCTGTGATGAGCACGCTGCTCTCTGCAGGCTTCGAAGGCTGGCTGAAGCGGAGTTTAGCTACAATGTTTCAAGTATTCCCGGGCGCGGCATTATTTTCTGACAGTGATTTGTGTCAGGAGAGGCCATGCTCCATTTCTATTCCCGCTGTGCAGGACGTTACGTCCTGCTGCTGCCTCCTGCAGCCGTGAGAGCGTAAGGCTAAAGGTTAGGAACTCTGGAACCCTGGCTGGGCAATTGGCACTGTTCTCACAGCTGCGCGGTACCGTGATTGAATCCCCGCGACTGACGCTGGAGCTCAGGCACACGCTACAGTACTGCAGCTGAGCCTTGAATGCAGCCGGGCCGAGGGAGTCCAGTAGTTCGTTGTGGCCTGGAGGATTCACTCTGAGGAGGCAGGCAGCCCGGTCTTAAACCGCATTTACCGAACCGGCACTGCTCGCCTCCCAATGTAAGGAAGTTTGTTTCTGTCAAAGTGCAGGTATCATTTGATTTATGTTTTTAGCTCTGCTTGCTGCAACGCACTATAAATCACACAGTGCCCTAGCTCACTCAGCTGCCGCACTGTGTGTGTGCTTGCGCGCCTCTCAGCCTTTTTCCCCTTATGAATGCCACTGACCGGACCGGTGCTCTCTGCCGCCGCAGCAGCTGTTAGTCCGCGACTTTCAAGTATGTTGGCTCATTAAGGAAACTCATCTGGCCCGCTGGCTACGCTGGTGTTGGGCACGTAGCGGAGCACCGACTGGGCCGTGGACCACTTGCTTTTGGCCTCACACATCCTGTTAAGCGGCCTAGTCGTGAAGGGCACACTACGTTATTGCCCTTTCATTTTTGGTGCTTTGCAGCTGCTAACTTCAGAGTTTCTTAATGTTCAGATGGGTGTTATTTCTGATATTTGTGTTTCACTCGTCTTCATTCCTTGATTTTGCTTGTGAAAAAGTGTCACTCATATTTGTGGAAATGTCACTCATAATTACACTGAAAATATGAATATGTCACACATACCAATCTGAAACCTTGGCAGCTATGGTCACCTGGGATAAATTAACAACCTGTTAAACAAATCTAACAATCTGCGTTGTCAGTGATTATCCTCAAAGTCTGGCATAAACGTTGTCCTTGTGGACCAATGTTGGTTACCGCATCAGTGTGGCAGGTCTCTAATAAACTATGACCTTCACACACAGTCAACCTTCATGTATTGTGGCATTGGAATGAGTAGCTAGGTCTCCCTGCCAATCTGTGCAGAGCACAAGGCAAAAGCGCTGTCTTGTGTATATGACAACACAGCTGAAAACATCTAGAGATGTTTCTATTTGAAAAAGATGCAAACCAATCCCCAGCATTCTCAACCCAGCATTTCAGAATATACATTCCGCGATCGTGCAGCCCAAACACATACTGGCTGACGACACAATTTTGCATGGAGTCACAATTCAGTATTTAGCTTCCAAATGAATTTCCGTGACTGCTGACTATGAGCAACATTAATGTATTTCCTTAAACATTTAGAAAATCTTAAAAAGAAAATTATAACATGGACTCCTCTGCTTTGGAATGGCAGGTTAAGCATGTGTCTTAATGATATTTTTACACCCAATGACGTTAGTGTGAGCTAGTTAATTCTCAAGATCAGACAATTGCCTAGAATCCATTTACATAAGGATTTTTTATATTTAATAAAATATTCAAGTGCAAAAAGAATATAATTGTGACTAGAAGGATAGGGGGGGGGGAGTGAGTACCACCAATGATTTCAGATTTTAATCCTTCCTTAGGGACCTTAAAAACTGTGACAAATGTTGTTTCAGTAACTTTGCTTATAGTGGGGGAAGGAGAAGCAGGAGTGTTTCCACCAGTCAAAAACAGGGTGGTAGCACACTGTCTTGAGATCCCAGTACCCAGTTCACTCTGATGCATTCTGGTAAATGCAGTGCATGGTATCACTTGCTTCCATTAAACAATCTTTCGTTTTCAATATGGTTGGTGCAGCCAGTGCTGAGAATCTCTAAACATAAGCTCACGTTTCAGGATAGTTGTCCTTCCTCAGTAGAGAGTAACGCATACAGTTAGAGGTGCTGGAAATGCTACTCCACAGTCTTTCCAGGTCACAGGACCACTCCTTGAGCACAGGAGCATCACTCAGAGCTTGTCAGCTCAACCAACTACAGGGACCCTTTTCAAACAAAAACAGAGCGGAAGCACACTGTCTTGAAATCCCAGTACCCAGTTCACTCTGGTGCATTCTGGTAAATGCAGTGCATGGTATCACTTGCTTCCATTAAGCAATTTTTCGTTTTCAACATGGTTGGTGCAGCCAGTGCTGAGAATCTCTAAACATAAGCTCATGCTTCAGGATAGTTGTCCTTCCTCAGTAGAGAGTAACGCATACAGTTAGAGGTGCTGGAAATGCTACTCCGCAGTCTTTTCGGGTCACTTTACCTCTCCTTGAGCGCAGGAGCATCACTCAGAACTTGTCAGCTCAACCAGCTCCAGGGTGCCTTATCAAACAAAAATAGGGCGGGAAAGCACTGCCATCCCACCAATGTTGAAGTGATGGTGACATCATCAGTGTTATGGTGTCACTGAGTTCGATTAGCAGGCAGTTGCCCCATTTAAAGACAATACCTTTCTACAGACAGTTGAAAGAGGTGGTCTCTGTTCAATTTTATTCAATGTGTTTACTACCCATCAACCATACATGTCGCAAACCGACCTTAAAACCACAAGCCACGTGTGCTGGATAGGCTGGACTCTCGCAAGCTTCTCCATTGGTGTCTAGGTTTAGGTTCTGTTTCTATTGGTGTTTTAGGCCTACATCCGTCCTATCTGAGGAAATGTATTTACCTTCTCGCTCTGGTGAGGCCTTTTCACTCACATGACAGATGCTTCGGGTGTTTAGTTTTTTTCTGGTCTCCTTCGGAGGACTGGTCTTCACCGTAAGGGTCTCAGTTCTCTGAAACGTGATTCCATCCAGCATTCACATGACCACTAAACATGCGCTGTTTCAGATGTTTTATTCACAACAGGCTCTTTAAATAGGCTTTCTCCTGTTAGCGAGTTAGGGGGCAGCTAGAATGGGGTCTAGTTGAAGTCCGCTGCATACAGACATCATACCCATGGCGCTCTAAAGCTCAGCATCATGGTTCAGCGTGACTAAACACTCAAGTAAAATGCCCTGATAGTTTATGGTTAGACAAAAAAGGAAAACGGTATTAAAATTACGAGGGCAAAATTGGAGAAGCCAGAAGCACAGGAAAACTAGAACGATAAATCTATTCAGGTAAGAAAAAGTCAACAAAATATTTTTTTTAAATGCTATTATACCACAGAGACTGTGTTCTAACATAGTTCATGGCTCACAAGGTAATATGAAAGAAATTGTAGAAAGGGAGCACAAAGAGGGACAAAGTAGCTGACATTTAAGGGTTGCAAGTAAGATGGGATGGGGAAGAAGATTAGCAAAACAACTGATTTGTGGATCCAACCTAAGTACACGATGTTGAACAGAAATATTTTGGAATATGCAACACCTTACTGCGAAAAAATAATTTCAAAGTACAATGCTGTCAGTGGATTTTATTTTGATCTTACTGCCTCCTTTTAGGGTACTAGATTTAGTGCATGTAAACAAAGACAAAATAAAAGTTAAAAAAAAAAGTCAGGACAGGACAATACTACACAACCTGAAGCAATAGCCAGTTTCTAGCTTGATGCTATGGTACAAAACGGGTGTCTCAGCACAACACAACTCGACAAAGCTTATTGAAACTTGAAGGAGTGGTCTTATTAGGGATGAGAACGCTGGTTAAAATGTTGTGTGTGTGTACTCGCAAGTCAGTGTTCCTCCAAATACCTCACGTGATAATCCAGTGCCAAGCAGGTAGATGATGCATGTGTAGCACTAGTGTGCGAGTGATGCAACAGGAAAGATCCTCTTACCGGCCACTTTTCTAAGCGCTTCTCTCAGTTCCAAAACTATGAAAAGATACATCATCACAGCTGGATATAGTGACATGGCAACTTGATCTCCCATATGTGATTCATTTTATGGTGACGTCAGAAGTGTTTAATCTAGAGTTTTTTAAAATAATTTTTTATAGACAAAATTATGGAACTTTTGTATATGATTGAAAAATCCTGTGTGGCAAAGGTTTATTTGGTGCATTGTGGAACTGTATATTTCTTTTTACAAGTGGATTTTATTTGCAACTGTTTGTGTGGTTTGATTAAACAGGTGAAACTATTTAAAAAACATGGTAATCCTGAGCTTGAGAATTCTCTTTTTTTCAAATAATCTACGACTGATGAGACTGCCAAAGGCCTAGTGAGATCACTGTTGTAGGCACTGGTCTTTACAAATCCCCTAACTTATAATACTATTTCCAGGTCTTTCCAGGGTACTAAAGATCAAGAACTCTCCCCAAAAGCAGAAGAAAGACCAAGGCTGGTTACCAGCCTGAAGAAATGGATAACGCCTGTGAGGAAGTGTCTGCCGCAGCAGAGCAGGCAGAAGGCTGATGTCAAGTGTGATTTACACTGTGCAAAAGTAGGATAGACACCTGTCAGGGCTGGAGGTTTGACTTCTGCATCCCTAAGGAAATGATAATCTGATGACGCAGTGGGGCGGTTGATAAAATACCAGGAAGAGGCAGGCCAATCAAAATACATACATGAATCAGGAATTTGATATACCGGCACAGCAGTAGGCAAGTGGTGGTGAGACCACACCAAGATATTCAAAGAGGCTGCGAAAGACGTTTTGAGCATAGGCTGTATTTGCTTTATTTAATAACAAAGTATCACTAAAAAGTGTAAACAGATATTATACTGCAACAGATGAACATACAAGTATGTAATAAACTATATATACACACACACACCTGTCACCTCTCTGGTAACAGATTGAAGAGCTGGCTAATGTAGACATATTAAACTGTGATTCCTTTTAAGGAAAGATTTTGAAAGTGCGTATTAGAGATAGCAATTCTGATTCCTTACAAAGGGCTACAGAAATAGGCTTTCGTATTTTAGCTGGATAATCAGTAAGGGAACAGTCCATGAAGAAATTATGTTTCCATGCAATATCACATTAAAAACGGACTTTCTGGCTTTTGTCAATGCTTGGTGGTGGTGTGGTAGGGGTGTTTGTGTTGTTGTTGGTTACATCTGTGGTGGCAGGACTGGTATTGTGATTGTCGTATTGGTAGTACTGGTGTGATATTGACTATAGATGTTTTGGTGGCACTAGTGATCAGTGGCGGCTGGTGACATGATGTAGCTTCTGTAATCATGAAACTTAGACCCAATTCCTTTGCCCAGTTTGTGGTAAAGTGTCACACATAAGTCATGAAAATTGTCACTCTTAATTCATGAAAGGCCACACTTAAGCTTACTGCAAACATGTTAATGTCATACACAAGCAAACCTGGAATCTTGGCAGTCCTACAGAAAGAGGGGGGGTTGCAGAGGGGTCCTTATTCCCAAAGCCCCTTGCTTTTCAAAAGTCCCCCACTCCTGCTAAAACATTGTTTATAGAGTTTCAGAAAATCTGCCCTATTTGTTAATGACGAGACAGCCAACATGGTTAATACCAGTAGATGGTGCCAGGCCCTCGTCCTATGAAGAGCCCACTTCAGTTTGTTATCTAGGCCTTGCTCAACTTCTGACTTGCGTGAGCCTGGGTCAATGCAGTAAAATAATGTGCATTAGCTAACTGATGTTAGTGCACTTCCTGGAATGCTGATTAAAATATACATATGCAGTCTTCCAGCAAGGTTGTGTTTGTCTTTTACTTTCTGTAACAGCCCGTGTCAGTAATAGCATGAAATGTTCTCCTCATCAAAAGGTCTGCAGTTCTCTTTTGTGTAATGTGAGAGGATTGAAATTTTAATGGCTCTGCCATGAAACGGACAAGGGCGTGATTTAGAAGCAAATGGCCTCGAAACATGATGGGCACCCTATCCATGGAAATGCAGTCTCTGTAAAGTAAATGGTTTAAACTAGGCAAGTGCACTTTTAACACAAAAGTTCCATGATTTCTCGTCGTTGCAACCACACACTGTTCTTAATGAGTGTTATCATTTTTAGGAGAACAAGGAATCAAAGGTGAAAATATATTTAGTGCCAGGAAGCCACGGTCCAAAGTAGAGTAAAGCAGCTGGCAACAAGGAGCGCGATTTGCAAATTACTGTTTAATCAGATCTGGTCGGATGTTGTTCTACAGCCCCCCTCCACCAGATTAAAATAAACTATCACCTCCCATCCACGTGTGCTGAGAGGCTGAGGGGGCCACAGGTGTCCGGGTGCACTGCTGGGGTCTAAAGCGCCATGCTGCACATACTCTCTACAAGGCGGCCTCGGAGCGCTCTGTCTAACTCACCCACCTCTCCTGACCTGGCTGTGACTGCCAGAGATCAGGCTTTCAGCAGACAGTCAGAGCACAGTGAACCACAAACACGAGGCTTAGGCAGACTACAGTACTGTGCTGTAAAACAGTGGCGAGCCGAGTGGCCCCCCCCCCCCCCAAAAAAAATACAACCGAATAATGTGATTCTTTCACTTTCACACAGCGTGCTGCAATGGTTTTACGTTGTGGCATAAAACTACTGCAGTGCGCTATGTGTCAAAGTGAACTCAGCATGTTCATAAAAGTGATCACCTATTTTTGAAAATGTTTTTTTCTTTGTGGCGCTCTTTGAATACTCAGACTAATTTAACGTAATTCAAAGTTTAAACGCACTTACCCCCGAACACGATGAGTTTATTGTTGCTGCAGCTCCACTCCAGTCATACGTGCTATGACCTCACCTCTCTCAGGCCCGGTCCCACCCCCACCCCCGTGACTCCATCAGAGCGAGGATTGGCTAAGCGTTGGCTGCCCCTGACCCAGCCATTGGCTGGGTCAGGGTCTGCCAACGCTCATTTCGAGCCCTGGGGGGCTGTAGCAGAAATCCCCCGGGCTCCTACATTGCAGAGCCTGGTGAGGGTTCAAGTGAGCATGTCGAGCTGGTCTGAGCAAGACATCCGTCCAACATGACTTGCGCACTTCACCACAAGGAGGCCTGGCACCTGCAAATCATTAAGCAGGCTCGGAGCAGAGGCTCCACCCCTCCAAATGTAACTTCTTACTTCTTTGCCTGAGTCACGTCGCGCACTGCCGCAAAAAGAAAAGAGGGACTCAACAGTATTCATTAAACATTTATTATGGCAAGCAAACAGGGAGGGCGACCCCCCCGCGCCCAAATAAAGAAACCACTCCTGCTAGTGATGGTGGTAGTGGTATTGAAGATGATATTGGTTATGTCTGGTGGTATTTATAGTGGTGGTATTGATGGTGGTATTCGTGGTGCTGGTTGTGGTAGCGGTGGCGTTAGTGGGATTTGTGTTGGGGGTGGATTTGTTGGTGACACTGGTTCATATCTGGTGGCTGCAATGTATTGTGGTATTAGTTGTTCCACTGATTGGTGGTGGTACTTGTGGTAATGTTGGTGTTATTGCTAGTGGTAGCTGTATGGGTATTGGGACTTTGTTACTAAGGGTATTTTTAGTAGTGCTTGTGGTGCTGGTATTGGTGGTGACATTGGTTGCTGTATGAGTTTGGTGGTGATGTGGTATTGGTGGTGGTATTTGTACATTGGTGGTGGTATTATTGTGGTGGTGATATCAGTAGTGCTAGTGGTGGTGCTATTGATGATACTATTGGTGGCACTGAGATTGGTGGTATAAGTGGTACTGTTTGCATTGGTGAAACTGGCTGTGATGGTGTCGATAGTGGTTCTGGTGATATTGTTGGTGGTGCTAGTAACATTAGTGATATTGGTATTGATGTTGTTGATATTAGTGATGAAGTGATATTGATGGTTGTGGGATTATTGGCGGTGAGGAATTGACAGTAGTGAGGTATTTATTGGCAGTGGTGGTACTGGTAGTTGTGGTGCTGGCTAATAGAGACATGTCTAGCAAAAGTACTTATGTGCACCCAATGTCTGCATGGGGCAAGTTCTTCTTTAGTCAGCTCTTATACCTAGAAGATAAATAATGGGATGCAGCACAAAGCACCCAAGATTATTTGATAGACAAATGTAGCTGTTTCATTTTCTGTGAGTTGGCTGCAATACCCAGGCTTCGTTTCACACAGAAGTAGGACTAAAATGAAGATGCCAGATAGTAAGGAAGCCTGATAGTCTGGTTTCTGTCCTGCTTGATTGCATCCTGATCAAGGCTCACACGTGCACGTCTTATACAGGAAACATCCATTACAACGCAGTCATTACAACGCAATGCCTTTACAACACAGCCAATACAACGCAAGTTCCATTACAACGCATGCTATTACAACGCATGGCATTACACCGCTGACCAGCACCTTCCCTGAGGTAAGCACCCAGCGGTGTTAGAATAGTAAATTACGTTGTAATGGTACATGCGTTGTAATGGCTTGCGTTGTAATAGCATGCGTTGTAATGGAAGTTGCGTTGTAGAAACCGCGTTGTAAAAGTATGCATTGTAATAGTTTGCATTGTAACGTCATACATCTGTCTTATACACCTCCCAACTGCTTTTGATAATAAATAAAATATCCTGACCCCAAGGACAGGCATCCGAATTGATAAACAAAAAACAATTAGAAGACAATGTTGGGGTCGGGTTCACACTCCAGGGATGAGAAAAACTTTCCAAAAATGCTGCAGGCGTAAAATAAAAACAAGATTGCTTTCTGTATACAATGCAAGCATGAGGTAAAAAATTGAACGTGGCAGTAAGTGAGATTGTAGAGCTTACTTTTTAGGTCTAAAATAGTGCCTTGTGCATAAGAAAACAAGCACTTCAGAGGAGACAAATAAAATATCAAAGACCCAATAGCATGGCTGTGAGACAAAATACCTATAACACCCTACACGAGAAGGGAATAAATGTCACCTGCCTCTGATGAGAAAAGAGTGCAATGCGTCTCTAAATGAAAAATCACAAGAGAATTTCCCAAAGGGGGAACAAGCAATATGTAGCAGAACTCACAAAGCCACAAACTTAACAGAGTATCAAAAATGAATTATAGAGGTTTATTTAATTAGAAGTAAAAAAATATATATTTTCAATTATTTTTAAATCTATCGTAGAACAAATCAGTTTAGGATAACATACATAAGTCTATTTTAGCATGAAACCCAATGGACATAAATGCAACACAACCCCCCCCACCCCCACACCAAGTGAATCAACAAGGACATTAAAAAACATCAAAAACATATCAGGTTCCACAACACAACTCACACTTAACATCAATCATACTTCAGTCATACACTTACATCAACTACATTGAGAAGGCGACCCAATAAAAATAGCGGTTCAGGACAGGAACCACTAAACAAGTTGCTGCTAGTGGTGACAAAAGCCCAAAATTATTTTGAGAAATCAACTGTTGAACAGAAATAAGGAAATAGCTTTTAAATCACGTAACACATAGGGAGTCTATATATATTCTGGTAACAAAAACACATTCAAATGAACTTTGTTCTTAGTTAAATAGCATTTTTCCTCCTGGGCTTAAAGAAAGAAGAGGTAAGTTGAAGCTTTCAAGGAGTGTAAAGCTCTTCTTATTCCGTCAATGCACCACTAAGTAGCTTCTGTCGCAAGTAGTGCCGACGTGCGTTTCGGTGTCAGGCTTCACTGTTGCCAACACCTTCTTCAGGGCACAGAAATTATGGGATAAAGGAACCACATGGATGATGGGGGGTTGGAGGTGTCGAAGAGACGAAATTCAAGACACCATTGGGAGAGAGGTGCCAATCAAGGCTCTACAAGGTATTCAGTAGCAGCAGATAAAAAGGATCCAGGAAGTAGAGATAGGTCGCTGGAATACATAATATAAATACCAAGTCTGCTCAAAAGGTAAAGCGAGCAGCTCAGGGCGGGATGAATTCCCAAAAGGGTCGATAATGTACTGCCGGGTGAGACAAAATACGCCTCTGGGCTGAGCTAACATGTGAATAACAATGTCTCAAGTCAATTGCAAAATGAAGCTGATAAAAAAAACACCCAATGGCTGAAAAGGTCCAGACCATAGACCACTCTGTATAGTGTTAACTATAGGTCCTGTCAACAGCTGCACTGTCAACCAAGATCATAAAATACAGGTCAATACAACACACAACCACAGTATGAAAAAAAATAGCTTAGTTATATTTGTGTTACATGGACATCCACTTGTGCTGCCTGAGTATCTGAGTAGCAAGAGAAAGGGCACCCATGAATACTTTTGTTTCCCCTACTGTCCTAACCCCCTTCTTGTTATCATCCAGAGCCCAAAGGTCTTGTTTTAACACAGCCTGTGTTCTGATCACCTCACAAGCCAGAAGGTCAAAAAACTTGAAAACCCGCCTCTTCTGTCCAACATTTAGACTGGAGCCCACAACCCATTACCCTTCACACTTGGGTGCTTTGATGCTACTGTCTACTAGAAGCTACTGTGTAGTGGTGCCATCGATACAAGACACATAAAATAAAACCCTCCCCTTATACCTAGATTATTGCTCCCTGAATCTGGACCCCTCCCCTACACTCACCCACTTGTCTCAAACCTTATTCCACGCTCATCCCGTGTCCTGACCCAAACCATGTTTGACCTTTGACCCCCCTCCCCCTCCTCCACCCCTTCCCCTTCTGCATTTTCCCACTGACTGGCAATTTCCCACGTGCACACACTCCCAGTTTAGGTCTCAACGGATTAAGCCCTGCCAATGTCCACAAATAAAGCTTTGACCTCAAAGCATCATTTATAATACTGTTCATCTTAAATCCATATGGTCCATACAGAAAGAAAATACATTTGCTGAAAGATGATTAAAACCAGATACATAATAGATGTACCGAATAAATAAAATGGCTTGCCGTTATGTTCTCGCTGTGTGCGTCTCCCTCAAAATCAACATTCGGCATTAATATCCTGCCTTACCAAGCACGCGGTAATCTGCAACGGGATCTCTGCAAATGCCAGCCTGAGGTCAGCAAACGTTGCGCAGGCAGAGCAGCAAAAGGGGTTTTCCACTATCTCTGCGTCTGCTGCCTGGAATCATTCAAAGAAGACGGTTACACAACACCCCACCCCACCCCTTCACTAAGTTCAACACCAACTAACCTTCCTGGCAATACGCGGTATTTATCGTTTCACTCTTTCTGTCATTTCATTAAGCAGAAACTGAAACAGAAAATAGATTCTGAAATATCCAGTCTTTCCTGGTTGATGCGAGGCAAAAGTGAGAACCCATTGCTACGACCCTGCAAACAATATCACTGGCCTTTCTGATTTCTTGACTTTATCTCTAATACAGACTCCATGAACTTGAATTTTTCTTAATAATTCAGTAAAGGGTTGCCCTTTATTTTGTTCTTTCCCGCACATACTGATGTCAGACTTAACTTTTAATAGGAATGTGACAAGAGTAACTGCAATCGTTTATTACAGGTGACTCCTGACGTCACGACGCCGTGTGCCTACTGCACCGGCGTTTTATCCTCATTTATGTACTGAACGCGAGACGACAGGCAGATGGCCGTCTGCCTAGCGCTCGCCACCAGAGGAGTAATGCAGTCACTGCATTGCGGGGGGCCTACTCGCCAGGCGGGCGCCTCTCAGTATGACTAGTGGTGAGAGGGGAGCCTCGGGCCCTTTCATCACTTTTTGCAGAGAGGGAGGGGGCATAATTTTGCTTTGCGCCAAATCCAGCCCAGGGGCGGCTCCTCCATTAGGGCGGAGGAGCGCCGCCCCACTGCGTTTTCGAAGTGCTAGAAGCACAAACATAAAATGGTATTTTAAATACCATTTTATGTTTCCTCTTCTCGCACTGCGAGAAAGCAGATGACAGGGGTATGCCTAGTTGGGGGCGGGCGGGAGGGTATGCCTGGTTGGGGGAGGGCGATAGGGGGAAGAGTGGCTTGCACCACTCTGAGTAGCCTGACTGTTTGGTCGGCCCTGGGACCGACCAAAGCAGTCATGCGCACTCTACATTTTCTCTATGTAGGCTGCATGCAGCCTACATAGAGAAAATGGCCTCCCTACAGGTGCCCGGCTGGGCACTGTCTGCGACTCCGCACCAATCACAACGCTGCCATTGCAGCATTGTGATTGGCTTACAGGAGGGGAGGGAGCATGCCTGTTCCTGTTTCTGTTGAGGAGCAGGAAAACGCGGACCCGGCCCAGGAGCAAAGGCGTCGCGGGACCCGTTCAGTATTTTAATTTTAACCCCCGCCGTGGTAACCCCGCGGTAACCCCCGCGCGCACCCCCGCCCCCCTCCCGCGAGTTTAGCGTGCCGCGACTGATCCAGCCACATTTTCATTGTCACAAGACCACAAATTAAATTTAAGCTAATATAGCTGCTCAAAAATAAAACAAATAAACTGATGTCCGCGGGGACATGCGGTAGTCAAACTGTCCTGTCTCGTGCATGAAGTCACCATGCCATATCGTACAGTATGAACTGGCTACCTAGTCCTCTAAAGTGGTTTGCCGAAGACTTGCTTCTCTTTTGTTATATTAACATTTTACTCTGCATATTATTATATAACTAGTGGCCATGGTGACATAAGTGACCGCAAAGGATGGTTCTCGGTTTCCAAAGCTTCCCGAGCAAGGCTTGCTTGCCACTGGTCTCCTAGAGGGGGGTGAATGCACATGGATCTAAATCGCACTTTTAATCACAAATATCTGATTAATCAACTGTCTTCAAATCCCCTGAGATGCAATTCTAAACAATTAAATACTCAGGGTCTTTTTAGGTCTCGCCTAGGCAGCACATGTACTGCATGCTGCGTCTCTTCAAGACATGCTGTATCTAGGATATGGGCTTCAAAAAGCGTCCATCTTTTTAATTGGTTCCCCTTACTGTCCTTTAGAAATGTTGGCTTTTCATTGGTGAACAAAGTTAGTAATCCCTCCTTTTGGAATTTTGTATCCTCCCATAAAGACTGCCTCTGTTACATGTGTTCTTACTCTTTATGTTAGTTATACTTTGAGAGCACTCGTTTCTTGGTTGCGTGACACTAAGGTCCACTTGACGTCCCTTATTCTCCTCGTGCCTCCCCCTCACCCCTCCCACAACACTGCTCACAGGTCCCTTGCCATCCCTTAATCTCCCGTGCCTCCCCCTCAGCCCTCCCACAACACGGCTTGCAGACCCCACAACCCCTTTGAGGCCACTGCTCGTTTTTTCGTTTGTTTAATTTAAGCTTCATTTGCACTGCAGTGCCCTCATTTAATCTCCTTTTGCCATCTCCCCCCACAACACTGCTTGCCCGCCCCAACCTTCAAGATCGCAGAATAGATTTTTTTGGGGTAAAAAAGGGTGCAGTACCTTAGGTGGCCAAAAGAGGTCCCAAGGAACACCTAATGACAACCTGTGGTACTGCACCCTTTCCCTGCTTTGTGCACATTAGAACAGCAATTGTTGCTGTACCCACAATAATGTGCTGCATAGATAAATGCATATAAGGTCCCAGAGGCGAGACCGATTGCATTGCAAATGCTTCTTTTTAAAGTGCATATAACCAAGCTTACAACTGCATACAAACAAAATGCTGAAAAAATAGCAGGATTGTTCACAAATATTTTATTTTATGTAATTCATTTTCTTCTCTCTGGTTTTCCAGGATGGCTGTGTAATCATGTTATGTATTTCCCTGGTTTAATTTTCTGTAACTAACTGTACAGTATGTCAGAGGCGCGTACATTTGAGAGAATTAAAGTATTGTTGGGGGTAGATCAATATCCTTTCATAATCAAATGGCTTCTTCTAAAAAGGATTTATCACATTCAATTGCTCTTTGCGTCTTCTTTAAATAGATTTCTTTAGACTGACATTTAAGGCCCCAAGGAGCCTTTCTCCAATTGTACAAGCTCTTATTATGAATAATATACTAGTATTTGAGAAAAAAAAGATGTATTCTCAGTTATTTGTTGATGAGACGTTAAATACTCCACTTCAGATTCGGGAGCAATATGGTCTGACAAAACTATTAGCAGCACAGTACTTACTAGGCAGAGATTTCACTTTTTAATTTGACACTGCGAATACAAGGGTGGAGGCACCTAACTCAAGTCACACAAATAGAGTACTTACACTGTATGCTATTAGACGATTCATGCGAAAGGTTCCCTCATAAAAATATGCTGAGTCAAGACCACCTGTCATGTCACATCAGCAGCCCTGAGAGATTCAGTATTGTAATTTGAGGCCAGAAGGAGATAAGATATTTTGGATCTCATGAACGAACAGCGGATTAAAGGTGGGTGAAGAGTGTACTTGCAGGCTTCCATTTTGGATGCCACTAACATTGTAATGCTGTAGAACATGTGATGCTGTACTCGGAATGCATAGAACATAGTACAATATATTACACACCCCTAATGTTTCTTATGATCGCCAGCTGGTCATGTAACAGGAATAAGACTAATGAAAGTTGCTGGATGCCTTGGGGCAGGCTTACTAAGGAGACCCCCCTCTGGCGTAACAGCCTCCTACCGCAACTGCTCGAACTTCCCGGATTTGCGGGCTGGGACGCTATTGGAATTTCAACGGTTGGGGATATTCTTCAAGGTCGGACCCTTAAGTCCTTCCAACAACTGCAATCCGACTTCCAAATGCCCCGCTCCCAATTTTACAAATATCTTCAATTCCGCCACGCCTTCTCTCCTTACCTTACGCGACACGACACCATTTCCGATTTCAGCCCCATTGAGGCCAAGGTGTTTATGGGTGAGATGGGTGCACACAAAATCACAGCGATATACCGCACTTTGGTCACCAATAGTCCTAATACACTTCACAAAACCAGGGAGGCCTGGCAAGAAGACCTGGGTCCACTTGACGAAGACGACTGGGTGGAGGCTCTTGAATCCCCGCGCGGTGCGGCCATTGCAGCGCGCCTACGACTTATACAATTCAAATACCTACACAGGGTTTACTTTACTCGCTACAGACTTTGGCGTGCTGGGAATTATTGCGTCTCCCCTCTGCCTGCGCTGGGGGTCGGCGGAAGGTACCTTCCTCCACACGATATGTGACTGCACCACCCTGTCGCGGTTTTGGCGTGGGGTGCTGGCCTGCCTCTCCGAAGTCTTGGGGTGAGATATTCCACGGTCTCCGCGCCTCACTATGCTTCACATTACCAACGGGATCGGAGGTAATAGATACAAAAGACACTTGCTCTTTCTGGGGCTTACCTTAGCTAAGCGCGACATTGCCATGGCTTGGAAGGCGGCTTCCCCGCCCTCTGTTGGGGCATGGAAGCGTGGCCTTGATTTTTCCATGGGGCTGGAAGTTCCGATCTTTAAGGCACGGGGATGCCCCTAGAAACATCCGAAAATATGGAATCGATGGGCTGACTATCGAGGTCTATATCTTGAACCCCCCCGGCATTCTGTACCGATGATCTGCCTTGATGATCCACATTTGGGTATGAGCACTGTGATCCGTTGTACTTATACTGATCTATCGCAATTGGAGTCACTATCCTATATTACTTACATGTACGTAGTGACGCTGCTGTTCTTTGTTTATAAAGTTTCTTTTCACTTGATTCAGTTATATGTCTCCACACTTTTTCAACGAACTTATTGTAAAAAGTTGACATCTTTTCCAATGCCATATTATGCATATGATGTATTGCCCTGAACTTTCCCGGGCTCATTTTGCCTATCAACAATAAAATCTGTTGTGAAAAAAAAAAGTTGCTGGATGCCAATGATACAATAATTGACATTCAATCCAGTCAGGTTTGATTCTAAGACCAGATCGCCACCTTAACTGTGGTCTGATTCATGGAGCATCCCACTAAATCTGCATGCAAACACCTGCCTGGGGAGATCAAGAAATTCCTAGCTATATATTGAAGCAAGTCTATCAAAAGTGCTGTTTAGCTCATCAATGGGCATTAATTTCTCTTCTATGGAGGCAAATTCAGAAGCTGTAAAATCCAGAAGGGAGAGACAAGACCCTAGCTGTTAATTTACAGGAGAACCGAACCCCCAAAACATTAAGTGCAAACAAATGAACACTGGAAGAAGATCTGCATGAAAACAGCATTACTTCTGTTCAAAGTGTTAGGTTCTCCTCAGACTTCTTTCTTTTTAGGTATTTTCTACATGTACGTCTGCCAGAACATTGACTTGAAGAACAAAGGCTACGTTTTTATTAACTTGTTACATTATGAGGAAGCGCTCTTGATGAAGACTCTGGAAGGCATGTTGTACTGTACACCCATGAAGCACTAGACAGTTTAGTACATGTGGTCCACAGCACACTTCTGAATGTTTTACCAAAAGTACACACCACCTTGAAACCTGCAAAGGCCCCATTAAGTCACATGGGTGTGCTGCTCTACAGGAGTCCCAGGTTAAAGGCACAAGGCAGGATGGTTACTGTAATTTCCTTGCGACTTGATCCCCACAACTTCATTGCATCTACCAACCACAAAGACTTTGCCTCCGCTAGGTTGTCAGGTTAGGTAAGACTGCACACACACATATTAGTATCAATGCCTTTTTGACAGCTTGTCACTAAACCTGATGGGGGGAGGGGGAAATCATTGGCTGTCTCTCAACATGTTTGCTGTGAAGTTAAGAACTTATAGGTTTTCAACAAGTAAAGGAGAAAGGACTATATCAAAGACGTAGACTAGAAGGAGGCTGGTCCAATGAATGTCTCTTTAAACAAGGGTCTATGCAAAACATGAGCTGATGTAATCCTCACAGAAAGGTCACTTTACATATACAATAAGTACAACTGTGAGGACCAGTCATAAACAGCAATATGTGCCTGTAAACATTTATATTGTGTAGGAGCACATGAACTGTACTAAGTTCTGGCTGGTGAACTTGTTTTGAACCTAACGTAAGCACCTTATAAATAAATTATTCCAAATGTAACCTCAGTAGGTGGTGTGGGTGGCTACTATATAGAAGCACTACCAGGCAAAGTGTCTAATGGCTGTGCGGTTTCAGAGATTGCAATTAAGTTATGATACCCTTAGCATGTGTCTTGTGCTTATTTCTAACCCAGGTGTAAAATAAATTATTAAAATGTAGTCACTCAAAAGCATTCAACTGTACTGGATTAAAGGACGATATGCGTTTCCACTGATGTTGGCAACAGACAGTCCAAATCTTTTGAAAAATATAAATTTAGCAAAACAAATTTTCAATTTCTGTGGTAAAAGAAAATTTGGGGTCAACTAAGAAATCTGTGAGGACAACAATGAAAATGTATGTTAACTTTATTCAATTTAATGCCAAAAGGATTGAAACCCCCTTATGTGAGGGAGGAGTTCAGCTGTGGTAAGGTGGTTGCTTTGATTGTGCTCTGTGGATCGGCAGGAAGGCTCAGTCTCTGCTTCAGACTTGCAGTGAAATTATACATACAAGGTAACTGAAGGTGAGCTGTATCTCACTTGGCGGTGGGCTCTGGAACCTCCCACACAACCCTTCTCTGAGGCCCATTCCGACTCCTACACACTCTGTCGCCCACCCATTACCCAAGCGACGGCCCCTTCATTAGAGCGGAGGAGCGCCGCCCCCCGCCACCACCCTCAAATAAAACAATAATAAAATGGGTTTTAGTATTAAATCTGTTTTTATTGACAGAACACCAAGTGAGTAATTAGCTCAGTCGCCTACAACCCAACGGGCCGGCGTCAGAAGCTCAAATATGCAGGCCAGCAAATGTCAGCAATACAACTGTAAGTAGAAGCTTTAAAACACAGCAAGCCGCCTACAACCCCTCGGGGCCGGCCGCGTCATAAGGCAGGCGATAGTTAGAGTATCTTTTAGCTAGCAGCCTGCTCGTTGGTCAATAAGTAAGACGTCCCCCAAGCCAATGGATGGCCCGTGGAAGCTGCTACGCCACCTGGTATTCCATGATTAAACACTGGCCTAGGCCAGAAAAACCCATAACAAGAAGAGAAAAAAAAAAGATGAGCCAAGCGAAAGATAAAGGTGTGGGAAGAAACGCGCTCAAATGAAACCTAAGTGCCCGTCCGCTAGGTGACTATCATAGGCTATAGGCTTGCAGGATTAAGGTAGTGCTGAGATGTCCTCCGGGATCAGTTTAAGGATACGGAGGTATTGCGGGCATGTGAGTTCGCGGAATTCAGTGGAGAGGAGCGTTATAAAAGGGGCCCATATCTTAGCATAGTCTGCCATCTTCCCCGCAGCTGCCATAGAGAATTTCTCCATTGCTAATAAGTTCCAGAGTTGATGTATCCAATGGATATGTTCGGGAGCCTTGTCTGACTTCCACCTCGCCACTATAACCCTATGTGCTGCTTTCAACGCTAGCGCCATTTGCCGCCCCCGAAGTGAACGCAAAGGAAAGGTGAGCGCGTTGGGAAGCCCCAGGATAGTGTATGCGGGTAACCGGGGTATAAAGGTATTAAAAGCCTTGTCAATGTCATCGAGGATCTGCTCCCAGTAACGGGTTAGTTTGGGGCAATGCCAGAGAAGGTGGATCAGGGTCCCGGGGCTGCCGCACCCCCTCCAGCAAAGGCCATCGCACTGGACCTGCCATTTGGAAACCCTAGCAGGGGTATAATACCAATACGTCGCTAGTTTACAGGCCGTTTCGGAATGGCTTGATGAGTATGTGGTGTGGTGTGCGCGATAGAAAATATCCTCCCATTCTTTGTCGGATAAGGTGCGCCCTAATTCCGCGTCCCAACGTTTCTGTCCGGCCGTGCGTGCCCTTGGTAGAGCAGAGGTAAGAAAAGAGTAGATCTCCGAAATAAGATGCTTGTCATCGGCTTTGCGAATCACCCACTTTTCGAAGGGCAACATTGGCCGGTATGCCCGGGAGCGCGTCTCAGGCTCAGATAGCCAGTGTGTCATCTGAGAATGTAAATACTGATCTGTCATCAATAGCTGGAAGTCCGTTTGGAGCTCCTTGAAAGGGATATACCCCCGAAGATCGAAGAGATGCCCCAATCGCTTACAACCTCCCTCGGTCCAGCGAGTGGCCACTCCCTTATTCATCCCAGGTTGGAAAGCAGGGTTCATGAAAAGCGGTGTCATAGGGGAGGGAAACGTGGTCAGGTGAGCCCTTCGGGCGACTCTGTCCCAAGCGATCATCGTGGGACGCGTGACAGGGGATGAGTAAAGACCCCAAGCCCTGTCTGATCTCGGTAGCCATGCGTCCCGCCATATATGATGTCCCGCTACCGTCTGGTCCATAAATACCCAATGTTTCTCGGTCATAGAGCGGTTCCATTCCACCAGAAACCGGAGGAGGGAGGCGTGATAGTAGCGAGTGAAGTTAGGAAATGCTATCCCTCCGTGTTTTTTGGAGCGCTGAAGCTGTGTCTTCGCCAAACGTGACGCCGTGGGGCCCTTCACAAACCCCTCCACGGCGGCCTGAATCTGCCCCAGGACCTGGGGAGGAGGCTCCAGCGGCAAAGACTGAAATAGATATAGGGCGCGTGGCAGAACGCTCATCTTCACCGCCGACAGTCTACCGAACCACGTCAGGGGCAGGCGCCGCCACCGCTGTAGGTCAGTGCGAATGCGCTTTAATAAAGTCGAATAGTTCACCTCTGCGGTTGTGCAAGGCTTCTATGTAGGACCAACCCCAGGTATGGTATGCCGCCCGTTACCCAGTCGAAGGCAAAATCAGCTCCCAGCTTCGTTACTGTCGTAGGGGTAGCGGAAAGATTAAGGACCTGTGACTTCTGCATATTGATTTTGAAGCCAGAATATTGACTGAACACTTGCAGATCGTCAATCACCGCCGGCAGGGTAGACAGAGGCTGTGCCAGCGAGAAAATGAGGTCGTCCGCATATAAGCCGATAAGATGCCGATCCAAACCGAATGGTATACCTCGCGCAAGGGGATTGTCTCGCAGTCTCTGAGCCATTGGCTCCATATATAATGCAAACAGTAGGGGAGACAGAGGGCAGCCTTGCCTCGTTCCCCTCCCCACAGCAAAATAATCAGAAAGTGCACCGTTAACCCGGACGGCCGCCTGCGGCGCGCTATAAATGCTCGCAACCCAGTGTCGGAACCGTGGGCCTAGACCGAAGTGCTCGAGGGTTGCAAAGAGGTAGGGCCAGTGTACACAGTCAAAGGCCTTCTCTGCGTCAACAGCAGAGAGGAGGGCCTCCTCCTTCGACCGGTGAACTTTATCAATGAGGTGGCAGAGGCGTTTTGTGTTATCCCCACATTGCCGCCCCGGAATAAACCCAGACTGGTCGGGGTCGACGAGTCCCGGCATATGAGGGTTCAATCTATGAGCCAGTATGCTAGAGAATAATTTAGCGTCAACATTCAGTAGGGATATTGGCCTGTAAGAGCCGCACAGCTCCGGGTCCTTTCCCAGTTTAAGAATAACGGGGATGGATGCCTGCAACATGGAGGGGTAGAGGGAGCCTGTCACTGCAAAGGAGTTAAATAACCGGGTCAGTAAAGGGCGAGCTCAGCGCAATAAGTTTTGTAGAAGAGGGCGCCAAATCCGTCGGGCCCCGGGGCCTTCTGCAACTGCAGTCTTGCAATTGCGGATATTACTTCGGCTACTTGGATGGGCGCCTCGAGGGCCTCCATGTCTCCTGCCGGCAAGGGCGTCACCCCCGCCTCCTGGAGGTAGCTGAAAGGATCGGCGTGCAAAGAAGAATCAGCTGTGTAGAGCGAATTATAGAAAGATCGAAAAGTAGATACAATAGACGCGTCATCAGTGCGTAGTTGGCCCGCGCGCATCCCGGAGTGCAGACACTGAGTGGGCCTCTTGTTGATGCGCAAACAGTATGCCAGCATACGGCCTCCCTTGTTGGAACCCACAAAATATTTATGCTTTAGGCGAAGCACTGCGTGTTCTGCGCGATCCAGGTCCAACCGGCGAAGCTGGAGACGCTCTGTCTCCAGCTGGCGCCAGATCCGGGGGGCACCCGTGCGCTTGTGTATGACTTCGAGTTCTCAAACCGCTGCTTCCAGATCAGCCCGTTTCGACCGCCGTATCTTATTCTCATAGGCTGCCTTAGCGATTAGGGCGCCGCGAACGACCAATTTGAGCGCCTCCCAGACAGAGGCTAGTGGTGTGTCGTCTCTAGTGTTTGTGGCTATGTAGTCCGTGATGCAGCGCCTTATATCCGAAACATTCTCTGGAGACCCAAGAAGGGAGTCGCGCATGCGCCAGCGCATGGTGGACGCAACCCGCTCAGAGGGGAAGCTCATAGATAAAGTAATGTGTGCATGGTCCGATAGACTCCGTGCCTCGATAGTGGAATCCGCCACCAAGGCCCAAGCGGCTGGGGAGACTAAAAAGTGGTCAAGACGCGCGTACGTCCTATGTGCAGCCGAGAAGTAAGAGTAATCCCTTTCAGTCGGATGTATCCCTAGCCAGGCATCCCTGATGCCCGCTTCGCACAGCCAGTCCTTACCCGTATCAGACAAAGCGCCCGTATGTCCATAACGAGATCCCGAGCGATCCTGATAAAATGGGTTTTAAACCCGTTTTATTATAGTTTTATTTTAATCCCCTGGATCCGCCCCCAGGACTCTGATGAGTCTTGGGGGAGGGTCCAGGGGGATGACACTGCTGGTGGGGGAGTGGTAGTGACCTCCCTTCACTGCGCATGAGGGTTTGGCCAGCTGTCTCAGGTCGGCCAAGCCCTCATGCGCAGTGAAGCTCTCTTCAGCCACAGCTGTGTTGCTGGGGTTGGAGAGAGCATGCACAGGCTCCCAGTCTGCCTGGGAGTGCAAGTTGCCAGCGCTCAGGCCAATCCTGATGCTGTTCTCATGCAGCGTCAGGATTGGCCGCAGTGCAGTCCAGGAGCCTGTGCCCAGATTAAGGATGAGCGCAATGCGGCAGGCAGCACTGGCGTTGAGGTAAGTTTTTTTTATTATTTATATTTTTTGGTTCCCGAACCACCCTCCTCCCCTTCTTGCTCCTCCGGCCAGCCCCGCCACTTTGGCAGGGGACGGGCTGCTACTGCTATTAACTGCCCAACAGGGACACTCGTCTAACCATCCACTGGAACGCTCAGGCTACAAAGACATGCAGGATGCTGTATGATGACAAGATCGTGCTGCAGCCCAGAAGACTGGACCCTATTTTCAAGAAAGACCGACCTAGGCAGAGGTGGCATTATGCTCACATAGCGGGGCACTGACACGCAGTTGAGAGGGAGACACTGGAAGGTGGGGTTGCACAGTCCCCAGATGCACTTTTCGACTACTGCCACTGAATCCTTCATATGCCTGAGAAGGAGCGAGGCTTTGCACTTTTTACCATATAGTACCGCAATTTATACTAACGTTGCATGGTGAATTCTAATGGCTCTGTTCACCAATAATGTTCATTTGGAGACCAGTTCTTGTAGCCCATCTCTGCTTTGGTGAAATGAGTGCCCTGTGCCTGTGTAGACCAGTTGGTGGGGCAGAGAAACCCTAGCCTGGAGTGACTATGCTTTATTAAATTTCTGCTATTTAGTACATCCAACACCACAATGCCCCTGCGACCATCAGTGGTATAATGTGCACACATATGCTTTTCTGAGCAGTGTTGCCCCTTTCCACACATCGAGTCAGAAGTTGGCCCAGTTGACACCAGTGGCTTTTTTGGCCAATCTGTGGAGACCGATTTACTTTGGACAAAATGGGAAATGGATGCCTGGCCACTATATGGAGTACCCACACTGGTCTTGCAGACTGCTAGTTGCAATCCTGGAATTTACTCTGATCTACGCTGACACCTGAATTTCTGGCATCCATCTAGTAGTCAACAAATGAGCACACCAGTTGCTACTCTTAGGTTCACGGAGGGGACCTGAGCCTTGACAAATGTGTGACTAAAGGAGGGGCCCCTCCCCAGTGTTGACTACTAGATTTGAACCCAACAGTATTAGGATGAATTACAGTTGGACGGTGAGGTAAGACCTGTTCTTACCTCTATGTTCGAATTAGTTACTAAAGGACACAAATAGGGGTACCTTTGACTAACCTGATGAAGGCCTTAGACCTTCCTATGACGGATCTTACCATAGCTGAAACATGTTGTCAAAGGAGACGTAGAAAGGATGTTCGAGACTTAAATTCATGGCTAGTGCTTTTAATCCAGCCTTGGGTACCCCAAAATAAAGGTAAAGCCTAGGATTTACACAAAGGTCGTTTTATATTAAAAAAAATCTGGACCCTTGTACGACCAGAAGAATATTTAATCTGATCTCCCTCGCAACGAGGTAGAGACCACCATGTTAGTATCATCTTAACACGGTGGGACGGACTGGCCTATGATGAAGCATGCCACAAAGAGTGGGTGAGGCTTTTCCGTCCTAATCTTTTTCACTTCCCATTTTCCCTCAGACAGGCCTCTGCTATTCAGAGAAGAATACAGGAATGGGTACTTTGCCGTACTGTATACCCTCCGCCTTCCTCCTGCACTCTAGTGCTAGTTCTTTGATCCACTCAATTACTGAACCAGCATAGGTTCTTGAATCGCACTGAATACCACCTTTAGAATACTGCTTAGTCCAGGCCAATTCATGACGTTAAGCAACAGTTCCTAGATAACAGTTATAAAAGGTTGAACTCTTGAATGCACAGGATACTCACACAACACCATGGCTGGGTCGATCTAAAAGCATCACTCAGTGTTTCCCTAAGGGTGATATTTGTTCAGCACTGACACCAGGTGTATTATCACACTGCTAGTCCTGACCCAAATTTACCTCTCCTCACCGCATGCTATATCTTTGGCAGACTACCCTTCTGCCCAGACTGTAAGACTATCACACTGCTCTAACTACTGATACAGACCTTACCTTCCCAAATAACAGAATATCGAAGTTCCTGGTCCTTGCCCTTACCCTTTAATCATCATTCCTGTTCCGCGTTTTACAAGAAGTCATTAGCACTCCTTTAAATGTAAATGGCATGACACATTTCATCAAACAAAAGAAAGTCCTGTACTAATTGAACAAAAAATGCTCCAACATTGCATTGCTCTCATACAAGAAACACAGTTATTGGATGGGGCATTGACTAAACTGAAGCGTGACTGGATGGGAATGATCATTATCAGCCAGTGGTGCTGCATCAACGATAAATCACTGACCTCATGGAGACTGCAAAATCCAAGCATCGCACAAAAACAAGTGTAACAATTAACCATGCACAAACGGCAAGAGAGTGGTAGGGGTGTACTAGGTAGGTGGTGGTAAATTCTGAAGCACACTCGCAAATACTAAAGTTTGGTATGGTAGCACACTGTTATTTACTGAATACAAATTCTCCATTGAAATGGCCACTAATTTTGCACAGACATAGTTTTACTGATAAAACTATATAGCGTACAAACAATAAT
Source organism: Calotriton arnoldi (assembly GCA_963921515.1). NCBI lineage: Eukaryota > Metazoa > Chordata > Amphibia > Caudata > Salamandridae > Calotriton > Calotriton arnoldi. The sequence continues at coordinate 5,052,709 of CAWUFW010000156.1, forward strand.
GTGTGGAAATCAAGTATCTTGATTTGATTTGATCCTATTAAAATCTTTGTTCCCAATACACTCTAGAATTTGAAAAAAAAAAGCGTTTCATTAGTGCTTTCCTAACTGCTGATATATTTGTACAATTCATTTATAGGCATTTAAATTGTGTTCTGCATTAGAAATAAATCACATCCTACAGCCTTTCCCAGCAAGATTGTAACATAGTTTCACTTTTAAAAATCCTCTCACTTTGCAGGAGGAGAAATTCTTCGTGCCATTGCGCACCTCACCTCAGTAATCACTGAAGGTCTGTATCCCTACAAAACAGATTCACTCATAACTGAGCTAATTGATATGGCTGCTGTCCTTCATAGATTCCCTACGTGCAGGAGGGGCCCAGTGCCTAAGTCCGTCCTGCACTCACAAGAGCTGCTACTTCAAGGAAGTAGTCTCTCAATCAATTGCAGAAGGGTTGGTGGTCCACGTTGACACCTGTCACTGTGGTCGTCCCTACCATGTTGGCCGCAGTCATTCCCCGTTCCCTTCTGATGCTTCTGCAAGCTTTCTCTTTGCCTAGAGAGTCAGACAGAGATACAAATTCTGCACCTCATTTTCAAATTTTCTAAATTCTTCAAGGAATTAAGAAATCTAAGTTTTCTGCCTAAAAATCTACATTACATATTTGGACTGACTTTAGTAATGGTTATTAAAGAAGCTACCATCAATCAACGCCAACTACAGTGAATCTTTTATTTTATTTTAATACATTTAAGACATGCTTTTGTAAGTCTCAGATTTGTATCTGCCAATAAGAGCCAATGAGCTAAAAGCGTGACCTTTGGGACTTCGACCAACGATTAAAATATACAATGTGTTAGGAGCCTGCAGTTGTTATCTGGTGTAACTTTCAGGCGCAGAGTTCGAAACAAATCACTGCCAATTCTTCAGCATTGCATCTTTTCAAGGCCAATAAATTGAGTGCCATTAAACTGAATAACGGAAACACTTGTCATTTACAGCACTCAGAAATGGTAAAAACTGCAAATGTAGCCTATGTAAGAAACGTGTTATGTTATTACATATTTCGATTGGCAAATATTTTTTGGAATGATTTATTGAGACCGTTTCCTAAAGAAATGAAATGGGCACCTGCTAGGCTCAATTCTCATCACAAGAATTGTGATTAGTGCCCACTGGCTTGGAACACGCTGTAGACTGAACACCTATGTCTCAATGGGATTCCTATGCGGGCACCAGCCAGATCCGGTTTGCACTGGATCTGCAGCTCAGAAGTGTCGCATTATATAGATGGGCCGTGGTTTTGTACTAGATTATGGGCTGAGCGATGCCTTGATTCAGAACATTCTGGGAAATGGGGCACTGAAGAGTCATGCCACAAATGGGAAGAAAATCCTGTGCTCAGCAAATATGGAAGCACACTCACATTCTTTGAAAGCTTGTGTGATTGAATGTGACCAAGTTGTGTGCTTTTCACTTCAGCACTGAAACGTCGTTCTTAAAAGGTAGAGGCAAAATAAAATCCAAAGAAATACATTGGTTTGGATGCATTTCACATAAATTTCACTATACAAATGCTGTTTTAGGTCTCACCTACAGACAGTTTTTCTAATAAAAATACTTAGAGTGGACTTTGGTTCAGTCAATTGCATATCATTTTGGCTTTTATGTCAATCTCTTTTGCTTCCTTTCTATTCAATGGCTTTCCTTACTCTTCTTGTGTTTGTCCCACCCCTGGATCATATCTTCTCCCCTTCTTTTTGGCTGGATGATTTGTATCCTTCCATGACTCATTAGGTCTCGCCTGAGCCAGCGCGCATGCGCTGCTCTGGCGAGACTTTTAGTAAGCGGGTTTTGGAAGTGCAAACAGTGGTTTTTGCTGGGGACTAGCCTGCGTTCACGCGAGCGTGCACGCGCGATCAGGCGCCATATGGCTTCCCTTGCCATCTGGACACTTGCGTGAACGCAAGCTGGTCGCCAGCAAAAGCCACTGTTTGCACTTCCAACACCCGCGATTACTTTCACTTTCACGGCCGCGCGGCCGTGTCAGTTTCACGGCCGCGCAGCCAATGCTTGTTTTCAGCGCGAGCGCTGGCCTACAGCTCCCTAGCTCATAGAGCTAAACACCCCAGCCTCTCTCTGATATTTGCTTCTAGGCGCTCGCTTCTCCCTGTCCTTACGGACAGCCAGCTCATTACTGCCCCAAATCTCGACCCCCTCCTCCCCCGTAGGGTGCCCTGTTATTTTTCTCCAAAATAATGTTTTCTAGTTCGGTCTCTTTCTTTGGCAGTACAGCACTGGGGAGCCACCTGGAGCTTGTTGCTTTCTGACTTATTTTTTGTGCTTCTGCTGGGGGAGAATGTTAACTGAGTTCAGTAGAGGGGACAGGCCGATCAGACGGGGCTGGGGCGAAGTGCGAGGCAGACATCATTAGCTCCCTGTTCCTCACCCCTGCTACTGGCAGCTCGCACGGAGGTCTCCACCCCCTTAATGAACCTCTGGCTCCGCGCTTCCGCCAGGGGAATAAAAACTTCACACTTTACCTCTCGCACTTCCCCCTCAGCGTGCGCAGTTTATCGACACCCACACAAGCGAGCCCCCTCCGGAGGCCACTTCCCACCGCCCCAAAATGAAAGCAGCGCCTTCAACAACCACTATCTAATTGCCAACATGACTCATTTTCAGAATCAGCTTTCACTTCAAAGCTAACGGGCTTTATTACCAGAGTTCACCATAAACCAGCCCCTGCGCCTGGGCTTTGCCTTTTCACGCAATTTCCTCAGCAGCTTTGCCATAAAGAAAGCATTTTTGTACCTCTACATTTCCTCTCATCTAACAGCCTTCAGTGTACAGCCCGTTCATGGGATGTTGTTTTACTCGACGGGACTGTGGTGAGGGCGCCTGGTTTTGTGTCCCCCCCCCCCCATCCCTCCGCCGTGGGATAGCCCACTGAGCAGAGGATCTAATTTCAGGCAGATATCACGGTCAGAGTGACTGACTGACAACTGTGACTGACGTTTCTGATGCTGCCGTTTACTGCATTGTGTCTCGCAAGATAACCTGAATACAGCACTGATTCCCACGCGCCTCGCTCACACACATGGATGATAACTTTATTAGACTACCGCATACATATCTTGGTTTCTGGAAAAAGGATGCGGGCTTCCCGCTGAGGAAAGTTTCCTTACAATGACTGTTAATGCGCAGTTTACCTGTTTAAACTAAAATTTGTACCAGTTAAATCTCCACTTACGTTTTTGTAATATCAGCAAAACACTGAATTACATTGTTTAGAACAGAGAGGAAGCTTGCATTGTTGGCTAAAAAAAACATAACTTCTTTTTGCCATAATGCATCATGGTTTCAACAAGTTGCTCTTATATAAAATAAAGTTTGCGTTATGAAGACATGAACAAAAGAAGGTTCGGATTGTCTAGCCATATGAGGGTGAGCTTTTCATATCTTATTTTTCAGTAATCAGTGAGCACCTCCACAAACTAAGTCATCATAGATCTATTCCAAAACCAAGTGTCAATTATGACTTTAGGTCTTTACTGTTTAACTTTAGCAACAAAGAAAAAAAAAAAACATTGCTGAAGCCAATAAGTCTTGTCTTTGGGACCTATCTGCTTTGCCAATGTCTTTTGGCGATGCTTACAGGATCTTTAAGTTGTAGTGCAGAAGGGCCAAAAAAGAAAAACAAGCATTGGCATAGCCAATAGGTCTCGCCTTTGGGACCTTATAAGTGTTTGGTTATCCAGCACAACATCCTTGGTGCAACAACATCAACTGTTGCATGGCTAAACACTTATAATCTCCCAAAGGCGAGACCTATTGGCTATGCCAATGCTTGTTTTCTTTTGCCTTGAGCATTCCCTAGCAGTGTTCTCCATGGTAGTGTCTGTTTTCTTGCTCTCTCCCCTATGTGCTGCTTCCCCCTCACATCCTGCTCCCCTGCACTCTATATATTACTCTCCACTCCTCCCCCTGATCGGTAAAAGCACTGCAACAGGTCTATTTCTGCCGGGATTGAATAAAGAGCAAACATTATCATGTTGGTTTTGTTTTATCTCATGTCTTCCATCTGTTACATGAAAGCTCATGCTTTGGCACTAAAAGGCAGCATTTATGGTGCTAGGAGAGGGGGAGGCTGCTTCACTCAGCCTGTATTTGAGGCACACGATTTACATAGAGTGACTGGGGAGGAGATGATCTCTTAGAGGCCATAAATCTGCTTCCAGGACGGATGCAGAGACCAAGTGGCCAGAGCATTTGTTTCAGTTCCAAGATGTGTGGAAAGTAAATGGCAAGCTTTTTCTTTCAAAATTTGACATGTCCTCAGAAAGCTGTCGCCTTCTTTTAAGTACCTGTAGCACAAGTTACTAACTTGTGTAACGATATATCTGTAAGAGACAGTAGTTAGTGACAGATTCCTTACCTTAGAATATCCCCAGGCGTCAGGCTGGATCCGGAAAGTTTTGCGTAGCAGTACCCTTGCGCGTCGGTAGGCGGCGTCGTGCGGCTCCGCGTCCGTCGTCGGCGTCGTGATCGCCGGGATGACGTCGCGGGCAGTACTTAGGCGCCGCCCCTGCGCGCTGACGTCAGTTCTGTACACAACTTTCCGCGCCAGGAACGCAGAGCCATGCAAGAAGCTGACACAGGTGTCTGAAAAATACTAGGGCCCTGAAAGGGATGTCCTTAACCCTAGAAATCAGTTCGCAGAACGGGGAGGATGGGTGGGGCGGTAGGAATCTGTCACTAACTACTGTCTCTTACAGATATATCGTTACACAAGTTAGTAACTTGTGCATCTGAAAGAGACACGTTAGTGACAGATTCCTTACCTTAGAATAGATACCCCAGCAATACCAACCCCGGTGGTGGGTCTGCGAACAAAGATCAGACAAGGAAGTCCTGGAGGACAGAACGGCCAAAGAAGCCGTCCCTCCGGACCTGACTGTCAAGGCAGTAATGCTTTGTAAACGTGTGCAGCGAGGCCCACGTAGCTGCCTGACAGATAACCGGCAGCGGAACACCGCGGCCCAAGGCCGTGGTAGCAGCCGTTGCCCTGGTGGAATGGGCACGCAGCCCAACAGGAGGCTCCTTCTTGGCCAAAGAATAGCAGGTCTTGATGCACAAGGTAACCCAGCGGGAGATGGTCCTCTTGTGCACCGCCCGACCTTTTTGGCGCCCACGTAGCCAACAAAGAGCTGGTCATCCACCCGGAAGTGTTTTGTGCGGTCGATATAGAAGGAGAGCGCACGTTTTGGGTCCAGACGGTGGAGCCTCTCTTCCTCTCTGGAAGGATGCGGAGGCGGAAAGAAGGTGGGCAAAGTGATGGTCTGCCCAATGTGGAAAGCAGTAACCACCTTTGGCAAGAAGGACGGACGCGTCCGAAGAACAACCTTGTCTGGATGAACAGACAGAAAGGGAGGTTTGCAAGATAGAGCCTGGAGCTCACTCACCCGCCGAGCGGAGGTGATGGCCACCAGAAAGGCTGTCTTCAGAGTCAGAAGACGAAGAGGACAGTTATGCAGAGGCTCAAAGGGAGCGCACATTAAAAAGGTAAGAACCAAGTTCAAGTCCCACTGAGGCATCACAAACGGAACAGGAGGGAAGAGGTGAGTAATGCCTTTTAAGAACCTGTTAACAACAGGGGACTTGAAAAGGGAGGGCTGATCAGGGAGCCTGAGGAAGGCCGAGATAGCACAAAGATAACCCTTGATGGTACCCAGGGCAGAACCCTGTTGGGCCAGAGAGAGAAGGAACAGAAGGACCTCAGAAAGAGGGGCAGAAAGGGGATCCACAGCCTTTGCTGTGCACCATGCCACAAATTTGTTCCACCTGCAGGCGTATACCACCTTAGTGGAGGGACGCCTGGCTGTCAGAATCACATCACAAACTTCGGGAGGCAAGTCGAAAGGAATCAACTGCCGCCGCTCAATCTCCACGCAAGCAGGTGTAGACTGGACAGGTTCGGGTGGAGGACCGTCCCCTGCTGCTGCGACAGAAGATCCTCCCGAAGAGGCAGACGGATCGGGGGATCTATGCTCATATTGAGTAGCTCGGGATACCAAACTCTTCGAGCCCAGTCCGGAGCCACAAGAATGACTTGGGCCCGGTCGTGCCGAATCTTCTTCAACACTCTGGGTAGAAGTGGTATAGGCGGAAAGGCGTACAACAGACCGCAACTCCACTCGCGACGAAAGCGTCGCCGAGCGAGTGCCGCCTTGGAAATTCCAACGCGCAGAACTGATGACATTGCGCGTTCTCTTCGGTGGCGAATAGATCTAACCAAGGCTCTCCCCACTGTAGAAAGAGTCCTTGCGCCACTTCCGAGTGAAGACGCCATTCGTGATCCATCATGCACCTGCGGCTGAGTTCGTCCGCCCTGGCGTTCAGAGAACCTGCCAGGTGTTGAACCATCAGGAACATGCCCTGATGTTCCAGCCATGTCCAGAGGAGCAGAGCCTGCTGACAAAGGGTCCAAGACCCCACCCCGCCCTGTTTGTTGCAGTACCACATGGCGGTGGTGTTGTCTGTGAACACCTGCACTACCTTCCCTTTGACAGAGGGAAGGAATGCCTTGAGTGCAAGCCGGATCGCCCGGAGCTCCAGAATGTTGATATGGAGCCGGGACTCCGCCGGAGACCAGAGGCCTCTGATCTCCGCCTCTCCCATGTGACCGCCCCATCCCAGAAGCGACGCGTCCGTCACAACTGTATGCTCTGGCTGGGGAAGGGAGAGGGATCTGCCCATGACCCATTGCCGGTTCGAGAGCCACCACTGCAACTGTTTTGCAGTCCCCTCCGAGATCTGGACGTGATCGGACAGGTTGCCCTGGTGCTGCGCCCACTGGAACTTCAGGTCCCACTGCAGAGCCCGCATATGCCATCTGGCATGATTGACCAGCAGGATGCAGGAGGCCATGAGGCCCAGCAGCCTCAGGGTCATCCGTACCGAAACCCAGGATAAAGGCCGAAAGATCGGAATCATAGCCTGAATATCCCGGACTCGCCGTTCGGGAGGATAGGCCCGAAACTGCGTCGTGTCCAGAACTGCTCCGATGAAAAGGAGCTGTGGAGAAGGAATCAGATGCGACTTCGGCACATTGATGGAGAACCCCAGCGAGTGCAGGAGTTCGGCCGTAGTCTGGAGGTGGGAGACGACTGCCTGGGACGAGCCCGCCTTCAGCAGCCAGTCGTCGAGGTAGGGGAAGACTGAAACCCCTGCCCGGCGCAGATGAGCTGCGACCACCGCCATCACTTTCGTGAACACCCGAGGGGCACTGGTAAGGCCAAAGGGGAGCACGGTGAACTGAAAATGCTCGGGGCCTACCGTGAACCGAAGGTAACGCCGGTGGGCCGGCAGGACGGGGATGTGGAAATACGCGTCCTGCAAGTCCAACGCTACCAACCAGTCTCCAGGGTCGAGGGCAGTCAAGACCTGAGCTAGGGTGAGCATCTTGAACTTCTCCTTCCGGAGGAAGCGATTGACGTTCCGGAGGTCCAAGATAGGACGCATGTCCTCCTTGTCCTTTTGGGCACCAGAAAGTAGTGGGAGTAGCAACCACGCCCTACTTCTGGGGTCGGAACATGCTCGATGGCCCTCTTGGTCAAGAGGGCCGTGACTTCCTTCTGTAGAAGCACCAAGTGATCCCCTGACATGCGGTGGAATTGAGGTGGCATGGCTGGGGGTGGTCTCAAAGGGGAGGGAGTAGCCCCTTCGGACAATGTCCAAGACCCACCTGTCCGAGGTGATGGTGCGCCAGTGGGGAAGGTGATGGCGGACCCTGCCCCCTACTGGCGTGCCGTGCACCTGAAAGGAGGGACTAGGAGGGCTTGGAGGCCGCGGACGGGTTTGAGGTGGTGGCCTGACCCGCACGCTGGTTGCCCGATCCGCCACGGCGGAATCCACGTCGTCGGCCACGCGAAGACGCCTGCTGCGCGGGCCGGTGGCTGGGCTGCTGACGTGAAGGGGCGCCCCTACCGTGGCCACGATAGGGGCGAAAAGCAGAAGTCAGCGGAGGGCGTGTAGCAGAAAGGCCCAGGGACTTGGCAGTAGCCCGTGAGTCCTTAAAGCGCTCCAACGCATGGTCTGCTTTGGACCCAAAAAGACTGACTCCATCAAAGGGCATGTCCATGAGAGTATTCTGGACATCCCCTGAAAAACCAGTGGTTCTCAGCCAGGCGTGGCGTCGGAGCGCCACCGTCGTTGCAATAGACCTGCCCAGCGAGTCGGCGGTGTCAAGGCCACAACGGATAGTGTATTTGGCCGCATCCCTTCCTTCCGCAATGGCGCGGGAAAGCAGTGCCTGGACCTCCTCAGGGCACTGGGGCAAAACATCCGCCACCGAATCCCACAGGGAGTGGGTATATCGGCCCAAAAGACAAGCGGTGTTAACGGACCGCAAGCCAGCACTGGAGGAAGAAAAACCTTTCTTCCCAAACTGATCCAGGCGTTTGGATTCCCTATCCGGAGGAGCGGTAGGGAAGGCGGTTTGGGAAGCGGAGGCTTGGACAACCAAGCTCTCAGGAGTGGGGTGGACAGAAAGAAACAGGGGGTCGCCCGTAGCAGGGCGATGGCGTCGTGACACGTTCCGATCCACAGGAGCCCCTGTGTTGGGCTTGGACCAGGCGCCCAAAAGAACGTCAGTGAGGGCGTCGTTAAACGGCAGCACAGTCTCCGCAGAGGAGGCTGCCGGCTGAAGCACCTCTGTCAAGATGTTAGGCTTGACCGTCAAAGTAGGGAGCTGGAGACGTAAGGCCCCAGCAGCCCTACGCAACACCGTACCAAAATTGGCCCCCTCCTCCGTAGCCACGGGAGGAGACAGCATGCCAGTGTCAGGGGAAGTATCCAGACCACTGGCCTCCCCTAGACTCTCTGTCCAGTCCTCATCATACTGACAGGTGCGCGTCAGAGGGTCATCAGACCCCTCCCAGTCCAACTGGTCCTCCTCAGGTTCAAAATAAGGAGGAGGAGGGACAGTTGGGACCCAAGGTCCCATCGGCGCCGGAGCCGGCGTCGAGCGACGTCGCTCCGGGTCCATGTCCGGAGCCGGAAGGAACTGGGGGACGACGCCGCCCGGAGCCCAGGGCGGCGTCGAGAACGGCACCGGAGACATCGGCGCCGGCGGAGGTGTCGTGAGGTCGACCGGCGTCGATGGGGGTTGTGGAGCCGGGATCGAGGCCGGGGCCGAAGCCGGAGCCGGGATCGAGGCTGGAGGCACGGGCGACGCCGGGGCCGGAGCCGCCGGCGACGCCGGAGCAACCCCATCAGGGCCCGCGGGGCCCGAAGGCGCACCGGAGGGGCCTGAAGGCCCGAAGAGGCGGGCCATGGCCGACAGGAACTCCTGTACCTTGGCCGGATCCGCCCCCGAACCCGGGAAGGGCGGGTATGGCGGGGGCGACTCCACAGGCAAGTCCGGGGCCGCGGGGGCGGGGACGGTGCCGGGAGGGGCCTCAGCCGAGTCGCGAGACCGGCGAGGCGAAGTCCGAGAGCGACGATGCTTCTTGGACTTCTTGTGCTTAGACTTACCGGACGAAGAAGACTTCGACGCCGACGACCGGTGTGCACTCCGCGAGCGACCCCTGGACCTCTCACGCGACCGGGGCCTCCGTGGAGCCGAATGCCGGGCCTCGAGGAGCTTTCGAGACCGCTCTCGCAAAGCTTTCGGGTTGAGGGCCTGGCATTTGGGACAAGACTCGGTGTCGTGGCCTCGGCCGAGGCAGAAGAGACACTCCCAATGCGGGTCGGTGACGGACATCATCCGCGCACAGGCGCCGCATCGCTTGAAGCCGGGCATCCCTACGACACCTTTAAGTTGGAAAAAACATGGAAAAAATCACCAAAAAGTATGGTCAAAAATTGACCAGGGCACTGCTCTTCCCGGATCTGCGCTTGCTGGCGCGGAAAAAGAAGAACTGACGTCAGCGCGCAGGGGCGGCGCCTAAGTACTGCCCGCGACGTCATCCCGGCGATCACGACGCCGACGACGGACGCGGAGCCGCACGACGCCGCCTACCGACGCGCAAGGGTACTGCTACGCAAAACTTTCCGGATCCAGCCTGACGCCTGGGGATATTCTAAGGTAAGGAATCTGTCACTAACGTGTCTCTTTCAGATACTAGTCCTCTGTGTTGTTTCAAAGATCGATCACGTGCAACAGGTTTTTAAAATTCTATTCAGCTTCCTGTGTGAAATGTGAAAAATAGACTATGTAGTTTATAGACTAAAATATGAATTCAATATTCAGTTTCGAGATACCTTTAAGAAATGTGTGTGCTTTTCCTTCAACATTTTAATTTTTTTACTTTCTTTAACAATGTGTTAGAAACAGGTTTTGGTAAAGCCAATAGCTCTGCATTTGCATTATAACAGCAAAATCTATTAGCTTTGCCAATGCGTGCTTTGTATGTTTGCCAATTGGGACACTTTATCTTTTCTGATACAACTTCTTCCCGCCATAGTGCCTTGTTCTTCTTTAACTTTCTGCCGATTGTGTTCCACCATTTACTCGTTTCTTTCTCACTCAACTTTAGGGGGTTGGGAGGGGTCATGCATCCAATGCCTTCATCTCCCTCCACTTCCCCAGCGGTGTTTGGTATCAGTGAGTTAGGTCTGTGGTGAGGTATGTCTCAGTATGTCTCAGTTCTGTCTTTCAGAAGGTCAGAGGAGCCATTGAGGTGTGAGGGAAAATGTTCCTGACGTAGGGTTCTTTATCATTGTATGACCTGCCTCCAGAGTGTAAGCACTTTTAATAGGGAAAAGACAGCAGGGTGGTTGTGTTGGACCTGGTAGGCTGAATCTGACAGAGAGAAACTGTATCTTCATGCGGTATGATTCTTTTCTTATGTGTAGGTCTTGTACCCCCGAAATAATAGCATCACAAGGTGGGGTAAGTAGAACTGTTTAAGTGACAATTATCTCTACAAGAGCGCAGCTATCCTTCGGCCAGCCCTAGCGTAACTGACTGCACTGGAACGCTTGCGAGATAACTAGCACCCAGAATGCAGGCTAACCCCACATTCTCACATAAAGTTCTTGCTTACAAAGCACAACAGTAAGATCCTTCCTGGGATATAAAGATACATGAACTGAGTTTCTAGTTTGATGGAAATCCAGTGAAACTGTGTGAGGATAGCAGAACTGTGGCCCTATCCTATAAAACCTAGAAGAAAAAGAATGTCAGGAATACCTTTCCAGGTAAGGGGCTCTTTCTGTCCCGTACACGCAATTGGATCACACATGAAGAGAGAGGAGACACAAACATGCAGAACATGTCACGTTTCAGGGGTAAAATTACTTATGGGGTAGAGTTTTCAAATAAAAACTGAATGAAGCAAAATACAGACCGCAAAAATCTCTCCAGCTGTGCCAATAAAACTAGAAGGAAAAGTGAATGTGGACTCTCAAAAACCTGTAAGCAATGCACGGCAGACTAATTCTTCAAACTAGAGAAAAGGTTGAAAAATTGGTGAACCTGGTGAAGTCAGATAATGTGAGAAGTGTTCCACTGTTAATAGTGAAGGCTTGAAAGTGATGGCTTGGGATTATTTTGCCATCAGTATTAACCCAAATGAGTAAGACCAATCAATAAAACTAAGATATATTATTATCACCAGCAGAGGGGCTCTAAGGCCAGTGATGGAGGACTTGGGACTGTGTTGATCACCTTTTATAACGAGTATCTAGGTATCTACCAACAGATTTATTAGGTCACAGAGCCCTCTTTTCCATGACACTAGCTTTGATACCACGCCCAGAAGAATGGAAACGTTAGACATGTGCAACCCCCTTATAGTGAAGGTGATCCAAGAATCTATGTTGCATCAACCCAGGCAATGAGTAGCACACTAAGACTAAGCATTCACTTCCGCTCAAACTGTTGCAGAACCAGAATTCTTGGTAAAACTAGGGGTCTTCAAAATAATTGCTAGGTTTGGGGGATTTATGATTGCACTGATCATGTAAAATTATCAAGGCTGTTTCTATGCTAACATCATCTTTGTTTCAGCTCATATTTGTACAGCTACTTCCATCTGCTACAAAGGTTAAGCCTTTGACCTTTGTGCTCCTTAAGGTGATTTTTATACATTAGGGACATCAGTGGTAAATTATGATTTGTTTAGTACATTTTCGGCCCTCTCTTTTATGGTGGCTTAATAAAACTGACAAATATTGTTGGGTCCTGGGGCAAAGTTATTATGATGAGCAATTTGCATCTATTTGAATATCCTGTGTATTTTAAATGTTTAACATTAAAAGTAAAAGGTTTGTTACAAATCTATGAAAACATGGTAGCCAGGTGCTTTTGTTAAGCTGTCAGAGGAATGGAACATATGGATCATAGGCGCACAGTCTGACTGCATACATGGGCTGCTAGATTCAGACTCAAGCTACTGCACTTGATCTAGCTGTACCTCTGCTCTTCATTGCTCCTTCAGGAAGACTATTGTCCACTTTCGTCTGTGAAATGTTCACAGGTGGCAAAAATAAAAATACAAGTCTCACCATGCTGAGAACTGTTCGGTTAACAATAGAAGTGGCTGGAGCTGATCCCCCCGGCACTTAGAAAAGTTGGGAGATATAGATTTGAGAGTTAATAATTTGGAGAGACGTTTTGATCTGTAACTATGGGTGCAGCCTTCATTGCATCTAATGGGACTGCCTGCAGCAAGGGTGGATGAGTTGAAAGGGGCTGGGGGGGGGGCAAATGCACAACTCTCCTCGGTCCTTTCGCAGCACTCATAGCAGGGTTCTAAACTCCTGGTCATTGTTGAAAAAGAATGTGACTGTGCCGAGTAGGCATTTTAATAAGCATTAGCTGGCAGGTTTTCTAAAGGCAGCATTTATGTTAAAAATGTAATCTGATTTTACATGTGGCATACCTCAAGTATGCAGAGATGCACAAGGGATGCGAGGGATGCTACTGAGAAGGGAATGCCAGGGACCTGGTGCTGAGAAGGGACCCTGGTTAACTTCCTACTGCTTAAGCACCCTCTCACCATGTCTCTGGCTATACACTATACCCCTCCGCCCCCCCACCCGGCTTTCTGCTCATATCACAGCTGGTTCTCAAACTGTTGAGAAATACAGGAATTAGCAGCAAGGCTGAGGATTGAAAAGTGAGAATTAAAACTGAAACAGAACTTCTCGTGCCAAACAAGACTTTGCTGAAACGGCAAACTTGCCCTGTTTTAGGCGTTTTTCATTACATCGTCAGGTTGACTGAACCAGCACATTCTACCACTTTCTGACCTACACATCTCTGTCTGCTCCACCCCCACCGGTGTACCCTGCCTGTACAGAGGCCCGCTCGGACCAATCTGGAAGCCAGAAAAACATGTCACCGGTGCAGAGCCAGCCACTAACAACCAACAAAAACTCTGCAAAGTTAATCCCTTGAGCAACAGACCATTCCTACCCCTTCCCAGGCTGCAGTGGCAGGCCGCCTTTAACTGGAGCATTATTTACAGAAAACACTATTCCTTTCCTGGCCATCTGAGTTCACCTTGCCAATCATTATTAGTACACAAGCTCTGTATTGTGCTTCATATTGAAAACGCTTTAATCAGCTGTTTCTATCCCGAAAATCTAACTGCAGGCCTGACATTACCCTCGAGTATAAAATGAAGCATAAAAAAGACTATCCTTACCGTTACCAGCTGTTTTGGTAGAAATGTCAACATTTCCCAGCTAAAGCTGCTATCAGGCTGCTCTATTTTGAATACAGTGTGAACCCTTCTGCAGAGGTATTTGGTCACCTTCTATGATTATGTTGTATCATTTTGAAACAACAATTTACTGAGCTAAACAGGTTTTCTTTGGAGAAGACGCTTATCTTTGAAGAACAGTGACAAGATTTCCACGTTTTTTCCAATTTAAAAATGTTTCTATAATCTGTAAACCTCGAGTGAGGTGTTCTTGGAGGGCATTTCCCCCATGGATTACCATGAAGAATAAACAGTAACTACAAAATGGAGGTTCTTTAAAAATCCACAAATTAGCGCATGAATGAACTCCTCATGACAGACAAATGCACTGGAACACGATCTACACAGGTGTACTGAACAGGTTTACTGAACAAGAGTTCAACATAATTTACACAATGCAACGTCAGAGGCTTATATAAAATGATTATCAAAATGGAGCACCTGAATGACAGTACTCATTGTAAACCCAATGGCAAAAGTCCTCCAATGAATGATACCATGATATACTTATTGCAAACCCAAAAGGAGCAAGACTGTACCCTATGACTTTTCGCTGTATGTAGTTGGTCACACTTTCACGGTATCAAACTCAAGAGTATGGTTCAGTCCCTGTAAGGTTAGCACCTGCTGCAGTTTCAATTACCTCAGAAGGGGTGCACTTGACTGACAGATCAGAAGCCCCGGCCGCCATTAATGAATAGAGAGGGGTGGAACTGTCTGACCTGTGGCCATGGCTCCTGACACACATACTCTATTCAGCAGAGAGGCGGAACAGGTTTTGCAAAGAAGAGGGAAGGGCTGCGGCGAGAACAGCGGTCGCCTGGCAACAACAGATGGTTTGTCAGAATTTTCCCTGGGGTTGTACCTAGAGAATATTTGACGGCACCGAACTCTTCATATTCTGTTATACAAACAGGAGCTTTTTTTCTCTGCTTTATTAGAAGTAAATGTAAAAAAAAAAAATCGAGATTTAGTTCTGAGGGCTATAGAAAAGGAGTTCTTCCCTGTACTCGCCCATATATTGTTTGTATTACACAAAACCTGTCCTGTGAAATATGAGCTTCATCATAATACTGACAGCCCCCCTGCAGAGATTAATCATTAGAGCCACTACGAATGAGTGGCAATAGAGGACCAAATTATGAGACAAGGAAAGATAAATTGTGCTGAATTATGCAGCACATTCATTCCCTAGTTGCTTTATTTTGGCCCATTTCATCTAGAAACAACAATTTTTGTTAAAATCTGCATATTATGTGGCAGGTATGGTAAACCTGCATAATTCCACCAATCCTGATATCACAGTTCTTTGTTTTATCAACAATCTTTTTATGAATGGTTAAAAAATCCAGACATTCTAATTCCAAACAGTGTCTATTTTTGGCTGCACCTTGAAAAGAACAGCTTCAACAATCTGTTGCCTTTCGAAACAGAATGTGTTTTAATACTGCAAAAGGTGTTCTTTGAAAACTTCTACATTCTTAAAGGGAAACTGAGTATTGTTCTCTTCTTTTTAAAGCAGACAACCAAACATTACACTCCAGTAGTTCACTTACTATTTTCAATACACATTTCCATGTCTAAACCCCCCCCAAACAATAAAATAAAATAAAATAAGCATGTAATACAAAAAATACACCATGGATAATTTGTAATTTAGTCGTATATTACCATCTCAGGGTTGTGGTAACATTTACATACCACATGGCTGCCCGCCTTGTGGTTTCTAATGTCACCAGAACTCTACAATAGCAATTTCAGACCATATTACACAGTTATATATATATATATATATATACATATGTATGTGATCAGTGTCAGGACTGGCTGAAACGATTCATATCAGCATTGAAAATAAAATAATTCTGTGAGCAGGAAACATCAGTGTCCACTCCCAACTTTTTGATTCCACAGTAGGATTGTGTTAATATATATATATATATATAGATATATATATAGATATATATATATATATATATATATATACACACACACGTCTACATGGCCCCTCTTGCAGCCATCGTCAGGAACCACAGACTCAACATCGTCTCCTACGCCGATGAAACCCAGCTGATCCTCTCCCTCACCAACGAACCCACAGCCACTAGAGACAACTTCCACGATGGGATGAAGACCGTCGCCACCTGGATGAGAGACAGCTGCCTCAAACTCAACTCGGACAAGACCGAAGTCCTCATCCTGGGACCCACCCCCTCTGCTTGGGACAACTCCTGGTGGCCCACCGCACTAGGAACACACCACACACCCACGGACCACGCACGAAACCTCAGCATCATACTGGACTACTCGCTCACAATGAACCGCTAGATCAACGCCATCTCCTCATCGTGCTTTCACACGCTTCGCCTGCTTCAAAAGACCTTCAGATGGATCCTCACTGAATCCAGAAAGACGATCACCCACGCACTCAACAGCAGCAGACTAGACTACAAAAACGCACTCTATGCCGGCGTCACCCAGAAATTCCTCAGAAAACTACTGAACGTTCAAAACGCCGCAGCCAGACTGGTCCTCAACATCCACCGCCACAGCCACATCACGGAACACCTGAGAGAACTCCACTGGCTCCCAGTCAACAAAAGAGTCACTTTCAAGCTCCTCACACACGCCTACAAAGCCCTCCATGACGAAGGACCAGCATATCTGAACCACCGCCTCACACTCCACGTACCCACCAGATGCCTCCGCTCAAACCAACTGGCCCTGGCCACCGTCCCACAGATCAGCAAGACCAGGACCAGAGAAAGATCCTTCTCCTAACTCGCCGCCAAGACATGGAACACCATGCTTCTCCAACTCAGGCGAGCCCCGTCGCTGACCCAATTCAGGAAGGATCTTCGACTGAACCCCAATGCCCAGACAGATCAGCAGCCCCCGTGCCATGTAAATATTACAGAAACAGCGACAGGTTCAGTGGCATAACACAAAGTTATAGGACCCACCCCTGCAAAGCATGATGGTGGGCCCGATAGTCTCTCAGATTGCACAGATAGTAATTTGTCTTGAGCTCAATGGGGTCCCACTGAAGGGTTGGGGCCCACCTATACTGCAGATGGCATGCTCGGGAAAGCAGAGTAACTTTCCCGAGCTCTTACCTATTTCTTGGTCCATGCCATTGCACGTATTCTGCAAGGCATGCAGGCGGTGAGGGGGCCCTCTCCAAAACAAGGAACCCTGGTCCCCTGGCACAATGCGGGGGATGTGTGGACCTCCGTTACACCCCTGGATAGGTTAGCTCAGAGTTTTTTCACGGAACTGGCGTGTTTTGTTTTCTTAGTAATTTTGGTACTGTTCAATGAATCTGCATGAAACTTTACAAAAAAAAGTACCTCCACTTTGGTTTCTTCATGGCAACTTTGTCGAGATCAGCAATAAGATGACCAAAAAACATTGGCAGAGCCAATAACTTTCTCGTAGGAGAGGCCTATTGGGGTTGCCAATGTTCGTTACTTGACCAAGTTGTAGGAAATGAGGTTTAGGTGCTGTGTTTTGAATGTCTAACAGAAAAACAAGGGAGTTCTACTGGTTAAAAACATACCAAGTGAATTTGAAAGGCACTAATAACGTCCTGCGAACCACCTGTTATGTTAAAATTATTTATAGAGCGCACGTACACCAGTTGGTTTCTTGGCGCTGGTGTAATCAGATGTAACGTTTACTGCAATAGTCTAGTATATGTCGAAAAACCCACAATTCAACAATTGAAGCCAAACAAAAAAATAACATTTTCCACCATGATGGCAGGGATAAGTCACTTTTGACTGCTGCTGCAAAAAGCACAGTCTTCTAGCTAGAAACTGCTTATTTAACTGTGGACATAATATGTTAAGATATTATCCTATTTATTTTCAAAAGATAACAATATAAACAAAAATCAATCTGACTTTTTAAAAAACACTGTGAACAGGTTTCTCAGTGCGACTGCTATGGTCACCACTAATCCCAAGCTTTCCTCAAGAACACTCACTGTTAAAGGTCATGGCATAATTACCCGAAAACATGTATTTATTTTTCCGTAGCCTAGATATTGTTTATGACAGGGGCAGGCAGACTGGTTCCGCAGAGGAAATCTCCTGCAGGAAATACTATTATGTTGCTGACCTTTTTTTGAAAAAAGGCAGTTAACTCTTTAGGAGCCGTTGTGCTATTTTTTGAATTTCAATAATTCTCCCATGTAACACCAGTTTTCACAGCTAAAATCTAAACAGTGCCATTTATAGACACATGCAGTAGGCAGATTCACATTAGACCTTGTAAGTAAAAAGAGTAAAGGTCACAAAATATTAAATGTATTTGTTGCAGGGAGCTCCAAGCCCTACAGTTGCTTCTCACAGTAACCATGTTTATTGCTTGAGAGATTATGATAAATGCAGGAACGGCCCGTGCAGGTAAGGGTGGTGGGGCGGTGATTCGACAGACGACCACGAGGGAAAATTAAATAAACAATTAATTTTCCCTTATTGTCGTCTGTCGAAACCCACCCCTCCCCCCCCCAGCCCCACCGCTCTTACCTGCACGGGCCGCGGCTGTATAAATGCCGTTTCCCCGCCTCTTTTTGTGATTCGCTTTCCCCTTGCAGGGACGTAGCAGTGAAAGTCAGGGGGTGTAAATCTCAAATTTCCCAACTAAAAAGGCGATGGGCCAAAGGGCGAAGGGTGAGATGACCAAGGTTCGGGATGGACTGTTCACGTGAGGAACAGAGTCAGTACTGACTTGCATTTTGTGGACCTCTGTCTAAAGTGGCATAGTGGGCGAAAAATAATGAGTTCAAATAAAGTGTGTTCAAAATCTACATAACTTTCTTTTACCTAATTCCGTGAACTTATAGCAAAATTGTGCGTAGGTATGTGAAATACAAATCTGTCGTTTTGCTCTATATGTTACCATGAAATGCATCCTCACGTCAATTTTTGGTGTGTGGATGCACTTAAACAAGAACAACTGGCACAACAGCCACTCACATTCTGTTATTCCTGTTAGCTCGTGGTAACTTTTACTGCAAATTGTATAATTTGCTGCAAATTGTTACCACAAATTGAACCATTCACTGTAAATATTCACACCGAATGCTGCATAATTACACAAAGTGGGGTAATAATGTCATTTTGGGAATTTCGCATAACAAGAATAATGCAAAATTCCAAAAATTACGGTAAAGCGTAATTTAAATTAAGCCAAGGCCTAATTGGAATACTACCCCAAGCGATTGCCAGTGGTTGGACGATTTCCAAGAATTTGCCCCATCACCTTTAGGCTGTCTGATTGCCTGTAATATGTCTGGAAACCTGGGAAGGCGCAGCTTTCCAAGCATACTACTACAAAGTTTGTGAATTCCCAAAATTTGTAAATTTACACACCTTCAATAAATACTTCTATGGGTGCAGATTTACCACTTTGTTCGGTAAACCAATTATTATATATATATTAAAGTTCCAGATCTAAATAATGAAGAAGTTAAAACCTTTCAGTAAAAGGATAACAAGAAAAACCTACACCGACTTAGCAGATCCGACCCAGGTCCCCAGGCCCAACTACCAAGGCAAGAATGCATTTATTTGGGGGGTGTCACACCCCAAACACCCCCCTAAAGCAATGCCGCTGGTCCCTTGCCTTCTGGTCCAGCCGTTAAAAAACAACAAGGTACTCTGGGTGGATCTTGGGTTACTAGGTACTCTGGGTGGATCTTGGGTTACTACAGCACAGTCCTACTGCATACTGCGGTCTCCTAAACGGAGAGGGTAGATTTCTCTTCCTTTTAGCATTTTCTCTCACTTGATCTCTCCCCACTTCTGGTCACTTGTCATTCAGGCATTTAGATCCTAGCAGAGGTCTAATCACCCCTCTCTTCCTTTCTTCTGGAGGTCAGACAGTGGTCCAGCCAGTCCAATTTTCTACAAAACTACAGGTGATAATGTGCATTCTATACTGAATACATATGAACACATATTTAGATTTGTCTTTTGAGACAGCTTTAGCATCTCGCCAGACTATTGCTTTTCCCAAAATTCATACTTATTTTCATACATAGAGGGACTTTTTGTCAGCGGGCTTCATCTACTGGTTTATTAAACTGTCATTTATGTTTGGTTCCACTCACCACAGCTTGGGCAATGAGTCAGCCCACTTTACCTATTTGCTCCCTTCACTTTGAGTGACTACAAAAAGCCTGTGCACATTGTTCACATCCGCGTAAAAACAGCTCATTTTTATTCAATGACATAGCTGGTTCAAAATTATCTTTTTATTATTTTTTTCTCTTTAAATAATGGATTCTTATTTTGCATTCATTTTGGGTTCCGAGTTAGTTGATGATTTATTTTCGGGTTCCTTTTTAAAGTTGTTGTTACAAAGTGTGTAAGTGACATTGTAACACCCTATGAATTGAGTACTCGATCAGGCCTTTAATTATTCTTGTTCCCTTCACAAATAAAAATAATAAAAAGCATTGTACAACCGAAAGGGTTGTTATTTAAAAAACACAACACTAGTAAAACTGCTGCATCAGTTAATGTTTTCAAGTTTCAAATTTTTATCACAAGCATATGGCAGCATTTTTTCATGGCATATGCTTGCAGAAAAAAAAATATAAAAAACTATTGCACCAGCTGGCTACGTCCAAATGTTGGGATTTGCTAATGCTGGTTTATTTACTATTTCATACCACGAATGGTGTCTCTGCGCCCCGTAAAAAAAAGTTTCAACAATGCCCAATTTAATGGCTCTCAATTTACGCAATGCATAAGGATGTAAGGCTGAGTTTGCTTTTCTGCGATTCAAACTGGTCCTCAGCAGGTCACAGTAAAGGTCGTTGGCAAGCATTTAACTCACTGAGCTGCCTTGCCAGTTGGACCGTTTTTAATCCTCAAGTGCTTCCACAGTGGGTAAAACAAAAGAATCCCAGATAGAAAAAGCCTGGACGGGAGATCCAAGTGGCTCTAAATTGCAAAAAAGAAAGCACAAAGTATCAAAATTTCACACTCCCAGGGAGCAGCACTTGGCTACTTATGCATGGCGCTTGTTACTGTGCCATTTCCTTCTCCTCCACTTGTCCATTGCGCTTGTGGGTGTGATACAAAAATCAGACGGACGCTTGACACTGAGATGGGCAATCCCTGGATAGTACGGTCAAAACTTTCGCTGACCAACAACAGATCCACTCTCTACTAAAAATCAAACCAGTGCTACCGGACAAAGCAGAGCCAGCTTGAATTTTTAGTAACTCAGACCAACCCTTCCGTCTATGTATTAATTTTGATTTACACATGCATGAAGGGCTTGTTAGGCCTGCAACGAGGCGACATAGACTTTAACCAGACGTTGAGTCGGCTTGGACTACAGGGATATGAAAATGACACACACAAAACACATAAATGAGGGGCAACACCTATACGGCACAGTGAAGTGGAGAACGTGTTGCCTCCACATATGGCTGCTTGAACTGTGGCTCTTGTTTCCGTGGAGTGAGTAGTTGATTGGTTGACTGATGAACACAAATGTTCCTTTGCAGGGAATGATGGTTGAGCTGTGAATGACTCTCAGGACTGAGACCAGTGTCTTCTGCTTGCCACCTGCAACTACGATCTAATGAGGTTTATTGGTACCATCCCTGACTAACCACTGTGGCTCAGTCACCATCCTTGTTTTGCAACACTTGCTGTCAATTAACTTGTCCAATTGGAAAGAATGTACACAGGCAATTACCATCATCCACTGATGGGGAGACTGGAGCATTGACGATTGTCTTGAAGTCTGAAGAGGGCAGAACATTTTAGAACATCCCCATCTTAAAATGAGAAGGCAATAATGACTAAGGTGATCACAATGCGAAGTTGGCTGATGAAGGATGCCCCGTCTCTGAATCAGGCTTTGGGGCACCGTCTAGAACCATCAGGCCTGACAATGATGGAGATGAATCCAACTGATCCCAAAAGGATCTGCAAATCACCTGTCCTCAGCACTGGGCATCACTTTTGCTAACCCAAACTGTCATAATCGTCACGCTGCCTCTTGCCGTCACTGTTATTTCGACTGGCAGGAACCAGAGGGGTTCTGAGGTCTGAGTCACCCGTAGGTTGTGCATCATCCTAGATTTTTTATCTGTATCTTCAGATAGCTGGTGGGGTCATGTGTTAAGGGGGATGGCGACATGTGTAGATCATTTCCTAAACTTTCAAAGATTACTAGAGATGGTAGAGCCAAATCCTTCCATAACATTTTCAAAGCCTACCACTGGTCTACTGGGATATCTGGGAAGAGCTGCATCCAGCACACAGTAGAGAATTAAATAATCAATTCCAACGAACTACAGAAAGGAACCAACCGCCTCTTCTTTCTGTGTGAAAGGGGTATGCGACCATGGACACTGAGGGCTGTAATCACGCAGAACTTCTGGGCGGTCTGCAGCCAATAAGTGTATATAGCTTGAATCTTGATGACTAAGATGACCCGAGCCCTGGAAAACTTTCTTCGGTGTTGCCCTCAAAGGTCTCGTATGGCATCCCTGAGGATGTGATCGGCTGATTACGGATCTCCAACTGAAGCGTCTTATTTACATGGCAAGAGTGAAAAATATGGCTTTTCTGTATCGTACATATTGTACACTATATCATTATAACGCTTCTAATTACTTTTCAGACACTAATACTGTGTTAACTTGTGACACTGGGCTAGTGGGGCTCAAGCCCTACCTCATCAGTGCAGCCATACCTACCATGGCCTTTGCCTCATGCTTCTTATGTGCAAAAATAACACTCCTGCACTAATGGTCACAACAATCCCTGGCACTAGTGATGGCATCACTACCTCGTACTGATGATGACTGCACTCAAAGGTTTTAATAGGGATGGCTGCACACCTGGCATTAACAAAGTTAGCTCTGATAATGGCTGCACATCTGGCATTAATGGAGATAGCACAAGCTAGCACTAACAAAAGCTTCAATCTCCGGAATTAACAGAGACAGCACAAGCTAGCATCAATAACGGCTGCACCCCTTGCATTAATGGAGATAGCACAAGCTAGCACTAACAAAAGCTGCAATCCCTGGAATGTACATAGAAAGCACAAGCTAGCATCAATAACGGCTGCACCCTTGGCATTAATGGAGATGGCAAAAGCTGCAATCCCTGGAATGTACATAGACAGCACAAGCTAGCACCAATAACAGCTGCACACCCGGCATTAATAGAGATAGCACAAGCTAGCACTAACAAAAGCTGCAATCCCTGGAATTTACAGAGACAGCACAAGCTAGCACCAATAACAGCTGCACAGCCGGCATTAATAGAGATAGCACAAGCTAGCACTAACAAAAGCTGCAATCCCTGGAATGTACAGAGACAGCACAAGCTAGCACCAATACTGGCTGCACCCCTAGCATTAATAGAGATAGCACAAGCTAGCACTAACAAAAGCTGCAATCCCTGGAATGTACATAGAAAGCACAAACTAGCATCAATAACGGCTGCACCCCTGGCATTAATGGAGATGGCAAAAGGTAGAACTAACAAAAGCTGCAATCCGTGGAATTTACAGAGACATCACAAGCTAGCACCAATAATAGCTGCACAGCCGGCATTAATAGAGATAGCACAAGATAGCACTAACAAAAGCTGCAATCCCTGGAATGTACAGAGACAGCACAAGCTAGCACCAATAACGGCGGCACCCCTGACATTAATGGAGATAGCACAAGCTAGCACTAACAAAAGCTGCAATCCCTGGAATATACAGAGACAGCACAAGCTAGCACAAATAACGGCTGCACCCCTGGCATTAATGGAGATAGCACAAGCTAGCACTAACAAAAGCTGCAATCCCTGGAATTTACAGAGACAGCACAAGCTAGCACCAATAACAGATGTACACCCGGAATTAATAGAGCTAGCACAAGCTAGCACTAACAAAAGCTGCAATCCCTGGAATGTACAGAGACAGCACAAGCTAGCACCAATAACGGCTGCACCCCTGGCATTAATGGAGATGGCACAAGCTAGCACTAACAACAGCTGCAATCCCTGGAATTTACAGAGACAGCACAAGCTAGCACCAATAACAGCTGCACACCCGGCATTAATAGAGATAGCACAAGCTAGCACTAACAAAAGCTGCAATCCCTGGAATTTACAGAGACAGCACAAGCTAGCACCAATAACAGCTGCACACCCGGCATTAATAGAGATAGCACAAGCTAGCACTAACAAATGCTGCAATCCCTGGGATTTACAGAGACAGCACAAGCTGCACCAATAACAGCTGCACACCCGGCATTAATGGAAATAGCACGAGCTAGCACTAACAAAAGCTGCAATCCCTGGAATGTACAGATACAGCACAAGCTAGCACCAATAACGGCTGCACCCCTGACATTAATGAGATAGCACAAGCTAGCACTAACAAAAGCTGCAATCCCTGGAATTTACAGAGACAGCACAAGCTAGCACCAATAACGGCTGCACCCCCTGGCATTAATGGAGCTAGCACAAGCTAGCACTAACAAAAGCTGCAATCCCTGGAATTTACAGAGACAGCACTAGCTAGCACCAATAACGGCAGCACCCCTGGCATTAATGGAGATAGCACAAACTAGCACTAACAAGAGCTGCAATCCCTAAAATTTACAGAGATAGCACAAGCTAGCACCAATAATGGCTGCACACCACGGCATTAACATATACAGCACAAGTGTGCAATGATAGTCGCTGCACTCCAACAGTGCACTAGAAGACTCAAAACTATGCAGACACAGGAGCTAAACTTAATTTAATATACTCCTTACATCCGAGTTCACTGTATGAAGATTTGCCCTACTGTTTCATTGAATGCAACTTACAGAAACATATTCTATCTACAGAATGATTAACTAATACTCTACCCATACACCATAATGTGCAAGGAGTACTTCTTATTCTGTCGCTCAACAGTAATAACAGTTCTTCAGCTTTACAAATAAACAACATTTACGATGAAATATTTTACCTCCCAGAGACTGTAAACATCATGCATTTCATTTTAACTGATAAACTAAAATCCATGGCAATCAGAAATTTTGTAGATCGTCCAGGGTCGACGCTCACCTCACAGGTAATCAAGAACTTATGCAAACTCCTCCTCGAAATTACCTTTTGGACAGAGCCAATGGGCACTTGCACAGGTGTTGAGGTTTAATTATTCACAGTTGGCGAGGTCACCAATGTTCGCAATCAATAACAAGCATTGGCAAATCCAACAGACTTGCCTCGCATTTTTAGCCCTGACTAAAATATTTTTAAGAAAGCCTGCTACAGTGAAAATGAAACAAAAAGTGATTGTTTTCTGTATGAATCGTATCTGTGAGAAAGAATGAGATATGTGAAGTATCAGTGTACAACTGAGATTTAAAGCAGGCCCCCATGCATTGCAGTGCAAGTACTTTATAAGAGGCGGAACGGTTCACCAAACCAGCCAACAGCATATGGCGAGAGAGAAATATTCCTCTGGGTGGAGCCAAAGCCTACGCTATGTATGTTTTAATTAATTGATAACAATAGGTCTATACAACTACGTTGTCAAGAAAGACCTAAAAATCACCCTACGTTTAGTAACCATTATTGGAAATGCCCTTGGTATATTTTACAGGCGTCTTTCGTGATTTTACAAATCCTGTTGAGGCTATTTGGGGCCACTGACCACTTCTGACGAGGTGACAGATGAACAATAGTAGTCAAGTTCTTGGCTTTTTAGTTGATTGACTGCATTGATTGGATTTATTTCTTATACAGCGACCAGTCTCAGACGGGCATGCTGTCATTAAAGGACAGTAAGAAATAGTAAAATCACGCGAGAGACCAGGCTAAAAGACGACCAACAAAATAAAAAAAGGTCTACACAGTTTGCCCAAGTAGTAAATGACTTCGGATGGAGTTTATATGCAACTTTCCCGGTTTCACAGCCCTGTTAATCGGAGCAACAACAACAGGATGCCTAGACTAGTTGGCTTCAAACACTACCTCAGATTGCTTTTGACCATCCACCCACGAGAGCTGGCTCCACACTCCGGTTTCGGAATATCCATATGAGATAAATTTGCATATATTTAACCTAAATTAGCATAGTTACATGGTCAGTGACAATCCTGTAAGCTAGGGCACAACTGTGCACACCTCTGCACTCGAGGGTGTGAACTTGGGGCGCTTCTGTCACTTCTAGGCACCATCCTAATGCATGATTTTTTTTACTGGTTTTTGCTAGGAAGAATAGGCAGATGTTTGAGTTCTGGACCACAATCTAAAGGTCACACCATCTAAAGCAGAACTGTCTAACACAGGTCAAGGTTTAGATCCATGCCTGAGTTCCACGATAAGCGCTGTATGTAAATGTATAGTTTGTGGATATTTGGCATGGATATATATGGTCCTCCTAGACCTACGTTGGACACCTCTAAGCTAAAGATGTCAAGGATACTGTCACATTGTGACAGGGGAAACTTCCCATGAGGCAAAAGGCAGTACCACCACGACCTTATATCAACATCTTTTCTTTAGAAAAGGCACATGTGAGTCTGGCATACTTTCTATTTCTGTGCATGTTTGATCTTGCAATGAAAGACTCTCATGCTTTGTTTTCTTTTTTGACCTCTTTCTTTTGTTTTTCGTGTTTGCTATCATTCTGTCTGCTTTGTGCTGGTATGGCATCTAAAAACAAGCATTTGCAATGCAACAGGTCTCGCATTTACACGAGTTTAAGCTATTGCCATTGTAAATGACAATGCCTTTTAGTTATGTTTCAAAAAACGAAAACAAAAATAAAAGGCATTGTCATTTGCAATGTCAATAGCTCAGACCGACAGGGTCTTAATAGAAGAGCAAATGGACGGGGCACAAGCCAGCGTGTCCTCAGCGGATCGTGTCACGGTACGGATTAGCAATGTGACCAGAAAGCCTTACTGCAACCAGATCGCAGGAGTCGCTTTGGGACGTTAGGAAATCTGTTCTATTTAGGGTCTGTTGTGACCGCCTTTATACCAACAACGAGGGGCTGTGAGCATACTTCTACGCTGTGTATAGCCGTGCTGTGTCCTCGATGACCTTCCTCACCCCGAGAAACGGTCCCGCGAAGCTGCCAGCCTACTGCCCGCTGGCGACATAGCCCTGTTCTAAGGACGCCTTGGCCATTTTATGAGCTGTGATGACGTCAGCAGTTAAACTGGACAACGAGGAAGAGGCTGGCTTCAGCACCCTAGAGTTTTGTCCCTCTACTTTCCATTCAAATAAAAAACACGAGCACCTAAAAGGGGGAGGATTTTTCAGTGGCACCTTTCAGTAACTACAGAAGGATGAAGAGCAGAGGAGAAAATCTGACCCCTGGGGTCGGACAGAAGGCCATCGGTGTATTTACACCACGCTTGGAGGATAGCGCCTGACTGGGAGGGAGGGACGAGAGGGCAGCGGGAAGGCTTGTTTACCTTCTTCATTTCCCCTCCTCCCCCTGGAGACTCAGCTTGGCATCTGCAGTGTAACGCCGCAAGTGAAAGATCCAGTTCAGGTGGGCGGGGCCAAAAGGAGACAGGGCGGTAACAAAGAGGGACTAAGAAGCCCCAACGTACTAACCTGTCCATGGGTTATTATTAGACAATCGGTGGACATTCGGCGCTTCCTTCGCCACAAATCAAGACAACACATAGATGCACAGCGACAAGAAAGCAGCAGAGCAAGAGTTGAACACGCACGTGGCTCCCTGTCACACTGGCGAGTACTGGCGCATATCACTCACTCTTACTGCCTCTGTGTCTCTCTCGCTCTGTCTCCCCGTGAGCCTCTACCTCCCTCTTTGTCTCATGGCTTGCCCCATTTTAGTTAACACGCAGCGTATTGCCCCGAACGTAGTAACTTGTCTGTGGCTTATTATTAAACAATCGGTGGACAGTCGGCGCTTCCTTCGCCACAAATCAACACAACACAAACATGCACAGCGACGTGAAAGCAGAAAAGCAAAAATTGAACACGCAGCGTATTGCCCCGAACGTACTAACCTCTCCCGTGAAAGCAGAAGAGCAACAATTGAACACGCAGCGTATTGCCCCGAACGTACTAACCTCTCCGTGGCTTATTATTAGACAATCGGAGGACATTCGGAGCTTCCTTCGCCACGCATCAACACAACACGAACACGTGAAAGCAGCTTCACTTGAATGAAAAATTGCCTACAACCAATAATAATAATAAAGAAAACAGTGTAACGCCGCAAAAATATATGCTATGCATAGACGTGAAAGCAGATTCACTTTAATGAAAAAAGTGCCTACACCAACTAATAAAGTCAATAGTGTACCGCCGCAAGTACACCGTGCAGTCCGGATGGGCGGGGCTAAAATTAGACAGGGCAGTAACAAGGAGGAACTAAGAAGCCTTCTGTACAATCCAAAACCAGCGTTTAGCATGGATGATGACGCAAGCCAATGAAATGCAGGGGCGGGGCTTAAACACCACTTCTGAAATCTTACCGATTACAATAAGCCTTGCAGAGCGAGGAGCGCATGCGCGCTCCAGCGCTAGGTCTGCGAGACCTAATAAACCAGGCAGTTTACACTGTAGTTCGTGTTACAGTTCACCCATAGTACTGCTCAATGCTCAGCAAAATGATCTTAAATCGCATTTTTGCCTTGAATTCGCAATAGTAAACATTAACAGGCCTGACTTCGACAGGCTTATTATTTTTGTGAGGCAATTTCCATTTTTGATTCTAATCAGTAGCGACGTACTCAAATCCTAAATTACAGGTGTTCGTTATGGACAAATTAAGAGTGGAAAAAATATATTTCTTTGACACCAACATATTTTCAAACGGAAATAGATCTTCCTTTTATTCTAGGTAAACTCATAGCCATTTCCAAATGAGGAACTCAACAGTGTTCACATTACTCAGATCCAGAAAGTGTAGAATGAGCTCTTCGACTTAGCAGAACTTATTCCAGCCCAGATGCCAGACTTAAGCTGGGCGACTGATTACGTCATTAAGTGTTTGCTTCAGGAGAGCTTACGAAAATAACTCTCTACTGTACTGCGAGGTGGAAAGAGCTTTCTACATATCAAGTGTAACTAGCTGCCCCTGCGCGACTGGGTGTTCTTTAGGAACGAATGTCCTGAAGTAGATTATTCTTGATGCCGAGGAAACTGGGGCAGAGTTGGGGCATCTGGAAGTGCCGAGGCTGGATCACGGTGCATAGAGCGGTGGAGTGTAGGGCAGGGGCTTCTATGAAGGGATCTTTTCTACCACCTAATGACGGCACCAAATAACAGCAAAAAAGGTCCATATGTTATTTTTTCAGTGTATGGGGAGAGGTCCCAAGGTAATCAGCTTCTTGCCTAGGATCCTTAAAATCCTTGCTCTGTTCTTGGTAGGATGAGGCTGTTTGTATTTTATTTGCTCTGCAGAACAAACCTGGTATTACGTCCCACTGTGCTCAATACAAATACAGATGGATAGCTTTTTTAAACACAATTTACCGTCACTTTGGGAAACAGACACATCATTTCTTAACACAAAACTGCACTTGTCAATTGCTAGAGTGATCGGAGCATCTGATTATCTTCAAGAATCCAGCACTTGAAATGACATGTCCTCTGGGCAAGTCCCCCCTCCAAAAGACAGAGTGCAAGACACGCCATACTGTTGAAGGGAGTGGTACAGGTAATAACAACTGCACAGTTAGAATTTACAATGATCATGTAGAGCTGCCGAAGAATGCCTTAGATCAGTAACCTTTGAAAATGTTAAATATGACATACTCAATTGCACTGGCAACAGAATGTGAGATGCTTTGTTTCCACAGTAGATTAGGAATATATACATATCTTTGGAAAGGATTACTGCTGCTGTTCATCATTATCTCAAGGGTGTGCAGACAGAATATCGAGTAAAAAATATCGAGTTGCACAAATATCGAGTAATAAATATTGTGGTTCAGAATATCGACTGCAAGAATATCGTGGTCAAGAATATCGACTTAAGGTAAGTAATATCGAAGTGTTTAATACCGTTTGCAAAAATATGGTTGTTGAAAATATCGTTTTTTTAATTGTTATGTATTTTAGTATATATTTTATATGTATGTGATGTATATTTTTTGTATAAGAATTGTTTGTATTTTTTTTTTTGAAAATCTGTTTTTATTTTTAATAACAAACCAAAGTCAGCAGTACATGATCATTATCTTTTTGTCAGTAGAAAGTACATATAATCAATCGATGTTCATTTTCAGTGTGCCTATTCCACTATCGCACTCATACAGAACCCCCCTCCAGCCCTTCTCCCTTCATTCATTCGACCCCTAGACCCCTATAGTCCACCCACTGCTGCCAGACTTTATTCCATTTTGCGGGCAGCCCCGCCCCTCATAGACTGTCCTTTCTGCCATACAACACCAGTCCATGTCCCTCTTCCACTGGGAGACTGGAGGTGGTTGCACCGCCCCCACGCCCTTGCCACATTCCGTTTAGCCACCATTGCCGCTACCCGTAGCCATACCATGGAATATTTAGACCAGACCTGCTCCCCTGACACACACAGCAAGTGCCATCTGGCATCCACTGGGACCTGTAGCTCAGTTACTTCAGAGAGGATTTGTGCTATTCTGACCCAGTACCGCTGTATACTAGGGCATTCCCATAGGGTATGGAAAAAGGTCCCTTTCTGGCCACACCCTCTCTGACACTCTTCCGTTGTTATCCTGCCCATTCGACACAACGAGACCCTGGTGTAATAGGATCTGTGCAGGAGCCGTAATTGTACCAGTCGGAACCTAGCCCTAATCGCTACTTCCCTCGGACTTTGTATCGCTGCGGCCCAATCGGCATCTTCCAGCAACCCCACGTCCGACTCCCATGCCTCTCTGATCTTGAGCAGCAAGTCTGGGGCGTTATTCATTATTTTCTTGTACGTGGCTGAAAGCGCTTTTTCCGGGATGGGGTCCAATAGTAATCTGTCCTCTAACGGACTATATTCTGGAAGCTGTTCCCCGTCTTTAATATGCCTACCTATGGCGTGTTGCAGTTGAAGGTATCTATAGTGTTCCCTGTATGTAAGTTGGTAGTCTTGCTGTAAGTCAGCGAATGAGAACAGTGCTTGCTGTTTTCTCACGTCTCCCAATCGCATAATGTCTATCAGTTTCCAACTCGCGAAACCCTGCAGGCGCCCAACCTCCCTGAGCATTACACTGGACCATAGGGGAGTCTGTTCTGTCAACCGTCCCGCCCATCCCAAAAACTTGGTTGCTTTTACCCACGCCGCCTGTACTATCTTTGTAGGCATGGGTAGGTCCTCCTGCCTCACCGGCCCATACAAAACTTTCAAATAGCCCTCACCTCCCATTGCCCAGTGATCGACCCGATAGGCTGGATCGTTACGGTCTGCAAAGGCCCAATCATTTACCACCATAAGATGTGATGCCCAGTAATATTTTTGAACATTGGGGACCGCCAGCCCCCCTCATAGACTCCTTTCTGTAATTTTGCCAGCGATATTCGCGCGCTCCCGCCATCCCAGAGCAGTGTTCTAAGTTGGCTATCGACTTCTCTAAAAATTTCTCCGGTATGGGGCAGGGCGTATTTTGGAGTACATATAGTAGACGAGGCAGGGCCATCATCTTGAATAGCGCCGCCCGTCCCATTAAAGATATCGGCAAGTTTCTCCAGTGCGCCACGTCACCTTTAAGACGATCTAGCAGTGGGTTAAGGTTCGCCCCTAGAAAAGCGCTGTCTGTCTTGTCTATCTGCACCCCTAGGTATTTGAAGCTGGTCTGAATCTGAAGTCGGGAGTCCACACCCAAGTCCGGCGGCGGCCCATCCGTCAACATAAACAGGAGGGATTTGTCCCAGTTAATCTGATACCCCGAGTATCCTTCAAAGAGCTTAAAAATTTGTAGCAACCGATTAATTGTGAATCGCGGCCGCGTTGCATACAGGAGCACGTCATCCGCGTAAAGAGATATTCTCTCCTCCCATTGATCACCACCCCTGATTCCCGTGATTACCGGATCACCCCTAATCCACACCGCCAGCGGTTCTAGCGCCAGGGCAAACAAAAGTGGGGAGATGGGGCACCCCTGCCTGGTACCCTTCCGCAAACCAAAGGGACGAGACACCGAGCCATTGACTCTGACTCTAGCCATGGGTTGCGTATACAAAAGTTGGATCCATGTGATAAAAATGGGCCCAAAGCCGAACCGCCGCAGGACTTCAAACAAATAGTTCCACTCAATACTATCGAACGCCATACGGGCGTCGAGCGATAGTAGCGCAGCCTCCGTTTCGGGATCTCGCCTAACTAAGTATTGTACCCCATACAGACGGCGCAGGTTAAGTCGAGTACTCCGACTGGGCATAAAACCTGATTGGTCTGGGTGAATCAGCGTCAATATGGGCACCAATAGTCTGTTCACCAGGACCTTCGCTAGGACTTTTACCTCTATATTAAGCAGGGAGATCGGTCGGTAGGACCCGCATTTCTCCGCCGGCTTGCCTGCCTTGGGGATCACGACGATCGTCGCCGTGCGCTGATCTAGTGGCAGTATACCCTGTTCCCTCGCTTCGTTAAACATGGCCAGGAGGTGTGGAGCCACCGTGGAGGCAGTGCATTTAAAAGTTCTACCGGTATGCCGTTAGGTCCCGGCGCTTTACCCGCCTGCAAGTCCTGTATGGCACCCACTATTTCTTCTACTGTAATGTCCCCGTCTATGGAGTCTCTATCCTCCACCCCTAGGGTTGGGAGTTGCATTTCGGCTAGGAGCTCAAAACAATCTGTCTCTGTCCGCACTGGACTTGAATCGTAAAGTGACTCGTAGTAATCTGCGAACACCCCTGCGATCGCTTCCCCTGTCGAGTGCACTTTCCCTGCACCATCGTGGATTACCGTTACCCAGCTTCTCTCCCTATCTCTCTTCTCGAGCCAGGCAATCATTTTGTTCGCCTTGTCTCCCAGATCATAGATCCTCCGCTGCGCGGCCAGGGCCACAGATCTGGCATTTGACATCGCCATATCTTGCAGTTCTCGTTTCCGCAGGTTTAGTGAGTGTGCCAGTGCCTCATCGCTCCTGCCCCCTCCCAGATATCGTGCCTCCAGGTCTATGACCGCCTTTTCTAGTTGGTCCCAGCGTATTTTCTTCTCCTTTTTGTCCACCCCTATGCAGTCTTGGACATATCCTCTTATCACCGGCTTGTACGCTTCCCATAGGGTGCTGCGATCTTCGACTGTACCCTCATTTTCTTGAAAGTATAACTTTGTTCGCTCCTTAACTTTCTGTGCATTATCTTTATTCTGAAAAAACCATGCATTCAGCCGCGGTGGCAGAACGGATTGTCGTGGTGTACCCTTCAGTGACATCTCCACCGGAGAGTGATCCGATATGCCCCTCGGCCCTATTTTGGTGTCGGAGAACCATCCCACACTCCCCTTAAGTGTCAGCAAATAATCCAGCCGGGAATAGCTGTTGTGTGCTGCGGAATAAAATGTGTACTGTCTGGCCCCTACGTTATGGAACCTCCAGAGGTCCACCAACCCCAGCGCCTCCGTGAATGTTAGTAATGGCTCTGTTCCCTCGCACGGGCTACTCTTGAATCCCTATCAAGTCCCGGGTCCATAACTGAGTTCATGTCACCCCTAATACCAACGCCCCTGGGGGAGAGCCACCAGAAAGGCCCCCAAGTCCTTAAATGCGTCTACACGTGTCGCTGGCGGTATGTAACAGGAGACTATATTAAGCACCTGTCCCTCCCAGCAACCTGTCAGAGCCACAAATC
This sequence comes from Calotriton arnoldi, assembly GCA_963921515.1. Classification (NCBI taxonomy): domain Eukaryota; kingdom Metazoa; phylum Chordata; class Amphibia; order Caudata; family Salamandridae; genus Calotriton; species Calotriton arnoldi. Next base: position 5,086,217 of record CAWUFW010000156.1, read on the forward strand.
GCCCCAGCGGGTCGTGTGTCACGTTTTTGATTGCCAACGGGGTTGCCTTTTTAACCAGGATTCCTACCCCTCGGGCACCCGAGGTGTACCCTGCATGCGCTACCAGTTTATAACCATAACGATCTAATGCCCGGTACCTCTGGCCCTTAAGATGTGTCTCCTGAATCAGTACCACACTGGGGAGTGTCGATGTAGGTACTGAAGCACTATGCTACGTTTAATCCGGCTCCCCAACCCATTGACATTCCAGGATAATATTCGCAGGGCACCAAAACCCTGTGTTCCCACCTGTGGCCCACTCTGCATTTCTGGAGGGATTTCTGCACCAGTAGGCTGTTCACTCTCTGCCATTATACCGGTGCTTATACCGCTGGAATCCCACCGGCCTGAACATCTCTACTATCCCCACTGACCCTGTGAATCTGCTGACCTTACAACAACAAAACATACACAACTTCAACAAACCCCCTAAGTTCCCCCACCCCCTCCCTGCTACCCTGCTGGAGAGCATAACCACTCTTCCCACCCCAACTCGCAGAGTGCCTGTCGCCCAGAACATTCGAACAACTGTGGGGGTGTAGGCGCCCAACGCCTGAGCTGCCCGCCCCCAGGTCTCCTTACACGTTACCTTCCCATTAGCCTCATTCATAGAAGGACCATTAATACAATACAATGCAATCATAGGACTGTAACAGTCTTGGCGCCCCCTGCGCAGCCCATCGTCCCCATGCGGTCCCGCATTGCGTGCCGATGCCCAGCACCGAGGTACTTGCGTGAGAGTGGGTCTTCCTCACTCAGAACTAGTCCGACTCCTCTCCTGGCCGTCTCTGCCGCTCTTGCCAGTGTCCCTGCTTATTGTTGGCGCCAGCAGTGCGCCACCCTTCCAGCCAAGCCGTTGCAGATTCCGGGGTTGCAAAAACCATGTCTTCCCCTCCGCCTCCACCCTCAACTTGGCTGGATACATCATGGAGTATTTTATTGCCTTGGCCCGCATTTCCTTTTTACTACATCAAAGGTACGCCTCTGGCGCTGCACATTGAGCGTGAAGTCGGGGAAAAACGGATCACCGCATTTTCACGAAGCAGGTCTCCAGACTGCCGCGCCGCCTGTAGGATAGCGTCTCTATCTCGATAGTTCAGGATTCGTGCTATAATTGTACGCGGTGGTGCCCCCGGTCGAGGTTTAGGAATGGGGGCACGGTGTGCCCGTTCCACTGTAAAGTGGACTGACAGGCGTTTCGGTTTCAGGTGGTTCAAGATGATGTCCTCAAGGAACAGGTCCATACTTGGCCCTTCCATCCCCTCCGGCACCCCCACTACGCGGATATTGTTCCTCCTGGCCCTCCCTTCTTGGTCCTCCAGCTTGGCCGCCATAAATTCCTGTTGTTTAGTGAGGGCCTGCACCCTTTCCTCCAGACTCTGTGTGCTGTTTTCCAGGTGCGTGACTCTAGTTTCCGTGGCCGCCATTTTGTCTGACATCTTACGGAAATCGGCGCGGAGCAAGTTGACATCCACTGTGACTGCATCAATTTTGGGATCGATTGTCCCTTTCAGATCCGCTATGGCCGCCAAGACAGCCGTAAGAGATGGTTCACTCTGTTCTACAGCCTGATCCGTTTGGGCTGGGGCCGTCGCCATCGGCAGGGCGTATTTATCCATTTTGTTAGACTGTGTTGCGGCCGGGCCCTTGGGCTTCATGCTAACACTCTTCCACTCCCGGGTCTGGGTCGAGTCCCCTACTTTGCTCACTGTTTCACGGTCCCCTCTCCGGCCCCGAACCGCCGTCTCCGTAGGTTCACCTGCCGCTCTGTTTCGTTGGAGCAGATGTTATGCCAGGTCGTTGACCCCGGCTTATGCAACTCTCCGCCGCGCCCGCCCACTCTTGGTTCAGGGGCCGTGGTCACCTCGGTCCTCGTCGCGCCCGCCTGCTGAGTGTTATTGACCTGTGGGGGATGCTTACTCCGTTTAGCGCTCCACGCACCTGTCACATCTGCTCTCTCGATGGCGCCCTTCACCCCTCCTCCTTGGCAGCCAGCTAGCGCCGCTACGTATCCTGGCAGGCCACCTGGGCGCTCGAGGACTGTCTCTGTGCTCGTCCCTCTGTGGTTGCCGAGAGGTGTCCCAGAGTAGCTCCCCGCCGTCTCTCTGTATTGCTGACGCTATATCGGGTCATTAGGCACAAGACACCCGTTTCTCCATCTATTTGCCACCAGCAGCAGCCCTGGTCTCTGTCGCGCCTGTTGACCCCACAAACTGATCCCTACTTCCTCGTGCGGGGTATGTAGTCGCTACGCTTAGGGGGCTATACTGCCTGCCCCCGTCGCTGCCTCGTCGCTGCCTCGGCACGCCCAAGCCGCTCCGGAGACTCCTCCGCTCGCCCCGCGTTCTCAGCACAGGCCGCCTCTTCTCTCGCCTTGATCCGGATCGAGCCAATATTTATTTGTCTCGGGCACCGGGGGGGCCCAGGGACCCTCCCGAATGTGCAGCGCTCAGTGTCCCAGGGAGCTGCGAGGGGCACGAACTGACAAGGGCCGGTCACCGCCGCCAGCCTCCACTGTCCCCGCCAGCTCCTCCCCTAGGCCGCTCTTTTCATCCTCGGGCCAGGGCCCCTTTCCCCACTCGGGACACCGATTACCCACCGGGCGATTCACTTTAGTCCAACGCTATCTCCGACGTCCTTGCCTCACCCTCCACCTTGCGACACAGTCCTTCTCGCAAATCCGCACCCCGCCTACCAGGCCTGTCCGGGCTCTCGCACCACTCCACTAGGCCGCGGCGCCGACTCCGTCCTCCGCTGCGTCACGCCCTTCAGCCGTCCCATCAGCTGCCGGGGAGCCGGTGCCTTGCCCGCAGACCGGCGGTGGGGGTGCTCCGTCGCCGTTTTCCGGTGATTTCGTAGCTTAGGGCCGGCTGGAATGTACGGATATTAGCTCGTTAGAGACCAGAGGGACGGAGCTCACTCAGGCAAGCCGCCATTTCCCTCGGCGCCGAAACCACGCCCCAATTGTTTGTATTTTTTTAATATATGTGTTACATTTTTTGTTGTTATAAATTTTTTTTCATTTGAATTATGCGTTTTTAGTTCCGCAGCGGGTTGTGGGTGTATAGGGGAATAGGGTGGGAAGTAATTTAATTACATTAAATTAATTGTTATTTTGAATTTTTTAATATTTGTTTAATTGAAATTTTATAGTTTTAAATGTGTAAAGTAATTTATTATTAATTAATTAATTGATTGTTAATTTTAATTAATTGATTGGTAATCAATTATGGTAATTGTGTAATTAATTTTAGATGTGTGTTGTGGTGTTTATAGGTGTAAAGGGTGGGAAGTAAATCATTTTTAATTGATGAATTAATAATTGGTTGATAATTAATTTTAATTAATTGGTAATGAATTATGGTATTTGTGTAATTAATTTTAGGTGTGTGTTTTGGGGTTTATGGGGTAAAGGGTGTTAAGTAGTTTATTTTTTATTATTAATTTTTTGTTAATTGATATTAATTAAATTAATAAAAAATGTATTATGGTAATTGTGTGATTCATTTTAGGGGTGTGTTGTGGTGTTTATAGGAGTAAAGGGTGGGAAGTAATTTGTGTTAAATTCATTAATATATAGTTGTTAATTAATGTTAATTATTTGATATTTATTTTGGGTAATTGTTTATTTTTGTGTGTTTTTACTTTTAAAGCGGTAGAGGGTCGGTATTAAATACATTTTAATTACTTTACTATTAGCTGTTAATAGTAATAGTTTTTAATTTAAAAATAAGTTTTAATTGTCTTATTATTTTATAGTTTAATTTAGGTGTGTGTTGTGGATATTATAGTGTTAAAGTGTGTGTAGTCAATTAATGTTTATTCGTTTTTTATTAATATTTATAAAATTAATAATATTTTTTAATTGATTATTAATTATGTTAATTATGGAAGTAAATTTAATTTAAAATGTTAAAGTGTTTTGTTTTTGGTGTGGTCTTATAGGGTAGGGAATAAAATAAATACATTTATGTACTAATTAATTATTAAATATTTCCTAGTTTATTTTTTTAATGTATTTATTATTTTATATAATATTTGTAGGTTTTTGTTATATGTAATTAATATTATATTATGTTTTATTTTTATTTAATATATTTGATTTTTCATTTTTTAAATATTATTTATTTTTATTATTTTTCATTTTTTTAATATATATATCTATTTTTAACTGTTTGTGAATAGTAATTTTTGTCTCTCCGCTCATCCAACACGTTCCCTAATGTTGCACTCACTGGAGTGGGAATAGTTAATTTTACCCCTCCGCTATCCAACACTTATCCTACTGTTGCATTCAGTGGAGAGGGAATAGTTATTTTTACCTCTCCGCTATCAACACTTTCTCTACTGTTGCACTCTTTGGAGTGGGAATAGTAATTTTTGCCCCTCCGCTATCCAACACTTTCCCTACTGTTGCACTCAATGGAGTTGGAATAGTAATTTTTACCCCTCCGCTATCCAACACTTTCCCTTCTGTTGCACTCTTTGGAGTGGGAATAGTAATTTTTACCCCTTCGCTATCCAGCACTTTCCCTACTGTTGCACTCAGTGGAGTGGAATAGTAAATTTTACCCCTCCGCTATTCAACACTTATCCTACTGTTGCACTCAGTGGAGTGGGTATAGTAATTGTTACCCCTCCGCTATCCAACAGTTCCCCTACTGTTGCACTTATTGGAGTGGGAATAGTAATTTTTACCCCTCCGCTATCCAACACTTTCCCTTCTGTTGCACTCTTTGGAGTGGGAATAGTAATTTTTACACCTCCACTAACCAACACTTTCCCTACTGTTGCTCTCACTGGAGTGGGAATAGTAATTTTTACCCCTCCACTATCCAACACTTTCCCTACTGTTGCGCTCACTGGAGTTGGAATAGTAAATTTAATTCCTCTGCTATCCAACACTTACCCTACTGTTGCACTCACTGGAGTGGGAATAGTTATTTTTACCCCTTTGCTATCCAACACTTGTCCTACTGATGCACTGATTGTATTGTGAAATGTAAGTTTAAATTTTTTTAGTAGTTTAATATTTTAATTTGTTATAGATTTTTGTTTTTTTATATTTTAAATCATTAATATATATTTTTATATTGTTTTAAACTTTTAACAAATTAAAAATAGTTTATTAATTGTTTTAAAGTAAATATATATGTATAAATTATTGTTTGTGTTTATTTTTTTATTACAATTATTTGTTATATTTTATTGAAATGTATTTTAAATGTATTTTATTTTGTTAAAATTATATTTAATATATTTAATATATATTATTTTATATAAGTCGATATTTTATACATCCATATTTTTTACATCGATATTTTTAGTCGATATTTTTGTACTTACCTGTTTAAGTATAGGAGTCGATATTTTTGTTGTCTATATTTTTTACTCAATATTTTTAACATCGATATTTTTTACATCGATGTTGTGTCAGTGAGCCACCTCAAGGCTGCCCACTTCAGTGTGATATGGATACCCTTCACTTGGCTGGTTATATTTAACTGCTTCATCCTGAAATAAACTTGCCAAGGTGTCACAGGAGTCAGAAGAAGCAAGTGAGTGGTTCTTATCCTTTGTAATAGACTGCATCCTCCTTAGTGACATGTGCACTCCCACAAGGATTAGCATATCTCATTACTTAGGGGCCGATTCCGATTCAGGCCGGAAATCACTCCGACCGAGCCGGACCCGGAGAGATTTCCGACCGAATCGGACTCTGGCAGTTCGACCGAACGAGTACGATGCGCACGCATGCAATCGGACTCGAGTCGGTCGGACTCTAATTGAAGTCAATGGGAGCCGGACGTACAACGCGTACGCGGGCTCCCATTGACTCAATGGGTGCGAGGCGAACAAGGGCGCCCCCTACAGCGGGTACGCCTCGATGCGACTCGCGGCGTACATGCACGGGTAGGGGGGACCCATGGGTCCCCCCTGTGTGCGACTCGCGCGGCTACCCGTACAGGGGGGTCCGACACGGACCCCCAAAGTCCGGCTCCGACTGCTCGTTCGAGCCGGACGGCGCGAGTCGGTCGGACTGCTCGAGGCACGCATCGTACTTGCCCGGCCGGGGAACATCTCCATTGCGCAGTGCGAGTCGTGCCCGTGCGAGTCGGTCGGAGCGGTCGGACCCGGGAACGAGTCGGTCGGCGATTTCGCGTGCGCTCGCATCGTACTCGCTCAGACGCACGCATTCTGAATCGGTCGGGAAAGAGGGCTCCGAATCGGATCCGGTTAAGCCGAATCCGATTCGGTGCCCTACCGGCCGAGATCGGAATCGGCCCCTTAATATTAATGACCAGCATTTGCTGACGTTACCATCCAACCATTACTAGATGTGCATAAGCAAATACTGAACACTTCAGCCAAATTAATACGACAAATGCACAGGAACTTTAAAAACTGCATTCATGCAAAAAGAAAACTACTACCACTTGGCAACAAACATGGGGCAATGCACTCACTAGCACCAGCCATCCGTGTCCAGGTAAATGTAAAAACGTTAAGCTGATCCATCAACAAATCACTTACCAGGGACAAAGAAGGCAATAATATATTGTGTCTCAAACCTTCAACTTCAAACTGCTTTCGAGAATCTAACGGACTCCGCAATAAAGGAAACAAGCATCCAGCCACTAGGCACTAGGCAAAAAGCTAGACTTTGTTAAGATCCATTCTGCATGCATCCGCAAAAGGCATCACATCACCACTTGTAGAAGATATAAACCACAGCATCAAGAGCAGTGCTAAAAGAGATCATGATGACACCCACAGTTCCAACACAGAAGAGAGTCCCTGGGCTCCTCATCATTGAGAAAATCACATCCAGGATCAAATTTTAGAAACAAAATCTCGCCACACCGTAATACTAGATTATGCTCAACTCTGTACCAGTTTGGGGCTGCTATGTTGTTATGTCTTACCAGGAACTGAATATACAGGATTACATTTGTAATGAAATAAAATGGCATTAAACCAACGTGTCTGCACTTTATTAAAAAGGCCCTGGTTAACCTAAAATTCATGTAAACAACACACAGCAGCATCCTTTCTTGGCGATTCCCCAAGTAGAGAGGGCTTTTTGCATGCTACCAAGGCAACAACAGCCCATAACAAACACGAATCTGCCTTCTCAAGAGCCAAAGATATCGCGGTGGAACAGGATATCCAAATTTGGGATCTGGGGCATTTAACAAGCTCCCTCAAACCACAGGAAGAAATACGAGTGATACCACCTTCAAGTGGAATGCGCCACCATTGAATACTTAACAGCAGCAGGTGGCCGCAACACCTGGTGACATAAGGGCGTCGGCTTGCCACAAGAACCATATGAATCCTGCATGTCAGTTCGGCTTTGGCCTGATGCGTTGGAGGCAGACATTGCACTTAACCTAGAGGGCTGAGTTCAGGTGTGGTTAGTTAGCTCTTTTCATGTCCGAGACACCACTGATCAGCTAGGTCCATGTGCTAGTTTAAGTGAGTCCCCCACTGCACCCGCCATACAGCTATCTTCCACTCCCTAGCCTATGAGAAGGGGACTCGTTTCCTTATTTCATGAGGGCCCACTGAATCATAGCTGTACTACTGTGGCAACCTTACCCTGTACAGTCTACACCTTACCACAAAAAACCTTACAAACACAAGACGAGGCTGGAAGTTGCCTCTTATCCTTTTCAAGTGTCTCGTTTCTGGTCGTTCTACATTCCTGGTAACAGAAACATGCTTAAAAGAGCGCATGTCCGAGTCACAGCTCTAAGTGACAGCAGGTAGGTTGCGCTGCTCACAAAGGCGTTCCAGATGCTGCTCGCCAAGAGTAGGCGACAGCACTCCATGCTGTTTGCACCACGAAGCAGTAATATGCAACAGGTTAATGTTTAACTGCAGCACCGCGGCCAGACCCACGCGAAGAATCTAGTGTGTCCCGCTCGCCTCAAGACAAAAAAAAACCCACGGCTTTAAACACAAACAAGAGCCACAATGCCCTACTCAGTGTTCCGAACACATCGGCCGTATACTACCGTTCGTGCGACTCGGGAGGTCCGAGGTTTTCTGTCTCCTGCCGGCCTCCTTCCCCGCATTGTGTCTCCGCGAGCCTGGTGCAAAGGTCACCCTTTCATTTGAATGCCCTGCCCTGCCCTGTTGCAGCAGGTAGGAATGACTAACATGCTCGCCCGGCTCGGAGAGCACACAGTGTGCCCCTCCCTGCCTTCGCGCCCCTGCTTACTTATTTACCTTTTTTTTTTTATTTGCGGTTTTCAATAGCGCAACCTTGGCCACTGAGCAATAGAAACCTTCCCAAAATAACACGCTTCAATTAAAGAAGAGCACACCCAGGCAAATGCTGCAATAGTTTGATGTGGAAAAGTGGTTGAATAGAAAACATAGGGTTTCATTCTCAGTTATGTCTGGAAAAAGTTGCAATGTACAATACACCTGAATAGTCCAGCTCAAGTGTGAGGAAAGTACCCCACAATTTGCATTTTGGGAGTGCCAAACAAGGGGTGCCATTTTAAATAGGATTAAAGGGAAAGCATGCGGGTCGGGAGGCGAAGCCAGACCGGTGAGGGGCCCGCCACAAACCCCTACTGGGGGCGGGATGAAGAGCGGGCAGCAGCCAAGCCCGGGAAAACGTTGGGCGCCGATTGGTCAGCTTGATTTAAAGCGACCAATCGGCGGAGGGCCCCCACCTGGGTGTGCATCAGGATTTATGGGCATGGGCCCACCCCAAAAAAACATGTACATAGGCGCCGCCACGACAGCGGCGGCCTGCGGTTTGGAGGTGGGTCGCATCAAACAAATAGGCTGGTGCCTTTCGGGTGTACATACTACCTAGCCCAATATAAGTCTTTCTTCACCACAGGTGCCCCTGGGCAGGCGTACCGGGTATGGATCCTAGGACACTCTTATGTCGCCAGGGCACAGCGGTGGGTGATGGCGCAGAGAACTAACGAAGGAATGTGGCTGCGCGACACAAAGAACTCTTGGATGGGCAACCCTGGGATGAAATGGGAGCACCTGCTGCCTACCATGCAGAAGGCAATAGTTCACAGGGACAAGTCGGACGCAGTAGTGATGCACCTGGGGGAGAGGAATGATCTGGCCAACCTGGGATGTAGGGATTTGATGGGAGCCATGATATCAGTACTGACGGATGTAGCCAGACTCATTAGACCAGCAGCGCTGATATGGTCAGAAATTATACTACAAGTCCTTTGGAGTAAGGCTCTGGACAACGCAGTGGTAGAACAGTTTAGGAAGAAGTTGAACAGCACCATGTCCAGAGTGTGCAAGGCTAATGGGTGACGTTTTGTGAGACATGGCCTCATTAACCTTAAAACACAAGGGTACCACAAACCTGATGGGGTACACTTGTCAGAAGTGGGCATACAGATGTTCCTCAACATTGGGAGGATGCTAGAGTTACTGGGATTCAAATAAAGGGCATCAGGAAAGAGCCTTTGAGGGAACTGCTTGAGGTCAGGAAACCACAAACAGCGTGGAGGGGACATCACAAACGGACAGCAGATAGAGCGCAATAGCCAAAGGTGCAGCCACTAAAGTCTGTGCACTTGGGATGCCTTATGGCAGGGGCATGGGGTGCAGGATACAGGTCAGCATGGGGTCAGCAGAGGGTGGACACGTTACTTGCAGGCCGGGTCAGGCATGAGGGCTGCCCACAACACTTGGCAGCAAGGTGCAGCCTAGAAGCCGCAAGAGACGTGTTAGACCTGCTGAGAAGGGGCATTCGCTCAGGGCATTGTCACAAGGTGCTGTGCTGTTAAGGTTTAAGGACTGGACTTGAACTTCAGGCAAGAAGGCAATAATGACGACTTGATTTAAATAGATAATGTGTTATTTATGGCAATATGTAAATAGAAGCTGTGGCCTTTTTGCACCATCACAGAATTGTGTCATTTGTAAGCACGAGGGACAGTGGGGTGAATGTTTTGGCCGGGGAGCTGAAGGGAACCTGCCCACCTGGGAGGGGTTAGAAAAAGTAGGCTTGGGCGAAAAAAATGTAGAACAATTTTCATTACTTATGTCGAGCACAAATGATGACAAAATACTAAATTATGTTAAATTTTAACACAGTCACACAAAAACAGTTGAAATATGTCTTACCCAGATTGCCAAAAAAATCCTTAAAATGACATTGGCTTTGAGAGACAGAGTTAGAGGTAACAGAAGGCAGAGAGGTCTGGATAGAGAAATAGAATAGACCGTGGTGAAAGAGACAGAAAGTTCAGTGTCACGAGGCTCCTTGGAAGGTTGGGGCCCTGAGCAATTGCCCACTTTGCCCATGCCTTCAAACGTCTCTGCATTCAACAAATGTGTATGGCAGGCTTTGCCACTACACTGTCCATCTACCCGTCTATACACTGGCACACGGAGAAGCAACCTGCTCATCTCCCAATTACCTCAGTCATTAAAAGAATAGAAACAAATTATAAAGCCCAGCTTTTAAAAGTTCAAAATATGTCCCTTCAGGTTTACTCTTACGTCTGGAGTGCATTTATGATAACTTTTATTGAATTCACAAAGACTTGTAGGAGTAAGCCTGCAAATATAGGCCAGCTGTAGATTTACGGTATAGCAAACTGCAAAATTAACTAATGTGGAATTTCCATCATGTAGAAAATTACATGTGTAAATGTGGGGTAAATGTACATTTGCAAATGTAATTTTTGCACTATACAGGGAAAATGCTTTTTCCTTTGGGCAAACCCTCCTCTATAATCAATTTAAAAATAGGAGTGTTTCATCAACATTCCCATCTCTGAAAGACTATTACGCCTGCCTTTGACCAGAGTAAAATTTGTAGGAGTTTCTACTGTGGGAAACTTCCTGCAACTTGATTCTGAATGCCACAAAACTCGCGAATCTTTGGGTGTTTGCTGCAAACTTCAGGCACTCCATTGATATGTGTACTTTATGAACAGAACATTCCACTAATCCCCGATATTGTGGCTCACTGTGTGGATCTTACATTTGGAAATTGCGTTTTTTTGTACACTCATGATGAATGTAGGTGGGAAAACATCTCTGTGAATCAAACCGAGCTCAGTATATAACAAATTTCTCAACTCTCTAACGAGCTATTCTTGGCGAAAAGGGCAATTAGAAGGGCGGGTTAGTGGGGGCAATATTTTCAAGGCCTTGAGCTGCCAAAGATCGGCACTCCTGAAATTTTGAAGCAAGCCTGCCCTGTATATTCATTCACCCACAAGGGCTAAAACCACCAAGTGGTCCCAAAATACTGGAGCTGCTGTGCTTGTGATTTTCCTAGGAACAGGTGCTTTGTGACACATTGCAGCCAGCATGACGTTTTTGACCTGGCTCCCGCAAAAGCTTCTGAGATGCCTGCTGCTAAGAGCCGCCCCAAAGAAGTCTACTGATGTTTGCACCGATCACCGGAAAAAGGTCCCAAATTCAACAACAATACTGCTCAAGTTAATGCAGATAAAAGTACATAACAAGGCACTGGATACCTTTCTAGGGACCTTTTCATCTCGTGAGTCAATCTTCCTAGCTCTTTAACCTTCAATTGTCTTGAAATCATTATAGTTGATTTCTTCCCATGTACAAGGTATTCATGTTTTCTTCATTGTCATTGTATTTAGAGGTAACTTGGAAGCCTGATAGTGAATAGGAGCACCAGAGAATAGGCAAGGTGCTACAGAAACCTTTCCAGTCCATTTTGTTGAATGCTTCATGTTTCAGTCTGCTATTTGACACCCTCCAGGGAGGTCTGCAACACATTGCAATTGTGAAAGCTCACAAGATTTTCAGCTCATTATGTGATGCTCAAGAAGCCATGGGTATGGGAGTAACAGGCACTTACAAAACAGATGCAGAGTTTAATCAGAGCATTTGTTACCCCCCCTTATCTCTTTATACTCCTTCCAAATTTGGGGGTTTAAAACTATAAGCCCCTCACTTAGAACTGGAATGTTTTAGTAGCGTGAAAGTGATGCATCAGTGACGCCCCAACAATTATAACAGAATTGCAGTGAGAAACATATAAAAGGGTCTAAAGGGCCGTGAACGCCAATAACCTTACACATACTTTTACTTCTGGCTCGTGTAGCATCAGTACTGCAATCATATACATACAGCTGCAGTAACATCACTCCATCACATAGGCTTTGACAATGACAGAGGTTAAGCGTATTGACAACAGCAGATACTACAGCTAAATACATCCAAATTCAACGCCTCAACTGGCCTGTGTCTGATGTGACAATTGTTGGTGGCTTTACTCAAGCACCTTGAGAGCTCCAATCTCAATTAAAAAACCCACAATCATTTGCACCCTTGTTGGAACCGTCAGGAGAAAGGGTAACGTCTAAAGCACAATGGAGACTGAATCGGCCTCTCGCTCACAAAGGCAAGAGAGTGCATGTCGGTGAGCAGTGTTGGGATGAACTCCCCGATATGGAGGACTCCAGTTTTGAGCACTTTCTATAAACCACCTTCTTAAAACAGTGAGGTCCGATTCACAAACATAATTATTTGTGCAAGTAACTTTAGTTTAAACACAGACAAACATCCTTTATAAGAATGTAAACTTTTTCAAATCAGTAAAGGTGTTTTGCAGTAATAAAATGTGATTAACTGTCACAAATAACTTTGTGAGAGTAAATCTGCTCCCTGGGGCGGTGAGTGGGTGTCTTTAAGTGGCTGTTTTTTTACATCACACGCAGTTTTTTCGTCACATTTAAACTGATGATAAGACAATGTACACACCCTGAGATGTCTTCTGTCTGTGCGTCACTTCTTGACATGTTAAAGTGAATTTTCCTCTTGGAATAAAGCCACAGGGAACCTTGTAATTCCTAGCGTTGACTCACTGGTTCAGTAAAACAATGGCACAGACCCCTAATTCCTCTAAACAAACACAGGCTCTACGTCAACTCCAGGCAACTTTTTCCCCGTATTTTCTGAGAAAATGTTAGCACCGTAAGAAGCTACATCCTTAGGTGACCTTTTCTTAATTACATAAAAGAGCATTGTTTCACTATCTGCTGTAACTATTATTACATGGCATACTTTAACATGTAATATAAAATATCTGTAGCAAATTAGCAAAATTAGAACAAAAAACTAGTAAGTTCTACGCAGGTCCAAATATTTACTACATATTCCCTGTTTACAGTCTAGTATCCTTCTGCATCCTTTGATAAGTGACAATCATTAGAACAAACTGTGCTCATGTCTACAATGCAAGTTAGTTCTGTGAGTTTCAATGTTGTGCAATGCTTCTTTTGGCACGGATCACACCCCATTGCAAAGTGCTGCGAAACAATATGACTGCTGATAAAATCACAGTAAGCCTGAAAAGAAAGGGAATGAAAGGCGCAGCACCAGAAGACTTGGCAAACACACAGTACCATCGTGTGTCACTCCATATTGGAACTCTTCCTCTGGTCACCCGGTGAAGAACAAGTATCAAAATGGGAAGCATACTGTGAGCTGGAAACCCCTGTACAGCTCGTGTGAGCAGGCTTTCAACAACTGAACACCGTTATTGGATTTCCATCCTCCCCAGCAGAGGGGAGGCTGACTCATAGGTTTTTGTTATCTTGGGGGCTGGTAGAGTTGGTGCTCAAGGAGTGGTGGCATAAAGCCTGCCCATAGCTCACCCAATTCAATTACTCTCTATTTAGGTCTTGCCTATCATACAGCTTTTAGCTGTCTGTAGGCAAAAGCCTCTTGTGGACTATACCAAAAGCTTTTTTGTGGAATTAGAGCCCTCTCAGTGCTTACAATTGGTTGGTTTTATTGTTCACTCTAATTTGCTTGCTTCCTATTCAATTGCTTGCTTCCCTTTTCTTGTGTTTGTCCCTTCCATGGAGCATACCTTCTTTACCATCCTTTCGGTTGACTGACTTATGTCCTTCCACCGCTCACCTTTAGGTGAGTAATTTTTAGGTCTCGCCTAGGCAGTGCGCATGCGCTGCCCTAGGAGATGACCTTTAGAAATCGGTCTGCTCCTTTTCAAGCACACTCGTGCTTGTGCTGGCCTCCACCTTGAGGGAGAGAGCAGCGGCGCGCGTGCTTATTGAAAACATATGGCTCTCGCGCCGCCGCTGCTCGCTCCCGCAAGGCGGAGGCCAGCACAAGCACGAGTGCTTCAAAACAGCTGCTGCTTGTTTTTTTAACTGTTTTACAAAGGGATACGAAGTTCCGTCACTGGAGGGCAGTAGAGTGTGAACCGATGACCGCACGCACACCCCTGAAAGGAAAACACACACGTCGTTCATCGCTTCGAAATTCTCACAAGTTTGGTACGACAAGTTTGGTACGACTGTTGTTTAAAAGCGCTTGGAAACGGCCGGACTGCACGAAGCGCTATTAGTAGAATCGCCGAGAACTTCTCTTGGGTTAGGGTCGGGAGCACATTACATTGGACATTAACGTATTATGGCTGGCACGGCTGTTGTTTTAAAGCGCTTAGAAATGGCAGGACTGCACGAAGCGCTATTAGTAGTTCCACCAAGAAGTTCCCTTGCACGGACTTTGACAGTGCTCCGCGTGAACATCCAGCACACGTACCTAAACGTGCCAACGCATCCTCACCTGAACACAACAAATGCAGGTGCAAGCAGCGGGCACAACTGCCCTTGCAAGGCCAGTCCGCGAGGCATGTACCACGCTGCCCCCTTCTCAAAAGTATGCATTTTCATAACATGAAACACACGTCTATAGCTTGGACCTGACGAAGGCCAGTATATTGTGAGCGCACGTCCCTTAAACCTCGACCGAGGGGCAGTTTGCGCTCCGTTTGTACCCTGTGGGTGTGCGTGAAACAGACTTAACTTGTACTTCACAGCTCCTCACACTACCACACACTGTATCAGGCATATAACACAGGGCAGTGCTGAGGAGGTCACAGGGGCAGCTGAGGGCACGGCTTGCACTAGTGTGTGTTAATCCCTGAACCTGTCCGGTGCGCCTTGAAGCACTTGCGTTCCAGGGTTCGTTCACTTCATCTTTCCAGATTAAAAAAAGTGCTTTCCGTTCTTTATATCGAAGCCCCACAGGTCGTGGGGATGATTGAGGAATCGTGGCCTCCTTCTTCGCGTTGATTCGGTCTCCTGCGCAGCTCGCTGTCCATTCATCCATACATGTATCCATTCATGTATCCATTCATCCATTGACTCGTCCCATGCTGTCATCTTGTGCCCCAGATGCAAGCATTCAGGACGGAGAGGCTTGAGGCGAGGTGCAGCGCCGAGAGACCGAGGCCTTGGCAGTCGGTGCGCTTTACACCGTGCCTTGGATGCGTTGCGCGCTCTCTCTGCTCTCCCAGGGGCCCTGCCGGCCTCCTGCACATACGGTGCCGGGCACTCCAGTTACAGGGAGCTGTGCCCCAATCAGTACCTAGGGGAGTCCCAGGTGGCCGCCACCAAGGTCAGGGTCGGTCTGAAGCGGCCAGGAGATGGCATGGCCCCCAGGGGCCATGGGTCCCAGGTCAGCAAGTTCACCTACAGTGTCCCCCTACTGCCCCCTTTCTGGTAGCACCAAGCCCCCGTTCAGCTGTGGCAGTCCCTCACCTTCCATGGGGTGCGGCTCCCGTCTGTCCGCCCTTAGCTTTATTCGCCCCTATGCTCTCGCAGCCCCCCTCCTGCCCTCGGTCACTAGCCTGTTCACAGCCCCTCCTCCACTCTCACCTCTCCTCGAACTCTCCCCCCTCTGCCGACCTTCACACCCGCTGATGCGCCCTCTCCTACCTGCAGCACCCCGGCTGCCTCCTCAGGCCTAGGTGTCCCTTCCCCGCCTCCACGCCTCCCCCTCTCTTCAGAGGGCGCTGCACACCCCGGATCCACGTTCAACAAACTTATTTCTACCATCGCCCATATTCCAGTAACTCCTTATTCACCGCCTTCCCACCCCTTATCCACTCACCCGCCATTCACCCCTTTCCTGCCCATTCACCGCCCTCCTGCCCATTCACCGCCGTCCTGCCCAGTCACCCCTCTCCCCCATTCACCCCTCTCATCCCCATTCACCCCTCTCCTGCCCATTTCCGTGCTCCTCTCCATTCTCTGCTCTCTTGCCCATTCACCACCTCCTGCCCATTCACTGCTCTCCTGCCCATTCACCACTCTCCTGCCCATTCACCACTCTCCTGCCCATTCACCACTCTCCTGCCCATCACCGCTCTCCTGCCCATCACCGCTCTCCTGCCCATCACCGCTCTCCTGCCCATTCACTGCTCTCTTGCCCATTCACCCCTCTCCTGCCCATTCACCCCTCTCCTGCCAGTAAACGCTTTCCTGCCCATTCACCGCTCTCCTGCCCATTCACCACTCCCCTGCCCAACACCGCTCCCCTGCCCATTCACCCCTCTCCAACCAGTAAACCCTCTCCTGCCCATTCACCGCCCTCCGCTCCATTCACCGCCCTCCGCCCCACTCACCCCTCTCCTGCCCATTCACCCCTCTCCTGCCCATTCACCCCTCTCCTGCCCATTCACCCCTCTCCCACCAGTAAACCTTCTCCTGCCCATCACCGCTCTCCTGCTACTGCTCTCTTGCCCATTCACCCCTCTCCTGCCCATTCACCCCTCTCCTGCCAGTAAACGCTTTCCTGCCCATTCACCGCTCTCCTGCCCATTCACCACTCCCCTGCCCAACACCGCTCTCCTGCCCATTCATCCCTCTCCAACCAGTAAACCCTCTCCTGCCCATTCACCGCCCTCCGCCCCATTCACTGCTCTCCTGCCCATTCACCCCTCTCCTGCCCATTCACCCCTCTCCCACCAGTAAACCCTCTCCTGCCCATTCACCGATCTCCTGCCCATCACCGCTCTCCTGCCCATTCACCGCTCTCCTGCCCAGTCACCCCTCTCCCGCCATTCACCCCTCTCCCGCCATTCACCCCTCTCCTGCCCATTCACCAGTCCTGCCCATTTACCCCTCTCCTGCTCATTCACTGCTCTCCTGCCATGTCACCCCTCTCCTGCCTACCCACCTCTCTCCTGCCTATTCACTGCTCTCCTGCCTATTCACTGCTCTCCTGCCCATTCACTGCTCTCCTGCCCATTCACTGCTCTCCTGCCCATTCACGCCTCTCCTGCCCATACACCTCTCTCCTGCCCATACACCTCTCTCCTGCCCATACACCTCTCTCCTGCCCATTCACTGCTCTCTTGCCCATTTACCGCTCTCCTGCCCATTCAAATCCCCTGTCCATTCACCCCTCTCCCGCCATTCATTGCATTGATATAAATTTCACAAGAGTGCTATAGTGATAGCGGTCTTTGGCTCCCCTATAGTTCAGGTTACCAACAACAACACAAAGTGCTGCTGTATGTTGTTGTGGTAATACCACGCCCTATAAATACTGATGCTGCAGGGTGCAGTAGGTGCCGCGTGGAGTATTACCACATTACTTAGAGCTCCGCATCTTAAAAGAAAGGATAACAATATAGTGTTTTTCCATGTGCAAATTCAGCCAAGACTCTACCCAGTTCTTCCTGGTGAAAAACGTGTGCAAACCCCCACTGATCTTGGAATCCTCACGCGGGCACAAACCGTCTACACCTCACTTGGGATTCTGCAGCTCTTTGAAGGAGGGACAACGTTTTTAATATGAGGTGAGGTTACTTGGGTCCAGGCTACAACAGTTACAAAAAGACACCCGGACAGTCTTGCACTCCAGATGTTGAGGTACAACACGACAATGCTGTGCAAAAACTTGAACCATCCTGAGTAACATTTGATTCTGAGGTGTTCGGAGATTTCCAACCTCTCCACAAACCCCTGTTTGCGCACAGGTCAGAATTCTGAGATGGGTCCTGTTGACCACACCCTGTAATTAGTAGGTGCATCAAAAAACCTCACACATCATTAAATATTGGCAGGTCAAACCTGACAGAAATTTAGCAGGGGAAAAAGTGTACGGTATTTACTGTACAATCCAGATTCTGGTGCCTTAAGCACCAAAATAGGCATGTTATTCCACAGACATCTCATAATAGTTAACAAAGCCAATAGCTCTATCTAAACACTTATAACGCCCCAAAGGCGAGACCTATTGGCTATGCCAATGCTTGTTTCTTTAAGCTCTCCACAACAGTGAATGTCTTTTCAGGATCACTCCCTTGTGTGCAGCTTTCTCCCCGTCAAATCCCTACAGCCCCCTCCCAGAGCACGCCCTGTTGCTAACTCCCAACCCCCCCTTGCACTCTCCATCATGTACTGCTTTTTATACCACAAGCGCTCCATGTCAATTCCTCTTTCCTCCATCCTGTCTCTTGCTGCTTAGCTTTTTTATACTGTTTTATAAATTATTCGGCCCCTAGTGCATTGCTTTCCCCGCTGGTTACTCCTCTCCAGTGGCGGCCGGCATGGCTCAAGGTTGGTGGAGAAGGGTTGGTCGAGCGGGAGGGGATGTTCGCGCGGGGTTAGAGGGATCGCACAATAAAAAATAAAAGAAAATAATAAAATAAACTTACCTTGCCGCTGGGTCCCACGTCTCCGCTCCTGCTCTCCTCTGTAACTTGAGGAACAGGAAGCAGGCCCCACTGACCAATAACAACGCTGCAATGCAGCGTTGTGATTGGTGAGCACCCAGGCTCCCCTGACCAATCACAATGCTGTAGTGCAGCATTGTGATTGATTTTGAGCATCCTGGTTGGACGCTCAGCCAGGGAATGGGGGCCTGGGGTTGTTCTCCATGCAGGCTGTAATGCAGCCTGCATGGAGAAAGCGGGAAAGTGCTCATGACTGGTTTGGGCGGCACGAGAGGCCCGACCAAACAGTCATTGTGCACTTAGGAGTGGGCAAACCACTCCTCTGCTCTGCTCCTAGAGCAGAGCAGCCCCGCCCACCCGCCCGTCCTCAAAGCAGCAGGAAGCATAAAATGATAATAACTCTAAGTTATTATCATTTTATGTTTCTTCTTCCTCGCACTACTTAAAAGCAGTGGGGCGACGCTCCTCCGCCATAGCGGAGGAGCCACCACTGCTCCTCTCTCCATTACCTCCCCCACTACTCGCTACTCCGTTGCTTCTCCATGCCTTCACAGTCATTAAAAAAAAAATCTTTTTTGGGAGGGTCTAGCAGCTGCCATGTGCTGCCGGGCCACTCCACTTTGAAAGAAGCACCTTTGCACAGGTAAAATATTTTTTTCATTTAAGGAGCCAAGTGGCATCTTTACTGCTGGAAATATTAAAGCACATCAACAGTAGGTCCACACTCAATATGAAGTCAAGGCCACCACCTCCACAAGGTGAATTAAGGCAGTAGCCTTAGAGCACCACAATTAATGTTATGCCAAATAACAAAGAAAGGCCTAAAAAACGGCACATTTCAAAGACGACAGAGAGCACCCCAGCGGCAAAATAATATTTTAAATGGAGTTTTGAACATCCTTGCACAATTTGTGGTCATGTCAACCAAGTTATCTGTCCGTTCTGGTTAGGCAAATCAAAATATCACTGGCACAAAGAGGTAGAGCAATGAGCAAAGACCCATGAAGGGAAGGGGCATGGCATTCTGCATGACCAACTGCACCCAAACAATACATTTGCATTAGGAAAATAATGTGCTTGCAGTGTCACCCAGTGTTATAATTCATTTTATTTTATCACCTGGGCTGGGACACCTACTCAGGCAAAAGCTAGCGAGTAATTTGTAAGAGTAACACTGTGAGGTGGCTCATTTTTTATTTAGTATTTGTCTAATTTGCCTTAAAACATCCTGCATTCTGCTATAATGTACCCCACCTTACTTTCAAGGCTGCAGCTCCAAAGATCGTGCCTGCCTCCCCATGGCTGCGGCCGAAGCGTAACCCCTCTATTATAGAAACCTGCTAAGGCAGCCATGTTTAGTGTGGGATGTCAAGTGCATAAATCAAGGGTGTCCAAACATAGGTCTAAAATGTTCGATCAATGTGTATTTATATAGTGGGAAACTTGCTGAAAGGCAGCAGAGTGCTGTATAGGATTGAATGAAGACATAATCAGAGAGTGAATTCAGACAGGAAGATGGAGGATTCTGAGAGGGGAAGTGGACTATTTACTGCATTGGAATGTAGTGTTCTTTAAAGGGGCGTGTCTTCAACCCGTTCCTAAACTGCCGATCAGGGCATGTATGGTACTGATGGATACAATAATGTTCCAGATCTTGGATGCGTATGGAGAAGACCCGTTGACTTGTTTTCTTATTTGCACTTCTTTGCCTCCAGTCTGATGAGGTGTGGCTGCGGGTGTGCCAAGAACCACAGCTTGAGGCGGTGGATGTCCAGAGCGGAGGAGGCTTTCATATAGATTCTACATGCTGGATTGCCAGGATAGCCACATAAAGTACATTTGTGAACCTAACAGAAGCTCATTTAGATAGTCACTGGTTATTCTGAAAATATGCCTTGGATCTGACCGTCATGGATCTACATACATTGCCACCCAGGTTTTAGGGTATACAATTATTTCCTCTGGAGCTGCGAGAAATTTCCTGGGAAGGAGAACCTTGCTCCCCTGAGCTGTAGTCAGAGCTGATGGTAAGACTAGGATGGGAGACCGTTGTGGTCTGCATCAGCGGGGTCTCCAAGATGCGGCTGTCTCTGTGACGGGTCCCCCAAAGAACTACTGCCATGTATTATGCTTTTAAAGTAACAAATAGGGCATGTTAGCACGGTCTCCACGCGGTGGGCAGGGCTGATTTTCACATCACAAGAGTTCGAAGGGACTTTTCTTGTTACCAAATAACTCAGCAAATGTGTATGCATTTACCATATTTTCTAAAATGGTTTTTTTAACACTCTAGCCTTTGTTTGCAGCTACGGTAGAGGAAAAAACTCTTGAGATTGGTGTAACTCTGACAATTCATTCTCTGAGTTATCAATCGATTTAAAAACATTTAAAAGCAATCAGTCGATCAGTCATTGATTTTGTAAAACATTTTCTCCTCTTTCCCCACAGCTAATTTATGCAGCTCTTTTCTTTTGTGTCGTGACTTCTGATGGGAAAGGACTCTTCAGAATACACAGGCGCTGGCGCTGAGATGTAGTTCGTGAATGGCTTTATAAAATACCAGAGTGACTGATACTTGTCATATGTTTATAGCTGAAGAGAACTCTGTAGTGTATATTCACACCGGAGAAACTACAAGTACAACGTAGTTGTGAAGAGTCTTCTTTATTCAAGAGGGAGAGCGTAACTGCCACTGCGGCTGGTAACCGCTACATGCCTCACCGTTCCATGCCCCATAATGCCTTGCGGGTACATGACGTGGTGGAAAGACTAGAATGCAACACCACACATCTTCCCCCTTTGCAACAATAGAAGCAATAACAAGGAGGCAAGAATAAAAAGGTTCAGTATAAAACAAGTAAAATACATACATGTATAAATAACAGTCAAGCAAATAAGAACACAATTGATGATTCTGATAGTGTGCCTTAGATACATAGATGGATAATATGTAATGAGTACAAGATAAATACATATAAATAGGTGTAAAAGGTACTTAATAAATAACTGCATAATAAATTACTGGTTAAATAAATACTTGCAGGCGTAGAAGTAGCATAAATAGTGAACACCAAGAACTACAAAGGGACAGGGGAAAGGGAAGGGAAAATAGGGAGGGAAAACAGGGTGATAAATATTAAATAGCTGAGACCGCAACCAGGAAGAACCGTAATGTGGGGTAGATAACAGCTCAAGCTGGTTGCATATCGAATTCCTCATATTTGTTTGGTAACACTACTGGTCTGCCTGTACGGGTGCACGTATGAGGGACAGGGGACTTGTGTACACCCTCCTCCTGAGAATCAGACCCATTTTGTGTTCCCTCTACTTCCCTAGGATGTGAGATGGCAGAGCCCTGAGTGCTGTCTGATTTGTCAGTTTCATCTAAATCATGAGGAGGGGTGCTTTGAATTCGAACCAAGTTATTAGTTCCTCTTAGATCACAAGTGTCGCTCTGTGCCCCACACCCTTCGTGTTCCATGTCGTCATCAACCAGTCCATGACTTCCTAACTCACTCCACAAGCACTCGTCCTTTGCATCTGTGAGTTCATTGTCCTTTTTCCACTATAAGACTTTGTTACATTTAGCCATTCTCGCTAGTGACCATATTTTCCCATCACTCAGAATTGCAGATCTTGTGTAAAGTTCTTTGACTTGTAGGGGGTCACTAAACTTGCTGTTGCCTTTCTTGCACAGGGTGCCCAACTTGACTCTGACCCAATCCCCCGTTTTCAGGGAAATGTCTTTTACCCCGTGCTTTTTGTCAAAATACTCCTTGTAAATTTCCTGTGCTTTATCGAGGTTGCTTCTCACTACTGAAGGAGACCATTTACTCTGTAGTTTGAGGTTCATCCACACAACATTGTCTCTGGTGTAAGGTTCTCTTCCACGTAGGATTTTGAAGGGACTGTACCCAGTTACGGTAGGCGTTATGCGATACGCCCATACTGTTTTTTTTATCTCTGTTTCCCAATTCTTTCCTGCATTTATGGCGGCTTGAACCGAGCCCATAATCATTCGATTGAAACGTTCAGCTAAGCCATTTCCAGCGGGATGGTATACTGGGGTGTGTTTAGCCTTAATCCATTCCTGCTGAGGAAGTTCGTCCACTTCTCCGATGTGAATTGGGGACCATTATCGCATGTCAAACTGCTAGGAATACCCTCTCTCAAGAATGCGTTGGTTAGGAAGGATATGACTGTATCTAAATCCGTTTTCTCACTTATCTCCACTTCCGGCCATTTCGAATATTTGTCGATAAGGACTATGACGTATTTGGGTATGCCCCAGGAGTCTAAAATGGGACCCAGTATGTCGATTGAGAGTTCTTCCCACGGATTGTCAGGGTTACTGCACTTCCCCAAAGGAGGTCTTAACATAGTTAATGACTTGTCTGCATTAACGCAATGTACACACGCTCTCACGTTATTTTCGATGTCGTTGTCAATACCAGGCCACCAGTATGATGTATTGACCCTCCTCTTGGACTTCACGATACCAAGGTGGCCTTCGTGCATTATGTTGAGGATGCGAGGTCTTAAATCTCTAGGGGGAATTACTTTGTCCTCTTTGAGCATAAATATGGCATCATCACTGATCGACAACTCGTCACGCAGTTCCCAATATTTCTTTTGATCGTCAGTTAGTTTCTTCTTTTCCGGCCACCCCTGCATCACAAATTTTCTCAGCTGACTCAGGTCAGGATCTTTTTCATAAGCTGATTTCCAATCCTGTGCACTGATAATGTCTTCTTGTTCTTCTGTAAATGCTACGTTGTATTCATCCCATTCACTGTGTGGCTGTTCTTCTTCCACGACAGGCGAGCGGCTCAGGTAGTCTGCTACTTTGTTCTTTTTTCCAGGCAGATACTCCACATCGTAGATAAAGTCTAAAAGTCTAAGTGTCATCTTTGCAATACGGGGAGTGGCCTTTATGTGACCACTTGATGTGAGAACTTTAACCAATGGTTTATGGTCTGTCCTGAGGGTAAACCTAGACCCCCATAGGTATTGCCTGAATTTTTCCATGGCCCAGATGGACGCCAACATTTCCTTCTCAATCATGGAGAACTTTTCTTCGTTAGGGGTGAGGGAACGTGAAGCGAATCCTATCGTTGTTTCAGTGCCATCCTCCGACACCTGGGATAGGACCGCGCCCAGTCCTTTCTCACTGGCATCGGTGGTTAAAATGCTTTGAGCAGTCATATCAAATCCATGAAGGGGAATTGCTTCACAAATGTCCTTCTTTATGCTATCAAATTCTTTGTTGGACTCAGAGTCCCATGTAAAAACATTCTTTTCTTTCAAGATCTGGCGCATGCTGTGGGTTTTGGTGGCAAAGTTCCTTACGAATTTACTATAAAACTCTGCTAGACCCAGAAACGATCTCACGTCATCTTTGGATTTAGGTACCGGGGCAGACTTGATGGCCTCGATAATATCCTTCTTGGGAGTAATCCCTTTGTCACTGATCTCGTGACCCAAGTATGTCACAGATCGTAGGCCAAATTTGCATTTTTCCAGTTCTGCTGTCAGCCCATTCTCTGACAGTTTCTTCAACACTGCCCGCAATTTGCAATTATGCTCTATTTTGTTTTTCCCATAATAAGTATGTAGTCTTGAAAGTACAAGACCCCGCTGACATCCTTGAACAGTTTGTGCATTAATTTCTGAAAAACTGCGGCAGCGGATGCCAGCCCGAACGGTAGCCGCATGAACCTGTAGCACCCAAAAGGAGTGATGAAGGAAGTCAACTTCCTGCAAGACTGCTGGAGAGATATTTGGTGGTAGGCAGCTGTTAGATCTATCGTGGAGAACCAATTGACTCTCCTCGTTTGTGCAAATAGTTCATTGATCTTAGGTAGCGGGAATTTGTCTACAATAATGTTCTTGTTCAGTTCTCTGTGATCAATACATAAACGCACTTTCCCTTTCGGTTTCCGTGCCACCACAAGGGTTGCCAACCATTCCGCACTCCCGATAGGTTCAATGATGCCATTTTTCGCCAGATGGTTTAGTTCAAGTTGTACAGTTTCCCTAGTGTTAAATGGGATGTTATGAACTCTGTGGCTGACGGGTGTGGCCCCCTCTTTTAACACTATCTTATGTGTAAATTTTGTAAGTTTACCAATGGTACCACAAAAGACATCCGGAAATTCTTTTTTTAACTCTTCCTCAAATGATGTAACAGGGCTACTTCTCATCAGTACTTGGTCTACACTGCCAGGGTTGAGTGTGATGCCTAAAGCCCCTTGGTCCGCCCATCCAAGGACAGAAGGTCCTTTTTCCGCTACATATAACTTTCCTTCAGTCTCTCTACCTTTTGAACTCAAACTTGAGGCGTATGAAACCCACCATAGGTATTTTCTCCCCTGTAAACGTTACTGGATGTACATCAGACGGGTTTAGCTGATCTCCTATGATTCTTGCTAAATCATTCTCCCACACATTCCTTTGAATTATGGTGTATGGGAACCAGAATACGCTACCATTGTTATATGCACTCCCCCAATGTTCACTAAACAGGATGGCTTTTTCTTTACAATATTGTCAATGCCTAAAACATTTTCTTCAATGCACAAAACACATTCATCATTTGTATTCTCCTCCCCTTCATCAGAGTCTGCTCCATACAAAACACATTTAACTGTGGCATTGCTTGGTCTCCTTCTACATACCTTCCCAAAATGTCCAATGATGCCACAAAAAGAGCATTTTGTACGAAAGGCAGGGCAATTCCTGTCATTAGCCATGTGTATCTTACTACCACATCTATAACATCTAGGTTGACTTTCATTTGCAGATCTGTTTGGCACTGTAAATTTTTTAGTGGGTTTCCTTTCTCCCTTGTTCCCTACAAATGGAACCTTTTTGTTACTCGCAACACTTTTGTCTAACACTTTACATACTGTGGGGCTGTTATTTTCTTTCTTAGCTGCAATGGAACATCTTTTAGACATTTCAGCTTTAACAATAGCTATGATTAGCGTCCCTCCGTGCCAGTGTAGCGTTCTGGTCCTCTCTACCACTATCGGTGATGGGGCGTATCGCCATATCAAAGATGGTGATGCTTCCCCGCTTCTTATACTATTTTGTGAACATACCTGTTATTTTTCCACAGTCCATTTTCAATACATTGAATACAATACTGATAGACCTAATCTGGGGAACGGGACGCAGACGAGTGAGCCTTCGGAAACTGCAACTGGAGACACGGAGTGGGGGCCTAGGGGTCCCGGACTTCAAGGCCTACTACTATGCCGGCCAACTCCAGTGGCTCTCTTACTGGACCGCGGGGAGAAACTTGCAAGAAATTGGGTACACATCTAGCGACCTGAATAGGGGTGAGCTACATGCACTACTCTTGCCTAAAGCCAAGATCCCGAGGGATGCCCCCCCCCTACTGAAGATCACTCTACAATGCTGGAGGAAGGCATTATCATATGCCTCCCAGACACCTCCCTACGCGAAGAATATCCCCCTTTTGGGCATCCCTACACCACAAGGTAGACTCACGAGGGCCAGAATACGGGATTGGGTAGACGTGGGGATAGTGGACATTGGGGCGTTTTTTAATGACGGAACTATGCTAGACCATGATTCATTTGTCCGGGCCACGGGCGCTCCAACACGTCTGTATTTATTGCACGCTGCTGTCATACACTCTATTAAAAACACATGGGCTCCACAGCGCAGTGAACCCTCCCAACACAACTTAGTACACCTTTTATACTATATGGGAAACGGAGGACACTTGGTACGATGGTTATATACGGGTATCCGAGCACATGCCGCAATCACACTCACATCCCTAAGAATGCACTGGTCCGAGGATTCTTCCACGGAAATCACGGACACAACTTGGAAGTGCATGCTGGAACACCCAAAAAGGGTGTCACGTAACGCGAAACTAAAATTCATTCAGACAATGATACTTCATAGGTCATATCTCACCCCTGTGAGGATTCATCGCATGTTCCCCAGTTCCTCCCACTGTTGCCCCCGTTGTAAAGGAGACGAGGCAGACTTCCTTCATATGCTCTGGTCCTGCCCCCACATTCGAGATTACTGGGAGAGAGTTCGTCACACTTTAAGTGAAGTCACACAAATCCCTGTCTCAGACGATGCTTTGAACTGCCTTATGGGTCTCCATAAACGCACAAAGGTACAAAAGGTACAAATGAGATTTTTAGACCTAGCCCTTGTTTTAGCAGTGAGAGCCCTCACCATGAGATGGAAGTCTCCCAGATGTCCTACGGTCTATGGTTGGCGGGCCGATATGCTCCAGTGGGGGAGGGCGGAGGGAGCTGCCCTTCGAAAGGAAGAAGAACGAGGGCTGCGGAAACAAACCATATCGATGGAATGGGAGATCATGTTGCATGATCTCGAATCACTTGACTTATGGCCCCTACAAGATACCCCACCCTCATAATACACTACAAGACTCTGGGATTCTTTGTCTTCGGGGTCAGAGACCATGTTCCGCACACTGTAACTCTGGAGCGCTATAGACCTCTCAGAGCTACACTATTGACATCCTACTTTGGAATATCACGGAAATCCGGTATAGACTAACCAGGAGTCGGGGTTGGGAGGGTTAGGGAGGGAAGGGATGTGGTTGAACTTGTTATTCTTGTTAATTTGAAATGTACATGCTTTATGCAACCGATTATTTCATCATAAGTACGATGCCCTGGATGTTTCCGTTGCCACGGGAGACTAATGGTTCTTTAATCCTTATTGAATAGTACGAAAATATATGGTAATTTCATGTCAAACATATGTAATATCTGTTATAAATATAAAAGACTGTCACTGTACAATAATTACTGCAATAGATAGAATGTCATGGTCATCAATAAAGTATGTTAAAAAAAAAAAACAATAGCTATGATTTCATTAAGTGGTGCCTCCCCACAACTTTTCTTGTACATTAGTATTAACTGTGTGCATTATAATTTGATCGCGAATAAAATCATTGTGGAAATTTCCAAATTTACAATGGATAGCTAATTTTTTTTAGGGCAGCTACGTACATGACGTGGTGGAAAGACTAGAATGCAACACCACAAACTCAGACAGGATTGCCAGATGAATCCACGTCAACGGGACACACTGTTCCAGTCCTGGGCTTTCATTTTACACATCATATTTTTCAGCTGTGTTAGTACAATGGCTTCAGTTCAAGAAAACCAAACTGCAAATCCCAGAACGCACTTAAAGGAAACACCAGGAAGGTGGAAGTGGGATCCTGCTGAAAGGGAGTGATCTGGGAACCCTACATGCCACAGTGTTCTGGCATCAGAGGAAGAGTGGAGTTATATGGTTCTCTCGCTCTGACATCACAGTGCTCGTTTATATAACCCTTCTTTCCTTTCCACTGAAAGGAGCTGGAGGACTATTCAAATACAACACAAACTAAAAACTGATTTAACACCTGACAGAAAGTGGGCATGAGAGGGAAGAGGTCGTTTGACTCTCCGCAAACTGACCACACAGTTGCGTGTCCCTCCCTTTAATTAGATACGCTGTGTCATAAATGCATGCTCGCTTTTCAAAACAGGCAGTGTGTTTATGTGAGAGTGCGTACACAACGGCACCTAATACACACAGATAACACACTCCTAAGCTCTCGTTTTTGTGCACACCCATGAACAGCCTCCTGACCACTCACCCGATGCTATGGTCACTCCGCGCAGCGTCTACACAGTTTAAGTTACAAGAGCTACACTGTGGTGCTATATACCCTCAGCAATATAAATGGATGACCTCTCTGGAAATTCCCCAACATTCACACTAACATACAGGCCGCACCAACCAACACCCTTCTCTTCCCTGTATGGACATGCCAGAGATCAACATTGTCATCTTTTTTGCCTCATGTGTACGTATTTTTCCAAGATGGAAACATTTTCCAAACTGTTGACATATTCCAAGCAATTGTTACAATAAATGCTGCTTTTTGCAATGCCTCGAGGAAGAACCCAGAGTGCCAGTCTCGTGCCTTTACCTCATGGTTTGAATCTAAATGGCTTGCTAGACTCTCTTCCATTTTTGACAAAACACCCAGGGCGCGATTCAAAAAACATTTGCACATCCAAGTTTAAAGCAGCTGCGCTAAAGTGCCTCCTGTCTGCACAAACACCATATTCTGATTCACAGACTCAGGTTATCCAGTCAATCCACAGATGAAATTTAGAACTATGGAAAATCTGAAAGAATGGCCGATTTCCTAGTCTCAGCCTTAGGGCTAAGGGAAGAAATATGGATGTCCCCAGGGGAGCTGTGTGGGCAGGAAGGCCATTGGGGATGGTGTAAACACCTACAAAGTCATAACTTTGTAAGTGTTAACAAACTTTGTTTTCACATCCAATTAGCCCACCTACACCTAGGCCCGGATTCCGAATTTATCGGAGTATTAGGTGTACCTGACAAATAGGATACCACGAATATGTTTTTTATCGGGTGAGATAAACAGCGCCTTACCGTACACTTTACCCCTGTTAAATTCCGGCAGGTCTGACCTGTCGAAATTTAATGAAGGGTGAGGTATTTAATGAAATGAAGTTACTGGGTATGTTAAATACCACCCGACTCGGAATTCCAACCCCTGCGCAAAGAGGTTTGCACAGGGATCTGAAAGCACCGACCCACTCATAATCAGGGCCATACAGGGCCGGACTGGGAACAGAAACCGGCCCTGGCAAACCGCTCAGCCGGCCCCCCCTGGGGTGAGGGGGAGTGCGATCGAGCAGTTTGCGAGGGCCGGTTTCGGCCGATTTTGTTACCGGGGGCCGATATTGCCGACCCCCGGTAACAAAAACGGCCCCCCAGGGGCCCAAAACCGGCCCCCACCCTAGCGGCCTACCCGGGAAATGCCCGGTGCCCGCTATGGCCAGTCCGGCCCTGGGGCCATAGTGTTAAAAAGCTGAAGTAGAGTGTAGGGATGTCTCTGAAAGATAAAATATTTTCAAACAGGAAAAAAACGAAAAAAATTGTTGCATGCACTATTGTAATTTGTGCAAAATATACTACTGCGTAATGTTCAGTCTGAGTGCGCAGTAATATGTAAGAAATCTATGATTGGAATAGATTTCCGTGCATACACGCGTTTTTTGAGGATATTCTAAAAGCCCCAGAAACTTTACGGTAGTTGTGCAGTTCTACGTGGATTATGATACAATACTGTCTAAGAGTATGTCACCGAAATGGAGGGCCCAGTGGAACAAAATGTTGTGCCAGTAAAAAAGAGGAAGAGTGAAAACTAACTAAATGCCGCGCACACCAGCATATCCTGCGAAACAAGCACAACGTGACAATCGTAGGCAGCTCCACCCACAAGTTATCAACATTTCCTAAGATACAGCACAGTGTGTTCATGGGAATTGTTCTGATTAATGGTCAACTTTCACTTTTAGCACAGAGCCTACACTAAGCTGCAATGATCTCCCTAGGTAAAGCTCAGAGCTCATTCTTTTTAATATTGAGCCTGCCTCTGCCAGGGAGTCAGTTTGTTTTATGGATTTTAAGGAGTATCTACGTAAGTATATATAATATGTATGCACATCTGCAGAGTGTAATATGATATTCATTTCTTTATTGCCATTGTTCAGTGTGGGTAGGGGGCATGACAACAGGTGAAGTCTTGAGAGGGTGATGACCCACATCACCCTCAACAACGGTGATTTATAGCATATTACACTCAGCACATCTGCATATAGTTTATGTCATGATTTTCTTTTATAGCATTTAAGCAATATCACGATGCAAGGATTTACATCTACGCAGTGAGGTAAAATCACACTGAAGAGGAATCTTGATTATTAGCAGTGCTTTTCCCTATGTAAAGACAGACAGACAAACAGATAGGACAGGAAGATCGGCATGAGTTGTTTGCCAGCAAAATTGTGAAAAACTCTATCCTCTACAAACGCATTGCAATTCCTTGAATTCGTGCAAACCTTGCAAAAACTGCCTACATTCTCCACATTTGATTGTATTGTAAAGAAACTTCAGAGTTACAAGGTTTCTTGCTACAAAAACGTGCCCGTTCGGTTGCCTGCTGGCTACACCATTTGAGAAATATTCAGTAGGTCATGATTGAAGTTATAGGACGGACGCATAAGACGCCTGTCACTAGCATAGTATATGTGGGCATAAATGCATATATTCAATCAAAAATATATGTTAATAGAAAATTAAGATTAAAAACCCTCTACAAATGTACATGGACTCACAGAATCACAGATTAGGTTAAAAAAACATACACATGCTATTATTAGGAGGGAACTCTTCCACATAAAACCAATTCCTAATACGTTTCCAGTGGGCTAAGCTTCTGAATTCTGGGGAAGGAGACACTTATGTGGTTTATGGCAAAGAGTGGTTGTCTGATGCCGTGTTAGCCCTTTATCCTGCTCATTTTCAGTGACACACAGCAACGTGCAGCTCACCCGATACAGCTCCTCTGAGTACAGTTACAACTTTCACATCACTGCACACCAGTAGTGTAAGGCAAAATGATGGGGCCCTCCTGCAGAATATGGTGACTGGCACCTGACACTCACATATCTCACATATGTTTATAGACCTGAGGAAGAATGGGTGGCCCCCTGAAGGGAGGGCCCCCTGAGTACATGGGCCTGGGTTATGCCTCTTTTGCACACCAACAGGAGGACAGTCTAGGGGCAATGGCAGGTTATGAACTTTAAAAATAGTGCAGCGTAAATAGCCACATTAAACTGCTCTGAGGGAGCAAGCCTACCAGGAATATCTCTTAAGGAACAGGACATGGACGAAGCTCCAAAATAGCCACATTTCTGTGGAGCTCAGTCACATTCCCCATTTCTTGAGTTGCACAAGGACAGGTCTCCCACAAGCAAAAATAAATCCAAACAAGATGCTTGTGAGCTACTGGTAGCTCTCCAGCTACCCAAAATTAAGTCTCCTGTATGCAGGCCAGCCTAATAAATGAGAAGCTTTAGCTTGGTTGAATAAATATAAGTATATCAAAATTGAAAAGTGTGTATTTGAGAAGAAAATGTGTGTATTTTCAGAACTCATTAGCTGAAGTTTGGGGAAACTTATTACTAATATTAACTTGGTGCCAAGGACATTGCAGCTATGGCAGTTATGAATTACCCACGTAAAGGTATCCCACATTGACAAAGATATTTTTACATGATTGCTGGGAACCGTGCATGATGTACGGATGTGATCACTACTGGTAAACTTGCATATGGTGACCACTAATGTAATCTTGTCTGATGTGGTCAGTGTTAGAAATCTACTAATAACAGTAGCTTGGGATGATGTTCATTGAACATAAGTAGCTCTTACTGCAGAAAAAGTTGGAGACCATTTCAGCCCAACACGGTCTCCTTATAGAAACACCGTAGGAAAAGCTTCAGGAGTTGAAGACCATGCAGCAGAAACGCAGAATGAAGCCTACCTGATAGAGACCTAATGGGAGTTAAAAAATACTACTCGCAGTTAAGAAATCCACTTGAATGGAAGGTGCGGTGGAGGCCATGCAGCTTAGTCTGAAGAAATACAGGCAAGAAGCTCAAGGGGCGTTAAATATGGTGGAATATAGAGAACAGAGTCAAAGACTTACAAGCATCTCAGAAACCCTGTAGGGGATTTCAGGAGTCGTGCAGCAAACTTAATTGTTCACAGTGAATGGATAGTGGAACATTTGGAAAATTATGCTAGAGTCACCATCTTCTTGGAGTGCTAGCTGTCCTAGCTGCTGGATAATTGAGGAACACCATTCAGGGATTGATAAATGCATTGATCTACTTGCAGCTTCCTCAGCTACAATAACTGTGCAAAAACAAAAAACTGCAGATGGTCGACAATTCCACAGACGCTATTGTGGGTTTCTAGGGTACTGTGCCTTAGAGAGGTAGCATTATACACGGCTAATAAGAAAGGAGAGTGCACAATAGGTTACCATAAATTCCTTCTATTCCCAGAATTAGTAGGAAAACTCAACTGAAAAGGAATGAACTGCAAAACATTAAAAGTGGGATTCTGGCACTGCAACAGCCTCCAAATGGTATCCAGGCAAATTCTGTGCCAGAAGAACCCTTAGAGTAATCAGACGCTGTATAACTAATTTTATCATCATCATCCTCCATGGGAATTACAATGGCAAGGTGCATATGTTCCCCCAGGCTCAAGCTGCACAGATCTTCCTGGACAAAGCCTCATCTCCCACACCATGGCAACCGTGAAAAGGAAAAGACTCTGAAAAGTAGGCAAAAGAGACACATTAAGGCGGCCATGCAAGGTCTTTCTGTGTTGTAGAAGAACAAGAGGTTGAAGCGTGGATGTAATATTCAACATAATGAAGGCCCATGCTAAGTTCGATGCTGCCTTGTGGTACATCTTTTTTTTCTGGAGGCTTTGGCGGCAAAGCCTCAGGAGCAAAAACAGACCAGCCATTCCTGCACTCTGGCATTTTCCCAGTGGGCTGCAGGGAAGAGTGCTACTTTTAAGACAGAATAGGCTTCCATCAATCACCAAACGAAAGGCACTGCTACTTGTGTTTTCCTGCAGCATGTGGTTGGTTCGAACATGTTTGATGGGGTTAAGTTTGGATTCTACTCTGGCCCTGCTCAGGAGGGTTGTATGTTGGACCAATAATTTCAGAGTTTGATTAAGTTGCCAAACCTGGCCAGACTTTTGTCATGTTAACTGTTTTTCTCCTTCCTCATTTTCACACCACATGAAGAAAACTATTATAAACAAATTGTAAATCACATCTAGCCAACCACTGCCAGGAGTATGAACTTACTGAGCACAAAAGTAACATGACGTCCTACCTTTCTGTCATAAGGCAGCGCTCCCCCGGCCAAACTTTACAAAAAGGACCACTGATTTTGCAAATTTTCAATTGTTCAATAGGTCCTGTGGATGCTTCATTCACTCCAGTACCCTCAGACTGCTTGCTACTAACCACATAAGAACCCAGGGTCTGGTGATCACTGTAGGATCCAGATTTTCAACTGTGTTAACTGCTCCGAACACCAGACTACATGCTGACCACCTGCTATCCTCACTACAGGCGTCACAGACTGCCAGCGTCCTGTGGGTGCCCACTGCAGCATAATGAGCATGTTGGTCTCTGACAAGGCAAGCCGACAGTTCTGTCTGCTTTCTGAGTTGTGTAAGCCCCCCTATGGCACATATACCTCTTCCCTTGTGTACTCTGGGGCCACACAAGTACAATTAACCTGTCTGCGTTCCATGGGTGTGGAGATTATCCTAGTTCACGGAGGCTGCATGTTTCTAGTGGAAGATTTGAAACATCCAATACTCACACAACTACATGTGGGAGCCCTTTAATGAATTACTTCTCTGCAATGAAATGCCTCCCAGACCATAAATTACCATAGGTTATAGAGCCGGGATCTGCACGAGTTTCCCTACTCAGGTTCTACCAATGAACTTCTTCTTACTCTGGTGCAATTTTTCACAATAAGTATGGATCCCTGTATCCAACTTTTTAAGTACACCCCAACTTATTCAATAAATACTCTTACGCTGGGCCTTTGTGTGATTCGTTATCTTATTGTTTTTTTAAAGATTCTGTATCATACTTTCACATGAACATGTAAACGATTTACACACTTTACAGTAACATAAATATATGACATACTTCACTGTGACAATATACAAATAATTAAGAAAGGTTCACGATTCAAACAATAACTAATGGTATATGGCAACATAACTTACACATAAACAGTCCATAAGCAAAGAGACATGACTTTTTACGTTACACATATATGACATATATTTACAAGTGCTTTGTTCCTCTAACGTATTGCACATTAGTCCAAGTGCCTTATTGGGGTATCATGTGTCCTACTCTTGTTTATTGTTGGGACCAAATACCCTTGCGTCCTCGCACATTTTTGTATACGGACACTATTTTGAGGTCCTAATAAGGTCAGAGCTTTGAATAGATAGGTTGTTGTAGCGCCCTTAATCACGCTTTCTGCAGGGTGCCTTGTGTGCACTAGTTAATTGTTCGCTTGGGCTCTTGACCTTTATGCAGAATACGCCGACGTGTTTCGACCTTCAGGGGTGGACCTTGGTGGTGGTTGTGTGGAAGGTCTTCTTCAGGGCCATATATTCTTTGGGGACACTGTGGGTGTATTAAAGGACAAGTCAAACATTCTGGGGTGTTACATGAGGATTAAAATGTAGTGGTACTTTTACCACACTTTTCCGATCACATACCATATTTTTTCTGGAGAAATGAAAGGTTTCTTAGGATATGTTCTAGTTTCTGCATGGAAGGCTGTCTTCCATGGTATACGCAGTAGGCTTTGCGCCTCTCTTTCTTATCCTTTGGCCTCTGGATACATAGGGAGGGGGGACTTGGGTGTTGGGCTTATATACTCATCGTGGAATACTTGATATTGTGAAACTTTTGGCTAGTGTTCCTGCTGTATCCAATTCATGCATCATGTCCGACTCGGACTGCGTGAGTTGTGGTTGTGATTCTCCTTTGAGTGCCCCACATTACGTGCACGAGGTGTTTTGCGCGGTGTTTTCGGCTCTTAACTAGCCTAGGAATGCTAATCACGGGTGATCTTGTGTCTGTATATGCCTAAACGAGGATTAACATGCATCCTGGACGTCATATTGCTTAAATACATGCTGTGATTGAAAACAGGCATGCCTTGTATTGTGGTGGTGTGTTTTTATTTTAAGGAAAACTAGAAATGTGATAGCCCATTTTCATTATGTATCATCAGCGATCTATATGTGTGAGCTCTTCCTTTGATCTGTAGGGGGTGTGCATGCGGCGCACTAAAATTTGTCGAAGAAACCGTTAATAGTTTGTTTGCTGATTGTCGCGGGCCCCTATGGTGCGTCATATTACCATATTCATAGGAATAGCTGTGAGTATGCTTAGTGCTAATGATCCTTAAAAAACAGGGTGCCCGGTAGGGGATAGGGCTAGCTCCCTGCCGGTGGTGAAAACATTCCTGTGGTGTTTCTTTTTGGTCGTGCCCAATACCCATTTATACTGGTTGCCTAGGTTTGGATCTTACTTGGAATGAATCCGATGTGCCTTTGTGAGCGTCGCCTTTCTTGCTCCTTATGTCTGCTGTCCTGCTGCTTGACTGCTGCTTGTGAGCCCCGCTCAGTTCCTGATTTTGCTCGTGGTGACGGGGGGCGTGGCTACACGGTATCTAACACGCGGATCACTACCGGGTAGAGTTTAACGTGGTGGTTGGCGCCGTCTTGTGCCTGACCTGTGCCTGACTTCCTGTTACTATAGTTGCCATGGAAGTTGTCAGGCTTGCGAAGGGCTTATTATAAACCTGTGCGGAAAGTGTCACAATATTGGAGTTGTGTTGTTTGTCGTTACGAATGGCAATGAGCTCCCTCATTGGTAGGAGTCAGGGCATGTGGGGCTTGCGAAGGGCTTGATATTAACCTGTGTCGAGAGGGTCACGATGTTGTAGAGGTGTTTTTTAATCGTTTCGGATGGCAGTGCGCTCTAGCATTGGTTGGGGTCAGGGCATAAGTTGGCGTTACTTTCTGGGTTCCCTGGCATTGATTCCCCTTTGCGGGTTCCTATTTATGGGCAGGTGGGATTTGAGCTCTAGGGGCTGCGATTGTTCTGTGGCTGTGTTTTATTGTTTGTGGCTGACTGGCATATTTAATTTAAGCATGTCGCCCTAGTCTGTACCTTGCAGAGTGCACTTGTGAGGGCGGGTAATGTCTGCTCAAGTGCAGTGCATTATTTCGCTCATCTCATTGAGTCCATTGTCGGTTGTACCCAGTCGTAGGATGGTTTTGCTTCAAACCGGGACAAAGGGAGGCTGAATTACTAGCAGCCTAAGATAAGCAGAAACATACAACCTGGATCTAACAACTGAGTTTTACATATAGCCCCACCAGACCTGTAGATTATTTATCCCTGAGGCGTTACAGGTTCAATTTAGAGCCGAAAGCAGTGAAACCAATGAGGCCTTTACCATGGCAAAGGCTCAAGTGCATGTATTTAGACACACAATTATTTATAGACTAACACAGAGTAGCACCTGGACAGCAAGAAGTGCATTGCTGTTCTGGTGCACACAATGTATTTTATTTTCACTTAAATTAAAAAGTGAAACTTCGACTCCACTAAACAAGGCTGCAAATCAGTCAAAGATTCGATAATGTATTGAGTACAAAAGTTAAAATACAATATAAAAAGTGCATCTTCCTTCATTATCTTACTTTGTGCAAGCAAAATTGTTGAAAGTGGTCAGACTTAGATTTCCACGGTTTGAAAATGTCTGATGTATGTGTGTTATAATGAGAGAAGCATGGTTCATTAATTACCAATTCACATTTGACATCCTAGCTCTGACAGCAACTGAAAATAGCCCCCACAAGGAGAGAAGCCATCCAGCTCAAAGACAAGCAAGAAATGAGCAATCTATGGATGACATGCAGAACCGATTGCTGTGCGATGACTGCAGCAGCAGGGTTGCAGTAAGGCCTTTTGGCCCTCACCACTTTAAGCCGTCATTGCTGCATTGCGATATTGGGCCACCACTTTATTCGTTGAGTCTCATGAAAAGTATCTGCTGATCGACAACAGTCTCCCTTGGTTTCCCTTGGTTGTTCGTAGACAAACAACGGATATATATTTGAATGTATGTCAGGTCTATGACCACCAGTAACTCTACTTCTACAAATTTTCCTCACCTGTTATCATGTTGACTCTACCACTGGCAATAACGTGCCCATGTCTTTGACACCATGACTTCAACACTCATACCTTTACCTTAACATCAAGATACCCTTTACTTCTACCCCTTCACTTTTACATGCTCTCTAGCAAATGTCAAATACTTAATTGTACTGATATGAATTAAATCACATTTAAAAGGCATAATACTTCTAAGTAATTGCAGTTAAAATAACGGTCTAGGTCAAAGTAAGGGAGTTGAATTAATGGCAAGTAAAAGTATTGGATTCAAATTAAATGGGTGCCACATTTGTCCGTGTTTGGACTACTTTTGCCAGCGAGACGCACAATATGAAAAGCATGACTGGTAAATATGAAAATCATCTATAGTATTATCAAAGCCCCTCTTCGAGCACACAAAACATGTCATGATATCTACGTTTTATTTGCTTTACTTTGATGACGTTTATTATGAAAGAATGTGCTTATATATGTGCTGTAAACATTTAACACTATATAGTCACCCATGCAAAGTTATTCGTGTCTGTTATTTTGCTGAAGTGTGGAGGGGCATGAATCCTTCGCCTGCTTTTGCTCACCCCTGCCACCGCACAGGAGTATACGGAATAAACATCACAAATAACCCTCACAATACAATTAATAAAGCTTTCAAGCTTAAGCTCATCTGAAATCCCTTGGTGTTTAGAAGTGCGGAAATACTGTTGCCTGTCAAAGATAGAGCTGTTCTCACTTCTTAAAAAAAGAAGTGTTTACATTTGCCCGTTTTTAATGCGCTTCCATGCACTCCAACCAACAGTGGAAACGTCATCACCCCAACTTGTACAGATGAAGACATTTATATTACTTGAAATCAGGTAACCGCCGTGTTTCTTGCCAATCGGTTCAAATCGCAATCTTCGGGCCCCCTTAAAATAATCTAATTGTGCCTAACTCCACAAATTAACAGCAAAAGCACAGCACTTAATAAAAACAAAATCCAGATCTGAATCCGCAACCAAGCCAAGCAACACAGATAAACCCAGATACCATCAGCTAGCACTAGCTTCATATTAAAGAAGGCAACTCATGGAAAAAGTACCCAAATTATTCTGAGCATCATCCGGATTATTGCAACACCCTTTAATCAGTGGCCTTCATTTATGGTTTCAAAGACTGGCAAAGACAACCTTTTAGAAAACTCACTCAGCATTACTGCACTCACAAAATACCCTACAACATAGGTCATGTGAGCATTTCTTTTAGACTTTTGAGCATCCACGTGGGCTTCGAAAATCACTTTGAAAGATGACAGATAATTCCCTTAAAAGTATATGTTTTCTGCGGTTACTTCAGTACGGCACAGGTGATCAAGCGCATACATTAACCAAGACACATAATCCCCCAGCCATGTTTTTCAACAGGCTCAGCATCAGTTCTCTGGTTAATTCACCTCGTCGAAACACAACAATGAAAACACAGAAACATATTTACCTCAGTTCGTAAAAACCGGTTTGCTCACAGTTCCAAGCCAGGTTGCGTGTGAAAAACGAGCAGTTAGTTGCTGGTTTGCCGTTAAAATGGCTCCTACAGATTGGGGAAGTGGTTTCTGTGCGCCAGTCTGTGAGTCATACATGAAACAAACTAACAGCCTCTGAGACGGTCACGCCCATGTTGCTGGGAGCCCAATTACTCCACTAGGTCAAACATGCAAATCCGCAGGTACAGAAAAAATGAACACAGGCACACAAGGCAGGCCAGGAAGACAATCCCTACAGTGAAACAGCCAGCCCCACCTTAATTGCTGAGAGCAAAGGCCGTACAATCATTACAGCGAATGGAAAAGCACTGCAAACACAATACAAAAGTATGACAGGCCCCTGCTAAGCTGCAACAACAAAGACGACTGAAGGAGATATGGCATTACGCTGAGGCCTTCTTTTAAGAAGCCGCGTAGGACACGGCAGTGAGTGCAAGTAATTCACATTTGTATGTTTTTGTTCACACATAGAACAGGGGAGTTGCAGGAGGGCTGGATGCAATTCAAGCCATGAAGCGTCTCCCCTCCCCCGCTCTGCCAAGCCAAACACCTGCAATCCACCTGTTCGCCGCATTCCACCTGAGGAAATAGAGGGAGGCGCTATTTACACAGCCTTATCAGCAGCTCAGCAGTAGCTTGACAACTGCTCTGATCCCGCCCTTCAAACAGACACAAATCACCCTGGGAGGGCCATCAGGAGGTGCTTAATTAAGCAGACGATTACCCGTGCTTAATTAAGGAAGAATGAATGCGGAAAATATTTTCACATTGATCAAACATTACAAACTTTACTGTGCTTGAAACTGTATTCTAGAGCAGTTCTTAACCTATTGACTTCAGTGGACTTCTAGTCAACCAGTACTGTAAGCCGAGGACCCCCGCAAAGCAATTTCTACAATTTGAAACTCAAAATAATACACCAAAATACAAAAACAAGTATATAGCAAACAAATATACAAATCCTGGAATATTTTATTTAATTCACAAACAAAAAATACACAAAAATCGAAATTTTAATGGGAAGATTGGAGATGGTCAGAAAGGGGCCCAGTGTAAGTGGTAAACATCTGCCAGAGGACAGGGGGCACACCACGGGGGTCGGGCTGCAGGGCTCTTCCTACCTCCGAGATGTGCGAAAGCAAGATCTTTTAGTCTGTGGTGTCAACACACACAGAGGTCTAGAAGAACGTGCAGGTATGCATGGACTTCGTCAGCAACTACTACGGTATCTGCCCATATTTTGTAGAGTTATTTTCATGCCCTGGGTAGATGTTGGACAGTAATTGGTCAATAATGCTGTAATTGTCAGGGTGAGCCTTGAGTTGGAAAGCAATGGTTTTCTTTATAAGCCTGGATGAGGGAGGGGGTGGGGAACCACTTACAATAAATAGGCAGTTGTGGGTGATAACTCATTCAAATGTGTATTTCTTGAGCATGGTCATGCCGATGTATTGTTTGAAGAGATTGAATTATACCTTGATTGCAGGGTATGGTTATGAGATGAGCTTAGTACAAGGTCAAGTAGGTCTGCTCACTCTTTAATGATTTTGGGTAAGATATTGCTAGTAGAGAAGCTGTTATGGAGCATTATGATAATGTCTTTAATGGTGGTTAAGCAACCAGTATGCGAAAGAAGCATGTATTACTTATGTCATTTGGGTGTTTTTGTAGGGGCTTTGTACTACAGCTGAATGTCAGATTTTTCTTATTTGGTCAGCAAAGGAGGCTGAATAGGTTGACTAAATTCTTAAGTTGTTTTCACTGTTTAGGCTCGAAAAGTGGGATTCAGAGCCTTAAAAATTATTTAAAATATCTTGTTTGATTAATGTTTGGTATTGGCGAGCACAGTGGCTAAAACTTAATTTTTTGCAGCGAAAATGGCTTTCTGGTACTTTGTGGAGGTAGTCTACGTTGCTAAAGATTACATACTGTGCCATTGGTTGCTTGGACTTGGGTTGGGACTACTGGTAGGGCTAGGGCCTCTATTGGACGTAGAGATCAGGGTTTTTGAAAGTTATTGGGTGCTTGGACTAGGGCTGAGATTGGCTGTAAGGTCCTTGTCTCCTATTGTCTCTAGATTTTAGGGCTAGTGTTGTGATTGAATAGGGTTAGGGCTAGGGTTCCCATTGGCTGAAGGGGTCACCTGATTACTAGGGCTATAAAAGTCCGAGCCTAGGGCGTCTCAGCCCGGGCATCGAGGCTAAGGGCAGAGAGGACAAGGGCAATTACCTGTTTGAGACTGGTCGGGAGTAGGGCCAGAAATGCTGCCCATGTTCATATCCAGTAAGAGCCACCCCACACCATCCACAAACGGAGTAACACACTCACACCAAATGTACACCACACACAACACTATGCACGGACCAATGTACCAGCATGCACTACAAACATAACCAAACCACATCTATACACCCTTCTATCCCAACTGCCACACATACCCACCATCACCTACAAACAGTACACAACTCTATCCTATACCACTAACCAATACACTCATCACTAACACAACCCCATTCAACACAATACATAACTGCATCCCATCCAGACACACACTCCCTGCTCTAATTACACCTATCACACCACCTTTTATCACTAACAAACATATATTCATCCTTCCATCATTTGTCCAACAAACACCCTCCTCTCCCTACTACCATAATCAGACCCTCCAGCATTTCGCGATTTTGCGATTCGCAAAATAATCGCGAAATCAGCAGAGGAGCGCGATTACCGCAATATTTACCTTTTTGGCCGCGAAAAAGGTCTCCGGCAGGCAGCAAAAAAAAACAAGCATTGGCATAGCCAATAGGTCTCGCCTTTGGGGCCTTATAAGTGTTTAGCCAGAGCTATTGACTTTGCCAATGTCTTCAAGCTGTGAGTAGAGAAGTGTGGCTGCTGTGCGGCATGCAGAAAAGTTATAATAAAAAAGTGTCAGAAGCATTTTTGTTACTTTATATATGACCAAGAAGGCATTATGTAAAACTGAACGACCATATTAAAAAAGTATTTACAATAAAAAATTTCCTCAGTTTTCTTTTGTTCTTGCAATGCTGGCAACTTGTTTCTGCCTATTGCAATGGTTGTTTGTTAAAGCTTTTTTTTTGAGGGGGCATAAACAATCGGAGGGTGAAGGTTGGGAACTAGTACCTGTATTATAACACTAGCAGCGGCCAGACGCTAGGGAGAATCAACAGATGCCAGATTCCGAGAGCAGGCTGAGGTGGTGCTGAGTGATGCTGAGGTGGTAGTGGTGGTGGTGGTGACTGTTGCGGAGACGATGCTGAGGTGATGCTGAATGATACTCAGGTGTTGCTGAGTGATACTGCTGTGGTGCTGAGTGATACTGTGGTGGTGCTGAGTGATATTGTCTTGGCGCTGAGTGATGCTGTGGTGGCGCTGAGTGATGCTGTGGCGGCGCTGAGTGATGCTGTGGCGGCGCTGAGTGATGCTGTGGCGGCGCTGAGTGATGCTGTGGCGGCGCTGAGTGATGCTGTGGCGGCGCTGAGTGATGCTGTGGCGGCGCTGAGCGATGCTGTGGCGGCGCTGAGCGATGCTGTGGCGGCGCTGAGCGATGCTGTTGCGGCGCTGAGTGATGCTGTGGCGGCGCTGAGTGATGCTGTGGCGGCGCTGAGTGATGCTGTGGCGGCGCTGAGTGATGCTATGGCGCGCTGAGTGATGCTGTGGCGCGCTGAGTGATGCTGTGGCAGCGCTGAGTGATGCTGTGGTGGTGGTGAGCGATGCTGTGCGATGCAGTGGCGGTGCTGAGCGATGCTGTGGTGGCGCTGAGCGATGCTGTGGTGGCGCCGAGTGATGCTGTGGTGGCGCCGAGTGATGCTGTGGTGGCGCCGAGTGATGCTGTGGTGGCGCCGAGTGATGCTGTGGTGGCGCCGAGTGATGCTGTGGTGGTGCCGAGTGATGCTGTGGTGGCGCCGAGTGATGCTGTGGTAGCGCTGAGTGATGCTGTGGTTGTGCTGAGTGATGCTGTGGTGGCGCTGAGTGATGCTGTGGTGGCGCTGAGCGATGCTGTGGTGGCGCTGAGCGATGCTGTGGTGGTGCTGAGCGATGCTGTGGTAGTGCTGAGTCATCCTGTGGTGGTGCTGAGTCATCCTGTGGTGGTGCTGAGTGATGCAGTGTTGGCCCTGAGTGATGATGTGGTGTCGCTGAGTAAAGCTATGGTGGTGCTGAGTGATGTTGTGGTGGCGCGGAGTGATGTTGTGGTGGCGCCGAGTGATGCTGTTGTGGCGCTAAGTGATGCTGTTGTGGCGCTAAGTGATGCTGTTGTGGCGCTAAGTGATGCTGTGGTTGTGCTGAGTAATGCTGTGGTTATGCTGAGTGATGCTGTGGTTACACTGAGTGATGCTGTGGTTACACTGAGTGATGCTGTGATGGCGTTGAGTGATGCTGTGATGGCGTTGAGAGATGTTGTGTTGGTGCTGAGTGATGCTGTGCTGGCTCTGATTGATGCTGTGCTGGCTCTGATTGATGCTGTGGTTGCGCTGAGTGATGCTGTGGTGGCGCTGAGTGATGCTGTGGTGGCGCTGAGCGATGCTGTGGTGGCACTGAGCGATGCTGTGGTGGCGCTGAGCGATGCTGTGGTGGCGCTGAGCGATGCTGTGGTGGTGCTGAGTCATCCTGTGGTGGTGCTGAGTCATCCTATGGTGGTGCTGAGTCATCCTGTGGTGGTGCTGAGTGATGCAGTGTTGGCCCTGAGTGATGATGTGGTGTCGCTGAGTAAAGCTATGGTGGTGCTGAGTGATGTTGTGGTGGCGCGGAGTGATGTTGTGGTGGCGCTGAGTGATGCTGTGGTGGCGCTGAGTGATGCTGTGGTGGCGCAGAGTGATGCTGTGGTGGCGCTAAGTGATGCTGTTGTGGCGCTAAGTGATGCTGTGGTTGTGCTGAGTAATGCTGTGGTTGCACTGAGTGATGCTGTGGTTGCACTGAGTGATGCTGTGATGGCGTTGAGTGATGCTGTGATGGCGTTGAGTGATGCTGTGATGGCGTTGAGTGATGCTGTGATGGCGTTGAGAGA
Source organism: Calotriton arnoldi (assembly GCA_963921515.1). NCBI lineage: Eukaryota > Metazoa > Chordata > Amphibia > Caudata > Salamandridae > Calotriton > Calotriton arnoldi. The sequence goes on from CAWUFW010000156.1 coordinate 5,130,015, forward strand.
TGCTGTGATGGCGTTGAGAGATGCTGTGATGGCGTTGAGAGATGCTGTGATGGCGTTGAGAGATGTTGTGTTGGTGCTGAGTGATGCTGTGCTGGCTCTGATTGATGCTGTGCTGGCTCTGATTGATGCTGTGGTTGCGCCGAGTGATGCTGTGGTTGCGCTGAGTGATGCTGTGGTGTTGCCGAGTGAGAGATAGAGTGAAGATATAATGCCCAAATAGAGAGGGTGGTGAGAGAGAAAGAGAGAGAAAGGGTGTACATAGAATAAAGAGTGGAGCGGGATAGAGAGAGAGAAAGAAGGGGAGAGAGAGTGAATGAAGGAGTTTGAAAGAGAAACAGATAAAGGGGTGAGAGAGAATGAAAGGCTAAAAAAGATAGAGAGGGGAGAGTTAATTAAGTAGAGAGAGAGAATTAGAGAGGGGAGAGAGAGAGAAGGAGAGAAACAATAAGAGTGGGGGTGTGGAGTTTAAATAGAGTGAAGAAGTGACGCGGAAAAAGTAACCTTAAATATAGCTTTGTGCTTTGCGCGAATAAATATTTAAAAAAAAACAGTGAGAGACAAAAATACTGGTAATTAGGCTGTGACTCCCAATATAAAACAAATAGCGATATAAGGTGAAATCAACCCACCGAAGCAATATTTCTAACTAGACAAAAAAAAGCTTGCATTTCAATGCTAATCGCTGTTATTTTTCATGTGACTGTAGTCCAGGGCCCTCAGTTGGTAATGTGAGCTGTTGCTGCGATTGAAACATCAGAGTCCAGAGAGTTAATGAGCCAGACGAGGAAATGAGGAAGAGATAGGAAACAACAGATGGCAGCTGCGCGTGCACGCCATCGTGAACTCAAGCTGGTCGCCAGCCGAAAGCCAGTGTTTGCACTTCCAAAACCCGCTTACTAAAACTCTCGGCCAGACCAGCGCAAGCGCTGGTGCAGGCCGAGACCTAAAAATGAATGTGTCCTCATGTAACGCAACTGGTGCTCGTGTAAAGTGCTCCGATACCCGATACCTTCGGGTCAAGTTCGCGCTATATAAAACTCTGTAAAAAAAATAACAACAAAAAAAAACTTTGAATTGGTAGTTAGACTTAGTGGTCAAATACTTTGGAAGTATTGTTGTGGCGTGGGCAAAGGATGAGGCCGAACACTAGGCTTAGGTAAAGAGGGTTTTATTGCTGGTAAAACACGTCTTCTCCTTGTTGCCAGTCTTTCTGGAGTATACGGGGTGGTGGAGACCTGATGGGCGGTCGTCCTGTCTCTCGCCGTCTCTTTCCTTAACTGCTCCCTCCGGTTTTGGCGTCGGGTTCCCAAGGATTCCCACTCCATCCGACGGGGGATACCGAGAAAGAAAGGCAGAGGTGAGGCGTCGTTATCTTTTACTATATACCCAAAAGGGAAGTGAAAGTGAGGGGACTCCACAACACGCGTGACACACTCCTATAACAGCTCCGGATGTGATCAGGTGGTGTGATGGGGTGTCGGACTACTTATGGTGAAGGAAAGTGTTGGGTAGAGGACGGGGTGTTACAGGTTACGGGGGTGTACTCTCCCCCCTCCCAAACCAGCCCGTGAAACGTTTGCGTACCTGGATGAGCCACGCTCCTCCTGGAGCGTGGCTGGGCGAAACACAGGGACGTTGGCCTCCTGGCTCCACAGGTGTTCCTGATGACACGGTCACCCGGTCTCCCTCCTCTCCTGCTGCAGCGACTGTTCCGTAGAACGCTGTCTTCTCTTCCTTCGCCTCGTCTCTCTCGCCGGTGTAGCGACACACCTCCTTCAGGGAATCCCTTCTCCTTAAGGCGTCGCAGGCAGTGACGTCACAGGGCGGAGTCTCGTCAATCCTAAATCCCCATTCCGAGACTTCCTCCTCCGGAGAGTTTCTGTGGGCACAGGGGTTTCTGGGATCGGAAGTCCAGTCGCCCTGTCGGGGGGGGAGAAGGGGGAAAGAGAGGGGTGTAGAGGTCCACCAATCGTCAACATCCACGCTCTTCACCCGGGACGAACCCGGACTGTCACACACCTCCTCCCCTGGATTCTCCCGATCGGGGAGAGGAAACACCCTGGACAGGAAATCTGCACTCCCGTTGTCTTTTCCTTTGCGGTGACGGACTTCAAAGGAAAAGGGTTGAAGTGTCAAGAACCAGCGCAGGACTCTAGGGTTCTGCGACTTGTTCCTACACATCCACTGTAAGGGCGCATGATCCGTGTACAACGTGAATGGATGCCCTTCCAAGTAATATCGGAGCTTGTCAACCGCCCACTTAACCACTAAACATTCCCTCTCAATAGTTGGGTACTTGGTCTCTCTGGGAAAGAGTTTGCGACTAATGTACAGAATTGGGTGTTCTATCCCATCCTCAGATATTTGTGACAAGACGGCGCCCAATCCATGGTTTGAGGCGTCGGTATGCAGTATGAAGGCTTTGCTGAAGTTTGGGGAGGCCAAAACGGGGCTGGTGGTGATAATTCCCTTAAGGGTTTGAAACGCCTCCTGCATATCCTTGTCGGGATGTTTAAGCAGGAGCAGGCTGCTGTTTTTACGTAGGACGTCGGTGAGGGGAGAGGCAATCTCGGAAAACTGGGGAATGAACCGCCTGTAGTATCCAACCAAGCCCAGGAAGGCGCGGAGGTCTCTTTTGTTTTGGGGAAAAGGGGTTTCAGCTATCGCTCTTACTTTTTCGGTCTGGGGACTTATCAAACCCCGACCTAGTACGTACCCCAGGTATTTCACTTTTCGAAAAGCTACTCTGGATTTTTTTGAGTTCACGTGCAGCCCTGCTTGTTCTAAGGCCCTCAACACGGTTTGCAAGTGGACGAGGTGTTCTTCCCATGTTTTGCTGAACACTACTATATCGTCCAGATAGGCCGAACAATAGGAGGAATGATTGTGGAGCACGGTGTTCATGAGCCTTTGGAATGTGGCCGGTGCCCCGTGTAAGCCAAAAGGGAGGACGGTAAACTCGTAAAGGCCTTCTGCTGTGGAAAACGCTGTCTTTTTCGGTCCTCCTCTCTGAGGGGCACCTGCCAATAACCCTTGGTTAGATCGAGTGTTGTTATATATCGTGCTTCCCCCAGTTTCTCAATTAATTCGTCAATTCGTGGGATGGGGTAAGCATCGAAGGCCGAAATAGCGTTCAGGGCTCTGAAGTCCATGCAAAACCTCGTCGAACCATCTGGTTTGGGCACCATGACTATTGGCGAAGACCATTCGCTGGTAGAGGGTCGTATAACACCGAGCTGTAGCATAGTCTGGACTTCCCTTTTGACAGCTACTCGTTTTGCTGCCGGTATTCGATACGGCTTCTGTTTTATGATCTTTCCAGAAGGAGTGTGAATGCGGTGTTCAGCTAGGGTGGTTTTACCGGGCAGGTCCGAGAATATTGGTGAAAAAGGGTTTAGGGTTTTCCTGAGGGTCGTTCTTTGTTCGGCTGATAGGTCCTCGTTCACCACGAGTCTGTCTAGGGTGTTCGCATCGTCTTCCGGCGAGGGTATGGTCAGATGGGCGTCTGTGGGAGGGGGTCCCAACCATTTTTTAGGAGGTTTATATGGAAGGTTTGTTGCTTGCGAGGAGTGACTTGTAATCGGTAAGTTGTTTGTCCTATGACCCCCACTACTTTATGAGGTCCCTGCCATCCCGACTGAAATTTCCGGGTTGAGGAGGGGAGAAGGACCAGGGCCCAGTCTCCTAAGGACAGTCTTCGCCATCTCTTCCCACGGTCGTAATTCTCCTTTTGTCGCTTTTGGCTACTCTCCAGATTTGCGTATGCCAAGTCTCTCAGTTTCCAGATCTTGGACTTCAATTGCTGAGTGTATTCTAGCGTCTCCCTTGTCTCTTCTTCGAGTTCTTGTTCCCACGCTTCCTTCGTCATTTCCAGGAATGACCGGGGTTGCCTTCCATACAGGAGTTCAAAGGACGAACAACCTAAACTGCTTTGGACCTGGGCCCGGATCACATAAAGCGCCAAGGGTAGGAGGCGGTCCCATTCCCGACCCTCAACAGCTAACATCTTCTTCAGGGTGGTCTTGATGGTTCGGTTGTACCTCTCCACGAGGCCGTCGGTTTGTGGGTGGTATACCGAGGTCCGTGATATGGTGGAGGTCCAACACACTGCAAACCTCCTTCATCAGGCGCGAGACGAAGGGGGTTCCCTGGTCCGTCAGGATCTCTTTCGGGAACCCCACCCTTGAAAACAGCTCAACCAGTCTGTCAGCTATCGCTGCTGAGGTAGGGGCTTTGAGGGGGAACGCCTCAGGGAACCTGGTGGCGTAATCCACAACCACCAGGGCATATTGATTTCCCTTTCGTGTCAGGGGTAGAGGTCCGATCAGGACCATCCCAACCCGTTCAAATGGGTTCCCAATAATCGGCAGGGATTGTAAAGGAACCGCCGGAGGGCGCTGCATGTTTTTCTCTGGCACTCCTCACAGGTCTGACAATGTATCTTAATGTCTTTGTATATTCCCGGCCAATAGAAATGCCGGAGCACGTTCTGTGTCGTCTTCTCCGCTCCGGTATGGCCCGCTGTGAGATGAGAGTGGGAGAAGAATAATATCTGCTCCCTAAAGGACGTGGGTACCAGTAGTTGTTCCGGATCCTCAGGTCCTCCTTTTCTATAAAGCATGTCGTTTTTATGAGAAAGCGGGGATAAACGGGTGTAAGGGCATCTTGGGTCATGTGAGCAGCTTCCCAGGCGTTGAGAAGGGAGGGGTCGTTGGTCTGTGCGAACCTAAAACTCTTGTCTAGAAGCCATGGTTCGGGGGTGGTCAAGGCGGGGAACGATTGGGAGTGGTGTCTGGGGCTTTTGGATCTACCGGCTCCCACCTCAATGGTCTGGGTAAAAAGCCGTAGGAAGTCAGGGTTATCGGTTCCCAGTATAAGTTCCTCAGGGAGTCCCTCCAGTACCCCAACCCGTACTATACATGACGGTCCTTGGGGAGGGGTGAGGAGATGAAAGCTAAGGGATATGGCTTTATGTCTCCATGTACACATTTGATCTGGACTATAGCGCCCTTGACGTACTGGGACCGTTCAACAAGGGACTTGTGTAATACGGACTGTTTACACCCTGAGTCTAACAATGCATTTACCCTCCTCCCATTCACATGTACACTTACATGGAATGCTGGACCCATTTCAGCGGTGTATAGTATCGACCTGGGTATATAACCCACTTCCATAGGTTCCTCCGATGTTCTCCTCTTGGGGCACATCCGTGCTATGTGACCCCAGTCACCACACTCAAAGCACTGAGGTCCGTGGAACGAGGGAATCTCGGCTTTGGGGGCTTTGGGTCGATGAATGTCCATCAATGGGCGTGGCTTCCTTTCGCTTTTTGTCGGGACCGTCTTGCCTGGCCTGTCGCCTTCCCAGGGGGACACACGCGGTTGAGCCCTTGAGAATGTTGTGGCCATTTCTACTGCTTCTTCCGGAGTGAGGTGGGGATGCTGTTTCAGCCACCTCTGCGTGCCATATGGCAATGCCTCCAAGTACTGTTCAAGATACACTCTATTCATGATCTCTTCCTTTGTGCTGGTCTGTGGTTTTAGCCATTTGTCCGCGGCCATCTTCAGACGGAAATATAGGGTCTTAGGGTTCTCTCCGGGCTGTCCTCGTTCTCTCCGGAAGCGCACGCGGTACGCTTCTGCGTCTAGACCGAGATGGTCCAGTATCACTTCCTTAATGTTCTGGTAGGGGGTGTCACCGGTGGCATTGGCCACCTGGTATGCCGACTGGGCCTCTCCCGTCAATAGGGGTGCTAGGAAGAAGGGCCATCTGTCTTCCGGCCAAGCGCAGGCTTTCGCAGCGCGTTCGAAGTTCAGCATGAAGGCGTCGGGATCCTCACCGGGGACGTATTTCTGTAATGCTACGCCGGAGGGACCATGCTCCGGTTCTCCCTAGGGGCGGCTAGTGTGGGTGTTCCTAGCACTTGTTGCAATCCGTCCATCTGGGTGGCAAAGGTATCCTTGAAGACATCCCTGTCTGCCTGTGCCGATGTCATTTGCCGTTCCACGGCCCATTCCAGTCTTTCCTGGCCTTTAACCAGGTGTTGTATGATAGCGTCCATCACGGGGTTACTGATGGCTTCCTCAGTACATCCCACTTCTGACACCAGTTGTGGCGTGGGCAAAGGATGAGGCCGAACACTAGGCTTAGGTAAAGAGGGTTTTATTGCTGGTAAAACACGTCTTCTCCTTGTTGCCAGTCTTTCTGGAGTATACGGGGTGGTGGAGACCTGATGGGCGGTCGTCCTGTCTCTCGCCGTCTCTTTCCTTAACTGCTCCCTCCGGTTTTGGCGTCGGGTTCCCAAGGATTCCCACTCCATCCGACGGGGGATACCGAGAAAGAAAGGCAGAGGTGAGGCGTCGTTATCTTTTACTATATACCCAAAGGGAAGTGAAAGTGAGGGGACTCCACAACACGCGTGACACACTCCTATAACAGCTCCGGATGTGATCAGGTGGTGTGATGGGGTGTCGGACTACTTATGGTGAAGGAAAGTGTTGGGTAGAGGACGGGGTGTTACAGGTTACGGGGGTGTACTCTCCCCCCTCCCAAACCAGCCCGTGAAACGTTTGCGTACCTGGATGAGCCACGCTCCTCCTGGAGCGTGGCTGGGCGAAACACAGGGACGTTGGCCTCCTGGCTCCACAGGTGTTCCTGATGACACGGTCACCCGGTCTCCCTCCTCTCCTGCCGCAGCGACTGTTCCGTAGAACGCTGTCTTCTCTTCCTTCGCCTCGTCTCTCTCGCCGGTGTAGCGACACACCTCCTTCAGGGAATCCCTTCTCCTTAAGGCGTCGCAGGCAGTGACGTCACAGGGCGGAGTCTCGTCAATCCTAAATCCCCATTCCGAGACTTCCTCCTCCGGAGAGTTTCTGTGGGCACAGGGGTTTCTGGGATCGGAAGTCCAGTCGCCCTGTCGGGGGGGGAGAAGGGGGAAAGAGAGGGGTGTAGAGGTCCACCAATCGTCAACATCCACGCTCTTCACCCGGGACGAACCCGGACTGTCACAATTGTATAATTTTTTGACTTAGAATACTTTTTGTTACTTCATAAAAGAGTCCATTATCAAGCATCATTGATTATGAAATGTAAATGTGATGAACATTTAAGGTACAAAAGGTATTTGGGCAGTGAAACGTGTGTTATAGATTAGGAATCACAAAGGGTTAATGAATGTTAATTATTTTTTTAATTATGCTACAGATAAATCAGAGAGCTGAACACCTCCATATCGTAAATCATATATATTTTCAATTCAAGGTAGCCATCTCACTCATAGAGAGGAAGGTTAATACTTGTTCTCATGATTACTTACAACTATCTACATTTCAGTTTCATAAAAGAAAGCTTCTTTTCAAGAACGCATAGAGTTGGCTACACAGAGATGTTGTTGAGAATATCATTGGCAATGTGATCCTTCATGACGGATAATTAAAAATCTCTAATTTTCTTTTACATGTCTATTTCAAACTGCAGATGTCAGATCCCAGCACAGTGACGAAGAGGAGGAGTGATTTGCAGTGTCTCTTTCATCTGTTTTACCTCATTCTCTTTTCACCACTTCTACTACTCGTTTCACACATCAAATCTATGGGTAGTCAGGCGTGGTTGTGGTGAGGGATTGACGAGTGTCTTACTTCCGTTGGATTCAGAGTACAAGGCTAGTGTTTTCTGACACAATGACACCTTCGGGAACACAAACTTCAGAACCAAAAGTCCAAGCCCTGTTCTTCTCCCATGCGAAAGGCCCTAATTCGACAATGACCTCATTGAACGGCATCGTCCACGTTGTAGCCCCCCTCATCAAAGGCTTAAGGATATCCGATCATATCACTCTCGCCACCAAGACCTACTTTGCCCATTAGATCAGAAATGAAGGAAAATTAAAAGAAAAAAAAATGAATCAGCAACCAAGTGGTTTCTAGGCACACATGAGGACCTAGAACCCCATCCTTCCACCCATTCGCTGCCACCTTTCAGAAGAGAACTGAAAACCGCCTCCTGAAGGACCTCTTTGATACTTTATCTCGTGCTGTGTGTGCAGACCCATTCTGTACAGAGGGGGAGAGGCAAGAGACAGTGGAACACGGCCACAAATAGAAGGAAATAAAACTATTGGCAGGGGTAATTCTCCAGAAAGATCATCAGCTTCAGAAAGCTGAAGGACGAACAGGACAGAAGAAAAGAGAGAGAACCCTTAACAGCCTCGATGCCAGGAGAGACTCAAAGACTCATCCAAATCCAGTCTGCGGTACCTGCGAATCTGCAAAGATCTGACCGATACAGGATTGTGGTGGAACTGAATGGAACTGAGACACAACTTCAGTGAGCTTTGCAAAATGACAGAGCAAGCTGGATTGTTTGCATGGAAAAGGAGCTGAGTGTGAAGAACAGCGAGGGGTGGTGGGAATGCAGGAAGGAAAGAAGCACAGACTGGAGAGGAAGAAGACAGGAAGGAGGAGATGGTGAGAGACTCTAGCCCAGTAGCCGACTAGGAAAGAGAGTGTTCGAGGGGCACGGAGAGGCAGAGGAGGGAAAGACAAAGAGAGAGAGGGTGGGAGACAGAAAGGGAAGCAGAAAGAGAGAGAAATACAGACGGAAAGAGAAAATCTAGCAGCAGCGGTAGAGAGAGAGGTAAGAGACAGAAAGAAAAACAGGGAGAGAGAGATAGGGGGAGTGAAAAAGAAAGGAGGCAGTGAGAGAGAGAGAGAGAGAGAGAGAGAGAGAAGGGAAGGGAAGGGAAGAGAGACAGAAAAGAGAAATTGAGCACATATTAGAGAAATGCAGTGCGAGAGAGTGGGAGAAACAGAAAAGAGCGAGAGAGAGAAAAAAGAGTAAAAGACGGAAAGAAGGAAAGAGAGCACAGCTGGAAAAATGCTGATGGGAGATCAGGGAGATGAGAAAAAAGAACAGAGAGCTGGGCAAGAAGAGAGAAATTAGAAAAACATGGAAATGGGAAAGGGAAAAGGAGGAAACTGCATGAAAGACTTGCTAAGGGCGAGGAGAAGAGGTTGCAGGGTGGCGTGAAAGGAAGTGTTGTTCTACAATGAGCCAGCTGACTGCTTGTTTTTCACTGATATCCTGCCAAGCAGTATGAGAGGAAATCAATAGACACGAAGAGCCGCTTTAAAATCCGGGAGCTCTAGCAGGAACCTGAAACTGAAAATGACAGAAATCACCACAAGCAGCTGCATTAAGGAGAATTTCATTCTGTGCACACATGCTAAACTCAAGACCAACCCAACAAGAAGCGCGATCAACAAGCATTGGCCGCGCGGCCGTGAAACTGACACGGCCGCGCGGCCGTGAAAGTGAAAGTAATCGCGGGTTTTGTAAGTGCAAACAGTGGCTTTTGCTGGCGACCAGCTTGCGTTCACGCGAGCGTCCAGATGGCGAGGGAAGCCATATGGCGCCTGATCGCGCGTGCACGCTCGCGTGAACGCAGGCTAGTCCCCAGCAAAAGCCACTGTTTGCACTTCCAAAACCCGCTTACTAAAAGTCTCGCCAGGGCAGCGCATGCGCGCTGGCTCAGGCGAGACCTAATAACAACATCTTATTGGCTGTACGCGCATACGTCACTAGGTGGCGCCGTACAGCTTAATACCTGCCTGCTTCTTACTGCGGCCGGCATTAGGGAATACGCGAAAAGTACAGTCTTGTCAGTGGGTCCTTGTGAAGTTATTTTTATTCAAACCACATCGTGGCCTTTAGCTAATCCTGTCATTTGACCTGCAGCAAATTAATTCGACGGTTGAAGTCAATGCTTGCAAACACAATCCTGTTCTATCCATCATAGGTCACCAGCTCCCTTTCTAGATTACAGACTTCTAAAGAGCGTCGGGAGTCGTTTATTAGAGCGAAATTAACGCTGACACTAGTCCTTAGCTGGTTAATCTTTTGGCAGCTGCACTTTTCAGGTGCACAAACACTTATGTTTCAAGTCGAATCAAATAAATCAGTAGGGCCAAAAAAGATGAATGCTAAACAGTTAATCTTCAAACACAAACTGCTATGTGGTGCAATTCGCCATCTTTTGCCATTACCAAATTTTGCTTCCATAGCTCATTAGGATGACCATTTGTCAGAAAACCATCAGAAAATCTACGTAATTAGGCCTAATTTCGGTAGTGTCAAGAACACAAACCAACCTTTATGATTTGTAGTTTTATATTTATATACGTATATAGAAGCCTTTTGTGTCTGGCCGGATTGGCATGATTTCGTTGTGTTCAAGCTTCCTGCAGTTTGCAGCATTAGCTGCGGCCGTCCGCATTACCTCGACAACATACTTACTGTATGCACATACATTTTCCTTTCCGCACCACATCAAACCACTTAAATCATTATATTGCAAAATTAAAAAGGCACAAGGGCAAAAACAACGTTCCCATTCACAAGGCTCGGTTCAGTCTGCCATACTTGTCTGTGGCAGCTTGCTGGTTCCTTGTTTGGCAGTTCATAAGTTCGTTTGATGTTGACTTCTCAAACCTGCTAATAAATGCCCTTGTATATTCATGCCCATACCAAAGGCTATGTAACAAAAGTTGGATATTATCCGTGCGTTTAAAAATTAATTGGCTTCTTGCAGGCTAGATTACTAGGATATCAATAACAACAAAACACTTTTTTCCTGCTTCGTTTGAATTTCATTGAAGGTCTTTTTTTTGTTGTTGCAGTTTTATATAGCACAAACTCAACACAAAGGTAACCGAGCCCTTTACATGAGCACTTGTTGCATTACAGAAAGCCACATAAATTTTTAGGCACGGGAAGAAATACCTCTCCCCCACCCCCTCGGCTTAGGGGGTATTAGTCTGACTTCTGCTGCTGTCAGAAGATGGACTGCTCTGTTCAGTGACTATTGGAGTTTGACAAAGTTCAGCACCTCTGAAAGGCCCAAAGGACTGGGCAAGGGTGTAACATGGGAGGGGGCAACTCTTCAGGGGTCCCAAACCTTTCAGATGGGCCCCATTCCTCCCAAGGCCATTGAATGCAGTATAATCTTGCACTATATGCTTGGTCACATAGAGACACAATGTAACATTGACACAGGGCGGGGAGACGTAAACCCTTGCTTTGGGGAAGATGTTGGCACTGTAAGGTGAACAGGTGAGGGGTTCTCCCTTTCCCCATCATAGTGGGGATGAGCAACTTGAATACTTTTCAGCTGCATGAGTACTGCTGGGTGTCAGGGTTGCATACCACAGCTCACATGGTCAGGTTGACTCTTTCTCTCATATATTTATCAGACCCTCCAGCATTTCACGATTCATGCAAAAATCGCGAAATCATCTGACTAGCGCAATGGCCGCAATATATACAATTTTGGCCGCGATATTTACAAAAAGTGTCTACCGGTAGACAGCAAAACAAACAATGCCCTTTAATTGGCTGTGCGCGCACATGTCACTACGTGCCGCCGTCCAATATCTGCTTCCTTCTGGCCAAGCTGTGAGAGGCGACGTTCGTATTACAAATTCCCATTTCGATTAATGAGAGAGCAAGTCTGTTTCCAGCCATGGGAGCCTTCTGCGGCAGATGATCTATCAGAAGGGAGTGCTGGAATGCAGACATATGCAGGTCATCAATTGCATGGCCACGTTGTGTTATATATCTGGATGAATAGACAGAAGCAGCAAAATACCATTCGAGGCAGCACACTATACTAATTTCAGATTTTTAGCATTAGTGTTTTAAGCCAGGCCCTTAATTACATCGGCCATGCCCTATGAGAGACCCCCCAGTTTTTTCATCCTACTTAAAGCCCTGCACACACCCCTCTGCTGTTACTTAATTACGGACTTTATTCCATACCTAAGTCATGTGCAGATGGAGACGTGCAGATTGGTATAGAAGAACACTCACTCTGGCCCTGAGGCAAACACTCCTCTTGGCCCACAGGTGTAGCACATTCTGGACGGGTCCAGGAGGCAGCGGTGCCTCGGCAGGGGTGAATAGTGCTAGAACACCCCAGGGAGAAATAGGGACCCCTCTCACGAGGTGCAGATTGGAGCTGTGCTTCCGTAGAGCAACAAACACTTTAAACATGCCTATTTCACAGTGGAAAACTCTGCTAAATCAGTTTACATAGATTTAAGGCTGAACAGGAACGATTTCAAGTAAAATGAAGTGCCGCAATAATGCCGCTAAATTTCCATTTTTGTGCCGCTAAATTTCCATTTTTGTGCCGCTAAATTTGCAAATCTATGCCGCAATATCCTGGGGGGTCTGCATAATAACACTAACGCACAACACACACACTGCACACCACCACACTTTTTAACTCATGTAACAAACCAGTCTAAGACAAACACTCTCACCTCTACTTCATTCCCTCCTACACACAACATACACTCTACTCAAACACATCACCACCCCCTCTACCTTACAACCTCCTCTCACAAACAATACTATACAACCAAATCCATTGCAAGAAACAAATACACCAGCATCCCTTTTCACTACTCCTCAAAAACAAAACATATCACACACACCAGCACAACAAAATCTTCAAAGCGCAACACGTCAAAATACATACCATCACAAAATACAAACATACACCCACCTTTCAAACCGCACAAAGGAACAAACTCCAATGCCAAGCTTTCTCTCTTCCACCACACCGAACACAGATACAGCAACACTGCAACTTTCTTCTAACCGCCTCTCATCCATTGGAGAATTTAGAACCTTACTACATGACCCACATGCTGCACCACCACCCCTGACTCATGCACCTTCCGCCATAAACACACACAAACAACATGAGCGACGTGCCACACCTCACAACTTCGCTTCCCCATGTCTACTGCACCACAATGTTACACCACGAAAACAACCTAGCACACCAACTCACTCTCAAAAACCATCTCCACCACATACACACGCAGACCCATCAAAATGCCTTCTTAGCATGTTGGAACAGGAACATGATACAGAACAGCTACACGATTGCTATCCTAATACAGCGAATGCCAGCACTAAAAACACACCTGCTACAAACACACACAATACTGTTCACTCTACTACAAAACAAAGTCTCACTATCACCAAAGGCCATTCTCTAAACTGTCTACTAATAAATGCTCGATCCCTCTCTAAAAACAAACATCACGTCTACGACCTTCTCACAGATGCAAAACCAGACATACTATTCATAACTGAATCATGGTTGGGAGATGATATGGCTCCAGTCCTGCATGAAGCCATTCCTCTAGGCTATCAAACGATCACCCAAAATCGTATAGGCAAAAAAGGAGGTGGTCTAGCTGTTGTGTTCAGGCAAACATTACATATCACTAAAGTTGATGACATCTCCATAAAGAATTGTGAGGCTCTTCTAACAAGATGCAATACTACACCGTCTTCATCCTGTAACTTCCTGCTCCTTTACAGACCTCCACCTAGCAAGGCGACATTTCCAGACGCACTTCTAGACACAGTTTCAAACCTGATAACAATACACTCCAACTTATGCGTTCTGGGTGACCTCAACATTTGGTTTGACAAACCCAATATGACCCATCCAAAAACAATAATCACTGGCCTAGAGGCACTGAACCTGCATCAGATAGTCCACAAACCCACACACATCGCTGGACATATCCTAGATGTCATTTTTGCTAATACTGAACTATTTACCTTTCAAACTATAACTCCAGTCACATGGTCAGACCACCACTTGCTTGCTTTCCAACATAAAACAACATTAAGGGACTCACCTAAAACTAGCTTACATCCATCCACCTATCGGCCATGGAACAAACTCAATTTGGAACACTTAGAAACACAACTAACATCAAGTACAAATCTGGAAACAATAACTTTGGTTCAAAATCTATGAGTGGCTACAGGAAGCTTTTGACATCCTGATACCACTCAAAACCACACAACAGCACAAAAAGAAAAAAAGCGCCTTGGAGAAACGTAGAAATAAAAGACATAAAACAACAAATTAGAAAGCTACAACGTACCTGGCTCAAAACAAACGCCAAACAAGACAAACTTCACCTACAAAAAATTAACCGATTATACAAGTCCGCTATCAAAAAAGCCAAGAAAAGGTACTATTCAGACAGAATTCAAAATGTTAAATGTGCAAATAAAGAATTCTATAAAATACTCAATGAATTTCGCAAACCAAATTTCCTAGAAGGAACTCATCCTGTTACTCAAGATTTCACAGACAAACTGGCAAATCATTACACGGACAAAGCAGACACATTGGACTCGTACTTAAAACAGAAACAAAGCACCAGCACTAACCCCTGTACAAAACAACAATCCAAGAATACTCTAACCCAGCCTCTCCGTTCCTTCCAACACATCTCACACAATGAATTTATGGACCTGGTCAAAGCAAGCAGGCCTACCGGGCAGCCCTTCTGACCCCTGTCCACCACAAACTTTCAAGACAATTCTTTTAACAACCCTGCTGCCACTCCAGTAAGAAGAATTATCAACAATTCCTTAACTAGCGGAATATTTCCAGAAGAACTCAAAAAATCACACATACGCCCTTTACTGAAGAAAACAAACTTGGACCCGCTGAACCCTGACAACTACAGACCCATTACAAATGGACCTTTCCTGGGCAAACTGATAGAAAGAGCAGCGTTCGCCCAGATGTCACAATTCATTGAAGAGAATGACATACTCTCAGACTTCCAAACAGGATTCCGTCCTGGAAGAGGCACTGAATCTGCCCTTCATGCCATCTGGGATGACCTGAAGAATACAGTTGACCGCAGCGGGGTTGCTGCGCTACTCCTCTTGGACTTCTCGGCTGCCTTTGACACGGTTGACCATGACACTCTGAAACAGAGACTCTATGAAGCCGGCATAGAGGGAACTGCTCTAGACTGGATCGCGTCCTACCTTCGAAACAGAACTAATGTCATCCATATCCCACCTTTCTCGTCCAAACCATACTCCACAAAAGCAGGGGTCCCTCAAGGCTCTATCATCTCGCCCATGCTTTTCAACATCTACATGAAGTCATTACCGGAACTGATCAATCAATTTCACCTCACGTGCTATAACTATGCAGATGACACGCAAATACTCCTTCAACTGGAATGCCCCTAAAACATTGAAAAATGCCCAATTTTCAGTTGTCTCAGAGCCGTGGATCAGTGGATGACTTGGAGCCATCTCAAATTGAATGCTTCAAAAACGGAAATACTCACGTGTGGCGATTGGAAACATTACGACCCGCTTGCCGTCTCGTCTGATGAACTGGGATCACCACCTAAATTATCGAAGGAAGTAAGAAACCTCGGAATAACCATGGACTCCAAGCTGTCGATGAATGCCCAAGTGGACAAACTAGCAAAATCGAGCTTTGTCACTATAAAAACGCTGCGAGGAATTTTCCCTCATTTGGGATTTTCACACAAGGTCCAAGCTACCATCTCCCTTGTTCTGTCCAAACTCGATTACGCCAATAGCCTCTACCACGGATCACCTTTAACGACCATGAAAAGACTACAACGGATTCAGAACTCGGCTGCCAGACTACTCTTGCATATCAAACCGCGAGACCACATCTCACCTGCCTTGAAAGCCCTGCATTCGTTACCGGTTGCCAGAAGATCCACGTTCAAGCTACTTTGTATCACCCACAAAGCAATACATGGGATGGGACCGCTCTTCATCAGGAATAAAATCACCAAACACATTCAACAAAGGAACCTACGCTCTAAAGGGGCATCTCGCCTCAAAATCCCAAGATACAAGAAAAAAACCATGGGTGGCACATCCTTCTCTGTTCAAGCAGCCAAACTATGGAACTCATTACCCCCAACATAAGATCCACCGACAACCACCTTATCTTCAGAAAACTACTCAAGAATTGGCTCTTCCCCACATAAGCACCATACGCAAACAGAAATTTACAGCATATTCCTCTGTATATAAGCATTTATTTTCACTATAGATATGTACCTATCTTTGAGTATTGCTTTGTATAAACAAGTAGAATAATTATGTTGTAAATAAATAAATAAATAAAAAACATCTTTGGTCTACATGTACTTACTTCCATTGTGCATCTATGTACCTTCCATGTACTTGGATCTGTTTGTCTGTTACCTTTCTCCTGAAAAAGCGTATCCAATGCACTACCCTATTTCTCATCCTGTACCTCTATCAATATCTTTAATCTATATATACTTACCTCCTTTATGCATCTATATACTTTCAATGTACTTATGGATCTATATATTTATCACTTTCTTCTAATTTAGCATTTCAAATGCACTACCCTATTTCTAAGCCTATACTTCTCTCAATATATCCTCTGGCCCAACCTTCTGACTCATCTCAAACTTCTTTCTACTACTCTTTCCAATGCACTACCCTATCTCTCACCCTATACATCTATCAATATATCCTCTACATCCACTCTCTCATTTATCCCATACCACTACTATGATCCCAAAATAACCCTTTCTAGACTCTCTCCTACTCTACCCTCCTTGCATCATCTGACACCTCTTTTTACTATACCGATCCCCCAAAACAAACCTTTATAAACTCTCCCCTCTGACTCTTCCCCTCAAAAAACCCTTTTTACTCATCCAAAAGCCTCCTCCTACTGCTATGACCTTAAAAAAAAAAAAAAAAATCTCACTCTTCTGTCCCTCCACTATCCTTTTCCATCAAAATCACAGACTAACACGTTCACTTCTCAATTTCCATATTCCACTATACTAATTCACCACTAATCCTTTATGGGTTCCAAAGTAGCGTGCTACTCGCCAATGAAGCGTTTCAAAACCCCATCAGGGTTACCAGCGCTATATAAACGCAAACCTTTTTCCCTTTTCTACCCCTCCCCAACCCTTCTCAATCCAAATAATTGAATAACATATCCACCACTCAAATTACTTTCATGTTTCGCCATACTAATTCAACAGTAATCCTTATGGGTTCCAGAGTAGCGTGCTACTCGCCAATAAAGCGCTTCAAAACCCCATCAAGGGGTAGCAAGCGCTATATAAATACAAACCTCTTTCCCTCTTCTATCCCGCAACCTACCCTTCTCTATCCAAATAACTGAATAACCTATCCACCACTCAAATTACTTCATACTTCACTATACTAATTTTCAACACTAATCCTTTATGGGTTCCGGAGTAGCGTCCTACTCGCCAGAAAAGCACTTCAACACCCATCAGGGGTAACAGGTGCTACATGAATGCAAACCTTTCTTCCCTTTTAGCCCTCCGATACCCTTCTCACTCCAAATAACTGACTAATACCCACCACTCAAATTACTTTCATATTTCACCATACTAATTCAGCACTAATCCTTTATGGGTTTCCGGAGTAGCGTGCTTCAACACCCCATCAGGGGTAACAAACGCTATATAAATACAAAGCTTTTTTCCCTCTTCTATCCTTCTGCTATCCTTCCAAATCCAAATAACTGACTAACCTATCCACCACTTAAAATTTACTTGCATGTTTCACTATACTAATTCAACACTAATCCTCTATGGGTCCCGGAGTAGCGTGCTACTTGCCGAAAAAGCGCTTCGACGCCTCGTCAGGGGTAGTAAGCGCTATATAAATGCATTTACAATACAATACAATACAATACAATACATACTGTTGGTAGCTACCTCAAGGACGATTCAGTGCTTTGGCATACACCTGAGGAATGTGAAAGAGTGGTCGAACCAGTGGTGTTTTGTCATGTAGCTGTCCTTGAATGAATGACTGAATGGATGAATGATAGAATTTATAAAGTGCGCAGCTACTCTGAGTAGTGTCCCGGCACTAAAGAGGAGGAGAAAACTCATGAGGCGCACAACTAATACTCCAGACCTCACTGTCTCAATAAGAAAAAAGCCAGGATTTAAGTTTTCTACGGAAGACAGTCTCAAGCGCAATCAAACGCATGTCCAGTGGGAGTTCATTCTAGGCTTTGGTTGCCTGACAGGAGAAGGCTTTGCCTCTCCTGCAGATGCGTATAAAACAGGGAAATCGACAAGAGAGAAGTGGAGGAGGACCGCAGTGATCTAGAAGGATGATACTGTACAAATCTCTTTGCCAGATAACCCAGGCTGGACAGAAACACTTCCCTGTGGACCAGGACCAAGGCTTTGAATACAATCCGTTTCTTGATAGGCGGCCAGTGGAGAGCCTTCAGAGCTGATGAAATGGACAAGCGTTTGAGAAGATGCAAAAGGAGCCTAGCAGCAGCGTTTTGGACCACCAACTGCCGACTCCATGCTGTGACAGGGGCGAAATCCAGATTGACTGGAGTGAAGAAGCTTGTCCTGATCAATGTACTCAGAGAGCTGCAAATTGGCCAATTTTTCAAGCATTTTAGTAAAGGCTGGAAGAAGGATTGGCCTGTAATTACAAAAGGTGTTGGGGTCCACTTCCTCGATTTAAAGGCAGGTTGACAATTCAAAGGATGACATTGCTGATAGTAGTACGTCATTTTGGGTAGTGCTATATGGCAATCCAGAGATTTTGTTGTTGCTATTGTGTTGGAAAATACAAGAGCACTTTTTTGGATGTGATCGGTTGTTACACGTGTAGATGTTTTTGAGAGTTGGAGAGAGTGATCATGAAAGAGAAGGGTTGGAGGTTTATCAATGACAGAACAGGGTCAAGGATGTTTATTGTTACTCAACTCAGTGGTACTCAATTTAACATCAGAGGGATGAGTGGAACCACTGGATTTGAACCCGAGGCCACATGGCCAAACACAAGTCCCTGGAGTAGATGCATCAGTCTACTGAGAAACAAGACCCAACTTCCAAAATCCGCCTTAAGACCAAATGCCAGAATTCAGAATGTTGATCATTAATTTCTTCAGAAAAATTAGCAGTAGACATTGCTGGGGAGGTACTGGAGGCCCTGATGTACTCTCATATAGACCAGGTGGAGTTTAGAATTCACTACCTCTTTTTAATAGGCATCAGCCACTAAGATGTCTGCCTTGCAGGACAGGAATTGGATTTACATTAACGAAAGTCCAATAAAATGCATAATCATGCAAGATCAGAACAGAGATACGGCCTTGTCTGTGGTATGTTTGTAAGCCCTGACATAGTATCAACATTAAGACAACTTAGAGGGCTCACATCCCATTGCTGTTTCTAAAACAAACTGAAAATTCATAAGCATATGCTTCTACACTGAGATCAAGTTAATGGCAAAACAATCCATACAACAACATGCTATTTGTTTGTGATCTACATTTTTCCCCTTGACAATAATGAATACATTTCTACTTTCTTTGGAGGGTGTATGAGCCTTCTTCAGGAGGTGTAGAACATATGCTGATTAGTGACAAGCACAAGTCGGAAGTTCTGGTTAAACAGATGGAACATCAGCCGAGGCCCACAGTGAATGAAGAGGAGCAAAAACAAAGAAGAGTTCTAAGATGATCCGAAAAAGTTAACAGAAAGAGCATTATGACTGTTTTCTTTCACAGAATGCCCACAGACCCACAAAGAAGAAATGCTCTGCTGCACTTTCAGTTCCTCCAGTTCCCAATAAAGATCAGAAATCGATCAAACACACCTGAACGAAAACAGATTCACTGAACAAGGCTGACAGCCATTTATTACTGTACTACGCGCACCAGGAAAGAAACAAAAGTATTGCACTTTATAACATCTCATACACCTTTTAGGCATTGGATTATAAAACGATTAGGCCTTGATGTCTATGTGTACTCCCAATGGCAGTCTCTCCGCAACATGGATAGCTCAGCTCATTAACAATTCCAACATATCAGCCACTGTAAGCGCCACTTTCCATTTCGCCGAAAATAATCCACATCAGTCTTTTCATGAGGAGATGTGTGTTGCAAAGCTAACACGATACATGGATTGAACCACTTACGTTCCTAGATCCTCGGTCTGACATACATCATGCATCATTTTAGGCTAGAGGAACACACAACACCTGCAGATTAAACAACAAGGGCATGCACAATAATCTGATCTGCGCTCCACTGCACGTCTTGATGTTTCCAGTTTTTAGGTTTCGCCTGCACAACGCTTGTGCTGTGCTTGCGAAATCTCTTGTAAAGAAAAAAATCTTGAAAGGGGCTTAGAGGACACAAATTACTTGCCTATTCTTACCATTGGTTGGCTCCCATGTCACTCTTGTCTCCTTGCTTTGTCCTGTCTGTTTTGCACCCATACATCCTCTGGTCAGTCTCAGCGCCAGGATACCCTTTGGGTGACAGCTGCGCGGTACAAATATACCTTACATTACATTACATTGCTTCCAGTTGTTCACCGCCTCTGTCTTCCTGATGGGGTTAGATTCTTCGTCCCTTCCGTGGAGCATGGACCAAGTACAACTTCATGTGGCCAGTGTCCTTCCACTGGATGCAGGCTCCTTGTCATGAAGGTAAACATCACACAGGAGTCAGTAGAGTAGTTCCTTCAACTGCATTCATCAGCACAGCACACCACTGTTGGAATTTTTCTCCTGTTTTTTCCCTTTAATGCTTTTGGAAGGCTTGGACGTTTGATGTATCACCCTCACCACCTCAGGTGAATGTTGTAAGTCTCTGTTTCTTCCGAACTCCTTGGACGCCATCACGGAAAGTTCAACACCTCTAGCGATTTCTAGAAATTCTTCCAGCGAGGGATTCCTACAGCACAGAATCCTTTCTTAAATACGATTGTCAAGACAATTAACCACTAACTGAACTCTTAAATAAATATCCAACAGCCCTTCAAATTCGCAAGTAGAAGCCAGTATTCTCAGTTCTACTAGAAATTGATCTATTGACTCTTGTAGGTTTTGTTTCTTTGTAAAGAACTTGTGTCTTTCTACGATGATGCTCAAATCATCTTTGAAATGTTTGAGGTCTTTTTACTGCTTCAGTGTGCACATCCCATTCAGTGGACGTCTGTAATCTAACTTGGGGCTGGTGATCAAAAAATCTTCGGCCCTCTCATCCTAGACAATTGTACAAAATGGCTTTTTTTCCTGACAGCAGGAAAATTAACCCCATCAACGGCCAATAAACAGCTTTTAAAAGTGTTGAACTATTGCTTCAACTTAAGTTTGGGTGCACCTGGTTCCGGCAAAAACGAAATTGGCAAATTGGAAGTCTGCATGTTCAAGTTTTAATTTATGCTAAACTAGAATGAAACTCTGTTTTCTGAGTGGACACAACTGGATTACTGCGGTAATCCCCACAGCAGTAGGTGCAACAACAACGCTTCTGAGGAGGCTTGTGCTTAACTGTAAAGAACTGGGAAGGAAGGAAGTTCAATTTCAACTTACATAGAGTGTGTACAATGAGTGTCTCGTTTTAGAACAACCCTGTCATAAGGCTAGAAAAGTGAGACCAATGAACAAGTAGAGAGTGATGCCCAATCAAAAGTCTTCTCTTCCTAATCAAAAGCCATCTTTAAATAGACTGCTAAAACCCAAAGAAGCTTAAATGGTTGACAAATAGAAGAAGGATACGGATTGCAGTATGATAGAGATCAATTGGAGTGTTTATGAATGAGGATGAAAACAGGGCCAGCTCTAGGGCGGTGCGACTGGTGCGACCGCACCGGGTGCTGTCTTCGGGTGGGGCGTCGTATTTGGAAGTATTGTGTGGTTTTAAAAGCACCTGCTGCCGCATTCCTGGCCTCCAGAAATTTTCAGGCAACAATATAAATGTCAAAATAACTCCGGTGATTAATGTTCTTGTTAGAGAGAGATCGGAGGTTTGTTTAGTGGAAGTTTTGACTCGTGGTAAGGTAGCGCAGAGGGTTAATATGCCTGCTTCAAAGAGCGTGTACCATTCAGATCACAAAGCGCATATAATACAAATAGGTCAGTGGGTTACTGTTTTTTTCCAGGGAGATCCTTTTGTGACTTGCAGTTTATAAATTATAATCCTAACATAGAACAGTGAGCTATTAACTGTCGCCAAAGAGCTGCATAAAAACTGCAAGGCATAGATTAGAGCGTTATGATTTTATCCCAGCTTTCATTATCCTAATGTTGGAAAAAGGGTTCATTTGGATAGAAATCAATTCTGATTATTAAAAAGAACCCCCAACCATGGTGCTAAGTTTTAAATTCAGAGTTTGTGTTTCTCCAGACCAATCACTATTAAACTATACTGCCTACCAGAATGGATGACGTGACGCCTGTACCTTGTAGTCTGTTTTATGTAACATTTCCTATACACTAATCTACCAGGGGCGGCTCCTCCACTAGGGCGGAGGAGCGTTGCCCCACTGCTTTCTCCCAGTGCAAGAAGCAGAAACATAAAATGGTAATACCTTAGTTATTACCACTTTATGTTTGGTTGCGGGTGGGCGGGTGGTCGGGGGTACTGCTCTGCGAGCAGGCAGGGGAGGAGTGGTGTGCCTGCCCACTCCCGAGAGCGCAAAGACTGTTTGGTCGGCCCCTGGGGTCGCCCAAACCAGTCATGCGTACTCTGCCCTTCTCCATGTAGGCTGCATTGCAGCCTGCATGGAGAAGATGGCCTCCCCATAAGCCGCTGACTGGGCGGCGTCTCGACCAATCACAACGCTGCTTGCAGCCTTGTGATTGGCTTAGGGGAGGGAGCCTGGCTGCCTGCTTCTGCTTCCTGTTCCTGTGAGCAGGAGAGCAGGATCAGAGAAGATGCGGGACCCGGCCGGCAGAAAGGTAAGTTTAATTATTTTTAAAAAAAATTCAATTAACCCCGCGTGACCCGCCCTCCCTGCACGACCCCTCCCTGCGCAACTCACCCCTCCCTGCGCAGCCCCCCCCTTCCCCATGCGAACCCCCCACCCGCGAGCCATGCCGGCCGCGTCTGTAATCTACACACCTATGATTGATTGTCTCTGTGTAGTGTGTGTGATGTAAAGTGCTCTGAAACCCTACACTAGTTTGAGTGGCAACGGGGCTATAAAACGAATTAAACGCATCTGAGAGAGAGTGGTTATGGAGACTTGAGGGGCACTGTTAAAGGGTGGTAGTGAGGGAATCTGTAACGGAGGTGGTTATTGAGGGGGTGCCAACAAACATTGTCGCACAGGGCGCCACCAGCGCTAAAGCGGGCCTGGATGAAAACACCCACAGTTTTTCTGGTTTTCAGTCAAGTGACTCACAGGAACAAAGGCCAAGTTGGAAGGGCTGCATAAACAGGAGTGTGCACTAACACATTCTAGTCAGGGCATAGGATTATGGATTTTGGAAGTGAAGGTCAAAGTGAAACTGGTGCAATGTAAGAGCCTTTTTTGCCAAAAATAAATTTCCAAGCCTGTTTAAAGCAATGTCATGGCGCAAAATTAACAGTAAATGATCATTACTAGTAATTATAGCTGCATTCAATAAACATATCACTATAAAATGGTTGAAAAAAGAACCAGGATGGAAAGAAAGGGTAAGCAAGATAAAGAAATGGAAAGAAAAATGACTAAAGCAAGACTACAGCGAGATCACTTTAGATGGAGATATGTCTGTATGGTACATAAAGAGGTCTGTACATGGAAAGAGAACTATAATCACTTACTTTAAATTGACACTTAATTTTGATTTGGACAACCCAAGATTTTTAAGAACCAAATACAGGGAAAGAGAGTAATTGTGGGAAGTTGGTAAAATTTGTCAATATTCATTGGAACAGAATAGGAATTTGCATGCCATATTCCTTGAGAATAGAGCAGGAAATACCTTTCAAATATTGCCTGTCTCACATTATGTCCCTCTGAATTGGTATGCGATGCCCGAAAAGAGAAACAAAAATAATGTGTGTGAATTAATGATGAGAATATGCAATACGAACGGAGACATAACTTAAGGAGTTAAAGAAGCCTCCAAACACAAGGGTATAACTGTATAGTTAGCCTCGGTTGAAGTTTTATACATCATTTGGGAGATATGTCAGCGAACTGTTTACCCATTTAGGCCATTCCTCCTATCTGGGCAAGACGAGGTATGACTATTCTAAAGCAGATGGTGGTACGGAACAGACAGTTGAAAGTTTCTGTATGGTGAAGAAAATGTTTTCACAATTATAATAGCAATTTTTTTGAAAAAGGTTGTCAATTTCTACTTTTAATGGATTGCTGTATTTTGTTGGAGAAAAAGTCAGGAAAATTATGAGAATCTAGAAATCTGTCCATTGCCACATGCTAGCTACATCTCGGAGTTCAGGAAAGGACCACTTTCTCACCGAACTTCTTAACCCATAATTCACATCATATCAATATAAATCCAAAATTCATTAAAAAACACATACAGAATGATGATGAAGGCATGGAAAGACTTCAAAAAGCTTGGCAAAACTGATGAAACATCAATATCCCTGAAGGATTTATCATACAGTGTTTCTTACTTTGGTTTGCAGACACCCCTTTCAGTGAAAGGCTTTTGCTTAACCATGGTATCTGTGATCTGTGGCCGTACAGAACTGTGCTCTCTCTCATGTGGCTGTCGATCTCTATATCGGACATCCCTGTGCTCTCTTTTTACCTATCAAGTTCTTTTTATTTGAGCAGTTTTTGTAGTATTGCATCTTTCCGAGTGTTTTCTGAGTGTTTTACCACACTGGTTTCTGGCATCGCCCAACACTTGCCAATTGTTTGGGTTTTGCAATTTATGTGCATCCTTCTGCAGCCTATCCAGCAGACTCGGGCATCCCATTGTGTGGTCTTGTTGCAAGCCTGCAATCCTTCCTGTAACCACTTTATAGCATGTTTGTTCCTAACCTGCAGACTGCTGTTCATTTCTTTACCTTCCTGTGGTTGTTGGAACCTTGGTATGGAATCCTCTCGGTTGTCTAATACTCTCTACCTGCATGAAACTTTTACCATGTTACCTTGGGTCCTGAAATATTACCTTTTCCAAGATGGACACCTGTATGTTTTCTAACCATTGTAAAGTTACAAAATGGAGTGGACAGATGCAATGTCTACTTCCATGTCAGTGAAGGTAACATGCATTATAAAAGGAAGGCTCAGATGTTTCTTCAGCCTCAGATGTTTTGTATGCCTTCATCCCCAGTAATTTCTCTGTAGTATGGAATTTCAGGATTCTGGTTTATATCCATCTTATTGGATAGGTTGGGCCAGCCGAGTATCTGAGTGAACATCTCCTTGTGGTGCTCCGTCACAGCTCTTTCCAAGGTACGGCACTTCAGTGACAGAGTGTAGCCTTGCGGATACAGAGCTTGGCCAGAGCCAGCAATCAGGGCATAACTAAGCAGGTCTATTCCTCGTCTTTGCAAATAAAATAGGAGGAACAGCAGCACCCCTCCCCCCTCTTCCTCTCATTTTCAAGATGGCGGTCTCAGTGACACTGGTAGGATCTGCAAGAGGATTCTGAGGTAGTGAGTACTCCTGAAAGGGGTTTCCTGCTTGATGTAGTGCTAGAGGGGGACTAAGCATACTGCTAGCAGAAGTTAGGCTAAATTATTCATTGTTAAACCAGAACACTAAACATTGATCCCCCTACTGTTTGCCTGGTGTGGCAATGGTAACAGCTGAGAGACCTGGCCATTCGGTGCCATTGGGGCAGTCTTGAGGTTGTTGGACCCACTGGCTGTTGAGCACGGTGTCTGCAGCAGGTGGGAGACTTGCTGAAAAGTCTTTAGAGTCCCTAGCTTACCAAGGGACCACCTTGCTTCTATGACCCCCAGAGTGAACAAAATGTTCTGCTATACCCCCTTATGGAGCAAAAACAAAAATAATCCAAAGATGGATTTCCCCCCAAGCCGACATTCTGCACAACAGTGCCCTGAGGACTATAGGGAAGAGTGTGTGATCCCTCACTAGCCTGGCTGATCTTGAGTGAATCTTATTGTATTAACTCCTGCAGGAGAGGATAGCTATAACCAAAGCTATTAACCATAACATCCCTGTGATGGAAACAAACCTTGAGGAATTGACAGGGAAAATGGACTGTATAGAGAAACAGCTTATGGCTTAGAACAGAGGCTGTCAATTGTGGTGCAGGAAGTATGACCAAGAGAGAAGAAGAAACAGGACGATGACAAAATTAAAAGTTGCGATATATCACCTGTATTGATTTTGAAACAGGAGGTGGAGGATTTGGACACTTTTGATAGAGCATTCAAAATCTTTCCATGCGAGACAATCTTAAAAGCCTTGATGCATTCCTCTCTGAGAAATGACATTTTGGATGCTGATTTTTAAATCCAGCTGACAGTGCACAGGACATTCGGGTTTTACAAGCAGTGGACTGGAGACTAGGCCACGGGCACTGGCACTGTGAGAGTTGAGTTGGGACAATCCTTACAAAAAGAGTGACTGCCAAAACCGAGAAAGATTTACTCTTCAGATGTGGTAAGCTGTTTTTCTTCCCTGATTTGAGACAAATCACCAAGACAAGGATAGAGGAGCTGCAGGCGGTGAACCATAGTTTGCTGGCAAGCAAGTTTGAGGATTCTCGATGAATTGGAGGAATGGCAGCGGAGAACCACGCCTCCGCGTAGCCACAGGTGATTCCTCTTCACCTCGGCAGCGTCGGCAGCGGCAGTGTTTGATGGCGGCGGCAGCAGGAGCAGCTAGGCGTTTTTTCGGATGGTGATTTACTGTTGATTTACTGCTGCGACGCCTCGACCCTGCAAGATGGTGGCTGTGGTTCTGGACCGGTATTGTGACATTCTGGCATTTTGGCTGGAAACCAACTTGTTGGAAACTAACGATCTGTGATTCGAGCTGCAACATGAGAGGTGGACGAGCTGGGCTGGAGTTCGGCTCTACAGCGAGTTGTCCGAACTGAACAGCACAGGAATCAGGTCTGATTGGGCGCTAACTCGGTTGACAGGCTGAGTTTAAGCGGCTGCCTGGATTTAACAACGTCAGGAGACAGGTGAGGAGAGGGGAGTCAAGGAACTTAAAAAAAAAAAGAAGAAAGGAGGGAGAAGTTGTCTGAGGGAAGCTACGAAAAAGCAGAGAAAGCGAGGAAAAAGCAGTTGTTAAACAATGGAGAAGAAAACTGGTGGCAGCAAAACGGCTCGGCACAATAGGATAAATAACTATCATGTCAAGAGCGATGCTGCGACAAATTTAAAAGCTAAAACGCGCTTGGCGCTCTCAAAGAAAGTAAGTGCCTCCGTAGCTAAAATGGGACAGAAAGCTGACTGTCCATCCATCTGCTCTAGCTTTGAGAGTTCTGAAGAAGATGGGACCCTGGAGCAGTGCGGGGGGCTCCTCGAAGATAGGACAGACGTGCCCCAGGTTTTAAGAGAGGACATTGCTGCCATTCCAGGAAAGGAGGGGAACTCCCTGGCTGGAGATAATAAAGGAGAAGGGAGCACTATTAAAGAGTTCCCCCTTTTTAATAAAAAGATCCAGCAGTCGTTGCAACAGGAGTCAGCAGAACAGACTAATGTGCTCGTCAATGATCAACAAATATTTTTACTGCCCCCTGTAATGGTTAAATTAGGAGTAAGATCTCTCCAGACTGTCTCTCCACTAAATCTGCTAAAATCTGCTTTGATTCAGTCTCCCTCTCCTCCCTCTTTAAATATTCTACAACCTAAGTCAAGCGGTGCTACCCAAGAGGTGGAGCCTCAAACTCAAATTCTATTCAGAGAAGCTCAAACTTTGAACCCGAGCGCCATAAGTCAGCTCGATCAAGACCATGCATTCGCACCGGAATTAGAATCACAACCGGGATATCCTCAAGATGGCCAGGACGCCGCTAAGAGTCAATTGATCAGGCCAGTAACTGGGCAAGCAGAGACAGCTACTTCAAATCCCAGAAATAATGCAGCCGCTGAAATTCATACCCCTGATGAAAGTGCTGAAAGTGCTTCAAGGCAGATTGATATTAAAGTTTTATTAAATACAATTCTTGAGGAGATGAGGGACATGAAGAAGTCACAAGAGCATGAAATTGCCTCTCTCCATCAACGCCTTAGCAAAATAGAAGAGGCTGGTGTCCCGGAAAAAATTCAAGAAGCAGAGACTAGAATTTCTAAGTTAGAGGACCAAATAGGCTCAATCTCGGTTAAACTTAACGAAACAACTAAGGATAAGAAGTTCCTCATGAGTAAACTCGAGGAGTTGGAAAACCATTCACGTCGATCAAACCTACGTATAGTAGGGGTCCCGGAGAGGAGTGAGGGGGTTCAACCGGTGCAATGGGTGGAAGCGTTCATTAAACAAAAAGTTCTGCCAGAGTACACCGGGGATTTGACGGTTACTAGGGCCCATCGGGTCCCATCACATCTGACACCGAATCTTAATACTCCCAGAACCATTCTAGTCAACTTCGCGGACTACAGGATCAAAGAAAAAGTTTTGACTAAACTATTCAACAGCGTCAATTTGCAATAAATGAGACATCAACCTGCAGAATCTTTTCTGATATGTCTGCTTCGGCTGCAAGGCGACGAAAAGAGTTTGTGAAACTACTTCTTTTGTTTAAGGCACAAGGCGCACAAGCGTCTATAGCACAACAGTCTAAATTACGCGTTCTCGTGCGGGGAAAGTTTCATATCTTTTCCAACATAGAGGATGCACAGGGGTTATTAGAGGAGATCTCGCTTGTTAAATGATAAGCGTCAACTTCTGGGTTTTTTCTTTTCGTTTTTGTCACGCTCCTGTCGGGGTGGGGGGGGGGCACCTAAGGTGCAATTCCAGGGCACCAAAAAAAATATAAGGGTGGGGGCGATGTGGGCAGTGTGGTGGGGAGAATGGCCCGTATCACCAAGGTTGGGTAGGGTTAGGGCATTGCGGAAGGGTGGTGGGGGTGAAAAAGAAAAAGAGCAGAATGGATTAAAAAAGAGAAAGGTGTTGAGAAAATATAAAGAAGGCGCACAAAAGAGGATCAAGCAGAAAAATGTTTTTTATTATATAGGAAGGAGTGGCTGGTTCATTAATATTGAAAAATGGGGCTAGTTTACCAATATGTTCGATTTAAATAGTAACCTTAAAAATGGTTAACAAGATTTGTATTCTTTCCATGAATGTTAATGGTATATCCAATAAGCGGTAGTACGGTAGCCTGATCAGATGGCTGACAGCCTTTTCCCCTCAAATACTTTTCTTACAGGAGACTCATCTCAAAACTAACCAACCGAATTTGTTTATTCCTAGGTATTTTAGCAAGGCTTATTTTGAATCTGCGCAGGCAGCTATAAGGGGGGTAGCTATATATCTTGCTAGAGGGGTCAAATGGGATATCACTCAAGTCACTAAAGATCCATTTGGCAGATGGATTTGGATTGTCTTAAGGGCAAATGGTAATCTGTTGAACCTGGTGAACTATTATGCACCAGTTGTTGATGATTATTCGGTGCTAAAAGAATTAATGATAAAGTTAGAGCGGCGCCCGGCCCAATTATTTTAGGGGGATTTTAATTTTATTCAAGATCTACAATTGGATACATCAAATAAAGCAAAAAAACAGATGAAACCTGGAACTAAAAAATTACTGGATTCCATGCAACAAGATTATCAGTTGGTAGATCCTTGGAGAAGAGCCCATGCTACATTAAAACAATTTACTTATTATTCTTCCCAATTTAAATCTGCTTCTCGCATTGATTTCTTTTTAGTGTCACGCTCCTTGAAATGTCCAAATACTGAGATTATAGCAAACTCATTTTCGGATCACTCTATAGTTAAACTAGTTGTTGATCTGGTATCGGGGGCCAGAAAGAAATCCAGGTGGCAGATGGATAGACTTCTTTTAATCAATCAGCTATGGGTTAACAACATGCGTGAATGGATTAAACAGTTTTTTATGATTAATAGCGGTACTGCAAGCCTATTCTCAGTTTGGGGCGCGTTTAAAGCCTCTGTAAGAGGTCAAATGATTGCTTTTATGGCCAAACAAAGCAAAGAGCGGAGATTACGGATTGAGGAACTCCAGAAAGCGGTAGAAGTCGCCTTGGTTAAAAAAGAGTGCTGGTTTTCGGCAAGGGGACGGGAAGCCGGGCAGGAATTATCTAGGGCTAAACAAGAACTGCGAGAGTTCTTTGTCATGGAAGAGATTAGTTGCTCCAAAACATACCAACAGAAAATATATGAAGAGAGCCAGATGGTAGGAAAGCTACTGGCCTGGTCTTCAAGAGCCAAACAAGAAGCAGCGTTTATTGAGGAAGTGCTAATCCCTGGGACTCAGAATACAACTAGTGGGCAGGATACCATCTCAAAAAAAATTCTAGAACACTATACAAATCTTTATTCAACTGAATATAATATATCAATGCGAACTATTCAGATCTATTTTGATGACTTAGTTCTCCCGCAGATTACTGCAGGGCACAGAGAGGCCTTATTAGCTGATATATCACTAGAAGAAATTTCCAGAGCTTTGTCCTCAATGCCAGCAGGAAAGGCCTGTGGGAATGATGGTTTGCCGATCGAATTCTATAAAGTTTTTTCAGGTGAACTATTTCCATTCCTGCTTGAACTTTTTAATCAAATAAAAGATGGGGGCGATATCCCTGTGGCTTTTAAAGAATCTTCCGTAGTTAGTTTTGTTAAAAAGGGGAAGAATCCCAGGGAGGTTGGCTCTTATAGGACTATTAGTCTTTTAAATGCTGACTAGAAATTACTGATGAAAATATGGGCCAATCGAGTTTCACCGGTCGCCCAACAGGTAATACATCTAGATCAATCAGGATTTATAACAGGCCGGCTAATGTCATCAAATACGACTTTATTAATTCAAGCAATTGATTATCTAAATATTCAGAAAATTCCAGCAATAATAATGATGGTCGATGCCGAGAAGGCATTCGACCTTGTTAATTGGGATGCACTTTTTTATGGGTTAGAAAGGTTCGGTTTCCCTCGACAAATTATTACTATGCTGCAAAATGTCTATTCAGGTGCCAAGGCCCAGATCAGGATCAATTCGGAATCAGCGGGCATAATCGATATAAAACGGGGGACACGGCAGGGGTGCCCCCTTTCGCCGGTTTTATTTACTTTCTTTATAGAACCTCTTGCAGTGAGAATTAGGGACAATATAAATATCAAAACCCCAATAGAGGGTATGTCAAAAATCAAACTATTTGCTGATGACATTATCCTATATCTTAAACCTGAAAAAAATATTATTGATCAAATGTTAAGGGAGTTTACCCAGTTTGAGGCAATCGAAGGATATAAAATCAACCCAAAAAAAACGGAGATTTTGGCTTTGAATACTTCTTGTAATTCTCTTCCAGATATTTTAAAACAACAAGCGCTCTCTTTGGAGCCAATTAGGTATCTGGGAATTTTTTTTTCTAATCAATATCTAGATCTTTATAGGTTAAATTATGGCGCAACACTCACTAAAATAAAAGATCTATTGTCAAAGTGGGCATTTCTTCCTCTTTCATTGATTGGGCGTGTAGCCCTTATTAAAATGTCAGTATTACCCCTTTTAATTTTTCTGTTTTCCAATATTCCTTAATATAGTATTTTTTAAGGAACTGGAAACATTATTTCGTCAGTTTATCTGGAACAAAAAAGCCCCAAGGCTAAAACTTCCTATTGTTCAGTTGGATAAAAGCTGGGGTGGATTGGCACTACCTCACATAAGAACATACTATGAAGCGGCATTTATGGATATTTTGGTCAGGATGCTTAACAGCAGGGAGCTCTCGGAGGGTTTTTTTTTTTTAGAAGGATGGTTGATGAAGCCGGAACTCAGCTTCCGGTTTTCTTAAAGATATCAAAATTGCCGAAAAAAGTAAGGTACAAGACTCTACAGATTTTTTCCTATAGACTCCAAAAATGTTATTCTTTAAAAGCCAAATCCTCAGGATTTAAATACTTGGATTTAATTGAAGCTAAAAGTTTGGGTCTTTATATTCGTAATAGTCTTATAAAAATCTGGAAGGTTGGAGGTTTTAGAGAACTAGGCCATTTTATTATAGGAGATAGATGTGCTACTTGGGAGGAGGTCCAGACGAGATGTGGTAGTCAGAGTAGGGTACTCTTTCTCAGTTTTCTTCAAATCAGAGCCTTGTTAGACAAATATTTATTTCCTGGCAATATAGGAACCTCACCGCTTCTTGCCATAGTGTTTAGAACTAAATTACAAGGAATAGGGAATTGGTATAGAGTCTTTCAAAATCAGGTTGAGCCGATGGTCGTTACTAACCTTCTCGAAAAAATAAAAAATGAAGTATCCTGCGATTTCTCAATTAGAGAATGGCAAGAGATTTCTCAGTATGGCAACAAGTTACTCCGTGCTGCAAACTTTAAAAGGATGGCATTTCTATCTAGATGGATGGCCTACTATACCCCCTTGTTCTACATAAAATGTATCCTCAAGTCGAGAATAAATGCTTTAGATGCCATCAGGCGGGTGAGGGTGGCTGGTTACATATTGTTTGTAAATGCCCCAGGCTGTTTCAGTTCTGGGGGGAGCTCTGTAGCAATTTGAGCAGTATTTTTGGAAATAATATACAACCAGAATCGGAGGCAATACTGTTTGGTTTGCTAAGACAAAACTTAAACCAAACTCTCACGAAAGGGGGGGAAAAGTTCCTATTTATCTCCTTTCTGGTGGCACGTTCATTAATACTTCAGAATTGGAAGAGTACAAAAGTTCCGACTTTTCTGGAGTGGTTTAAGAAAATGCAATATGTAAGAGGTTTTGAAAAGGTGTATGCGAAAAGGGTAGGAGCCGTTAAAAGATTTGCGTCTGTTTGGGAATTCTTAGATCTAATGAAAAGATTCTTCAGGGATGTGTTTAGGTTTTTATTATAATTCTATCTGCACTTTTTTATCTGACATTGTTAATTGGATTAAAAGGTATTAGGATTGTTAAGTAATTTTGGTATCGTTATTTGCTTGCGCACTTATTTTATGTCAGCTTTTACCGTTATTCGCATATGCACTACTTTCATTAAATATTGCTAATTAGATCAAAATATTGCGATTGTTAGGAAACATAAAAAAACACTTTTTTTTTTCTTTTTTTTTTCTTAAAGTTGTATTACTTCAGTCTTGTATTATATTGTTAGTGGTACCATCTTAATGACTTTTTCTCCTGTAATTAAGCCCCTGACATTATTCTATTCTATGGTATTAATTGTTCTATTTGCTTGATTTTATATAAACTCTGTTGTTCTGATTTTAACCATTCTGCTCAATAAAAATCTAAATAAAAAAAAAAAAAAGTTTGAGGATTCTCTGTGGTACCATGCCAAGTTACATGTGGTCTGGGAGGATTAAGAATATTGTTTTTTTTTACACTGCTACAATCTGTTCAGGACTTCCTGGACAGTAAAAAAGAACAAGCATTTGCAATGCAATAGGTTTGGCATTTAAACGAGTTTGAGCTATTGACATTGCAAATAACAATGCCTTTTATTTTGTTTTCGTTTTGAAAACATAAATAAAAGGCATTGTCATTTACAATGTCAATAGCTTAAACTCGCGTAAATGCGAGACCTATTGCATTGCAAATGCTTGTTTAGTGTTTTTGTCAGGACTCAGTAAGCATTATTTAGGGTGTGGGCTATACCCACATGACAAATGCCAGCACGTCAGTGTTGGCTCTTTATTTGGACCCACGTACGCTGCGCCTGTATGTTTCACATTACAGCTCAGCTGGCACGTCACTACAGGCTTCCCAGCAATTCGAATAATCCCCCAAACATAGGAGCAGCGTGGCATTTGGCACTGCCAAGAGCAGTGCAGGCCTAGAGATGATGCAAGGAGATCCACTGCTTATCCAGGGGAGCGGCATCGCTTGCGATGACGCAACACACAAAGGACTATTTAGTAAAGTGCAGGTTATGGTTCCATTAGCGCCAGCAGCGTTTGGACAAATACAAAAGGCATGTTCTTAAAAATGCAAAGGCTGGCCGAGGGTATCGTGCCAAGCTTGGCTGCTGAATCTAGAATAGTGTTGTAAGGAATGAAATGTTTGTGGAGACAATGTGTGCACTACCTTTAAGGCAATAACCAAAGGTGTTTGATTACACTCCGTCTTTGTGCAGTATTCTATGCATTGCACAAATTTACCAGTTTCCAAAGAAACCAGGTTTAGTTCGCTAAGAGACAAGCAGCTCGAATGGAAGCCGTTTTGTCTTTTGATCCAGATTTTGTGGTGCTGCGTCCCGTTCTTATTATATATTTGTGGAGCATCCCCAGCCATTACCAACCAAGACAAAACTTTTGACAACAGCTTGTCAGGTCTTTGCAAGTGGTAGCTGCTTGTCAGTGGTCTGGGACAGGTCCACAGCGCCTACGGATGCCTTGATGACGAGCCCGCTGGTGGGGTCTGGGAAGTTTCTCTGAACAGACCAGAGAACCCCCTTTCCGGCCCTGAGAGCGGCTAATCGGAGACAAGCCTTCTCTGGAGCACTGTGATCCCGAAGGGAGAAATTATTCTATTTTTTTTCTCTCCCTTTTGGGCACAGCAGAGATGTATTACAGACTGCTCGCCACACAGCAAATTTTAACTTGACGCTTAAATACTAGCTGTATCACTCAGCAAATTAGCCCTGTCTTTACCAACCAGGAAAGTGAAAGGCTGAGTCTGTTGAATGTCTGACGTCGGCACTGAGCCCCAGTCTGCCTGGCAGTGAAAGTGCCCTCGTGCAGTAAGTCTCTGAAAGCAGCAGGACACGCGAAGCCCGCCCCCAAGGAAGGCGGTAATACGGTCACGGTATGTAATGTTTGTGGTATTACTGATAGACGCCATCGCGAGGCCCGGGGGCTGTCCGGGACCGGAGCTCCCTCGCCAGACAGGGGAGGTGTCCTGGGCTGTGGCTGAGAAGCACTTCATGCCTTAGCAGTGCGTCCTCTTTGACTATCCACGTGCACGGACTCCGGATTTTAGGGACACGTTGGAGGGAGGTTTAGAATAAAATAAAAAGTTTAATTTGCCTATTAACTGGAGTTGAAGATGAATATATTTTGAGTGGGAGAACACAAAAATAAAGCAATTGTTTTTAAACGCTGGCACGTATTGCAGTACATAGTTTTTCATCCCAGCGAAGTGGTGGCCCCAGAAAAATGCATTTTTAGCTCCACTTAATTGGGTAACATTTTGGGTTTTCGTGCGCCGCCATTG